>CM054952.1:5513452-5596823 GCA_029168755.2 Tillandsia fasciculata
TGGTAAATCGCTTAAGAAGAATTAATGGTAGATTAGGATTCGTTAAATGCTTCAAGGTTTGTTCTCTTGGTTCATGCAATAACAATATGGCTCTCAACATTGTAGTGAGGACTTCACCTTGAGACTATATATAACAAACATGAGCCTTGTAAGGTTTGCTGGGCTGTCATTTGCTTGCATTCTGATTGGGATTTCCATTTGCCCTTCTTTTGTTTCAGTTTACAAATACGGAAATTATGATTAGTAAAGATAAGTAAAGCACTTATGGTTGCTTTTATATCACTTCCAATAACTCAGCAACTCTGCAGGTCATATATGTACTAGTGAGGATGATAATATTTCATTCGACTTTTACATGGAAGCATTGGATTGGTCTTGTTGTGACATCTGTTGCGTACATCTTACCCTATCGACAACTTACTAATATGGCAAAGCCGGCATTCTCGGATGACGGAGAGCTCCTAGATGGTGGATATGACATGACGACCGGTGGAGTGTGTGGGTATGTCTCCGATTCTTGTTATTTATACTATGCTATGTAGTTATTCTTTTCTTTTTGTAATTAAGACTCCATTGAAATTCAATTGTCTTTACTGCAGATATCTGCATGATGTGATCTACATAACATGCTTTGTGCAGCTGATGTCCGTCATTTCTGGAAAATTCTGGTGGACATACTTAGTGGTGAGATATCTAGATCAGCTTACCACCTCTGACTCATAAAGTAATTGTAGAACTTTGTGCCCCTCTATGGGTACAATTAGAATGACTTAGATTATGTTATTTATCTAAATCTCTTTAATATACAACCACAATGTGCATAGATGAACCTTAATTACTACAAAATTAAATCTGGGAGGACATGATTATCCATTTTCTGCTGTTTAGAATCTCAAAACTTTCAGAGAGTTCTCATCCGTATTGATTGGGACGCTAAGGTTTATGGTCTTTGTTCTAATCGTCATCTTGATTATTACAACATAATTATTATACTGTTCCAGGGGCTCTTCTATGTAGTTCCTCGTTCTATTGATAGATCATAGAGCCTCTTCTTTGTAGGGCGGCATTCAAGGGTCACGCGGCTCTTTCGTGCAGCGGACCAAATAAAAAATAAAATTGAGTGGTACAATTAGAGCAGTGACAAAGCAACACATGCTGAAATTATATTTCGATTTCTCAAATACACTCTACTCTCTTTCAGATACCGGCATTTGGCGCGTACAAGGTTTCTGATCTTTTAAAAGGAACATTTTTTGGCGGCTCGGAGGTACAGACATTGAAGTGCTCATATTACCATATCTTGATCCCATAAGAACATAAAACTTATCAACAGTGTTCTATGTGTTACAGGGGGATGTAGAGGATGAGAAGAGCCGCAAGAAAAGGGAGAAGATGGAGAAGAAGGCCTCAAGAGGCAAATTTATCAAAACCAGGAATCGCTAATGTTCCATATTTTACACCCTGGAGATTAGCTTGGCCTCGCAGAAAGCGAGTTAGCTGTTTGACAAATATTGTAATTCATGTGTTCATTTATTATTCTCAAATCCAGCTAGAGCTAAGCAGTGTATAGCATCTTTTGGGAGGTGCTTTCATAGACCAATCCTTCAATTTACCTTATCTCTTCATCATGTGTGAGTGTGATTGGATAGTTTGGCCAATGCACAGAAATCTATTTATACAACTAGTAATAATTTTATATATTCTCTCTCCAGAGCAAATGCTAATGCATTTTATGTATCAATTTGTTGGGCTTAAATCCTTTTTTTTTTTTTTTTTTTTTTTTTTTTTTTTTTTTTTATTGGGTGTAATTTTAATTTAACATACTTTACTGGAGTCGTAAGTAAGATATGCTTTATTTTGTAACCTCCCGGAGAGGTGAAGAAAAAAGTGTTAATTAAGAATTGATCTTATGGCACCGGCTCAAGAACAGTCTTAACACTTTCAACCCACAATGCACCGAGGAGGTAATATGAAAGTTCTGCAAGACCTGCCAACCTCAGACGTAAAGATAAGAAAGCGCAAAAATAGCCAAATCTATCAATGTGTACAAATATAGGATGTAGTTTGTATTTCACGTAAAAACAACCAAATCTGTAATCCGTCAATGTGTACAAATATATGAGCGTGAATGCCCGGGACATCGGATTCAGGACTGATGAATGATTTTCTTTCTGAATTCACAACATAGGGTAAAGAGAAAGAAGCCAATAGACCACATCCGAGACGAAGAAGCTCACAAAACATGCGTTGTTGTAGGCCACACAACAAATGCCTACCGCGCCGTCGGTAGCGTAGAACTTGTTACCGCAGCAAGTCATGGAGCACACCCTGTTGCGGAATGTTGTGTCGACGACCGTCCACTCGGCGTCGCCCGGACGGTTGAATGTGCGCTTCCAGGTACTGTAGAGGGCGACCATGATAACGCAGCGGGATGAGGGTGATGCGGCGGGGTTGGCCGACATGACGGCGGATATGATGAACTGGTCGCGCATCTGCTCGCAGCTCATGCGGCGTCTTTGGTGGCGACCGTGCAGTACTCTGTACTCCTTTTCGGGCCTTCTATTGTCATACCTGAAGACAAGGCCGGGGAAGGCGGTGAGAGGGGGGAGGGGGATGCGGGCCCGAGTGATGGGGTTGAAGAGGTAGAGATCGGGAGAGGTGTGGATGATGAGGATCCAGCCGTGGATGAAGGGTAAGCAGCGGTATTCGTCCAAGCTGTAGTTGGGGGGAAGAGGAAGGCGGTGGATTTTCCGATCGGGTAGGCTGAAGAATCGTCGCTGGTCGTCGCTGCCGTTGCATGACTCGATAGATCAAGTTAGCCAACTTTGTTCGAAAACCCGAAGTCTCAACGATTTACTATTCACAACTTAAGCCAACACTATATATATATATATATATATATATATATATATATATATATATATATATATTATATATATATATAGGACTTAGGACTTCTAGTGAATTTCAAACTCGAATTTCTCGAGTACTACATTACCCCATCCTTATAAAAAGTTTTGTCCACGAAACTTAACTATAACATGATGTTTGACAATCCACTAAGCTAGGATGCGACTATAATATGTACAGCAACATCAATTTGCTGGGCACCAGTATTGTCTGGATATAATCCAAGACTACTAGTTTCGACAAGTTACTTGTGAAGATTGACACATAGGACAACCGGAAAGTTCACTACAGTATTGAAAATTATTCATCACTTAAAGCTTACAACCTTGCAAACATACCTGCTGGGTTCTCTACTGGTGGAACATCCGGAGCAGTCAAGGCATACACTTGCCCTCCAGAAATCTGACGCGTCCCATCAGACTGATGAGAAGGCGGGGATTGTCTATATGAAGACGCACTCGGTGCAGGGCTCTGCTATGGAGAAGAAACAGCTGGTGCAGAGACAATGGACTGAGCTGGTGCAGATCTCTGTGGGCAGTTAGTCACAATGTGCCCGGCCTGTCCACACCTGTAGCAACGGCCATGGCGCTGATCGCAAGTAATTGCCCGATGAGGTCTACCACAAAATACGTAGGGTCGCGAACCCCGCTACTGACTGCCAGCAGGAATGCTTGTAGCCTGTGTGGGTTATGCTAATATGGATCTGAATAGGAGAAAAACCACCTAGAGGGGGGGGGGGGGGGTGAATAGGTGTAAACAATAAACACACCAAATCTTTGCGTAAAAAATAATCCAATGCGAAAAATAAATAAGTACGCAAGATTTTACGTGGAAAACTCCATCACAGGAGTAAAAAACCACGGGACCGATAACACGGCGAAATCCACTAAGATTAAACACGTACAAGGTGATTTACGGTAACCCTACGACTCAACCTTTTCCATACGCTCCTAGTTGATCTTCTCCGCTCGTTCCACAATGCTCCTCGAATCCACAATTTGCGTTCAACGTCGAATCCACGACGTCCAACCAAATCCACGGTCTTCACCAATGTAGTACGTATCGATCACACGAACGTACCTCGCTCCGAATCCACGAGAGCGGTAGCACCTTGAATCTACAAGGCCACGTGAATCCAAGCGCCGATTTTTGGGAAAATCGTTGTTTTGTTGCTGATGATAATCCGCCGAATAGTTAGATCAAGGATAGATCAGAAAACGCCATCTAAGTATTCTTCAATTTGATTCTACAAGAAATAGGAGTTTGAAAACCCTAGAATCAAATTGATCAATATAGATGAAGAAACATATGATTGATCATGTTTTCCTTTCTTCTCCATATATGGACTTTGATTATCTCCGTTTTTATTCTTTTTCTTGGTTTTTCGGTTTTACCTTTGATCCTTTTTCGGATACCCTAAAAGATGAAATTAGGGTTTATTTATAGGTTAGAAACCTTTGGAAAGAGATAAGCATCAAAAACTGACTTAACAGAATTTTTTCCGCATGGCGGTCCGGACTGGATTTGGCTGATTCGGACTGTCGTCTTTTTTCAGCAAATTTCCTGAAAAAAATAGTTCGGGGTCCGGACTGGAATTTCATAATCCGGACTGTTCATGCGATTTCAGCAAATAGTTCGGGGTCCGGACTGAGCATTGTTCCGGACTGGAATTCCGCATGAACTAAACTATGTTCGGGGTCCGGACTGGAATGGTCTGATCCGGATCCTGAACATCCAACTTGTCCAGTTTTTGATTTTTATGCAATGAAAAATCTTCCAAGTGTTTCTAAACTACAAAATATATTCGGATCACCAAAATTATTTAGTTAAACGTACTTGATCATTTTGAATTCATTCTTCTTGAGATTGATGTATATGATCCACAATTCTTCATCTTCAATCTTCAAGACTCAAAATATTTCACGAAATACGGCAATACAAATTCCTTAACAATCTCCCCCTTTGGCGGTTTCGTGACAAAACAAAAATTCACTTAAAAAATTCAAAAAGATATTTTTGTTGCTATCACCATACAATAAAAATTTACATGAATGATTCAAATAAAAATGAATACAAGAGATAAACACCTAAAATAAACTCTAGACTTAGACGTTTGTACTCTCTGCAAAAAAAATAATTCTTGACAAAAGAAATCGTTAGATAACTCAAGAATTTAAACATTCAATAAACAATTAGAGAGACAAAGTTTATACTCACCATGACATTAATTATTAGATATGTATGAGAAGAAGCAATCAAAGATTTACATATCTCTAATCATTAAAATTCAAATGTCATGTCAAAATAATTAACAAGTTTAAAAATATGTCAGTTATCAAGCAACTTATTAGTAATATTACATGCCCAAATAATTAGTCAAATAGTTAGTAGTGGCATGATCAAGTTCAACTTACCTTCAGGTTTTTCAAATTCGTTTTCAAGCATCAATGTTTTCAAACATTCAAGTTCAAGTTCAAGTGTCTTTCCCCATTTTTGTCACAGAAATTAAGCCAAAATTAAAAAGAAGGGAGTGCAAAGTTTGTAAAAACTAAGAACTTAAAATAAAAACCTGCAAAAGAAGGCATTAAAACTAAATTGAAAAACATATAAACAAAATAACCTGAAGAAGAAAAACTTGTTCATCCTAGATCTGAACTTTTCGAACTGCTGCAACTAAATTTATTCAAAATTCCCTTGAGCAGTCTTGAGATTTTCGAACATTTCCTGTTCATTTGCTCTAAATCCAGTGACATTCTTTCTTGTTCTGCAGACAATCGCCTCTGCTCTTGACGGATGGAGGACATAGATGTATTATCCTCTGTCATGTTCTTCCTAGAGGTCGAAGTAGGTAGAGTAGAATGCAGATGGTTCATATCTACCTTCAATCCATGGAGATTCTCTAGGTAGAGATTGTACACCGACAAGAGGCTCATTAATATGAAGTCCACTACCCTTGTGTTCTTCCGTCTAGTGTACTTCTTAAATGTTGAACAAGATTTCATAGGTTCTTTATTTTTTTAATGCGAACCTGTCTTCGTCATTAACAACCTGTTGTATTTCCCTGCATATTTCTTCCCAATCTTCTTCGTCAGATTCTGAATCATCTTGAAGAGCATTATTTGTTTCTTCCTGACTTGCTCTATCTTGCTCCTCTTTGACTGTTGCCCGAGTGCCAACCATCGCGACAATGAGCACAATCACCCAACCAAATGCCATTTGAAAGATTTTCAAAAATCAACATGTGAGCAAGAACTCAAAAACATGAAAAAAATTGTTTAATTTCAAAAAATTTATAAAATCATACCCAAACAATCCTTATCTTGTATAGAGACTAGGAATCAAGCTAGTTTTGCAAAAAAATTTTAAAAATAGATCAATCCATGATTTTCGAAAATTCTCAAAATTTGCCCTAAAATCGAATTTTCAGAAATCGAAGCCTAAAATTCCGTTAATCAAATGAATACAATGCATAGAAGCAAATCTAATGTATTCAGAGTTCTTATTTCAAAAAAAATTTGACCAAAAACTGTTTAAAAACGAGATTATTCCAAGAAATCCTCTCACGTTTTGAAGACGAGCAAAACAGTGATTTTGATCAAAAGAGCTTACTTGAATCGAGAGAAATCTAGTTGAGAAAAATCCAAAACTCCTGGATTCTAGAGAGAGAAGCTCTAGGAAGCTAGAAACAAAAGATTAGAGAGAATAGAATTCGAAAAACCCTTCGTTTCTATTAAAACCTAGCCGCGGTCCGGATCGGGTCGGGAGTTCAGTCCGGATCGGCTACACGCAGAGAAATCCCATTGTTCGGGATCCGAACTGAGTCCATCCAGTCCGGATTGCCAGCAACTTTTTCTCCAGAAAAATTTGTAAAAATTTCAGAAAATTCAGAAAAAGTATGTAAGCTTTCTTGCATATCAACTTTAAACAAAAAGTATCGTTTCACATCAAAAGAAATAGATTATGCTAAATCTATCATTAATACTCAAATAATGAAACGAAAATTTATAAAAGTTAAATCCTCTAAAGTTGAGCAAGATCTAAACATCAACCACGATCTAAAGAGTAATGCGTTTATCAAATCATCAATTGAATAAAAAAAATGAAAGCACAAAGATCGATAGATGTTTAAAATCCCAAATAAATTAGATAATGCTATCTAGTCAAAATGCTTTAGGGAGTGACTCTTTGAGCATCTTTCAATTTGAAATTCCACCTTATACCAACCTTAGAATTCGACAAAGTCAAGTATTCCAAAAAGCATTGTCACGCCCCGGGGGTTTAAAATAAGCGGAAAACATGTAGATTTTTTTTTTTTTTTTTTTTATAAGTACACCCGCCGGGCACGTGCGCAGATCCGCCACATACGTGAGAGTCCTCGATGAGCCAGGCAGAGTGACCCTTGCGCATGCACGGCGTAGGAAAGTACAATCACGCTTTAACCACACTAGCTAAGTACGAAAGAAAAAAGAGAAAGTAGCCAATCGACATTTCTAATAAGGCCACCAAGTTTAGAAAGGATAAATTCATGAGTTGTAAAACGGTGCCCACACGACATCTAAATTTTATTAAACATTTTCGCAATCTTTTTACTTGATTTGAAAAGAGTGGCCGAATCAACAACTAGTAAGGGAATAACGTTCATCCACGATAAAACACAGTTCAAACCCAACATCCACAATAATGTATCACACGCACATAGGCTAACTAACCGAAATAATCAAAACGTAAGTAAAAGAAAGGTCACCAGCCCCTAATCGGGGCTAAAATCCTCGAGTCGTGGCCTCACCGTCGTCCCGGATCCCACCCCTGACCGAACCTGTCATAGTGTGGGAAGTCAGTGACCAAAGAGTAAGAGGTAGATGTAAAACATGTAAGATGCTATAAGTACTGAAAGGAAAGAAAATCGATAAACCAGAGCATCCAAAACTCCCCCTCATGAATCCACAGTACCCCTGTAAGTCAGAACGGAACACCTGCTAAAAGGTCTAAGGACCCCCAGCGAACAGAAACACCTTGCTCTCACCTTGGTGCTTTTAACCCATCCACGGTACTTGTGCAGCACCTTAAGTAACCGTAAGGGGTCCCACCACGTCACCTTGTGGGGTACACGGGTGAACGTACCACCTCTCCGGAAAAGTACACCGATGCGGTGGCCAAATCGCTGGTGTGCGCGTAAGCAGCCATGAGCATAAAGACCGAAGTCAGTGTGTGATATAGAGCATCGCGACACCAGTCGCAACAGATAGTAATAAAGGGATACTCATGCGAAAAGGGGTTAGTTGAAAACCATAAGCACATCTACTTTACTCTTACATAGAACATGATGAGACGTCACTTTAAAAAGGACGCACGAAAAGGGTACCCACCTTGAATCGCATTGAACAGAACACCTAAAACCGTCCTGCGCCCTTGCACGACTCCCGGACCCCTAAAAGTCCCCAACAGAAAACATCAGTAACACCTAACTTAAAAACCCAGACCACCCGAGTAGAGAAATGAACTAAGAGACGCACGGGTGGACACAGAGACCGGGCGGTGGAGCTTGACAACCCTGCGCGGGCGATTTCCCCGCGCGGCGCGCGTTGCAGAGCGACCCTGCGCGGGCACCAGCCCCGCGCGGCAAGTTCCCCGTGCGGCGCGCTCTGCGGAGCAGCCCCGCTCGGACGCGCGCTGCTTGCGGGCAACGCCCCGCGCGGCACCAGCCCGCGCGGTGGGCGCGCTGCTTGCGGGCAGCGCCCCGCGCGGCACCAGTCCGCGCGGCGCGCGCCCTGCGGGCAGCGCCCCGCCCGGCACCAGCCCGCGTAGCGCGCGCTGCCTGCCGGCAGCGCCTGCGCGGCACCGCGCAGCATGCGTTGCGACCCCGCGTGGGCGGCGGCCCCACGCGGTGTGCCGCACTGTATGTGGTGCGGCCCCGCGCGGCAGCGGCCCGTGCGCGGTGCGCCGTACTGTAGGTGGTGCGGCCCGCGCGGCAAGAGGTGCCGCGGCGGCGGCGACGCGACGAACGGCGAAACCCTAAAAGCCCAGGAAAACCCAACCAAGAACGACGAAAACGCAAAAATTAACGCCGTTTACTTTGATCTACCGGAGAAGATGATCCGTTCCCGTTCCTCGCGGTGGTGAGGATCCGGACCCGCTCCCCGTTGACAGTAACGCCTCATTCCCGTCTTTCAGCACGTTGATCGAAGAAGATCCGGGTTCCGTTTTTCTTTTTCTCTCTTTTCTCTCCGATTAGGGTTTCCTTTTTCTTGGAGGGTAATTAATATAATATAATTAATTTCCCTTTTCTCATACGTACAATAAATTTCTAACTGCGACAAACGGGATTCTCTAACTAACTTCTAGATAAGAGTGCCACCTAAGCCAAGTTCTAAACCAGTCGGCGCGGATTTTGATGCACCAAAGCCTTAACGGGTTTGACGTATCCCATCGTACTCGTTAACACAAATGACTCAATCCGGGAGATCCGTAAGTCGGATTTCAGATCCGATCGCTCCGCCGTTCACCATTTCTCGGGTTCTAACATGGAAAAATATCAGCAAACCACCACGGTCTACCGAGGAAAACTTGATAATTTATTTCGCCTAATAAACTAATTTATTAAAAAGGAAATAAAAAGAGGACAGGAAAAGTCAAGATACTACATCACACACCCCTTAAAAGAATTTTCGTCATCGAAACTTAACATCAACCCGTGCTAAATAAAGCAGGAAAACACTCTCTCATCTTTGATTCTAACTCCCAAGTCGCTTCACGCTCTTTATGATTACTCCATAGCACCTTCACATAGGGGATCACCCGGTTGCACAACTTTTTATCTTTTCGTGCCAAAATTCGTATCGGTGTCTCATCAAAGCTCAAGTCCTCTCGAAGCTCAATAGAAGAAGCATCAAGAACATGCGACGGATCGGGGAGGTATTTCTGGAGCATCGAAACATGGAAAACGTTGTGCACCCGATCGAGGTTTGGCGGCAAAGCTAAACGATAAGCTACCGGGCCAATGCGCTCCAGGATTTTAAAAGGTCCAACGAATCGCGGGCTCAATTTGCCCCGCAAGCCGAACCGTTTGATCCCCTTGGATGGCGAGACCCGGAGCAAAATGTGCTCCCCAACCTGAAACTCCAAGGCATGACGTCTTCGGTCTGCATAACTCTTCTGCCGACTCTGGGCGGTCAACAACCGCTGTCTGATGAGGCGCACCTTTGCCTCGGTTTCCTCTACTAAGTCCGGTCCCAGGAACTTCCGTTCCCCTAAATCATTCCAACAAATAGGGGATCGACATCGACACCCGTACAATGCTTCGTACGGCGCCATCTGAATGCTGGCCTGGTAACTGTTGTTGTAAGCAAACTCCACAAGAGGTAGGTAGCGTGCCCATCCCTCACCCAAATCGAGCACGCATGCGCGGAGCATATCTTCAAGAATTTGGATCACCCGTTCCGACTGTCCGTCACTCTGGGGGTGGAAAGCTATGCTAAAGTGCAGTTTGGTCTCCAGAGCCCGCTGCAAACTCTGCCAAAAGTTTGACACAAACCGAGTGTCTCTGTCCGAAGTAATCGATGCCGGCACCCCATGCAATCTCACAACCTCGTTGATGTAAACCTGCGCCAAGCGGTCACGTGTCCATGTCGTATGAACAGGTAGGAAATAAGCCGTCTTCGTCAGTCGATCCACTATGACCCAGATCGCGTCGTGACCCTGCTGCGATCGCGGGAATCCAGTGATGAAATCCATGGTTATTCGCTCCCACTTCCACTCTGGCACTGGTAGTGGTTGCAGTTTTCCCGCCGGGCGCTGGTGTTCGGCTTTTACCTGTTGGCAAACCAAACAGTGTGCCACGAACTGCATTACACCCCCCTTTAATTTAGGCCACCAAAAAGTATGCTTAAGGTCTTTGTACATCTTTGTGCCACCAGGATGCGCCGCATAGGGAGCATAGTGCGCCTCTGATAATATCTTATCCTTCAACTCTGGCAGATCGGGCACGCAAATTCGTCCTCGGAACCGTATTGCGTTGTCCGTGCCAATCGAAAAGTCGCCCTCCCGGTCCGAAGGAATATTGTCCCGTACAAGCTGTAGTTGAGCGTCAGTCTTTTGACCTTCAAGGATTTTCTCAAACAAGGTAGGCTTGACCACCAGGGACAAAAGTCGCGAAACTGCACTCGCCGGTACAACCTCCAATCTCATCCGCGAGAAATCTGCGATTAAACGGTCTTGCTGAGTGATAGCGTTCACTGGTAACCCTTTTGTCTGACCCTTCCTGCTCAAGGCATCGACAACTACGTTTGCCTTCCCAGGGTGGTATTGAATGGACAAATCGTAGTCCTTCAACAACTCCAACCAGCGTCTTGCCGTAAGTTCAATTCCTTCTGCGTGAATAGATATTTAAGGCTCTGGTGATCCGAAACACGTTGCAATGAGCTCCATAGAGGTAGTGTCTCCAAAGTTTTAAAGCGAAAACGACCGCTGCGAGTTCCAGATCGTGCGTAGGGTAGTTTCGCTCATAATCCTTGAGTTGTCTTGATGCGTAGGCTATGACTTTTCCCTGTTGCATCAGCACACTTCCAAGACCGTTCCGTGATGCATCACAATAAACCTCGAAATCCTCACCGGGTGTCAGTAATGTAAGCACGGGTGCCCATGTTAGCCTGTCCTTGAGTTCCTCGAAGCTCTCCTGGCATTGAGTCGTCCACACAAATCTCTTCCCTTTCTGGGTTAGACGATTCAGAGGGGTGGCAATTTTTGAGAAACCTTCCACGAAGCGCCTATAATATCCTGCCAAACCCAAGAAGCTGCGGATTTCCGTTACTGTAGTCGGTCGGGGCCAGTTAGCTACTGACTCCACCTTCTTAGGATCCACCGCAATTCCCGTCGCTGAGACTATGTGACCCAAGAAGTCCACTTTAGGAAGCCAGAACTCACACTTCTTGAGCTTAGCAAACAATTTTTGGTCCCTGAGAGTCTGAAGAATTACTCGCAGATGCTCCTTATGTTCCTCATCTGTTCCTGAGTAGACCAAAATGTCATCAATAAAGACCACTACAAATTGGTCCAAGAAGGGTTTGAATATCCTATTCATCATATCTATGAACACCGCTGGGGCGTTCGTAAGTCCAAACGGCATAACCGTAAACTCGCAATGACCATATCGAGTTCGAAAGGCTGTTTTAGGTATATCCTCACCTTGAACTCTAAGCTGATGATAGTCGGACTGCAAATCTATTTTCGAGAATACTGTCGCTCCTTGTAGTTGGTCGAACAGGTCATCAATCCGAGGCAAGGGGTACTTGTTTTTCACGGTAACCTTATTTATCTCCCGATAGTCAATGCACAGACGTAAACTCCTGTCCTTTTTCCGCACGAAGAGAACGGGTGCGCCCCAAGGCGACACACTTGGCCTGCTGAACCCCTTATCCAAAAGATCTTCTAGTTGTGCCTTGAGCTCCCTTAATTCTGCAAACGCCATTCGATATGGTGCCTTGGTGATAGGTTGCGTACCCGGAAGAAGCTCGATGGCGAATTCGGTTTCTCGCTCGGGGGGCATTCCGGACAGTTCGGTCGGAAAAACATCTGAAAAATCCCTTACGATAGGGATATCCGAGAGCAGTGCCGAGGGTCGAGTCGCTAAGTCCACCGAGGCCATGTATGCTACACATCCACCCTCCATTAGTTTCCTAGCCTGCGACGCAGAGATAATAGAAGAGAAGGAGGTGCTCTTACATGCCAAATACACGTGATCCGGAAAGCCAGGTTCCTGCAGTCGCACTTGGCGCTTCTCACAATCAATCACCGCCTGGTACTTAGTGAACCAATCCATACCGAGTACCACATCGAACTCCTTAAGCGGGATTACCACTAAATCCCAAAGACAACGTAGCCTTCCCAACTTTATCGAGCAAGAAGGTACAAAAATATTCGCTTCTAAGGGTCCTCCAGGGGTCAATACCGACATTATACTACGAAGAGGTGTCCCCTCAAAATTATGAGTACGTGCGAACTCACGAGACATGAATGAGTGGGATGCTCCAGTGTCAAAAAGGGTTCTAGCACAATACTCTGAGACTAGAGTAATACCTGTTACCACGTCCTCCGGTGGGTCTGTCTCCTGGTGGGTCATCGAGTAGACTTTCCCTCCTGATTGCGGCCGCGCCTCCCCTTCCCGTCGGGGTGCTGGTGGGCGAGTGGCCGATCCTGAAGGAGCTTTTCCCCGTCCTTGTTGCTGCGGTAAAGGTGCAGACGCTGCTGAGGATGTTGTTCCCGTGTTCAAGGGGCAGTTGAAATGGAAGTGCCCCGGCATGCCGCAACGAAAACAGTGGTTGTGCCTCTTGGAACATTCATTCACTCGGTGTGTTCCACCGCAAATGATGCAAGGCCTGTCCACCGGCTTTTGTCCTCCCGTCGGTGCGCTCCTGGTTCCTCGTTGCGATCTCGAATGTTTAGGGGGTCGGCTTCCGCTGGAATAGCCTCCTCCAGAGTAGGACTGAGGTCGCTTCCTGTCCTTGTCATGCTCAAAGCCCTCCCGTTGGGCACGCGTAACCGCAAATCCTCGCTCCACTATG
Source organism: Tillandsia fasciculata (assembly GCA_029168755.2). Classification (NCBI taxonomy): domain Eukaryota; kingdom Viridiplantae; phylum Streptophyta; class Magnoliopsida; order Poales; family Bromeliaceae; genus Tillandsia; species Tillandsia fasciculata. The sequence continues at coordinate 5,526,919 of CM054952.1, forward strand.
GTGGCTCTGTCGACCACCTTCTGGAATGTGTGCAAGTCCGCCGCTTGTACAACCTGGAAGATGTCACTCCGTAGACCATCCACAAAAAGTTGGGCCTTGTGGGAATCGTCCCTTATAACAAAGGGTACGCAGTTGACCAATCTTACAAACTCCCGCTGGTACTCCATAACCGTCCTACTCCCCTGCTTGATGTGCTTCAGATCATCCTCCATCTGTTGTTTGACGCTGTTGGAGAAAAACGCCCCAAACAGCTTTTCTCGGAACGTAGTCCATGATGGAAGGGCGGTGCCCTTCGAGGGGTCCGAGCGCACCGTCTTCCACCACATGCGGGCGTTTCCCTCAAGAAAGTGGACGGCCAAGGGGACCCGTTCATACTTCTCCATCAACAAATCTTCGAAAAGCTTTTCTATAGTATCTACCCATTTTTCCACGACCCACGGATCGGTCATCTCTCCCTCAAACACAGGTAGGTTGTATTTTCGGAAATCCGCCAAATTCGCTCTCACCCTGTCCCGTTCGGTCTGCTGAACAGACGCTTCCCTCGCGGCGACGACGGGCACTATGGGAGTAGGTAATATCATAGTCTCTCTCGCTTCGGCTATGGCTCGGCGTTGGGGCTACAAAAGGCGCTGCAGGCTGAACCAGCGTACCCCGGCTGTCGCGATCTGAGTAGGGGTGGTCGTGGTCTCGCCGTCTACTACCGGCGGTCCCGTCGTAGGTGCAGTTGGCCCGGGTGGAGGGGCCTGGGCGACCACCACTGACGTAGCTGGTTGCTGCGTCAATTGACGTACATGTTCTGTGAGGGCCGCTAGCTGTTGGGCCATCTCTCGCAGTTGTTGCCGAAGAAGCTGATTCTCCGCAGCCGTCGGTGCCGTTCCCTCTGCCCCTGCGTCATCAGTTGACGACCTGGTCCGGGCCATTATCTCTACATACAAAGAAACTAAGTTAACCCTAGACTTAACTGATCTAGTACCCTGACCGACGATCAACCAGGGACTTTATCCCCCGCACCAGAACACTCGCGCTCTATGCACCTATTCCTTGATTATCTCATTGGTTAGTTGCTAGTGGCATTGCACTCTATGGATGTTGGACTCCGGCTACCGTGGTTAAAGTCGTTTCTCTCTGATACCATAAAATCTGTCACGCCCCGGGGGTTTAAAATAAGAGAAAAACGTGTACATTTATTTATTTATTTATTTTATTATTATTATTATTATTTTATAAGTACACCCGCCGGGCACGTGCGCAGATCCGCCACATACGTGAGAGTCCTCGATGAGCCAGGCAGAGTGACCCTTTTGCATGCACGGCGCAGGGAAGTACAATAACACTTTAACCACACTAGCTAAGTACGAAAGAGAAAGGAGAAAGTAGCCAATCGACATTTCTAATAAGGCCACAAAGTTTAGAAAGGATAAATCCACGGGTTGTAAAACGGTGCCCACACGACACCTAAATTTTATTAAACATTTTCGCAATCTTTTTACTTGATTTGAAATGAGTGGCCGAATCAACAACTAGTAAGGGAATAACGTTCATCCACGATAAAACACAGTTCAAACCCAACATCCACAATAATGTATCACACGCACATAGGCTAACTAACCTAAATAATCAAAACGTAAGTAAAAGAAAGGTCACCAGCCCCTAATCGGGGCTAAAATCCTCGAGTCACGGCCTCACCGTCGTCCCGGATCCCACCCCTGACCGAACCTATCACAGTGTGGAAAGTCAGTGACCAAAGAGTAAGAGGTAGATGTAAAACATGTAAGATGCAATAAGTACTGAAACGAAAGCAAACCGATAAACCAGAGCATCCAAAACTCCCCCTCATGAATCCATAGTATCCCTGTAAGTCAGAACGGAACACTTGCCAAAAGGTCTAAGTGTTACGGCTTTTTGGTGTTGGCATATTTCGTGAGTCAAGTCAGTGAGTTGAGTCGGAGTCTTAAAGGGATCAAATTGTCAATCAGCAATCAAAGACTTAGAGAAGATTCAACAAGAGCTCAAGTTGATACTCAGTGTCTTGAGTCTTGAAGATTGAAGGTGAATAATTGTGGATCAATTACATCAATCTCAAGAAGAAAGTATTCAAAAGGATCAGGTATGTTTAACTAAATAATTTTGGTGATCCGAATACTTTCTTATAGTGTAGAAACACTTGGATGATTTTTTTAATTGCATAAAAATCAAAAACTGGACATGGGACATGTTCAGGATCCGGATCAGATGATCCAATCCGGATCCCGAAGGGTATTAGTTCATGTGCAAATCCAATCCGGATCCAAGCCTATTCTGATCCGGATCCCGAACATTGGATGTTGCTGAAATTCATGAACGATCCGGATCGGGCCTTGCGATCCGGATCCCGAACCCTTGGATTTCTGGAATCGTCAATCTTGTTACGACGATCCGGATCGCAGTAATCCGATCCGGATCGCCGTCCTGAAAATTTCCAGATAAGGTATGTTTTTGATTCTTATCTCTTTCCAAAGGTTTCTAAACTATAAAAAGACATTTAGGGTTTCTCAAAAACGTGGGAGCTATACCTATGATTTTATAAAACACTTGAGAGCAACCCTAGAGGCTAGGTTTTTATCGTTCTTCTTTATAGCCTCTTTTAGGTCAATTCGATGGTTCTTTCAAGAACATATCTTTTGTCGAATTGATCTAATCTTTGCTTAGAGATTCCATCCATGGTTCTTCATTGATAATCTAAGCAAAGGATCACCATCGAAGCCTATATTCTTTATCGGCTGATTTGCGTCGTGGATTCGACGTGGCATCGTGGATTCGGTGTGCTAAAGGCGTTTCGTGGATTCGAAACGTGTGCTCGTGGATTCGAGTGGCGTTCGTGGATTCGAACGTGTGCAGTGGACGTGCAATCGGTGGAGCGCAAGGTCCGAAGAAGTTGAAGGAGGGGTTGAATCCGTGGAGACGGTAATCACCTTGTTATTCTTCTATTCTTAGTGGATTGTTATTGCGTGGACATCCAATCGGTGAGCGCAAGGTCCGAAGAAGTTGAAGGAGGGGTTTGAGTCCGTGGAGTCGGTAATCACCTTGTTATTCTTCTTTTCTTAGTGGATTGTTATTGCGTGTTGGTCCCGTGGTTTTTCTCCTGGATTGGAGTTTCCACGTATATCTCGGTGTGCTATTTTTATTTTCCGCATTGGTTTTTATTTTGCACTGAGATTGGTTTTTATAATATTACACCTATTCACCCCCCTCTAGGTGTTTGATAGTACCTATTTAGATCCTTGTGGATCCTTAAAAACCAACAATTGGTATCAGAGCGGGTTTTAGGTTTATCTATCATGTTGGGTGAAAGTGGTAATATTTATAGACCTCCTCTTTTTGATGGGACTAATTATGCTTATTGGAAAGTGCGGATGAGAGCTTTTCTCATCGCAATTGATGAGCGGGTATGGCAAACCGTGGAATACGGTTGGGTGCATCCTGTTGAGGAAGTAGGAAATTCTACTACCCCAAAACCTCGCTCTAGATGGTCCAAAGAGGAATTCGAAAGATCTTCTTACAACGGGAAAGGTATGAACGCTTTATTTAATTCTCTTTCCTCGACTGAGTTCACACGAATTTCTGCGTGTGAAACCGCGAAGGAAATTTGGGATATTCTCAAAATTACACATGAGGGTACTAATCTTGTAAAAATTCAAAAGCTCCAGATGCTTACAAGTCAATTTGACTCTATTCATATGGAAGAGCATGAATTGTTTACAGATTATTACACTAGACTTCAAGATGTAATTAATACATGTGCTAATTTAGGAGAAAAGATCCCGGAGTCGAAAATTGTAAGAAAGATACTTCGGACTCTTCCGGAACGGTTTAGGGCAAAGGTTACCGCCATTGAAACCGTTAGTCATCCGGATGAGATGAGTGTAGAGGAATTAGTAGGTGCTTTGCAAACTTATGAGATGACTTTTCCTACTAATCAAGTTTCTTCCAAGTCTTCTTCTAAGCTTACAGGTATTGCATTCAAATCAACAAAGGAAGAAGATAGCGAATCAAGTTCCGACGATGAAATCTCTTTAGCCGATTTTGAAGAACAACTGGCGCGGATCACAAAGAAATTTCGTCGGAAATTTTGGAAGAATCGAACCGATGGATCTTCATCCACGAAATCATCTAAAGGATCATCGGGTTCTAAATCCTCTAAACTCAAAAGCTCTGCAAAACCTTCTAAAGAAAAAGAAAAAGATGATTTCGAAGGGGAAATCCAATGCTATCGATGCAAAGGCTACGGCCATATTTCAACGGATTGTCCTTCTAAGAAATCATATAAAAAGAAGGCTTTGCAAGCGAAAACTTGGGACGATTCTAGTTCGATGAATCGACCTCAAGTAAAGAGGAAAAAGTTGTTGCCTTACATGCCTCTCAAATTCCCTCTTCTAATATTTGTTTATCATCTTTAGTCACTGACTCTACTCCTTTGATTTTGCATGAAACATCAACATCCGGCGGAGAGTCATCAAGTGAGGGGGAGTCGGACGAAGAAGAACTCGTTGAGGCATACCAACAACTTCTTGCGGAATCAAAGAAGATGGCCAAGCATATCAAGAAGTTGAGGAAGCAACGACTTGAGGTTCAAGACGAGAATCATGCTTTAAAGATCAAACTTCATGATCTCGAGGAGGAACGAGAGCTTTTATTGGATAATAATAAAATCCTCCAAGAAAAGATAAATCAATCGGAAACGATCGTTAATTCCCATATTAACAAGATTGATTTTCTTGAAAAACAGTTTGAAGAAATTCATGTCACCAACCAAGTTTTGACCAAGCAAGTTCATGAACTCAAATCCGACATACAAAGGCTTTCAACCGGTTCCAAGAAACTAGAAAGTATGTCCGGATTGGGTCAAACAAGCAAGGTTGGTTTGGGATATAAAAAGAACCAAACTGTGAAGGCTTCAAGTTCCACAATCAAATTGAAAGCAAGAACTTGTCACCTATGTGGACTTGAAGGACATTTGGTGAAGAATTGCCCGAAAAAGAGAAAGAAGAATTCTTCGGCAACTTCATCTACGGAGCGAACTCAACGGAATCAAAAGACACATCAAGTCAAAGAAGTTCACTCAACCCACCAAAGGTCCGAGCCACAACATCAATCATACAAGTGGATCATTGCGAGGCAAAGACCTAAGGTGGATCAACAGTCAAAGCGGACAACCCCCGGCCACAACGAATCAAGACAACCCAAAATCCAACGATTTTGGATTCGGAAAGGTGATATCTTTCCTTGTCTTAAGTTCTAATTAGCTTATGACTGTATGTAATGCTTTGATTGGTTTTCCCTTCATATTTTTTTAATCTTTGCATTACATGTTTTTCAATGCTCTTTGTTTTTATGTTTTGTTTTTGAACAAAAGGGTTTTAACGAACAAGTGCATTGAATAAAAAGGGCTTCACGTTCATTCACTCCAATTTAATTTTATATGGATTATCAACTTTACTCCATAATCATAATCTTGAAGATACTTCATTATAGGAGTTTTTGATAGTTATAAGCATCAAATTTTAGAAATCATGTGTGATCTTTAGATGCTTAATCTATCTAGGTTGTGTGAAGTCTTTGTGACAACACAAGTGCTATAAACATTCCTAAAAATTCTGTGTTGCACTCAAGAACAAAACACATTGTTGAGCATTGGTCATATTGACTTTAAATTGCATCTTTTCACGCATTTAGAAATCTATTATGCTTTTGACATCATAATATTTCGATGTTGCAATGATCATTTATGTTAATTAATTCATCTTTTAAGTGATCAAAGTCAATTTCTCTCTCAATGATCTCTTGGTATAGTCATTATCTTATTTGACTATTTAGTCGAGTATGAATGCGGGATCAATTTTTGGTTGAATACCTTATATATTAAATAATTGATAGCCAATTGAGGGGGAGTCAAAGAAAAGTAAAATGCTCAAAAGATGTGGAAAGAGTTACATCCCAATGAGGAGTGTGAAAACTACCACCACATGGAGGAAAGAGCTACCACCTCGGTCGTCCGAGTACTGTGTGCAGCTACCACATGTATACCAAGCATGGTTTTTCAATTTTTGATTAAATAAAATGCATGTTGAAATACTTGACTCTGTCAAATTTCAAGGTTGGTATAAGGTGGATTTTTAACGAAAGATGCTCAAAGAGCCACTCTCTTCAACAGATTGTCTAGATATATTATCTAACTTATCTGGGATTTCAAACATCTATTGATCTTGGTATTTCATTTTCTTTACCAAATTGATGATTTGATAAAGGCATTACGCATAAGATCATGTTAGATGTGATTGAAGTTGTTCAACTTTAAGGGTTTTAATTTTCATAAATTTTCGTTTCATTTTTGAGTATTTTTGATAGATTTGGTATAATCTATTTCTTGTTGTATGAAACGATGACTTTTGTTTAAAGTTGATGCGCTAAAGTGCTTACATACTTTTTCTGGTTATTATGAAATTTTTCTAAATTATTCTGATGAAAGGGTAGAATTCAAGATTGATGTCATTTGGAAATCTCCGTAAGTCATCTTTGTAAATTCGTTACATCTTGATAGAGTTTGGATCTCAAGATTATTTTTGATGACTTGTGTTTGATGAATATAACATGAAAAACTGTTTATAATGTTTTATCTTTGTTTTTCATGATTTAGGAGTAAATCTTTTTAATTTTGTGAAATTAATTGGATTGAATGACATCTTGTTAATTCATTGGTTAAAGCACTTAAATTGATTTCTTGATGGAATACAAATCGGTATTTGAAAAGATTCTAAAATCTGGATTTGTTTCAAGGAATTATTTGATTTTTGCTTTCTGGTACCGGTACGCAATCTGCATTTTTGTTATATACCGGAACTGAGCTTTTATCTCTCTTTCTCTATGAACTAATGTTGTTAGTGATTTCCTTTTGTCTAGTATGTTCACTGTTTGACAATTTGTGACAAAAAGGGGGAGAAGAGAAATGACGGAGATGAGATCATCAAGAGAGGACAAACGAAAATAGAAAAATGGGGGAGAACGAAAAATGATGATCGTATCACAAAGGGGGAGAACATAGATGCTCAAGAACATGGAGAACATGGAGAACATGTTAGAGATGCTCAAGATAGGGGGAGACAAAGAAAAAATTGAAAGAGCCGAAAAACAAAAGAACCAAAAGGAAGACGAATCAAATGTAGGATTTTAATTTCTAACGACTAACGTTTGATTTTGTTTGGAGTTTTGTTTTGCAGGAATTACATCACTTTAAGACTCCAAGTCCTAAGTCATAGAGTATGTTCTAGGACTGTTTGGTTCAAATGTAATTTTGTATTTATTGGATCTTTCACGCAAAGAAAATCAATGTTTTGGTGATGACATTGAATTTCGATTTTTTGGTTTAAGATGAGTGACTTGAGCGTTTTTATGTATTTTTGGGTTTTGTCACGAAATTGCCAAAGGGGGAGATTGTTACGGCTTTTTGGTGTTGGCATATTTCGTGAGTCAAGTCAGTGAGTTGAGTCGGAGTCTTAAAGGGATCAAATTGTCAATCAGCAATCAAAGACTTAGAGAAGATTCAACAAGAGCTCAAGTTGACACTCAGTGTCTTGAGTCTTGAAGATTGAAGATGAAGAATTGTGGATCAATTACATCAATCTCAAGAAGAAAGTATTCAAAAGGATCAGGTATGTTTAACTAAATAATTTTGGTGATCCGAATACTTTCTTATAGTGTAGAAACACTTGGATGAATTTTTTAATTGCATAAAAATCAAAAACTGGACATGGGACATGTTCAGGATCCGGATCAGATGATCCAATCCGGATCCCGAAGGGTATTAGTTCATGTGCAAATCCAATCCGGATCCAAGCCTATTCTGATCCGGATCCCGAACATTGGATGTTGCTGAAATTCATGAACGATCCGGATCGGGCCTTGCGATCCGGATCCCGAACCCTTGGATTTCTGGAATCGTCAATCTCGTTACGACGATCCGGATCGCAGTAATCCCGATCCGGATCGCCGTCCTGAAAATTTCCAGATAAGGTATGTTTTTGATTCTTATCTCTTTCCAAAGGTTTCTAAACTATAAATAGACATTTAGGGTTTCTCAAAAACGTGGGAGCTATACCTATGATTTTATAAAACACTTGAGAGCAACCCTAGAGGCTAGGTTTTTATCGTTCTTCTTTATAGCCTCTTTTAGGTCAATTCGATGGTTCTTTCAAGAACATATCTTTTGTCGAATTGATCTAATCTTTGCTTAGAGATTCCATCCATGGTTCTTCATTGATAATCTAAGCAAAGGATCACCATCGAAGCCAATATTCTTTATCGGCTAGTTTGCGTCGTGGATTCGACGTGGCATCGTGGATTCGGTGTGCTAAAGGCGTTTCGTGGATTCGAAACGTGTGCTCGTGGATTCGAGTGGCGTTCGTGGATTCGAACGTGTGCAGTGGACGTGCAATCGGTGGAGCGCAAGGTCCGAAGAAGTTGAAGGAGGGGTTGAATCCGTGGAGACGGTAATCACCTTGTTATTCTTCTATTCTTAGTGGATTGTTATTGCGTGGACATCCAATCGGTGAGCGCAAGGTCCGAAGAAGTTGAAGGAGGGGTTTGAGTCCGTGGAGTCGGTAATCACCTTGTTATTCTTCTTTTCTTAGTGGATTGTTATTGCGTGTTGGTCCCGTGATTTTTCTCCTGGATTGGAGTTTCCACGTATATCTCGGTGTGCTATTTTTATTTTCCGCATTGGTTTTTATTTTGCACTGAGATTGGTTTTTATAATATTACACCTATTCACCCCCCTCTAGGTGTTTGATAGTACCTATTTAGATCCTTGTGGATCCTTAAAAACGAACACTAAGGACACCCAGCGAACAGAAACACCTTGCTCTCACCTTGGTGCTTTTAACCCCTCTACGGTACTTGTGCAGCACCTTAAGTAACCGTAAGGGGTCCCCACCACGTCACCTTGTGGGGTACATAGGTCAACGTACCACCTCTTCGAAAAAGTACATCGATGCGGTGGCCAAACCGCTGGTGTGCGCGTAAGTAGCCATGAGCATAAAGACCGAAGTCGGTGTGTGATATAGAGCACCGCGACACCATCGCAACAGATAAAGGGATACTCATGCGAAAAGGGGTTAGTTGAAAACCATCAGCACATCTACTTTACTCTTACATAGAAAATGATGAGACCTCACTTTAAAAAGGACGCACGAAAAGGGTACCCACTTGAATTGCGTTGAACAGAACACCTGAAACCGTCCTGCGCCCTTGCACGACTCCCGGACCCCTAAAAGTCCCCAACAGAAAACATGAGTAACACCTAACTTAAAAACCCAGACCACCCGAGTAGAGAAAGGAACTAAGAGACGCACGGGTGGACACAAAGACCGGGCCGTGGAGCTTGACAACCCTGCGCGGGCGATTTCCTCGTGCGGCGCGCGTTGCGGAGCGACCCTGCGCGGGCACCAGCCCCACGCGGCAAGTTCCCCACGCGGACACGCGATGCCTGCGGGCAGCGCCCACGCGGCACCAGCCTGTGCGGTGCGCGCGCTGCCTGCGGGCAGTGCCCAGTGCGGCACCAGTCCGCGCGAGCGTGCGCCCCGCGCGGGACTAGCCGGCGCAGCGCGCGCTGCCTACGGGCAGCGCCTGCGCGGCACCGCGCCGCGTGCGGTGCGGCCCCGCGCGGGCGGCGGCCCCACGCGGCGACGGCCTATGCGCGGCGCGCCGCACCGTAGGTGGTGCGGCCCCGCGCGGCAAGAGGTGCGGCGGCGGCGGCGACGCGACGAACGGCGAAACCCTAAAAGCCCAAGAAAACCCAACCAAGAACGACGAAAACGCAAAAATTAACGCCGCTTACCTTGATCTACCGGAGAAGATGATCCGTTCCCGTTCCTCGCGGTTGTGAGGACTCCCTGTTGACGGTAACGACTCGTTCCCAGCTTCCAGCACGTTGATCGAAGAAGATCCGGGTTCCGTTTTCGTTTTTCTCTCTTTTCTCTCCGATTAGGGTTTCCTTTTTCTTGGAGGGTAATTAATATAATATAATTAATTTCCCTTTTCTCATATGTACAATAAATTCCTAACTACGACAAACGGAATTCTCTAACTAACTTCTAGATAAGAGTGCCACCTAAGCCAAGTTCTAAACCAGTCGGCACGGATTTTGATGCACCAAAGCCTTAACGGGTTCGACTTATCCCATCGTACTCGTTAACACAAATGACTCAATCCGAGAGATCCGTAAGTCGGATTTCAGATCCGATCGCTCCGCCGTTCACCATTTCTCGGGTTCTAATATGGAAAAATATCCGCAAACCACCACGGTCTACCCAGAAAAACTTGATAATTTATTTCCCCTAATAAACTAATTTATTAAAAAGGAAATAAAAAGAGGACAGGAAAAGTCAAGATACTACAAGCATTTTATCTAATAAACAAAAAATCACCATGCTTTGGTAAACATGTGGTAGCTGCACACAGTACTCGGACGACCGAGGTGGTAGCTCTTTCCTCCATGTGGTGATAGTTTTCACACTCCTCTTGGGATGTAACTCTTTCCACATCTTTTGAGCATCAAATATTAAATTGACTCCCCCTCAATTGGCTATCAATTATTTAATATATAAAGTATTCAACCAAAAATTGATCTCGAATTCATACTCGACTAAGCAATCAAATAAGATAATGACTATACCAAGAGATCATTGAGAGAGAAATTGACTTTGATCACTTAAAGATGACTTAATTGACATAAATGATCATTGCAACATTGAAATATTATGATATCAAAAGCATAATAAATTTCTAAATATGAAAAGATGCAATTAAAGTCAATTATAACAAATGCTCAATTAATGTTCTATGTACACAAAACACAAAACACAAAACACAAAACAAAACCTAACCTAAGCAAAGGTTTCAAAAAGAGTTATTTCAAGGAAAGCATTCCAATTGCTTTACGCAAATGAATAAAACGTTTTTGATCCAAAGGTTTTGTTAAAATATCGGCTAATTGATCTTCAGTTGAAATATATGAAAGTTGAAGAATGTTTGATTCAACTAGCTCTCTAAGAAAATGATATCTAAGTTCAATATGTTTTGTTCTAGAGTGCAACACAGGGTTTTTAGAAATGTTAATAGCACTAGTGTTGTCACAAAAATTGTTACCGAAGTGCTGAAATCCGAAAGTCGCTCAACACGCTTTTCATCCAAATCAATTGGGTTGAACAACTTCCGCTGAAATGTATTCCGCTTCGGCAGTCGAGAGTGCTATGCAGTTTTGCTTTTTACTATGCCATGCAACAAGGCAATGGCCAAGATAAAAGCATGCACCACTCGTGCTTTTCCGATCATCCACTGATCCAGCCCAATCGGCATCTGAGTATCCAACAATATCAAAGTGTTCCCATAGGATACCAAATTCCGAAATTGATTGTACCTTTGATATACCGGATGATCCGTTTCACCGCTTTCAGGTGAACCTCCTTCGGTGCTGATTGATATCTCGCGCAAATCCCAACACTGAAGGATATATCCGGGCGACTAGCCGTGAGATATAGTAGACTTCCAATCATACTTCGATAAAGTTTCTCGTCTACATTCTCACTATGTGATTCACTTCCAAGTCCCTTATGGCTAGTTCCCATTGGAGTCGGAAAATCTTTAGAATTTTCTAATCAAACTTTTTGACCAACTCCTTGCATACTTGGATTGACACAAGTGAATGCCTTCATCACTTTGTTTAACTTGTAATCCAAGAAAATATTCAATTCGCCCATCATGGACATCTCAAATTCGCTTTCCATGGTCTCCGCGAATTTAGAAGCATCATTATCTCTTGTTGCACCAAAAACAATGTCATCGACATAGATTTGTGCTACAATGAAATTGTTTTGATAATGCTTCACAAAGAGAGTCCTGTCAGCTCCCCCTCGAGTATAGCCCTTTTCCAAAAGGTGCTTTGTCAACCTTTCGTACCATGCTCGCGGTGCTTGTTTCAGACCGTAAAGAGCCTTTTTCAATCGAAAAACATGGTTAGGTAGTTTATGATCCACAAAACCTTTCGGTTGAGCCACATAAACTTCCTCATTTAAAAACCATTTAAAAATGCGCTCTTAACGTCCATTTGAAATAATTTGATTTTAAAATGACAAGCAATCGCAAAAAGTATACGAATGGACTCGAGTCTAGCTACAGGGGCGAAAGTTTCATCAAAGTCTATACCTTCTACTTGAGAATAGCCTTGAGCAACTAACCTTGCTTTGTTCCTGATGATAGTACCTTCTTCATTTTTCTTGTTCTTGAAAATCCATTTGGTACCTATCACATTGTGTTGCTTCGGAGGCTTCGTTAATTCCCAGACTTTGTTTCGCTCAAATTGATGGAGCTCTTCCTGCATTGCTTCAATCCAGTAGTCATCTTGAAGAGCTTCATCAACATTCTTTGGTTCGATTTGGATACATAGCATGCAAATCCGCAAACCAATTGTCTCCGAGTTCTAACTCCTTCTTGTGGATCTCCAATGATGTTCGATTCAGGATGATCCTTGGAGATGCGTAACGTTTGAGGTAACGGAGTACTCGGAGGTACACGAGATGATTCCTGCACATCAGATGAACTTGAAGAACCGTTAGATGCATCAACATTTTCGAAGAGAATTGTTAGAAGAAGATGCATTAGCAGGTGTATCATCATCAAGAGAGATATCGAGGGTAGATTTTTCAGATTCAAAATGAAAAGCTTCATCTACTTTAACATTTATCGATTCTACATCGTCTTAGATTCAAGTTAAAAACTCGATATGCTCTACTGTTTGTAGAATAACCTAAGAAAATCCCTTCGTCACTTCGAGAGTCAAATTTTCCAAGATTTTCGCGATCACGTAAAATAAAACACCGACTCCCAAAGATACGAAAATATTTGATATTAGGTTTTCTACAAAACCAAAGTTCATATGGTGTATTCAAAGTCCCCGGGCGCAAATACACGCGATTGATAACATAGACAGCAGTGTTCACCGCTTCAGCCCAAAAATATAACGGTAAGTTCCGGCTATGAAGCATAACACGTGCCATCTCCTGTACAACCCTGTTTTTGCGCTCGACTACACCATTCTGTTGAGGTGTATAAGGTGCAGAGAATTCATGTTTAATGCCATTTGAAGTGCAAAAATCAATGAATTTGGAATTTATGAATTCTCCACCTCTATCACTCCTAACACGAGTAATCTTTTCATTCTTTTCAATCATAATACGATGCAAATCTCATGAAAAGAATCAAAGTATCAGCTTTCTCTTTTAAAAATGCTACCCAAGAATATCTAGAGAAATCATCAACCAACAGAAAAATATACCATTTACCTCCCAAAGATGGTTGACGAGTTGGCCCCATTAAGTCCATATGCAAAAGTTCCAAAGGCCGTTTTGTACCTATGTGGTTCAAGTTCTTGTGTGCAGTCCTAGACTGTTTTCCCTTTTGGCAACCGCCACACACAAGGTTTTGTTCAAAAGAAAGTTTAGGAACCCCCTTGACCACATCTTTGTTTGAAATTCTAGAAGTTCCTTAAAGTTTATGTGACCTAGCCTTTCATGCCAAAGTGTTTCATTTTCAAAGATGCTAGGTTACAATTTTCAGAAAATTTATTAGGAACTACATAACAATTGTTTTCTGATCTAACCCCTTTAAAAAGAAAGCATGGTTTTTGTCAGTTACAGTACATTCATCAGATGAAAAATTAACTGAAAACCATTATCACACAATTGACTTATGCTTATGAGGTTAGTCTTAAGGCCATCAACAAATAACACATTGTTCAAACCGGGCCATCTGGAATAGCTATTGTTCCTTTCCAACAATTTTGGAAGACCGACCATCTCCGAAAACTACAAGTCCTCCGGAGTTTTTCTCAAAGTTTGAAAACAGTTTTTATCACCGGTCATGTGACGGGAACACCCGCTATCCAGATACCAAGACGAATTATCATATGCATGCAAGTGATGTATGTATGACAAGACAAGGGAAGATTTCACCTTTGCGCACCCAAACCTTTTTGGAATGCGTCGGTAATGATCGTGAAGTTGATCTCCTTGGTGAAGCGTCTTGCGTTTGATCACTTTGCTGCTCCTTGATGATGTCGTCTTGAGCGGTGTACTACCAAGGCTCTTTTCCTTTGGATGGTTCTTGCGAATTTCTGGAGGACGAACTTGTTGGTAGTTGTTGCAAGTCTTGCTTGATTTGTGCGTTTGGCTCCAATCTTGCAATTTCTCTTATGTGCCCTGAAAAACCACAACGAAAACATACCTTGGAAGGATTTGATCCCGAAGAATGAAGTAGGCTTGTTGTCGTTGGATGTCGTGAATTTCGTCGGAGGAGGAGATACCGACTGAGGCACAAAAACTGTCCACTCGAACTTGGAATGTCTCCAGTTTGAGTGTATCCGAGGCCCAAACGATTCGTTTGACCAAGACCAAGAATTTGTCCAACTTACTCCTTCCAGAAGAGAATCGCTTCAAATCATCCTTAAGTTGGAATATGGTCTTCGTCATTTCCAATTTTTCTTGTCGAGCCTCGGAGTAGAGCTTCAAGAAGTAATTCGCTTTATCACCAATTTATGTTCCTTCTCGAAATGCTCATTCTTCTCTTGAAGGGAAACATTTATTTTGACCAGATTATCCCTTTCCACTTCAAGAGCGTTTGAGAGAGAAGTTGCCTTTTTAGCTTCTTCTTCAAGATCCTGCAATCTTCTTCTCAAACTCTTGTTTTGCTTTGCCAATTTCTTTGAATCCCTCAAAATTTATGGTAGGCAAAAGCAAAATCTTCACCTTCGGAATCGCTCGATTCATCGTCCGTTGCAATTTTTTCATTCACGGAGGAGTTGGACAATGAATCAGAGGAAGTCTTGAAAAGCACATGAAAGGTGAAGTTGTGGACGCGTGGAATGCTGTGGCGTTGTTTCTTCATCACTTGAAGATGACTCATTTGACGTGGAGTTGTCATCCCAAGTGACGGCTTGCATCGCCTTCTTCTTTGCCGGATTCTTGTTGGGACACTCCGTTGAGATGTGGCCGTAGCCTCGACATTTGAAGCACTGGACTTGTCCCTCGAACTTTTCTTATCCTTTGAGAAGTTCTCTTGCTTTCTTGATTTAAAGCTTGAAGAACCTTTGCCTTTCTTGGACTTTCCGAAGGATGAGTTTTGCTTGAATTTCCCCTTCGAAAGTTGCGGCGAAACTTCCTTGTCAAGAGAGCAAGCTGCTTCTCAAAGTCCTCCATAGATAGGTTCTCGTCAGCGTCTGAGGAGGATGAATCCGCGTCTTCTTCTTTTGTTGATTTCAATGCAAAACCTGAAGACTTAGAAGAGGATGGCTTTCCAGAAGAATAGTTAGTAGGAAAAGTCATTTCATAAGTTTGTAAGTGCACCAACTAATTCTTCTACACGCATTTCGTCCGGGTGTTTAATTGTTTCAATGGCTGCGACCTTCGGGCGAAATCGTTCAGGAAGAGTTCTTAAAATCTTTCTTACAACTTTAAATTCTGGAATCTTCTCTCCCAAGTTAGCACATGAGTTTACGATATCTTGCAATCGTGTGTAATAGTCTGTGAAAGATTCATTTTCTGCCATAGAATAGAGTCAAACTTGCTCGTAAGCATTTGCAGTTTCTGAATCTTCACTAAAGTTAGTTCCCTCATGCGTAACTTGAAGAACATCCCAGATTTCTTTCGCAGTCTCACATGCCGAGACGCGAGAGAACTCAGTTTGTGACAAAGCATTAAATAAAGCATTAATTCCTTTGCCATTGTAAGAAGAAGCATCAATCTCTTCCTTGGTCCATTTCGACCTAGGTTTGAAGGTGCGAACATCATCAATAATTTCAGTTGGATTAGACCATCCTAATTCAATTGATTGCCACACCCGTTCGTCGATGGAAATTAAAAAGGCTTTCATCCGTACTTTCCAGTACGCATAATTTGTTCCATCGAAGAAAGGGGGTCGATTGATGTTTCCACCTTCAACCATTGTTTACAACCCTATTCCCGCTCTGATACCACTTGTTGGGTTATGTTAATATGGATCTAAATAGGGGAAAAAACACCTAGAGGGGGGTGAATAGGTGTAAACAATAAACACAAAAAATCATTGCGCAAAAAAACCCAATGCGGAAAATAAATAACACGCAAGATTTTTACGTGGAAAACTCCAAACCGGAGTAAAAAACCACGGGACCGATAACACGGCGAAATCCACTAGAATTAAACACGTACAAGGTGATATACGTACTCACAGACGACTCAACCTTTTCCATACGCTCCTAGTAGATCTTCTCCGCTCGCTCCACAACGCTTCTCGAATCCACGATTTGCGCCCAACGCCGAATCCACAGCGTCCAACGTCGAATCCACGACGTCCAACCGAATCCACGGTCTTCACCAATGTAGCACGCTTCGAATCCACGAACGTACCTCGCTCCGAATCCACGAGAGCGGTAGCACCTTGAATCCACAAGGCCACGCGAGTCCACGCGCCGATTTTGGGTAAATCGTTGTTTTGTTGGTGGTGATGATCCGCCGAATACTTAGATCAAAGATAGATCGGAAATACCATCTAAGTATTCATTAATTTGATTCTACAAAAATCTGAGTTTGGAAAACCTAGAATCAAATTAATCAATATAGATGAAGAAACATAGATTGATCTATGATTTCCTTTCTTCTCTATATGTGGATTTATTATTCGTTTTTATTCTTTTTTCGGTTTTTTGGTTTTACTTTGATCCTTTTTCGGATACCCTAAAAATGAAATTAGGGTCTATTTATAGGTTAGAAACCTTTGGAAGAAGATAAGGATCAAAAACTGCCTTTTCTGGAATTTTTCCCGACGGCGATCCGGACTGGATTTGGCTGATCCGGACTGTCGTCTTTTTTCAGCAAATTTCCAGAAAAAAGCAGTTCGGGATCCGGACTGGAATTTCCTGATCTGGACTGTTCATGCGATTTCAGCAAACACATAGTTCGGGGTCCGGACTGAGCAGAGGCTTTCCGGATTGGAATTCCGCATGAACTAAACTATATTCGGGGTCCGGACTGGAATGGTCTGATCCGGATCCTGAACATCCAACTTGTCCAGTTTTTGATTTTTATGCAATGAAAAATCTTCCAAGTGTTTCTACACTACAAGAAGTATTCGGATCACCAAAATTATTTAGTTAAACGTACATGATCCTTTTAAATTCATTCTTCTTGAGATTGAAGTATATGATCCACAATTCTTCATCTTCAATCTTCAAGACTCAAAACATTTTATGAAATACGCTAATACAAATTCCTTAACAGCTTGATCCTGGGTTCGAGGGTGTCTAGGTGGTTTCCCGCTGTTCGAGGATCCACTCGTCTCCAAAAAACGGTCGCTTTTTTTCTTTGCCTTTCTCAACAGCCTGTCGCTCAGCATGAGTGACCACGATGTCAGCCTCATAGAGAGGGCACGCTCTACGCAGTCGCAAAAAACCTAGAGGTCTAAGGAGGAAAGGAGTCGGCGGATCTCAGGTCGCAACCATTGGGAGAAAAGCTGGACCTTACGTCGTGCATTCCGCACAGCCTGCAGAATTCCGCACAGCCTGCAGAATCAACTCCCGTTCATATTCTCTAACAAAACGGTCTCCCTGGTGCATACACTCCAAGTCTCTCTCTAGTCCATCCTTAACACTGTCGCTCAGATAGCGGTGGTAGATTGCATCCTTGAATCCTACCATGGGGGTTCGCGAAATCCCATGTACTGCTCTCTAAGCAAATCACTCCACCACTGATTTGCCTCACCCTCGAGGCAATGTGCAGCAAGATGAATTCAATCACGATCTTCCGTGTACATATCACGGAACAACTTCTCCATCTGCATCACCCATTTCTCGACATCCCAATAGTCGTCGGTTGTTCCGTCGAAGGTAGGTGGCTGGAATCTCTTGAATTCCACTAAGATAGCCTTCGCTCGGGTTCTCTCTGCCTGAACCGCATCCTCAGTGATGGCAGGCGTTGTCAGTCGGGAAGTAGTCCCAACAGCAGCAACTAGGGGGTCGCCAACAGTGGCGGCCTTTGGTGCAGCTCCTGAAGTAGTAGCGGTAGCCAGAGCTATCACAACTGGTGGCACAGAGGTAGCAGGAGGTACTATTGTTCCTCTGGCTCCTGAATAGGCGGAGGGGTAGGTGGTGGAACAGGTGGGGCCGGGGCGGTAGGAGTAGCAGTTTGCTGCTGTACAAGCTGCTGGACTATACCAGCCAAGGCGGTAATCTGATCCTCTAATCGCTGTAATCTATCGGAGCCCTCTGGCTCCCTCGGTACTCTAGGAGGTCGGCTGATACCTCGGCCTCTGCCAACACCTCACCCACCATCACCACCACGATGTCTAGGTCGAGCTATATCTGCAACACGATAATCAAGTTAGGATAGACTCATATAGTGAATATACACTTGAGCTCCTAATGTCACGCCCCGGGATCGAAATTGCGACCCGGGCTCGCCAACAGATCCGCCGCCCATACGGGAAGCCCCGTATAGACAAAGCGTCTAACCTACAAAAGATAATACTATAGCTATATAGATATCAGAGCTGGAAAGTAAACTACTGAAATTAAAGATACAAGTCCAAAATGGTACAAGTCTAATCCTCACAATACATAAGTCTCTCAAAATAAAACTCTCAAAAGTAACTATATACAATAATCGAACAGCCTGTACTACAAAGGTCCAAAAGGGGGTACAACTACACTCCAAGGACGGATAGGGAACTAACTCGCGACTCCCTTACCTCGATCAGCAGGTGCAACAACTGGAGTAGGAACAAGGGTAGATGCCTCTGGAAAAACTGTCACCGACAGAGGGTGTGAGAACTACATCCTACAGTAGTTCTCAGTGGGTACCATCTCCAAGACCAACGATCTGCCCACTAAGTCTACTAGAGGCATAAGATAACAATGCAATAAGGAAAGGTAAATAAGCAAGAAATAACTCTACTGCTACCATACCTCTATCTATAATGCTCAATGGGTGATACAGATGAAAATGATGCATCGACTATAACTCGATATACTCAATCAACCCAATCACACTGACTGCCACATAGGGTCCAGTCAAACCTGCGCCTACCTACTACCACACATCCCTACTGGGATGGGAATTACGTAGGCGGTCCCACTCGGACTGCGTCGACAAGCTGCGAAAGATAAGTAACAGGCCTAGCTCCGGAGCGGCACTCGAGGGGAGCGACCCCACCGAGGAAGTATCCGCGCATCTCTGTCGAGCTCAATACAGCTCATGCAGGCTATAATCTAAATCCACGATCAATCAGATCGGAAACAATAACTCAACACTAACCACATCAGCTGGAAACACTCAACGGCTCGGGGCCACCGTCCCCAAACGGCTCCCAGAAAAGACCACTCGACTTACCACACTAATTCCACTGGTCGGAGGTACTCAACCGCCAACCACGAAGGGAGGTCCGAAAGTTCCGGGAGACTAGCGCCTACACCCCTATCAAACAAGAACAGGTTCTAGGCACAGCCCCCGTAGCTTTCGTCCCAAAATATGGAAACAACCCCTAGAACTCAGATCACTCAAACCCTCTCGGGTGAGGAAGTTTGTAAGAAAAGATAACAGTTATTACCGAAAATATTTTGATTTGAGAAGCCCAATTTAATGAATTTTAGTTTTCTAAGAAAAAATCAATTAAAACAAGTTTTATTTTTCAAACCCCGAATGGCCAATGCCTTCACCCAAGCAAACAAGAACAGGCTCCGGCAATCCTTCAAAATTCGGAAGGAAAATATTGGTTTACTGAAATCATGTGTATGTCCAAAAACAGTATGGGTTCAAGGTCCTGCTATTACCAGCTCAACACTACCACGAACACAGTGCCAACGACACTAGTCGGAGAAAACTCGACGACCCGGGACCACCGTCGTCCCGAAAGGCTCCCGACACTAGTCCTGATCTAGCCTCAGCTACCAGACTCCGTTCGGCCCCCAGGCACGAGTGCCAATGCATCCCACAATATTCCGACCACGCGGCCCACTATTCGGGCGAGGAGAAACTCTAAGTTCAGGGAATAAATAATACGGAGTGTGGGAAGTCTAGAACATAAAGGAAACTAGCCCAAGTGAGAATTTTCTACTAGTCTGGTTAAATACATGCAAACATATGACGGGGTGCTAGTCAAGATTCCAATATTTCGTTATCACAAGAAATAATCAATTTGCAAATTCTATAATACATGCTTGCATCTTAGTCCAGAAAAAGGAGTATTTTACTTAACATGCATGCATTCTACGACATAGAATTAGTACGTCGCCCGTTAATTTTGAAAGAAATTCAACCCACCTGAAACACGCTAATCCGTAATCCAAATGAGTCGAAACTTGACGTGCGCGATCTTCAGGTTCACACGGTTCCAACGTAAAAGAGAATTAGCATTCGAGAATAGAGATGCATGTTGGGATTACTGTATGGTCACAGTCAGTGAGCTGCTGCTCACTGAGGCTCAGAAGCTTCTCGGTCGATGCAAAATTTGCGCCTTCCACTGCTCCGGTTGTGCTAAATGCCCAGCACGATCCACACACACCCTACGTTTACAAGATCAAGTCGAGAGGGTTCAAAACCACATGCACCCATGCATCTTCGCCAAAAATAAATTACACGATCATATAAGGGACGACAAATTTTTCATAATAAGTTGGCTTAGGCTAATTAAGCCATGTTCGATCGAGCTTTCCAAATTGAATCTATAGATCTGAAATCTATCTACCGGACCGACGAATTAACCCAAATAGTTCGGCTCATCCGGTTCAGTTTATGCTGAAAACCTAGCTCTTATCACCTGCGTCTTAACGTCTGTAATGGCTCCCTTAACCCTCTAATCGAAGCTCGAGGGGAGCCCCACCACGTCCATCTCCGCCGCGGCCGGGTACTTCGCGGCGGCGGCGCAGTGCCAGTACCCCTTCCTCTTCCTCGGCCCGAGGCCTATGAACCGCACCTCGAACTCCTCTTCGGTGAGGTCAGAGAAGGGCCTGATCCCGTGCTCCGCGGTGGGGTCTAAGATTTGGTGTGCCGTGGCGCTAGCCATGTTCCGCACGAACACCCCCAGCCGGTGAGCGTACTCCCCCCGCTCCCCGTACTCTTTTCCGTACCTCCGCACGAATGGCTCGAACTCCGCCTCTGGGCTCCCTAGGGCTGACGTCAGCTGTCGGATTCTGGGGCCCACCACTTCCTCCTTCGCCTCGTAAGATGCTCCCCCGGCGCGTGTTAAGAGGAGAAAAAGGAGGAGCAAGAGCGCAGCGACGGGTAACGAGCTTCGGAATTCCCCTTCCATGTTACAGTCGCATTCCTCGTGTAATACTCGAGAATTTTAAACTGGTTTTATTCAGATTAATTGATTTTTTTCGGGTATAGTGTGGTTGTTTCGCATGGATAACTATGTAGCCGAAGTTATTAGGGAAAGTTAGATTTGCGGCGCGTTTTTCGAATTTATTTTAGTTGCGTTTTGATTTTTTGGTTGGGTTAGATAAACCCAAGACTTAAATTTTGAACTAAGGGCATTTTGGTCTTTTGGCCCATTTCTCTTTATAAAAGAGAGAAAATTGGGATTAATTAGGGCACCTAATCACGTTTAGTAGATAATCGCCATTCTTCCTCCTTGCATCAGCCACCTTCCCATCTCTCCTGTACGCGTCGGGGAATGGAGCCGTCACCGACGCCATCACCGTCGCCGGAGGAGAAGCAGGTGTGGGTTCCTTTCCCTCTTCTCTTCTTTTCTTTTCCTTTCTTTTCTTGTTTTTTACCCTGGGATCGGATGCCCTAGCTAGACCACGCGCCATCGCTCTCTGCTCGCGCCGCCGCCGCTCTCTGCCAGCGCCGCTACCGTTGCCGCATGGGCTATGCGCGCGTGCCACGCGCATGCTGCCGCGCGCGCGGATTAGCCGCGTGGCGCTGCTGCCGCGCGCGCTTCTGCTCAACCAACCACGCGTGCCCCTGTCACTTGTCGCCACGCGCCTGCCGCCTGGTGCTGCGGCCGCGCATGCCCCTGCGCGCTTGCCTCTGCGACCGCACGCGTCCTGCGCACTTGCTGCAGCGGGCTTGCTGCCACGCGCCCCTGTGTAGGTTGCTGTCGCGCGCCTCTGCGGCGCTTACTGCCGTGCGCCGCCCTTGCCGCGCGCGTGCTGCTGCCGCACTGGCTGCTGCCGCGTGATTCTGCTAGCTGCAGCACACACTGCGCGCTTGCTGCTGAGCGGGCTGTTACCGCGCGCCCCGTTGCGCATGCTGCCGTGCGCCTTTGCACATAGTACTGCTGCCCAGCACCTTGTCGCGCGCTTGCTTTACGCACAGCACCGCCGCTAAGCTAATGCGCACCCCTGTGTCATGCCTGCGCCGTTTGCATCGTTTGCTTTGCTCGAACCGCACTCCCATTCTTGCGATGTCTTGGCCGATCAATGTTTTGACTTTCGTTTCGCTATTACAGTTTACGGCAGACCTGAAGCAGTTTGGTTTTCATAGCAGTGCACCGTTTTGCTGCCGGATAATTCAGTGGCCTTCGACTCTTCACCGGTTGAGTACGGTACACTTGAAAACCTCTTATATGGCCATAATTTGTGTGTTGTGCATTTTATTGCTTTAGGATTAGGGGACATTTATTATTGCATCGTTTTTCCTTAATTATATTTTTGGGGTAATTAATTACCTCGGCGGATCGCCGAAAATCCCAGCAGATCCCGGGACAACAGGGAAGTTCCCATTTCAGTCTTTTGTTCACAGTGAGTCTGTGGGGTGGGTATGTGAGAGTTGTTTTTGACTGTTGGCTGTGTTTCAGGCCGGAGCACCTAGGAGCCTTCTAGCCCATTATGCAGCGGATTCTAGGACCGCCTGAGTTGAGGTGGGTACTCCGATCCGGGCATTGCCATAGTGTAACCTTTTGGGGTACTGTGGTTGATTGGACCCTTTGGTTGCATCGCTAGCCCTACTTATTGTTTCGTTTTCTCTTTTGATACATCATATCCATTTTCACTGTAGTTGACACTCTTAGTATAGTAAGACTTTTTATTTGCTTACCTACATGTCTTACTCAGTATTATTAGATAATCTTGCATTTTTGCCATATGCCACCTACTGCTAGATTTCACTTGTCACTATTTACAGTTTTACCTTGCATGATAGAGTAGGTGAATTTTTCATTGCTACGGCATGTACTTTTGACATACTTGATCCCGTTTGGGAGTTTTCGGCTATTCGCCGTGTTTCTTGTCTTCCGACCGCGAGCTTGAGCATCCGCATTGAGATCGCTATGCACCAGCTATACATTTCACGTACACTAGTGGCCTGATCCCCTCACAATGGTGTTTTTTACCGGTAGAGTGGTCTATTCGACCCGTGAGCCCGTTTTACATGGCTGCACCTGTGGGACCGAGCGATACTGAGCCAATTTTTGTTATCAGTCAGCAGGTGTGAGGCACATGTTAGACTTGGTTCGGCACTAGCCTGAGGTCCTCGTGACCAACAGTGGCACCTGATTGGGTATCCTTACTTATATGATAATATTGATGCATGTTTATAGTTTTCAGTATTGTCTTCTCGACAGTTTATCATTTCAGCATCTTTACACTTATCTGTTTCTATACCAGTATCTATATCGTTTACTGTTGCCTATTACCTGCTTATTGCCTTTCAGTTATAGTATCCAGTAGGTACGACTTGCTCGTCTCTGGCTCGTTGTACCCACTGAGATACATTCAGTTGTGTCTCACACCCTTTGGGTGATTATTTTTCAGGTCAGCTGGATGGTGAGCAGTCGGGACGCTGATGAGAGATTTCGTGCTAGACTTGTCTCGTGTTTCTGATTATTTTGATTTATTTTTAGTTTTGTTAGATTCTTATTGATTACTCAATTGTCAACATATTTGGATTAACTTGTGGACTTTGCAATTGGTTTATTTATGTAATTAATCGTTTAGTTGTTAACTCTAATTGCATGATTGGTATCTTTGCACCTGCCTAGCCCAGCGCGTACAGGGAAGACTCTGTCCGATTGGACCGAGAATTTTCTTTACACGTGGCGGATTTGTTCATGTCCTGGGATTACTCTTCGAACTCTGATTTAAAAGAAAAAAAAATTTAGACCGCTTTTGAAAATTCGGGACGTGACACCTCGTCTCCACTTTACTGGTGGTGTTGATATTATTATAATAGAAGGTGGGGGATTCAGTAATTTTCGAGATAAAATTACGAATATATGCATGTGTATATATAGTATATAGTATATATAGCTTTATTAAATTCGACGTTGCTTCTGTGGGGTAAATGCGTAATTAGGCTTTGGTGTGGAGCGGTGGATGCATGCAGATGGAACCTGGGGGAGGGGAACGCCAACACCTGGCAAGCGTAGATGACACATGGCAGCGTGGCATGGTGATGTGGCCTGTTTTTTTTTTTTTTCCAAATTTTGATGCGTGGGGTGGCCAATTCCAAAACAAATTTGGGCCCAATTTTCAAAACTGGGTCTAAATGGGTTTGTTGCACCAACGTGGGCCCAAACAAGGTCTAGGCCCGTCCACGGTGAACACCGCAGCAGAACCCATAAAAGCGTTTATGCCGCGGGTGAGATAAACAGAGGGAGAGAGAGGGAGATCGGGAACAAAGGGGTTCTTCTTTGCGAGGTGTAGGGTTTCTCCTAGGGTTTCAAGGAGGGATATGGCGAATTAAGGGGCGAAGAAGAGAAAGGAGGAGAACAAGAAGCACATGATGTAATAGCTGGGTAGCAGGAGGTGGAGCGACACCAGGGAAGGGTGAAGGAAGAGCGGCAGGGTGGCAAGAAAATAAAGGGGAAAAGAAGTAGGTTAGGAGTGTTCTGAGTCAACAGTGGTAGGTGGAGTCAATAAATAAGCTAAGTGGCAGGTGGGGAGCTGTCAGGGAGTAGTGAAGAGCCCAGAGATGGATGCCCAAAGCCCAGCTCACCTAGTTGGGAAAGGCCCAAGCTGCAATAGAAGCCCACGACCGACCCATTATAGTTTCAGTCTTGGAATTCCTGTAGTGTTGCCAGGGATTAGTAGAGTAATTAATTAGCCCAAGCATGTAACTAGAGTAGAGACTATATAAGCCAAAGATGTAGCTAAACAAGTTATGATTTTAATGCAAAAGTCTTCTTTCTTCTCAAGCTATCCCCCTCACCATCTCTACATCTCTTCTTCCCCTCTGCTCTCACTCCCCCTCTATCTCTCCCAATCTCACTCAATTTCCTCTCTATCTCTCCTAAATTTTCCATCGCACTCACCATCATCCTCTCCGCCTTACCGGCCTCTGAGAGATCTCATCATCGGTGGTTGCGGAACGTCCGGGATATAACAAATTGGTATCAGAGCGGCACGATTCTCGGGACCAGAGAAGGCACACAACCAATTACTCACAGGCCAGGCAACAACCAATACAATATTCTGATCACAAAGCAACAAAGCGCACCCCAATTGTTCGCAGGCAACAAGAATCGAATGCAACACATAGGGCAGCTTGCGTGTCACGCCCTGCGGTCAAAACTGCGATCCGGGCTAGCCAACAGATCAGCCTTCTGTACGGGAATTCCGGCACAGACGAAGCGTACGTCTAACTTGCAAAGTCAGATCTATAGCTATACATGTATCAGAGCTGAAAGAAAATAAATAGCTACAGAATCATACACTGAACATCTGAATATACATACAAATCCATCTCCCAAAATGAAAGTACATAATACATCACAAATCTCAGATTGTCCAGTATCTAAACATGTCCGCCAGGATACCTCTAAACCTCACCAAAATATGCAGGGAATGGAACTACTGGGCCACACCCTTACCTCGATCAGCTGCCTCCGCACGAGCTGAAATTGCCACAGGTACCTCTGAAAAATAGACACCACAGCGGGTGTGAGAACTACACCAACACGTAGTTCTTAGTAGGTACCGTCACCAACATCCACGATATGCCCACTAAGTCTACTGGAGGTAATAAAATAGGCAAACTGGAAAGCAAAGGCTGATATGAAAGTTACAGCTACTATGCTTCAAGTATCATGCTCAAAAGAAAAGAACTCTACTATGAACATGCTATGCATCCACTCGCCCACGAGGTGCTCACACCACCCAATCTCACATACTGCCAAATCTGGTCCAGTCAAGCCTGCGTCTCCCCTAGTGTATCAACGTAGGGTGTCCAATTGGACAACACCATACCACGCAAACAGTCTTATCAGGCTCATCATCATCACATCCGGAGCGGCAACTCGAGGGGAGCGACCCCACCGAGGAACAAGCGTATCTTATCTGGCTCAATAAACGGCTCCTGCAGACTATAATCCACGATCAAATAGATCAGAAACTCGAATGCCAACTAACCCATAATCATGTCAGAGAATCCTCCACGACTCAATCTGATAATGCTCTCAAAAACTCCCAAGACACCAGGAAACTTATCCACTAAGCTATAAAAATCTATTCGGCCCCTAGGCACGAATACATATGCATCCCGAACCTGTCCAACCCCTCTAAATGTTGAAAAAACCTATTTTTAAAAGCCAGTTTTCGTTAAAATAGGTACAATAATTTTTAAAATGGTCAGATGCATTTCTAATGTCAACTAACCATGCAGTCTAGTGTCATAGTCTCAAGATCATACTAAAAATATATGGGATTCAGATTTGTCATTCTATAATTTTATAGGCAAGAATCAGATTTTACTAGCTATAAAAACAGCTAAACTAGGCATGCTAAACATGCATACAATAGAATTAGAAGGCATTCCATAAAATTTGGAAGAATTCCAATCCACCTGGATCGCTATCCACATGCAAAGCCAAAGTCGGTGAAGCGCGGAATCGCTCTCTGTCAGAAATCAGCCGGAACAGCACCCTCGGCACCCAGTCGCATGCACCTCTGCCAAACGTCCAGGGAAGTCCTCCAGAGCACTCAGCACACTCCCAAAAGCCTCAAGCTAGGTCCCTTTAAGCTCAGGTCAACACTCAGCCAAACTCTACCAAGCTCACAGCACGCTCAAACCAAGCTCCTTGTCGCTCCACACAGTGAACGTCAACAATAACTCCACAACACCAAGCAACACCAACAGCTCACTCAACACCAGCTGCTCCTCACAGCACAAGGAAGAAGGGAGGAAGAAATAAACTCCAAACCTCAAAACCCAAAGTCTCAGCCAAAAACCCAAAATTTGAGAAAAAATATGAAAAACTCAAAAATCCACAGTACTCACCTCAGAGTCCCAGTTCCTGCGCGCAAGCTCCAATCCGAGCTTTCCTCAACATGACAAGCTCTCATCCAAGCTCACGATCACAATTCGAAACTTCGCGCCGAAGAAAATCCACCTATCTCACAGTGGAAGGTTGCTGTGGAGCTTCATTGGTGCAACAATGGCGCCTCTGCTGGTTCTCTGGCTGGAGGAAGAAGAAGAAGAAGATGGAGAGGGAGAAGATGGAGAGGATGGTGATGGGATATATGTAGACCAACTCTCTCCCACTCTCTGGCATCACATGTGCGGCTGCAAGTACACTATCACGTTAAGTGGTGAAAAGTCCCGCGGAACAACCAGAAACACTAACCTGTCCATCGCAGAAAATCCGGGTTTCGGGCACCCTCAAACTAGGACCGGACGCCCGATTTTACGGCACAGTAACTCTCGGGCACTCCCCGGCCGCTGGCTCCGCTACAGTAGACATCCCGAATCCACGTCACAGTGTCGGATCCTCTCCTCAGTCCTGCGGACGCCCTCTCCAAGGGTCCGGTGCTACAGTGAATCACCACAGATCTCACCATTAGCCAAAAATTTGAAGAAATCACAACCATCCAATCCTCGGCCTGCTACAGTAACTTTTGGGTGAAGAAATCACAACCATCCAATCCTCGACCTGCTACAGTAACATTCAGGCGCCCACACCTGAGTTCCACAAGTTTCGGGTGTCCGGAATAATTCCTAGGGCACCCGAAAACTCTGAAACATACAGTTTCAGCTATTTTGCGGTCCCGATTCTGTTTTTCGCGCTATTTGCGCATCCAACGGCACTCACACTAACCAAGCATCTCCAGATGCTCACGTGGGCACACCCGAACAGTTACTTAGCCCCGATACTCTACATTGTGGGCAGAAGCCAATTGGCCTCAGGTGAGCACCATAGACACCCCCCCGAGTTCAATTGTGCATTAATCAACCATAGAGGAAACCCAGACAAGATAGGGGTGAAGAAGAAGAACAAACGATTTAAATTTCATAGTAAAACAAAGCAGGAGGAAGGGGGTATGGTGGAAGGTACCAGACTGAGAGACATGAGCGAGCACATCAATAACCTGGAGGAGAGGGTGCAACAACTCACCACGGATTGAAACAATCGAACTGAAGAAGGGCTACAACACCTTAATATAGAGTGCAAGGAGCAAATCGGGAGCCTAGCGCATCATATTGACGAGATACAGAGAGAAAGGCAACAACAGTATGAAGACCTGCAGATTGAGGCTACGAGGCGACATGAGATCCTGCAACAAGAGGGAAATAAACGTCACCAACAACTAATGGAGCTGTTGACCTCTCAAACCACTAACCCCGGAGTGACTATTGGCCCTATCACAGATAACCGAGAGGAACAACTACCTTCCTGCAGCAAGCCAGGCACCAGCAGGATCCACAGAATGGGTGAAGAGAGGGTCAAGGGGATCTTACCAACACCCCAGAGGGAGCATGAAGCTGTAGAAGGCAACCAAAACCACAAATACCTTAAGAGGGCAGTACCAATTTCCCCTCATGAAGCTGGAATTTCCTACGCTTAATGGCGAAGATGCTCGAGACTGGGTAGACAAATGTGAACAATACTTTAATATCCACCAAGTACCAGACCAGCAATAGGTAGAGTATGCCACGATGCATTTTACGAGCAAAGCTTACAGGTGGAAGCAGGGCTACCTGGTGGATAAGCACGACATTACCTGGGAGGAACTGGTGGAGGCTATGTATAGGAGGTTCGACGGCACCAGAATGAAGAAGCTGGTGAGGGAGTTTAATAAGCTGGTGCAGACAGGCACGGTGGAGAAGTACCAGGAGCGGTTCGAGGAGTTGAGGGCAAGAATGTTATAACTTAACCCAGCATTGAGCGAGGAGCATTTTATACAAAGTTACATCAGAGGGCTTAAGGAAGAGTTGGTACCCTTCATAGACCTCACCAACCCAGTAACACTGAAAGAAGTATACGAGTAAGCCAAATTATACGGGCAGTCTATTTCTATCATGTGGAGGAAGGGCAAGATAAGTGGCAAGACTTCGGGGAACCAGCAGCCAAGTTACAATGCTCCTAAGACCTCAACCCCAAGCTCAGGAACCAATGCATTCAAGAATCCCAATTGGCAACCAAATATAAGCCGACAAGTTTTTGAACAAAGAAAGGCAGCCGGGTTGTGTTACAAATGTGGCGAGAGGTTCCAACCAAGGCATAAGTGCACAACGAAGGCCTTAAACTACCTGAGTACTAGCATAGACGCGGACGAGATATTCGATGAGTACTTGTTGCAGATGGAAGAAGAAGAGACTAGAGAGAACACACAGGAGCAAGAAGAAGAGACAGAGGAGTTGGGAATGTCAATACATGCTCTAAGTGGGAAAAATAAGCAAGAGACAATCAAAATACAAGGTGAAGCGAGCAATAAGACTCTTGTAATATTAATCGACACAAGAAGCACGCATAGCTTTATCGATTTTCAAGTCGCCAAAGTAGAAAAGGCTAGTATGACCACAGCTTCCCTGCTAATCGTCACGGGTGCAAACGGCTATAAGGTGCTCAGCAAGCTGAAGTGCACAGATTTTGAGTGGACAATGCAAGGGGAACCTTACAAAGTAGAGCTACGAGTGATCAGATTAGACGGCTCGAGCATCATCCTGGGCATCGACTGGTTGAGAGCATACGGGAGGGTAACCTTTGATTATGACGACAACTCGGTTTCATTTCACTAGAATGGCAAGCCTACAACACTCAGAGGGATAATAGAAGGGTCCAAACTGAAGATAAGCACAACAGGACTTAAGACTCTCACTGCTGCACAGTGGTACAAGGCGGGGATAAAAGGCAGTTGCTGTGCCATAGGATACTACAAGTCACCCGAGCCCAGAAAGGAGGAGAGCTTCACACCTGTGGAAGTCCAGAAGGTGTTAGAACAATATGAGGATGTGTTTCGAGAGCCCAGAGGACTGCCTCTAAACCGACCGCAAGACCACACGATCCCATTGTTGCCCGGGGCTGGACCAGTCAACATCCGACCTTATTGATATTCGCAGGAGCAAAAGAATGAGATGGAGAATCAAATAGATGAAATGCTACAAACCTCGATTATCCGGACAACTACGAGTCCCTATGCATCCCCTGTTCTGCTAGTGAAAAAGAAGGATGGAAGCTAAAGGTTCTGCGTCGACTACCGCCAACTAAACAAAGCGACAGTGAAGGATAAGTATCCGATACCACTAATAGACGATCTACTTGACGAACTCGAAGGGGCACACTACTTCTGTGAGGACCCGAATCCCCGCAAGAGGATTACTGTTGGACTAGCGGCTTTTGGAGGTCTAGGCTATGTGTTGGAGGTGTTTGTGCGCGAAGCGGACTCAAGAAAATGACTCCACGCGAAAATAGATCAAAATTTCCTTCGAATGCCTCCGTCAAAAATTGGAATGAGTTTTGGATAAAACGGAGGCCATTTTTGGATTCAGCGCGGAAAAACGATGGAAATGAGCTATTTGGATGCATATTTATGAGTCCGGAAGCCCGAGAACGGACACCCGGAAGTTTTTTGTGTTTTCGGGTGCATGGGAGGAGCCGTGGACCGTCGGGTGCCATGTGGCGGAGCCGGATTGGCCGGCGCAGAGCGCGCGGTCCACGGAGGCGCGTGGCCGGGTGCATGGACCGGCGCAGGGGCACGTGGCAGCCACTGGTTGGGCAGCGCAGCGCGCGCGGTCTATGCAGGAGCGCGAGTAGGCGCGGTGCATGGTGGTTAGGTGTGCCACATGGCGGATCCCCATTGGGCTCGCTGGGGACAGGTGGCGGCTTCGGGTTCGGCGGGCGCGTGCACCGGGCATAGCGAGCGGAGGCGGTGGACGCGTGGCGGCTGAGGATTGGACGGTGCACTATGCGGAGTTGGCGGGAGCCGGTGCGGGCTGCGTGGCGGTAGCGGATTCGCCGGGCGCTCGCTGTCCGCTGTTCGGGACACGTGTTGCACCCGGGTGAATCCGGGCGCTCGTCGCGTGTGTTTCGTGGGCGCGAAATCGGCGCCCGAATGTTTCGGGCGCCCGATTTCTGGGCCCAAATCTGGTTTTTTGGGCTGGCTTGGCCTGGGCCTATTTATAGTGCTTCCCACTTGGTTTTTCGGGTTTTTTTCGAGCCTTTCTCTAAGAGCACCCAATAGAGAAGTTCTTCCTCTCCCTCTTCTCCACTTTTTTATGGATTCCTGGATTTTTTGGAGGCCGCGGCATAGGTGTTTTCTGCGACGCGGAGCACTTCGACGCTCCCTGGATTTTGGCTTCTACCGTCGCACTTCAGTCCGCGAGGTCCCCTGGATCTCCCAGATGGAATTTTGAACCGATTTTTGTGGCAGCGCGTTCATGAGAGGTACGCCTTCGATTTCCGTGTTGATCACTTCGCTCTATTTCGAGTTTTTGGTGGTGTTCCCGAGGTCTCTTTTGACCCCTTGTACTGTTGCGAGGTATTGGACAGCGGTGGAGTATTGTTGGGATTTTTCGGCCTACGGGCATCGGATTGGGACGTTTAAAGACTCGATCGACATCTACGCTTCGAGAGGAACGCAATCATATTTTTACTGGAATTTTTGGAGGACTCTTCGAAGGTGGTGTTTAAGCTTTTTTGGGACTGATTTCCGTAGATTTGTTATTGTGGGGAGTTTCTGCTTACCACGATGTTCTATTTGTATCTTGGCTTACAGGTGTCGGAACGAGGAGTATAAATACTCGATTTGTACCTACTCGTCGCGAGGATCGCAGCCGTGATTTTTCTGGATTTTTCGGAGGACTGCACATAGGTGAAAACTCCCTTTTCTGTGCTGGTTTGCAAAACAGCAAGTGCTGTTTGGGGTGTTGTTGGTGATATTGATTGTGTCGTTGGCTGTGATGTTGATTTGAGCAGAGGCTTGTGCGACCGTGTACCGAGGGTGCGGTTTCGGCGGATTTTGTTAGCGAGTGACTACGCACTTCACCGACTTCGGCTTTGCCTGCGGAAAGCGATTCAGGTGGGTTGTTTCGTCTCCAGAACCGGTGGACGGTTCTCTAATTCTACCTGATAGAATGCATGCATGTTAGTGTACCAACATATGGTTGAGATGTAAGCTTGGTAAGTTGTATTTGTTGAGAAATTGCAAGATATGATATTCATGTTATGCCTAATGAAAACTTGCAAGATTTAGATATCCATGATTATGATCAATGAAAGCTTACCTAAGGGAGTGTTACCCACTGTGATTGATAGCATGCATGATTAAATGTACAATCTCTAGAATTGAGATGTAAGCATGAGGAATGGCCTAGATCATATGGATTGATGCTTACTCGACTTTATTGTGCATGTTTTGGTAGATTTGATACCTCGCATGATGTTAAATGGATATGTTTATTTTATGCTAGAGGAGATAGAAAGTATGCTTATGAGAGATGAGATTTTCTATTTATGCTTTGTTAAATTACATGCTATTGTTGGAACTTGACCTAGTACCCCGTCATATGTTGCATGTTTAACCAGACTAGTAAAGAACCTTCACTTGGGCTAGGTTCTTTTATGCTTTAGACATCCCACACTTTGCATTCTTTCCTGGATATAGATTTTCCTCGCCCGGGTAGTGGGCCGAGTGGTCAGGTTATAGTGGGACATTGTTGCACTCGTGCCTGGGGGCTGAGTGGAGTCTGGTAGCTGAGATTAGACCTGTGCTAGTGTTGTTGGGAGCCGTTTGGGTTGACGGTGGTCCCGGGCCGTCGAGTATCTTCCGGTCAGTGTCGTTGGGAACCGTTTGAGTTGACGGTGGTCCCGGGACGTTGAGTGTCGTCTGACCAATTTTTTTAGCCCCGAGTTGTGGGTCAATCCCGGCTGTGGAGTATCTCTAGCCAGTGTGCTTTGTGCCACGAGTTGGTTGAGCTCGTTAGTGTCTTGAGATTCGTGAGAGCTGGTTAGCTGAGTCGTTGAGAGTACTTCGACCGTCGTGCGAGATGTTTGAGGATCTTAAGTCCTTCCGTTCTGAGAGTGAGCGTGGATTTTGACTATAGTCTGCATGAGCCACTTTGAGCTCGACAGAGATGCGCGGATACCTTTTTCCTCGGTGGGGTCGCACCCCTCGAGTGCCCCGTCCGGAGTGGGCCTATTACTTTCGTATCGCGACTTATCGATGTTGTCCCTCTGGCTGGGCCTTTTTTAGGCAGTCACGAACGCTGTCCTTCTGGCTGGGCCAGTTTTGGCAGTCACGGACGCCCTACGTAAGTCCAGTCCTCCGTGGATGTAATGGCAGTAGGTAGGCACAGGCTTGACTGGACCTTATGAGGCAGTCAGTTCGATTGGGTCGATTGAGCACCTTGGGTGCGAGTGGTTGTATATCTTTTCATCTGTACCACCCATTGAGCATTTAGATAGAGGCATGGTAGCTGTAGAGTATCTCCGGCTTTTCTTGTTCAGTTTTTACTGCATTGTTATCTTATGCCTCTAGTAGACTTAGTGGGCAGACCGTCGGGCTTGGTGCTGGTACCCACTGAGAACTACGTGTTGATATAGTTCTCACACCCGTTGGGGGTTCTCCCCCTCATTTTTCTTTCCGCTTCTTTGTTTTGCAGAGTCATCTGCGAGTGATGCTGATTCTGCTGTTGCTGTTCGAGGCGAGGGAGTCACGAGCTAGATCCCTACCTGTCTTTGGAGAGTAGCTGTACCCCCACATTGGAGATTTGTAGTACAGTCAGTAGACTAGTTTTATTTCCACTTTTGAGAGACTATTGTATTGTGAGGATCTGACTTGTACTGAGAGCCTGTACACTGATGTATTATTTCAATTACCTCCCTGTTGAGTTTTGGGTTATTGTATCAGAGGATTTTGTATATGATCATATTTGGGAGATGGATATTGTATCATTATTTCCAGTTGTACAGATGGTTGGATTTTAGTTTTACAGCAGTTTATTTTATAGCTCTGATATCTGTTTAGCTATAGTCCATTTTCTTGCAGGTTGGACTCTTCGCCTATGCGGGGTTTTGTATAGGCGGCGGATCTGTTGGCGAGTCCGGGTCACAGTTTCGACCCCGGGGCGTGACAACTTCTCCAAGATCAACTTGCGGTCCGGATACCACCAAGTGCGGGTGTACCCTGAAGATGTGCCCAAGACAGCAGTCCGCACTCATATGAGTAACTACGAGGTCCTAGTGATGCCGTTCGGATTAACCAACGCGCCGGCAACCTTCCAATCAATAATGAACGACATATTTGCACCGTAACTGAGGAAATTCATGTTGGTATTCTTCGATGACATCCTCATTTCCAACAAGGAGTTAGGCGAGCATATTGAGCATCTGAAGAAGGCACTTGAGATACTAAGAAGAAATCAGCTTTTCGCAAAGAGGATCAAGTGCTTCTTTGGGCAAGAGCGAGTGGAATATTTGGGGCATATTATCTCCAAGGAAGGTGTGAAAGATCGAAGCCATACAGAAATGGCCCCAACCAACCAATTTGAAGGAGTAGCGAGGATTCTTAGGATTAACTGGTTATTACCGCAAGTTCATCAAGGGATACAGGGGAATTAGCTGGCCACTCACAGAGTTGTTGAAGAAGGGCAATTACTATTGGGATGGACAAGCCACAGAAGCATTCAAGAACTTGAAGGAAGCAATGTCGACGACGCCGGTACTAGCGATGCCCGACTACACGAAACCTTTTACCGTGAAAGTATATGCATGCGGGTACAGGATAGGGGTTGTACTCTCCCAAGAAGGCCGACCCGTAGCCTATCTTTGTCATGCCCTGAGATCGCCTATTTGGTCAGTTCGGGCACACCAACAGACCAGCCAATCGGGTATGACCTCTCAATACCCGAAAGGAACGGTTACATCCATTTCAACACAATTTAGTGCAAGCGGAAGAGTATAAATTAGTGTATTTAACTAGCAAATAAAAACTTTCATTCATTCAAACAACTAGTTTAAAAAGTATGAAAGTAAATACATGAGTGAAACTTTAAATATAAAGTGAATTACAACTTTCATTCAATAAAACTTATAGCAACAATTTAAATGTTTACAATATCTTTCTTCACATACAAGTTCACTCAAAATAAAACCAAAATAGAACTGGCTACTCTAGACTGCTAGATCGTTAAGCTGCTGGGCTCTTGCCCCTGTCGTGCGTCTCGCCCGATGTACCTGGTCCTATAAATGGTCACCCAAGGGTGTGAGAAAATTACTTAAAGTTTCTAGTAGATTCAACCACTAAGAGAGAATATTCTACACCGTTTGGTCCAATGAAAGCACTATAATAGATAATAAAATGACATGAAAAACTATAATTACTATTGATCATACTCATGTAATAAACTATCATTTGCCATGACAAAGCAACTATGCCGCTACCAAAGGTTCCACACTAGCCCAAACCACTAGACAACTTTACTCATTCTCTTTATCATGCTTTAGTTCAAGTTGCTTATCCCTTGAAAAGTCTTGTTCAATGGGCCCGCGCTTGATAGTCATGCTACCACAAGACGAGATAATCCAAGGCACTAATAACACTCGTGTGCTATGTCAACCAACGGAAGTACCTCGCATAAAATTTGGCTGCAGCCTAGGGAGATGGTCCTTGTTCTTACTCTCTCGCACGAGTCCCAGCTTCCGATGGTGCCATTTTTCTATTTTTTCATTCACTACAACAAAACTATACTATAGCGACACTTTTAAGTGTTCCTAAAAACTAAAAAAAAAAATACTGCTAAAAAAAATACCGACACTAGTTATTAGTGTCGCTATATGTGCCGTCGCTAGGGTGTATAGCGACACATTACTATAATGTGTCCCAAAAATGTGTCCCTATAATCTAATTTTGGATATAGATGGATTATAAATGAGACCTTGCAAAAAAGTGTCACAAACATGTGTCCCTATAACCTAATTTTGCTATAATGATTCACTTAAGTTTTTAGCTTCTTTTGCTTTTTAAGCAATTCTTTTTATTTCTTTATCTCTTACCCTAGATCCTTACCATACCCTAGATCCTTACCATAAGGGTAGCAAGAAAGTCTCTTGGACTTTTTATCATTCCTCTTTCATTCATTTAACTCAAGTTAAAGTTAAAGTGATTGTTCATTTGTTCACAAACCCTAAAACCAAGCTCTAGAGTTAACACTTGTTTAACTCTTTAACCTCAACCAATGTACACCCTTCCTTAGAGTTTTGACTCTAAGTTAAATACTCTTTCCCATAATATTAGTTTAATTAATCCTTAAATATATGCCACATATTCATTTCTAAGGTTAATGCCACTCATTATCATTATAACTTTATACTAGATTTTCTCCTAGGTCAATATAACTATTGTCCAATATAGACCATTAACATTAAGCTCTTAACCTTTAATACCATTCATCCAATCCCCTATGACCTATTCTTTATTGTTTTTCTTACTGCTTTTCGAGTATAATTTTCAACTTTTCTAGGAGTAGTCTTAACCTGTAACTAGTTCCCCAAATCCTTTTAACTCATTCCACCCAATTCTAAGCAATACAAATTGATTCGGCTTATTCGGCCGAATCTAATTTTTGAAGTTCTTCGAGTCCTTAATTGAGAGATAGTTCGATTTTTCTGGGCCGAACCCGATCCCGTGTTTGATTGAGAAGAATCTGGCTGAGCAGATCACTCTTCAATCCGATCGCTTGATTCAAAGTACATTTCAGAGAGTCAACTTCGAGGCCGATTCTTAGCCGAACGCAGTCAACAATGAACCATCGATTCAGCTACATCAGCTCTATGAACCGAAAACATATAAAATATAAAAATATATGATAAAAATCAAAATATTCTATTCATTTTTTAAAAATATATTATATTATGTCGATTGAAATGATTTAATTAAGACATAATTTTATCTTCGATGCTGCTAGAAAATAGTAAAATATATTTTCAATATTCAAGTCGGTGATTCCCGCCGCCAAAACTTTCTAAAAGAAAATTATGGCAGAAGGCGGCCGCCACCAAACACATATCCAAGCCAACTAAATAAGTCCTAAATCAGGACTATCTCTCTTTAATTGAAATCTCAACCATAATTCATATTCCTTCTTTACTTTTATTATTTATTTCTATAAAGTTTCTGTAGTGAAATATTTGGTTACGTTAGTACCGAATAAATTCTGTAATATTTTTCGTTACGTCAGTACTAAAAAGAATTCTATAAAATCTACAGGCAACTTTTGCCCAATTTAATAAAAAATTTTATTGCCTGAACTTATTTAAAGAAATAGTAAATACTGAGGAACCTAATTGCGAATGATTAAAATAATTATGTAGTTAAAATCTGGTTCTACGGTCACTATAATCTGAGCTTAAATTCTGCACGGTGTGAAATGCATGATTTACATACATCTTTATAAAAAAAAAAAAAAAAAAAAAAATGAAAAACAAAAGAAGCAAAAAATATACCTCGCCGATCACGGACGATGAAATTAGAACCGTCGAGATGGCTCGTTTGCTCGATGCCACATAAACGAAGCAACCGCTCATACACTTCTTCTAATAGTCGTGTACGCACTTCTCTCCAAAAAAAAAATAAATAAATAAAATAATAATAATAATAATAATAATAATAATAATAATTAAGAAAATAAAAAATGGCCACGTAAGAACGGGTCCCACGCGAGGCACCAAAAATTGCACCCCACCCACACGCGTACACTTACTTAGAGAGTATTAATTGCATAGTTAATAACTTAAACTTAATATTAGTAATATTATTAGCGTGTTTAGTGAATATTTTGTCCAATTCCGTGTGGGAATCGCCAACACCGAGAGCGGTGACGTCTCTCTCCATCGTTCCTCTCTCATTGGTCCCCTCGGATCTTTCACAAATCAATCCCTACACCGGGTGAACATCGACCATACACTCATTAATTCGTGGTTATATATTATGTTAAATTATAATAAAAAAAATTCTAGTATATTTATTTTTTATATTTTGCTATTATTTTAAGTAAGTCCAGCTATTTAGAATAATTATAAAATAATAAATTCAATTAATTAAAAAAAATTTGAATAAAAGTACTTATTAAATAGAAGATTGATATATCTTTTTTATTTGATTTAAAATTTTTTATTTAACTTTCAAGTTGCGAATAAAATAGATATTGATATATAAAATAACATGATATGATGACACACTTTTTAAGAAGGAGATAATTGTGCAAAAATATTTCAGTTCTCAACCCCATTTTTTTATGTTTTTTTATTAATTTGAAATTAATATTATGGATAATTCGATTAAAACTATGAGGTGGGATTTGAGACTTCTTTAACAGCTCTCACGATCGAGTGAACTCAAATTAAATCGGAGCAAATAATTAAAAATATAACAGTTGATTATTTTAAAAGCTTCAATTGTTTCATTTTCTATATATATATATATATATATATATATATATATATATATATAGTAATAATATTGGAACATTAACTTATATAATTAATGTATATCGTAGAACATCACTTTCTAAAATTTAGATTACTTTAATTTTCATTATATTTTTAATATTAAAAAAATAAAAAGTCATAACATATTTGCCTTTAAATAATAATATTATAGAATATACATATTAAAATGTTGACGTACAAGTAATATTTCCCTAATAATTGTTACGTGGTTTGTACTAGCTTAAAATGATTTTAAACACTTTATATATGAATTATACCCAATATGAAAATTTTAATTGATTTCAGTCAATGCGGTTTAAAAATTATTATTAAATTATTAATTTTCAAGTGTTGTTTCAAACTGATATACTAATAACTATAATTGATAGCACACATTAACTTATATAAATTCGTATTTATGGAGACTAATAATTTTTCGGCAATACTTTGCATAAGAGGTGCTCAGGATTTGGATTCGAATTCAAACTTTGAATTCAGATTTTGAGTAAAAAATTGATTTTGATATATTTTCATATACAGCATTCCCCCGTTGAGGGCATATTTTATATTTTTTTTTAAATTTTTTTTTATAAATTTTAGAAACATTAAATATATATTAACATTTTTTTTTTTATTTTGCTTTTTAGTTCAACATATTTATTAATATCTAATTTATATTTAGATTTCGCTAAATATTGGAACACTATGTAAACTTATTTTTATCGAATTAAAAATTTTAATTTTGAATCTATGAATCTAAATATATCCAGATCTACCGTAAATTAAAGATATATATAATAATACAAAATGTGTCTTATTCATTGTGCATTCCGAATGCTGAGGTGGTGCAACTGGTGCAGCAAATAAAAAATCCCTGCAATCGTCTTCCTGGCAGAGAATCTAATACAAAAGTTGGGTGACCTCTCACGTATCAGATACTGATTAGAGATTCCTCACCTGCGTACCCCCTCTTATCGAAAATAATTGGGTGCACGCTTCGCTACCAATAACTTTTAGTAGGAGAGAGATTTTTTTTTTTTTTTTTTTTTTTTTTTTTTTTTTTTTTTTTTTTAATCTGATTCTTATGATCATTATTTTTCTTTTTATACTTGTTTGTTAGTTTGTTGGATTAATTATTTATATATATTATATTGTATGTTTAAAATAAATAAAATTTAAATATATAAATGGGGAATTCGATGGGCTGCTCTTCGTTCGGGGAGCGGATGGCGGCGGCGGCGCGGGACGGCGACGCCGCGGAGGTGCGGAAGCTGCTGGACGTGAACCCGGGCCTGGCGAGGTCCGCCGCCTTCGGCACCCTCAACTCCCCGCTCCACTTCGCCGCCGGCAAGGGCCACAATGAGGTCAGTAGGTTCTCCATCTCCCGTCTGTCTTTCTGAAATAAAATTTCGGTGGGAGCTTTCCAACCATCCTGCAGAAATAATCTATTAATTTTATCTTTATTTAATATTTTATTAAATTATTTTTATTATTAAAATATACAAAAATAAATTTTAAAAAGAAGGTTATAATTTAATAAATATTTCATTGAATTTTTTTTAATATTAATATAAAAAAACTATTTTTTTTAAAAAAAAAAATTATAATTTTTAAATACAGATCAAATTAACACTCGTATGTGATGCAAACTATTTTTTAGGGACTCAAGATTTTTTTTTTTTTTTTTTTTTTTTTTTTTTTTGCCTGTGTACGGAGAAGAATTGAATTTCTCTACTTTTTGAAATAATTTTTTTTAATTTATCTAAAAATGAATTTAGCTGATAATGCAAAAAAATTATATTTCAAATTTGAAATTTTGGTACCACTCGTGTCCTTGGTTATTTATGCTAGAGATGACCAGTTTGGCTATTTATTGTTTTGGTCCTCACTTTTATTATCTTCTATAATAAATTCTAATGGCTTATTTTATTTATTTTATTAAGTTTTCTTTATCTCATAAAAATTTGTTATTTTTTATTGAATTGCCAATACCAAATAATATTTGACACTGCATCAAACTATGCCATGCAACAATTTCCGACCGATTTAATTTAAACAATAAATAAGCATTAGGGATATAATCGTAAAGAAGTATTGGGGACTAAAATTAAAATTAGGTAAAGACTGTGGACCAAATGGTATAATTAATGAAACTGTTTCACAAGTACGTTTCTCTACCAGAAAAAAAAAAAAAAAAAAAAAAAAAAAAAAAAAAGAAAAAAGGGTTAATTTGTGGCACTCCACACAACTTGAGTTTTCACTTTCGCAGTTTTCACTTTCGTCGCCGACCTTTTAATTTTCGCAACTAGGCCCCAAACATTTATTCTTTTTGTTAGAAAGTCTAGATTAATTGGAACATAAATTGCCACAGCTACAGTTTTTATCAACATGTTCATCAGAAATACTAATTTTTTTTATTTTATTTTACTAGAAAGATTTGCCCACATAAATGAGACAAATTTAGTAACAAACATGCTGTATATAGATTAATTGAAAAAAAAAAAATGGTATAAAACAGCCTCTAAGTTTGAGAGTCTTAAATTTAGCCAGATCTACCGTCCCACCCAAAAAAAAAAAAAAAAAAAAAAAAAAAAATCAATTTTTATTTTTATTTTTATTTTAGAATTATAATATTTTTTCAAAACGTAGCAGTAGATGAGGGCTCTCCAAACACCTAAAGGTGTTGTTGGAGAGTGGGCCCACTGAGGTTTTATCCCCACCGCACAATTGTCGCTCTCCAAGAATTGTACAATTTCTCAGCTTAATGTGACTTCACGTAAGGTCCTAGTCGAAGGAAAAAAAACCTTTGTTGTTATATATATTTTTGGGTTTATTTTTTGGGTTAATTGCATACATGTCCCTCCAAATATGTTGAATTGCAAATATATTCCTGTAAAATTCAATTTTTCATATTTATCCCTTCAAAAATCCAAAGTTCTTCAAATATGTCTCTCTGGTTAATCCCCGTTTGGAATCTGTTTATTTTTTAACAGATTTGATGTGAAATTATTTTTTTGTCCCTTTACAAATATATCTCTCCAAAAGTAATACCATTATATTTATTACAAATATATCCCTCCAAAAGTATAATATGGAAAGGATAAATATGTAAATTTATTTTTTAATCTAACCAAGGTTAAGCATTTAAACTAGGGTTAAATCAACTTTTCTAACAGAGATGGACGGTAGGGGCATATTTGAATAACGGTGGATTTTTGAAGGGATAAATATGAAAAGTTGAATTTTGCAGGGATATATTTGCAATTCGACATATTTGTAGGGACATGTATGCAATTAACCCTTATTTTTTATTAGATTGAATTTTGAATAATATATATAATAACAGAGCCAATCTTATTCAATTATTTACGTAATTTTCTTTAGCCATTTTCTATTAATTAGATCGATCGTTCGTGCTCCGCATGTGAGGACAAGTCAGCCCAGAAAATCTTACAGTAAAATAGTTCTTAATTACTGGCAACTATTATTTCCGCGGTAAAAAGACTAAGATATATACACTGTGGATCAAATGACATTTGAGTAATAGCAGCTTCGTTTTAATATTAGCATTTAATTGAAAGTGCTATATAGATATATAGATAGGCATAAATAGACCTGATGATCAACTTACCAGTAATTAGTTTTAGTTTTGCTTGTAGAGAGTTTCTTGCCACCTCATGCTTAATTAGTGTTGTGGTGTTATCATGAGAACATTTTGGTTGAACATTTCTATTCAAAAATTCTGTGAGTTTTCACTGGACATTCAAGCATTAGTGCAGCAATAATCTCTTCTTTTTTTTTTGCGCGGCAGTAATGCGATTTTACCTCAAGTTGCATAACTTGCGAAAAAATCGAAAATTCTTAAA
Source organism: Tillandsia fasciculata (assembly GCA_029168755.2). Lineage (NCBI taxonomy): Eukaryota > Viridiplantae > Streptophyta > Magnoliopsida > Poales > Bromeliaceae > Tillandsia > Tillandsia fasciculata. Next base: position 5,569,485 of record CM054952.1, read on the forward strand.
GGATTAGGACGAGTTGGTTCATATATAAAGACCTTTTCATTTGTAAATCACAATAGTACTTGAAATTGTCGTCACAACTAAAAAACTACAATGTGCTCTTGTGTGATCTCCAGAGTACTATACAAGTAAAGTACATTTGCAAGATGAATGTGAAGAATCAAGTCGTCGATGCAGCTGCAAACGATTCTAACTTTGTTTTCTTCTGTTCATGCCGCAGTAGCAATATCTAACTAGCTAGATAGGTTGTGGTATCACTATTTTCATCAGCTTATTTTATGGTGATATTGATATATATGTAATATCATCTGTTTAGGTTGTTAGAGTACTTCTGGAGAATGGCGCAGATGTGAACTCGAGAAACATATATGGACAGGTATATACTTATATCATCAATTAAAATTCTTGAGATCCCTCCTCTCGTTTACTTTCATTTTTCTGACACCTTTTTTTTTTTTTTTTTTTTTTTTGTAACTTTTCTGGCTGAAGACTCCTCTGATGCAAGCATGTCGCTACGGGCACTGGGAGGTGGTGCAAACTTTACTTCTGTTCAATAGCAATGTATGTGCATGTCTTACTTATTTTGGTTTTGTTGGTGATCACTTGTAGTGTATGCATATGATTTTAGTTTTTCTCTTACATCTGGTTTCAACTCGTATTTAAAAGGTATTAAAAGTGGAGTGCCTTAGTAGTCGGACCGCACTGCACTTTGCAGCGGCTAGCGGACACATAAGATGCATCAGACTGTTGGCCGCAAACTTTTCTCCGAACATTTCTTCTGGAGCAACCACTGATTCAAAAGATGAAAACAAAGAAGATAACAGAGGAAGGTAATAATTACAAGATTGTCGTATAGCTATACGCCTCACAAACTATGAATCATTTGGAAACGAGTCCAACCGCCAATTTTCCAGATTTGAGACTTGGACAGACGTGCTGTTTCATTTACAGAAAATTCCATCAGGTTTTATCAGAACTAGAACACTTTCTGAATCTCTCGCAAAACCAGTAAGTTTTGACAGAATTTAATAAAATCAAACGACATGTTAGTTTAGGGGTTCAAATACAGAAAGGTAAAGTTCACGAGTCTATTTCAAGCTAGCCTATAACTGTATATCATCTCTCTCTCTTGAGACTCTACTGATGTTTCGTTGATGTCGTGTTATGTCAAGATCATGCCTAATCTAGTTTCTGCATCTCCATGCAGTGCCCTCTCAAGCTTCATCAATAAGCCGGCTAGCGGTGGTGTGACGGCGATTCATATGGCAGCTTTAAATGGCTATTTCGAGTGCGTGCATCTGCTTCTGGATTTGCATGCTAATGTCGCGGCACAATCACTTACTTATGCCTCATCGTCCACCGGTTCGATAGGTATCTTTAATGCTTCTATAACTACTCTTCCTTGATTTGCAACGCTATTGACGGCTTCCTGTCACGGACTTAGTGATTTTGCTCGCAAAGGGACACAAGTCAGAATTTTTCCTAGTCCCTGACATTCCGCTCTCTTAAATCTTGATTGATGTGGCAGGAGCTGGAAGCACTCCTTTGCATTATGCCGCTAGCGGGGGAAATTTCAAGTGTTGCCAGGCGAGTACTTTTCATGACTCATTTTGGACTTGGGTAGACCGCATATTGATCATCTTCTTATCGTTTGTTAGATTTGGGCCGTTTCTTTATTCAGGTTCTTCTTGCTAGAGGTGCTAGTAGATTGGCTGTGAATTGTAATGGGTAAGCCCCCCACTCCTACACACACACACACACACACACACACACACACACACACTAGCTATTCCTTGTATGCTTTTTTCTCTCTTCTTCCTGAAAATCGAGACTTCTATTCACTTCTTGATGCTGTGGTATCAGGTGGCTTCCGGTCGATGTTGCGAAGATATGGGGATGCCATTGGCTAGAAACATTGCTGTCACCAAAGTCCACCATGATAATGCCCGTGTTTCCGCCATCAAGCTATCTATCATTGCCTCTTACCAGCATTCTAAACATTGCCAGGTACTTCATTTGTGTACCAGAATTTGCTTCATGTTTTTAACACAACTTTCCGGGAATGTTGCAAGATATCTATCCACTTATTAGGAAAACGAGATTGACTAATGCATGAGAAATAATCAATCGAGATGCGCCAGGAGGTGCCTGCTTTTCTCTTATTCAAACTTCATGTTTCCCCCTCCTTTTATAAATAATGCTGAATCTGGTGACCTGCAAAGTTGGTGTTAACTTTCGTCGAGTCTAGAGCGAATACAAGCCGCTGCCTCATAGGTCAAATTTAATCTTGATGCGTAACTATCTTTTACTAACTCGTCATTCAGAAACACATTTTGATTCAACTGAACGTGAGGTGATTGTGATTCGACTATCTTTTGCTAGCCACTCATGCTTTATGACAATAGTTGCTTCTCAGAAATTTACTAATGTTTTGTGATGTGGTAATTATATTCACTAATTTCTGTGTGCAGAGAGTATGGTCTGCAATTATCATCACCTGCACTCATTGATGATTGTGATGATAATGATGTTTGCGCCGTCTGCCTTGAAAGATCTTGCAATGTAGCTGCTGAAGGTAATTGGCCTTTATTGCCACTCCTTTTTAAATAATTTTCATGCCAACTTACATGGGTAATTATGGAATTGACTCATGTTTCTCTTTGCTATACACTCTCAGAGCATCAATTCATGTTATTTATACTCACTAGACTGACAATCTCAAGCCAACTTACATGCACAACACATGTTAGATGTTTATACAGTAATTGTTGCTTATCCATCCAGTCCAAAATGTATGTTGCTTTCTTGTTTTTTTGTGTATATAAAAACCAAATCGCATTCAGGGACTTCAACGTAAAACGACACTTACATCTGATGCTAAGTATGATTTCATCAGAATAGCTCAGTATGGCCAAAGGCGAATTAATTGTTCCTCCTAAGTTCAGTATCCACTATGTTACCACACTATGTTTGATTACTAGAATGTGGGAATTGATCCGACGTTTGCATTTTATCAACTTGTCATGTATGTTTGGTTCGCATTTTAGGCTGTGGACATGAGCTCTGTGTAAGATGCGCGCTGAATCTCTGTTCAACAATCAAAGCAAATGACGTGTCTGCGGCACCTGGTTCAATTCCATGCCCCCTATGCCGCAGCGGAATAGCATCTTTCAGAAAATTGCCAACTCTTTCGGCGAAAGAAAATGAATTGAATCTGCCTGTCAGCCTCGGCAACAAGTGTTGTCTTGGTTCTTCTGATCTTACCTCATCTGTAACTACCTGCAAATCTGAATTTTGTAATAACCATTCTGAAGCACTTCCCTCTGAAGCCATCAACGCGCTCCCTTGTACTCCATTCTCGTCTTCGGCCATCCTTTCCTAAGGGAGAGAGTAATTGATCAGATGTACGTATAAAGTGGAATAGAGAAAAGAATTGGAGAAAATAGATTCTCGATGTTCTTCGTTACTGTGCAAATAATTATCGAAGACAAAAAGTGACACGAATTGAACACGAAATGCTCCGGTATCCGGCAACTGGTACGTGTTATCTGATTCAAATTCATTCTCGTCGCCATAGATTGGTTTCGTCTGTCTACTGCTAACTACAGTACTGATGTTTCGGCACGACAGACAGCTATTTTGATGCATGTAAATAGTGGAATTAGGTGATTTTAGAACAGTCATTGGTTTGTGAAGATGTAGCATATAATTCTTTTAGTGTGTCCTATTTAAAAAGTACATTCTTTTAGCATGATTCAGAGTGTGGTTGTAAAACATACTGTAAACATATTGCAAGCGCCTTGAATAGATGATTGTTTCGAAAAATTCTATAGCACTTGATCTTTCTTGTTTACCTCTATTACTTTGGGATAATCTCTAAATTGATCAGAACTTCAGAGGGATATGAATAAAATTGCCCCTATTTATAAATTTCACTATGATTTCTATGATAACAGCATATATATTTCTGACTAATGCAGTGAACTGTTTATTGACCACAGAAAAAGATGTTAAAGATGTTTTTCTGTGGATTCAACTAGAACTATCTTGAAGTCCAAGCCACAATTATGTGAGTTAATTTGTAGCCAAGAATTTCAGTGTTGGATTAACTTATATCCATTTTCTCAATGAATCATACTATATGAATAAACCAAATGAACTAATTTTTCCTGATCAACGCTTTTCCGGATGACAAGACTCTAATCCAGATTCTAAAAAGGAAAACTCTATTCATACACACATTTTGGAGTTTACGATGTACATCCTGCCTATCTGATGGACGAGGTTTATTTGGTTATCTTAGGATGTGACAATTAAAATAATTTCATATACTAGATGGGTGCCGCGTACATCGTACACCCAAAAGAAATGTATGAGTAGGCATTAATTACTCGTCTAAAAAACACAATAGCCGGCGAGTGAGTGATTAATAGATCAGATTTGGTTAGATGGAGGTGGACAACCAACTAAAGCTTTTCTATCAAATCACTTTGTTGATTTCTTTTAAACGGAGGATTGTGAGACCCTGTTAGTCCACACATCCTCACCTATAAATTCCTATGCAGCTCTTGAGAAGGACCTTAAGGGCTTATTAGGTTCACATATTTTAGACTATAGAATTAGAATGAAATTTACTGATTTCGATACTTGTTGATTATGTTAGATACATTAAATTTTGATTTGTATTCTATTCAGAAATAAAAATGATTCAATTCTTTTATACCCAAATCTTATTTTGAATCCTAATTTGGTTCATCCTAGAGTAAGCCACTTAAAGTTCTTTGCCACAAACATCTCCCTCACCTTTTCCTTAACCAAAGTTTTTTTTTTTTTTCAAAATGTTAGATGTCTTAATTGTCCACTCTGATTTTCATTCCGATAATAATAAATCAAGCATTCTTAGATGCTTTATCATCCTATTTTTTACTCCAATATAATCTAATTTTACTTTGCATACACATTCTCATTTTATTTATTTCAGTCAAACATGTCCTAACAGCTGATAACCCTTTTGCAATTTCGGGTATAAATAGTATACGGACAAAAAAAAATTATTTATTAAAATTTCGGATATAAATTCGAATACTTTATATTCATGCTCGATTTGGATCTGATTCGATCCGAATCTGACCTTTTAATGAGCAGAATTCGAAATAATTTTCAAATCTGAAATAGATCAAATTGACAAACCCTAGACGTGCGTAGCTGCTCTCTTTGCCTCTCCGATCCCACCTCCTCTTCACCCAATCACATAAGAGGAAAAAAAAAAAAAATTGATCATTTTTCTAAAAATTTAGATTGAATATATAAAATTTTAAAAAATAAATTTATTTTTGTATAACACAAAATCAACAAATTATTTGTGCAAAAGAGGTCTTTCTAATTTGAAAAAAAAATAGCATTTATTAAAATGAGCCCTTGTTTTAAAAATTTAAAAAATTGGCACACTCATCTTGTCAAACTATAAACTCTAATTCGTGCCATATGTGTGCGTATGAGTTGAGAAATGCTTAACATTCAGGCTAGATTTAACGATCAACAGTAGAATGAGCTAATAAGATGTATGTTTAGATCCCTCCTCTGCAAACAATTCGATCGGTCGGAAATTCCGATTGATCGCATCACTGGGAGGATTTTTCCATTAAATCTGACTGCTCGATTTTGGGGATCCAAAATATCGGATTTCGTGTTTCGTGTCAGTTTTGAATCCGAAGTTTCGAAGATATATGTGTACAGCAGTGATTAGGACTCTCTGGGAGAATCTGTTGGAGAGACCATTGAGAAGAAAATCTATCATTTTTTAAGAACCACCAAAAGAGGAGAGAAAAACGCACGTTTAAAGATTGTTTGGTTTCTCAGAAAAATTATAGAATAAATATTTTTTGAGATTTATTATTATTATTATTATTATTATTATTATTATTTTAGTGTTTCCATTCATTTGGTTTCAAAAAAAAATTAGTTTTTTTGAATTTTTTTTTTCCTAAATTTTATGGAAAACTACTTTTTTTTTTTGGATTTTTTTTCAAAAAAAAAAAGAAGCACTTGATTTTCATAAAATCGGGGAAAAAAAAAAAGCTTTCCAAAATAGCTATTTTTTAAAAAAACTAACCGAACTAAAAACTTAAAAAAGAGTTTTCCACATAACACTTCTTTCTTAGAAATTTTTTTTTTTTACACTTTTCTCAAAAAGCAAACAACCTCTTAGCGAAAGATTTGATCTGAAAGTGGAGATTGAAGAATGTGGATTGGAGGTGTTCGCTCAACTTGGTATTAGAGTTATTTTAAATATGATTCTTTAGTAGAGTTTCTTTTTTATGATATTTTTTTGAGGGAAAGGCAGCATGCTGCCGCTTCATTCATAACGAAGTTGAATTTAGCAAAAGGGCAACCGGAGATTGGAAGGCAATCGGGCCCAAAAAAAAAAAAAAAAAAAAAAAAAAAAAAAAAAAAGATATTAGGTACAGTATTTAAGCCAATTTGAGCGACAGGAGCGAGCTAGCACTAGAATTTCACCGGCGTGCCGTTTCTGATTGGTGAAGCATCTCCTGTTTCTCTCGAGCCAGATGTTCCACCAAATTGCGGCAAGAATAGCTAGTAGCCGTTTCCCTTGGGTCCCTTTATGCTCTCCAAATTTATCCCAAATTAGTTCGAGCGTGGATACGCTTTGAATCTCCAGCTTGTTTGGGACCAAGGCGAGAAGAATTGATTTCGAGAAGGTGCAGGAAACAAAAAGGTGGTCCGCTGTTTCTTCATCTTTGAGGCAGATCGCGCAGCTGGTAAGGCCGTTCCAGTTCCTTTTGTGGAGGATGTCTCTCGTTAAGATTCGTCGTCTCAAAGTCAGCCACATGAAGATTTTAACTTTGAGAGGTGCTTTCAAGGACTTCCAGATCTTCTCGAATCGTGTTTCCGCAACCCCACTGTTTTGGAGGAAGTTGTACAACGATTTGACCGTAAAAATTCTCGAGTTTGTCCACCTCCAGAGGATAAGGTCCGTGTTGGTGGTTACGGCCATTGACGGGATGGACTCCTTCATGATTGAGATAAGAGAGTGTAGGCCCGGTTGGTTGGTCGAGAGACCTTCTTGGACTCGGTCCGAGTTCCAGCCATTTTGTCCTAGGCAGTTGCTTACAAGTACGGTCTTGTTGATGACCAGATCAAAGACTCCTGGGAACTGCGTCGATAATGGAGATTCACCGATCCAAATATCAGTCCAGAAGGATGTCCTCTCCCCGTTTCCAATGGAGAGCGAGATGCTGCGTTTGAAGAGTTCCTTCGTTCCCAGTACACTCTTCCACCAGTGTGAGTGAGGTCTAAAGGATGTACCTTCTAGAAGTGGTCTTCTTCGTCTGTAGTAAAGTCCATTAAGAAGCTTGCCCCATGGGGTTTCCTCTGTTGCGAGGTATCTCCACCACCATTTAGCAAGTAGGGCAGTGTTCAAGTTTTCTAGATTCAAGATCCCCAGCCCTCCATCTCTTTTACTCTTGCAGACTGTTCTCCAGTTTACTAGACAGTTTCCCCCCTGTACTACCTTGTCTCCTTTCCAGAAGAAGGCTCTTCGCAGTGATTCGATTCTTCGAAGAACCCAGACGGGGACTCTGAAAATAGAGAAGAAGTAGATTGGTAAATTTGTTAGTACTGCGTTAACGAGGGTGAGTCTTCCCCCCTGGGAGAGTAGTTTTGCTTGCCAACCTTCTATTCTAAGCTCGATTCTGTTAATGAGTTTAGTCCAAGCTTCTTTCGGTACTCCTCCTTTTTTTAGCGGCAGTCCAAGGTATTTGATTGGTAGAGTGCCATGTTTGCATTGTAAGATGGCAGCCAGTCTGTCCCCTCTGTTGTTTTGGTTGCCCAGGTCGAAGAGCTCGGATTTGTTCCTATTGACCTTGAGGCCAGAAGCCCACTCGAAAAGCTGCCACATAAAGCATAAGTTCTTGATCTGCCTGGGTTTTGCCTCGCAGAAGAATAAAGTGTCATCCGCGTATTGGATAAGGGTAGTTCTAGTATTCCTGGTAGGGCCTAAACCGCAGATGAGATTAGCGCGGACCGCTCTATCCGTCATTCTTGTCAGCCCTTCTGCAACCAAGAGATAAAGGAAGGGTGACAAGGGGTCCCCTTGACGAAGACCCCTCCTCAGTTTAAACCAATGTGTCGGCGCACCATTGACCAAAATGGCGGCTTTGCTATTGGAGATGCATTGTTCAATCCACCCACACCATCTTTGATTGGCTCCTAGGCATTGGAGGATGTGTCGGAGATAAGCCCAGTTCACAGAATCAAAGGCTTTTTCAAAGTCAACCTTAACTCCGACACCATTTATACGCTTGTTCACCCCCCAGCTAATAAGTTCGGATGCGGTGACATAGGAGTCGAGAATAGAGCGTCCCTTCAAGAAGGCAGACTGAGAGAGGGAGATGATTTTAGGCATAGCTTTTGCTAGCCTATTTGCCAGGACTTTAGAGATTATTTTCTGAATGCAGTTAATAAGGCAGATTGGCCGGAAGTCACTAGCAGTTTTCGCAGCTTCAGATTTGGGGATCAGACAGATGTGAGTATAGTCTATGGGCCCCGTGTTTAGAGAGCCAAGATAGAGGTCATCGAAGATTTTAACGAGATCGTCTTTGATTACCTCCCAGAAATTTTGATAAAATACCATACTGAATCCGTCTGGTCCTGGGGCCTTGTCCCCACTCATTTGGAAGGTGGCTGCCTTTATTTCTTCTACGGTGAAGTGCGAGGTAAGGATGTCCCAATTCAGCAAGTCTTTATCAGGGAACAAGTCACTCCAGTCTCCAATGGACGAGGGAGGAGGGTTGACAGGTGCAAATCTTTCCTTGAACTTGCGTAGGAAGTATTTGCTTTTATCAAGTTCCCTGGTCAGGCAAGTGCCCCCGTCGTCAATGGTCCCGATGTGGTTGGCTCTCTGACGACCGTTGGCTATCGCGTGGAAGAATTTAGAGTTGCCGTCGCCTTCACGCAGCCAGTGCTGTTTAGCTCTCGTTTTCCAGAGGATCTCGTCTTCTACAATGGTATCGCGTAACTTAGCTTTGAGCTTAACTCTGGTATCTAATTCACATTGTGACAGGCAACGCGTTTCCTCCATCGAATCTAGCTTTTGGATATCTTCCGCCAATTGATGCTTGGTTTTCCGGATACTGTGAAAGTGGGATTGTCGCCATTCCTTTATCCTCTTGCGGCAGTGTCTGAGCTTGGCGTTGAAGGTGAGAATGCTTCCTTGTGGGCCCTGTTTCTCCTTGATTTCGTTCCACCAAATCGGGATCAGCGAGTTGAAGTCCCCCCTCGTGAGCCACACTTTTTCGAATCTGAAGAGGGGGGTGACCAACCGCCGCTCCGTTTTGAGAAGGATAGGTGAATGATCCGATGTGATTCTAGGGAGAGCCGAGACAGATGTCAAAGGGAAGGCGAGATCCCACTCGGTCGAAATGAGGAAGAGATCAAGTTTAGCCATAGAGGGCGGGTTCTGCAGATTTGACCAAGTAAAGTTCTGATTGCTCATCGGGATATCAATCATCTCGAGCTCAGAGATCGTGTTAGCAAACAGAGTCGAGAGACGGATACACCAATCGCGGCCACTTCTCTCGTTCTGGCATCGCGTCAGATTGAAGTCGCCACACATGATCCAGGGCCCCGAACAGATCCCTTTGAGCTGAATTAATTCCTGGCAGAATTCCGACTTTCCATCCCAAGTCGGCGGACCATACACATTTGTAAGGTAGAAGGTGAGGCCGTTGGATGCGCTACGCATCCGCAGTGTGAGCGAGCGTTCACGCACTAGCACCTCCGAACATGTGAAGAGCTTGGAGTTCCAACAGGTAGCAATACCACCGGATGCCCCAAGGGACGGGATAAAAAGGCATTTATCTAGTCTATGGCCCGCGAACGATCTGATAAAGGAACGTGAGAACGAGCTCACTTTAGTTTCTTGCAGACATAATAGAGAAACCCTAGTGTCCCCTAGAACTGATTTAACAAGTCTTCGCTTTGTTAAATCATTTAAGCCTCTAATATTCCAAGAACAAAGATGTAACATAAGAAACAGTTCACCATCAAACGTACAACCCTCTAAAGAGACCAGACGCTTAGATCTCCAGACTAAAGAAGTCCAGTAGGGCTGAGGCTTCCACCTCGCTCAGCGCGACTCCAAGTTTGACGCTCTTGGATTTGATCTTGGTCAGTTTAAGCGCCCGAGGAGCCTCGACGGCATCGTTGGGGTCCACCGCGCAGGGAAGTAAATTCAGTGGTCTTCCGTACATGTGTGCTGTCTTGCGTGCAATGGCGGTCTCCAACACTGGCGTGCCAACTTTCCTCGCTAGTCTTGGACTTTTCCTGATGCTCCGGGTAGCGGCAGTTGGTGGCCCCGTATTGGTGAGCGAGCTCGAGCGGACTTCAACAGTCGGCGAGAGCAAGATAGGCATGAGCAAGGTGTCCTCGGTTGCGGGGGCCGTTGTCGGCGAGGGACAATCCGTCTCCAGGGGCGGTCCAGAGATGCCGCCGGAGTGAGCAGAAAAGGCATTGGAGGGGGGGGAATTGGTCAAGCAGCTTGCAAAGGCCCAAGGTTGAGTTCCAAGATCTTTGGGCCAAGCAGAGGGCGGCCCGAGACAGCTAGAGGGTCTGGTAGTTGTCAATGCCCAACCAGGCCCATCCAAGGAGATGAAAAATAGGGGGAAAAATAGGGGGATCGGGCAGCGGGCCCCCACAAAGGAGAGCCCACAGAAGAGAAAGGTAGAGGCCACTGAGCCTTAGAGGAGGGGCCCAGGCAGAGGGCGGGCGTCTCTCTGTTAGAGAGAAAGGACAGCTCTCGGCACGTCGCTCGACGCTGGTAGGTGAGGGGCCTCGGAGAGCGAACCGCCTCAGAAGAGGAGAATGCCCCGCCGAAGTCGATTGTGCCTTCCCAGGTTGGGTGGGGAGCCAGCGAACCATGCAGAAAGAAGCAAAAATTTGAAAAGTTGCCGAAGTAGGAGGGGGACCGATTTCCAAGAGGCAAGGGTAGATCAGCACCTCCTTCGAATGTCGCGGTGATGCCAGCGCTCGGGAGGATCCCCTGGGCGGAAGTGGGGTAAGCTCGATGGTTGTCCAGCGGTCCGAGAGGTGTCTTCGTCACCGGAGTAGGCTCCTCCGAAAAAGCCGGCGGTGGGGTGGTCAGAGCAGGTGGAGAAGCGCCCCGGCGTCTGTCTCTGATTTCAGATGAATCCCAGGTGTCATTCCGGCCGGTGCGGGTTGCATCTCTGGACCCACTGCTCTCCCCACCTAGCCCGACCACAGCGATCCTTCTGGCCAGGCGCGATCCCTGAGGATCGGTCTGGTCGCCACCTTCTTCTGCCCCCCCCCCCCCCTACGAGTGGTATTCCATGATCGTCTCCGCCAAAAGGGGCTGTGCTCTCGATACGAACCGCCGCCGAGATGATAACGTCTCCCATGGAGATAGCAAGGGTCACCGGGATGTCGGCAAGATCATCCACTGCAACAAGACACCTGTAGGCCGAGAAATCCACCATGTTGGTGCTGTCGTCATCGGCGCAAATGAATCGTCCGAACCCACCGACCAAGGCGCTGACTCGGTTCGACGACCAACATTCGTACGGTAAGTTGCGAATCTTAATCCATGCCTTGTAAGTCAATCTTGAACGCTCTGCTGCTTCATAGGGATCCCAGTGGAAGCAATTTAGGCGACAATGATGGAGCCTGAGGAGGCCGGAGTTGATGATGACGTCTGGCCGGACCCACTCCGGTAAGAAGATGACGTAGTCCCTCATATGATGCTTAGCAGCTAGAAAATCCGACGGGAAACCGCCAAATCTGGTTGCAAGGTCCGCGGCGATAGTACCTTGCGGGAAGTGACCAAGGTTGGAACGTCCGATAACGTCGGCAAGCATGGCATTCCTACACGTGTTTTGCCGGTTGCGGAAATCTTCTGATAGAGGAACAAAAGATTTCAAGACGTCCGGACGGAAGTTCCGGGCTCGCTGCATTTTGTGGGACGGCGGACGAAGGGTGCAGGAGCGCGCAAGGTGGCCGGGATTATGGCACTTAATGCAGCGGACGGGGTCTCTGCAATAACGCACAAGGTGATCCGAGGCCAGACAGCGAAAGCAACGTTTGAAGTTGGAGCGGTGAGGGAGAGGGGGAGGTTTGGGGGGGTGGAGGCGACGCGGGATGTTGCTTGATCGAGGATCCTTAAGGAGGGCATCCTTATAAGTGAGGGGGCCGATCTTCAGATGTGACACAAGATTCCTCAAGGTGGTGTGTTCGGAATGATGCGTGACCCGAGGGGGCTTGGTCTCCACGATCAGTCTCTTCAAGCAGGGGCGAGGGACACCGCGGGGAGGTAGGTCGGCATGGTGAAGAGGCCTGCAGCTGAGGAGGGGGCTACTCCAGGTGACTTTGGGTATGAAGTTGGTGTGCTTCTCTCGACAGAGGGAATCAGATTCGCGGCACCTCGTGGTGTTCGAAGCGTCAGTCTTCAGATTTCCATTTAAAGAGCGGGCATCTTCGAGCGACGATTGACCGGAGGAAGACAGCCTTGGAAGGGGAGTTGTCCTCGCAGATTCTCTTCTGTCATCTCTCCTCAGCTCACCTCTTGTAGAAACACCACCTGACGGAGCATAGAGTCTGGTCCTGTCCCTATCAGATCCTAGCCGCGTCGCCGGAGCACTCGAACGAGCTGGGTGGCGAGGACGGTAGACCCAAGGCCCGCGTCTCCTGCAGGGGGATCGGGAAAGGGAGCGGCGATGAGACCTCCCATTCCGGCCAGACTTTGGATGTCTCTCTCTCTCTCTAAGCCTCTCTCTCTCTCTAACTCTCTCTCTACCTCTCTCTCTCTCTCTAACAACTCCCATTCCGGCCAGACTCCGGCCAGACTTTAAGATCAGTTTGATTAATTGTAACAACAAATTGTTTGCATGCAGTGAACCAAACATTAACTTTGATCAGGGCAAACTTTCAATGATCAAAGACAGAAGAACCCAAAATAATGTCCATGTTCAATATATTATCTACATATGCTATTGATCCAAGTACTGCATCAACAAATAACTTCTCATTCTTTTTTATGATATTGAAGGTAACATCTTCAGTGCAGGGTCGAAGACAACGTATTTTTATCTATTTTATTGTGAAGCTCTTTCTTTCTCTAGTCTCCAAAGACGCAAGTTTCGATCGAATCATGTAAATTTTTATGTTTTTTATTTTATATGATTATTGTAATTTCTTTGTGCATATTGGTATATTATTGTTAGTCTGTTTTGCTTCCGCTATATCTTGGTACTCGTTTGAATTCTTATTCCCCAACAACATATTTATAGAAGTCACTAAGTTCATTTTTAAACGATATTAGAATTGAAGTAAAACTTTCATGAAAGATCAGCAACTAACAATCAAAATATATTCTAGATTATCCATCGGAGTATAAACTTGTGCACAATTTCTTACAAAATTACTATTCCAGTAAATTAAGCAGGCCAAAATAATCATTGAGCCAACCTAATAGTCGTTACCCAAATGGCGTCTAAAAAACGAAAATTTGATCCCCTTATGTGCGTTTCAAAATTAGACCTCAAGTCGTCTGCTACTCCGGATCAAATTGGAATTGTAGGAGGATTTGAATTCGCACAGAAAAAAATTACAAAAAATATTATATTTATTTACGGACGTAATATCGAATTTCGCATATCACAATGAATTAATTATGATGTTTCTTTTTACGATAGCAGCAAAAACAGAGGAGCATATCCTTGCATGCTTTCCAGGCAACCCTATTTTGCTTACTAACGCTACAGGAGCCTCAAAAGAAAATGGGCACCTAATTTGGTAGAAAATTAATAATTACTAAAAAAAATATATGCTACTTGTATACCTCTATATTAGGGTCACTCTATATTAGGGTCAATCTTACATGCTAAGGTCACTATTTTCCTACCTGTCTTATGATATTATATTATTTTTTACTAAATATTTGTTTAGATTTTGTGAACCCTAGCTAAGCTTAGTTGATCTTCATCTTGTGCTTCATCTCTTGAAGGAGTTTCGGAATTTTTGGAAGCCGCGGCATCAACGTCTTCGGCGATTCGGCACACTACGACGTTCTTTCTTCGGCGGCCTTTTTCGTCGTATTTCGGTCCACAAGGTCCCCAGAGCCACCCCGAAAGAATTTTTGGATGATTTTTACGGCATCGGTTTCAAGAGAGATAGATCTCCGTTTTTTTGTATTTTTCGCTCCTCTTAGATTTGGCTTTTTATTGGGGTTCGGGGAACATCTTTGAACCCCTTTCCTGCTGGTGATTTTCTTAGATAGCGGAGCTTGTCGAATTTTTATCTCCGCTCTCGGTTATTTGATTTTGACCTATGAGGACTCGATCGACATCTACGCTTCGCGAGGATCGCAGCCATATTTTTATTGGAATTTTTAAGATCATCTCGCAGGTGGTATTTAAGCTTCTTTCGGACAGATCTTACCGCAGTTTTGAGATTGTGGGGATTTTTGCTTACCGCAATGTTTGGACTGTATCTTTGTACCGAGGAGGAGTTTTCTGGTGTTTTTGGACTCGTTGGAATCGTGTGAATCTGAGGATTATCCCCGTTCAGTTTCAGCCCATTTGGGCCCCGGATCGACGCGCACTTTTAGGTGGGTTGCTTCATTTTCAAAACCAGTGGACGGTTTATTAATTCTATTATATAGTAAACATGTATGATTGTGAGATGTGTTAGGAAGCATGTTAGAGAGAGAGAGTTGATGCTCCTTGTGTTGCTTTTATGATCATGTTGATTATTGCTTCCTAATTGTGTTAAATTAAATTCTATTATTGAAACTTGACCTAGCATACTGTCATATGATGCATGCCAACCAGACTAGTAGAAAACTCCAACTTGGGCTAGTTTATTTATGCTTTAGACACTCCCACATATTTATTATTTCACCTGGACTTAGAGTTTTCTCGTCCGGGTAGTGGGCCGAGTGGTCGAGTTGTCGTGGGATGCATGTTACACTCATTCCTTGGGGCCGAGTGGAGTCTGGTAGCTGTGTTTAGATCAGTACTTGGCCTGGGAGCCGTCTGAGTTGACGGTAGGTCCCGACTGTGTGGATTTCCAGCCAGTGAGTGAGAGATGTGATGTTGGTTACTGTCGATCTTGTTGATCGTGAATTTGGACTATAGCCTGCATGAGCTGCATTGAGCTCGACAGAGATGAGCGGATATTTTCCTCTGTGGGGTCGCGCCCCTCGAGTGCCGCTCCGGAGCTAGGCCTGTTACTTTGCTATCGCGACTTGTCGACGCAGTCCTTCTGGCTGGGCCCTTTTTGGGCAGTCATGGACGCCCTACGTAAGTCCAGTCCTCTGTGGATGTAATGGCAGTAGGTGGGCGCAGATTTGACTGGACCCTTTGTGGCAGTCAGTGTAGATTGGGTGATTGTATTATTGAGAGATAGTAGATGGATCATGTTCCATCTGTATCACCCTTTGAGCATTTAGATAGAGGCATTGTAGCTGTAGAGTTATTTCCAGCACTTTTCTTTTCAGTACTGCATTTTCTACTTTATGCCTCTAGTAGACTTAGTGGGCAGACCGTCGGGCTTGTTGGCGGTACTCACTGAGAACTACGTGACGGTGTAGTTCTCACACCCATGGTTGGTGATTTTTTCCAGCGACCTCTTCTTTTGTTCCTGCTGCTCTTGTTACTGATCCTTCTGACCGAGGTAAGGGAGTCGCGAGCTAGATCCCTATCCGTCTCCAGCGAGAGTGTAGACGTACCCCTTTTGGCGATGTGCTAGTACTGTCAGAGATTTTGGGATGTATCTTGTACTTTTTATTTTGAGAGTTTTATTTTGGAGAGATTGATGTATTGTGATGACCTGGCATGTACTATTTAGAGTTGTATGTATTTATTTCAGTAGTTTGCTTTTCCGCTCTGATATCTGTATAGTGGTTAGTATGATCTTTTGCAGGTTGGTCACTTCGTCCATATGGGGCTTTCCGTATGGGTGGCGGATCTGTTGGCGGGCCCGAGTCGCAATTTCGACGCCGGGGCGTGACATGCATGCCTTTAGTACCCCTTTAAGCCGAGCTATGTAAAGAGGTCCAACCCGAGCTCTTGCTGTTCTTGAACTTGGTCGGCCTTGCTCCGGCGACCTCTCCAACGACTCTACGACTTCAAGTAAACAAGTCCTCACACCTTTGGATCATCTTGAGCATGATGCTCACCTATGTTTCCATTAAGATAGACTGCATGTGATGATTTTGTTTGTTGGACTTTTGATCAAATTGTTGGTTGGCCTACCAAGCTTTCTAAACTTCGGCTTAGCGTCGGACAATGAGCATTGGTCTTGGCGAGTCATGGCCTTTCTCCCTAGCACCCTCGATCCAATCTGAAACCCTCGGATTAAGGTAACAAGTCAAAAACCCATTATTATAGAGTTATTGTGCAATTTTATGCTCTATTAGGGGTCTGGATGAAATTATAGCCATGCGGGCTACCTCGGGCAACGTGCACTGACCTATGGACTGTTCGTCCGATGTTCGGTGGCTTTCGTTAGAGTAATATTGATTTGCGAGTCATAAATTGGAGAAGTCGCCAGTTTATCGTCATTTCAGCACGAAATTCGCGTCATGATCAAATTAGATGAACATAAATGATCCCATCGCGCTTCTTAGAGCGTGCAACAAGAGTGACAGAACGATTCACTTCCAAGCATTCTGCCTCAAGCTCGAGATGGCGTGATGTAACGACTCGGCCCAAATGTAAGCATTTCGGGCAATGGTTTGGGCCGCTTGTAAGACCCGCTTAGTTTTCCGAATGGGACATCCAGCGGAACCAAAACGTTGTAATTTGATTCATTTAATTTTTAATTATTTGGGGAGTGATCCGTCATGGACTGCGGGAATTTTAGTGGGTAGAGCTCGCGGAGCCGAGAACGGCGGTACGATCGGATCTGAATTCCGACCCCGGGAGCTCCCAGAATTAAATTCCGAAGTTTGGACCCTCGTCCGACGTTCCGGGATCCGTGCGATCAATCTGCACGCTTTTCCGAGCATCTATCAGCCGCCAGATTACCATTATTAGGATTCGTATAACTAGGAACTCATTAGTTTTATTTGTACGTGGGTTATAAATACCCACTCGGAATTAGGGTTTCCCACATACCCTTTTTCTTTCCTCTTCTCCTCGACCGAGCAGCTAGGGTTTCCAGGGAACGAGCAAGTCTAAGAAGAGGAAGAACGGCAACCCAACCTTTTTCGCTTCCGCTCGGAATTCTCGATCCCGTACACCTCCCCTCGCGATCCAAGGTAATCATGTCGGTTTATTTTTATTTTATTTATTTATTTTTGTTAGATAAACGGGTGGGTGTCGGGTCGCCGAGCCGCCACCGCGGGGTGGGGCCGGGCGACGACGACGACGGACGCCGCCACCGCCGCCGGCGCTCCCGCGCGGCGCACCGCCGCGCGGGGGCTGGCACCCGCGCGGCGTGTAGCCGCGCGGGGCCGCGCGCGGGCTAGCGCCCGCGCGGCATGCAGCCGCGCGGGGCTGCCCGCGGGCGGGGGCACCAGCGCGGCGCACCGCCGCGCGGGGCCGCGCGCGGGCTGGCGCCCGTGCGGCATGCAGCCGCACGGGGCCGCCCGCGGGCGGGGGCACCCGCGCGGCGCACCGCCGCGCGGGGCCGCGCGCGGGCTGGCGCCCACGCGGCGTGCAGCCGCGCCGGGCCGCGCGCGGGCTGGCGCCCGCGCGGCACGCAGTCGCGCGGGGCCGCCCGCGGGCGGGGGGTACCCGCGCGGCGCACCGCCGCGCGGGGCCGCGCGAGGGCTGGCGCCCGCGCGGTGTGTAGCCGCGCGGGGCGCGCGCGGGCTGGCGCCCGCGCGGCGTGTCGCCGCGCGGGGCCGCCGCGGCAGAGGCGCCCGCGCGACGCATCGTCGCGGGGGCGCGCGGCGTGCAGCCACGCGGGGCCGCGTTCGGGCGAGGCGCCCGAGCGGCCGTCGTCGCGCGAGGCCGAGTGCCGCTCGGCTCATCGCCGTGCGGGGCCACCATGACACGGGCGATGCGACGCCGCGGCATGTGGTCGGGGGACCGCCGCTGACGGACCAGGGACCGCACGGATCGGTCCGCGAATGTGAGCGCGATTTATGGGTCGGTGCCGTGCAAAGGTGGAAGCCGCACGAAGTCCGAGGGCTGCGTCAGGTCTCTCGCGGTTCTTATACTTTAAAGTCACCTTTTAGTTTCGGTTACTTAGTCTGAGCTTTCTGTGTTCCATCAGGAGAGTGGGACATCTTAAGCTCGACGGGCGTGAAGGACGGGACGAACCAACCTCTAGACTTTCCTTCAGGTGGGTAAAATTTCCAAAGGAGTATAGGAAAAGGTGTAAGTCATACAATATGCATGTTCGGGCATGTACGGAGCTTAAATAACTGCGGTTTATGATACTAACCCCATTTATATACTTTATATATACTCGTGATATATTTAATCAATATGTGGCTCTTGTTGCTACACGCACACCGGCGGTTTGGCCACTGCGAGGGTGTGCTTTTCCGGAAAAGTGGTAATGGTGACCCGTGTACCCCACGTGATGGTGGCGTTAGGAATGGGGGCCCCCGCGGGTGGGGGGTTTGAGCGGTGATGCCGGGGCGGGTGCCCGGCGGCCGAGGCAGGGGCTCGGCAGGGGACACCGGGGTAGGCGCCCGGTGTGGTGGTCGGGAAAGGTGCCCGATTTTTGTTTAATTCAGGGTAGGTCGATAATGGCGCCGACCGTACTCCGAGTCAAAAGGGGGTTGCTCCGGATATTGTGGTTTGAATTATTTTGCCATTCTTGCATTTTGTATCTTTTCTAGTCACTGACTTTACCCATTCCGTGACAGGTGTGACTAGGTGTAGTAGTCGGGACGACGGTGAGGCGGCGATTAAAGATCATTAGCGGTGTGAGGTTTATTTCGTTGTCCTTACTTGGGTTATCTCATCTCCCTTTTATCTAAGTTTAAGTTCTCGATTGCTTGATAGTGGAATGTTGTGGATGCTGGATTGAGAGACCGTTTGTGTGATGTGATCTGTATAATGATTTTTAATGACTTATATGCGGCATGTTTTACACTGAACAAAAAGGGTTTCGAAAATATTTCCAAAACCAAGTGTCGTGTGGGCACTGCTTGAAAACCTATGGATTTATCCTTTCAAAACGATGTAGCCGCCTTACTGTGAATGTGTTGATGTTTTAAAGGAATGGGTGTCGAGTGGACACCGTTTGCAACTTGTAGGTTCCTTTTTAACGTGATTGAATATTTTTACACTCTCGTACTGGTTGACTGTGACTGTGTGGTTAAAGGTGGTATATTGAATGTTGTTATTGTTGTTGTTGTAAGTATGACGCCGTGCATATACAAAGGAAACTCTGTCCGCTTGAAGAGTGAATTTGTATATGTGGCGGTCTGACACGCACCGGGGCAAGGTCGGTACTTAATTATAAAGAGAAAAAAAAAATATACATACGCTTTTCCGCTTACCTTTACCTAAAAACCCCCGGGGCGTGACAGATTAAATGGTATCAGAGAAAAACAACTTTAACCACGGTAGTCGGGGACCAACATCCACGGTGCATAACGCCACGAGCAATTGAACATGAGATAGCCAAGGTACAGGTGCAGTAGATCGTGAGAGTACGGGGAAAAAGGGGAATTAATTTCGGTGCGTCTAGGTCGTGGTGCTAGACCAGTTAGGTCTAGGGATGACTTGGTTTCTTTGTATACAGCGAATAGTGGCCCGAAATAGGTTATTAGCGGAGAATGCAGGGGCAGAAAGTACGGTGCCAACAGCGGCGGGGTATCAGCTTCTCCAACAACAATCACTAGAGATGGCCGGGTAGTTAGTGACCCTTATGGAACAGATGCGGCGGTAGGCGCAACAGCCGACTACACCAGTAGAGGTCGCCAAGCTCCTCTGCCCGAACCAGCCGCACTAGTGACGGGGCCGCCGGTGGCGGAAAGCAAAACTATGGTCGCCCCTCCTCCGACCACGGTGACCGAGATACCGTCGGTTCATCCGACGATGCCTTCAGTAGCACTAACACCAGCATCTTTGGGACCCACGCTGGGAGCCGTCATTGGAGACCCCTTGAGAGAGACCGTGGTGACACCTACTCCCAAAGTGTCCGCCGTCGCAGCAGGGGAAGCCCCCTACCAAGCAAACCGAATGGGATAGGGTGACGGCGAACTTGGCAAATTTCAAGAGGTACGACCCACCCGTGTTTGAGGGAGAGATGACCAACCCTTGGGTCGTGGAGAAAGGGGTGGATACCACGGAGGAGTTTTTGAAGGCCTATTGATGGAGAAACATGAACGGGACCCTCTGGCAGTCCACTTCCTTGAGGGAAATGCCCGTAGGTGGTGGAAGACGGTGCGCCCGGACCCCTCGGAGGGCACCGCCCTTCCATCTTGGACCACGTTCCGAGAGAAACTGTTTGCGGCATTTCTCTCCGACAGCACCAAACAGCAGATGGAAGATGACCTAAGGCACATTAAGCAAGGAAGTCGGACAGTTATGGGATACCAACGGGCATTTGTGAGGTTGATCAAATGTGTTCCCTTGGTTATAAGAGATGAATCTCACAAAGTCCGTCTCCTTGTGAACAGCCTATGGAGCGACATCTTCAAGGTGGTGCAAACGGCGGAACTACACACCTTCCAGAAGGTGGTCGATAGAGCCACCACAGTGGAGCGCGGATTCGCGATTTCACGAGTCTGACGGGAGAGCTCTGATTACAGCAGGGATAAGGAGCGAACTCGGCCAAATTTTGGAGGAGAGGATATCAAGAGGAGCCGGCCTCGTAAATACCTGAGATGGTAATAAGGAACCCAGAATGCGCCGACGGGAGGACAATGGCCGGTGGGCAAGTCCTGCATTATCTGTGACGGAATGCACCAAGTGATCGAATGTCCCCAGAAGCAAGACCACTGTTTTTGATGCGGCAAACCGGGGCACTATCGTTTCAATTGCCTTCGAAGACGGGGACATCACCCGTAGCAGCATCTACACCTTCGTCTCAGCAATCGAGAGGAGGGAGAGTCTATACGATGACCCACCAGGGGACGAACCCACAGAGCACGATGTAATAGGCAATACTCGAGTTTCAAATCATCGTGCTAGAACGTTCGTGGCAACACCTAAGCATCCCACTCTTCCACCTCGCTTCATGTTTTCGCCCTACCTTAGTTATTAGAAGAAAACCCCATCGTAGAAATAAGTTCAGTCGGATCCTCCGACTACCCCTCGAGGCATGCGACTGTACTCCTTCCTGCCCAGCGAGGGTGGGGCAGGTTCTTAATCTCTAAGAACTAGTGGGGTTTCTGTTAAGAGTTATCGGCATAGCGCTTGGGGCCGACAGTCGCGGCAATCTTTAAGCGGTAGTTGACTGCTTGAAGTTCCAAGCGTGTCTCCGGGAACCAAACTCACCGGAGCTTGTAAACTTAGCTGTAGGAACGCCTTCTGCTCGCTTTTCTTTGTTGCGGGCAAGGAGCTTGGTAGAAGGCTGTCGAGTAGCATTCACAAGTGCTCCTCTACCTCGGATAGATGAGCTATTCGATAAACTACAAGGAGCAACAGAGTTCCCAAAGATTGATCTGTGGTCCGGCTAGCACCAGCCAAGAGTCCCGGGGTGATGACATATTGAAATCAGCCCTGCGAGCTCGGAATAGTCAACACGAGTTTACGGTTATACCGTTTGGACTCGTTAATGGTGCTCATGGGCATGATGAATAGGATACCCAAGCCCTTCTTGGACCAGTCGGTGATGACCTTATAGTGGACGTCCCGATCTACTCTCGCACAGACAAGGGTACGGGGAACATTTGCTAGTAATCCCCCAGACCCACCGGGACCAGGAAGTGTGTGCCAAACTCATAAAGTGTGAGTTATGGCTCCGCGGGGTGGACTTTTTGGGGCATATCGTTTCGACGTCTGGAATTGAAGTGGATCCGAGGAGGATTGAGACAGTGACTAACTGGGCTCGGCCAACAACGGTGATGGAAAACTAAAGCTTCTTAGTACAGGAAGGCTACTACAGACGCTTCGTGGGAGGCCACTTCCCTAAATCGACTAACCCAAAGAGGGGAGAGGTTCGTCTGGACGGCCCAGTGCCGAAAGAATTTCAAAGAATCTAAAGACCATGATTTGTCGATTCACTATCACCCGGGAAAAGCAAATGTGGTGGCCGACGCCTGGAGCCGCGTGGGGCAGGCATAAAGAGCAGGTGTGAGTGCTATCACCCAGCAGGACCGTCTGATTGCAGAGTTTTCGCAATTAAGACTGGGAGTGGTGCCAGCGGGCGTGGTCGCACAACTCTTGACCCTGATGGTCAGACCTACCCTGCTGGACAGCATTCTGAAAGGACAATCGACTGATGGCCAGCTACAACTGGCGCGAGACAAAATGTCCTTGGAGCAAGGCGGAAATTTTGCGGTTGACTCAGATGATGTAATAAGGTGCCGGGGACGAATGGGTGTGCCCGATAAGCTAGAAATGAGGGAAGAAAATCTAGCAAAAGCATATAATACCTCCTATACCGTGTATCCCGGAGGTACAAAGAGGTGCAAGGATCTCAGGCAGACCTTTTGGTGGCCAAAGATGAAGAGAGACGTGACACATTTCGTGGCACACTGTTTGATCTGCCAGCAAGTAAAGGCGGAGAACCAACTGTGATGATCCGGACTCCCGCAGAAACTGTGCAATATTAAACAGTGACTGCGGGGAGCTTGTACAGTGCTTCAGAGCTTGTAGAATCGAAATTGGACATTTAATATAGACTTGGCGCGAAAATCGGAGCAAACGGGAATTTCCGGGAGCTTTCGGCAAAATTTCGGATGAGAATTTGGCGAAACGGACGTCGTATTTGGACTCAGCGCGCGAAAACGGTCGAAACGGTATATTTACTTTTTTTTTCGGCTTTCGGGTACTGTTCACGCCGGAACAGTAACTCCGGCGCCGGAATTACTGTTCCGGCGACCGGCGGGCGGCGGCGCACGGCGGCGGGCAGCGGCGCACGGCGGCGGGCAGCGGCGCAGCGGCGGGGCAGCGGCGGGGAGCGCGGGGGAGCGCGCGGCGCGGGCAGGCGCGGGCAGGCGCGGGCAGGGGGCTCAGGTGCGCGGTCCATAGGCCAAGGCGTGCACCGGGTGCACCGAATTCTTCCCCTGCCACGTGGCAGCTGTGATTGGCTGGCCGGCTTCTAGAGGCATGTGAGAGAGTGACACGTGGCAGCATCCCATTGGCCGACATTTTCCGGAAAACCCGGAGCGCGGAGCAACCACGTGCACCACGTGGCCACGTGGCAAATTCTGATTGGCCCTTGCACGCTGTTTCCTGTTCTGTGGACACGTGGCGCAATACTGGTTGGCCCGTTTCGGTGTTTCCTGTTTGGATCCAGATCCGTGTGGGAATATTCCCTTTGGCCCACTATATAAGAGCCCCCACCCCCCCTCTCTTTGCACCTCGATTTGCAGCCGAGAGAGAGAGAATCAAAAAGTCCCCTCTACAAAATTTCTTCCTCTCTCTCTCTTCTCTCTCTCTCTAAATCTCAGGATTTTAGGAGTTACAGATAGTGAGATATCTGCGACGCGGCGCACTGCGACGATTTTCTTTTTAGGCCCATTTCCCGTCGCAGTTCCGTCGAAAATTCACTGCGGGCTAACCGGGTGGAATTTTTGGACGATTTTTGCGGCAGCGCGACCGTAAGAGGTAGGGCTTCGATTTCCGTGTTGATCATTTTGCTCCGTTTCGTACTTTTGGCATGATTCCCGAGTCCTCTTTGACCCCCCTTTTTACTGTGGTAATTTTTGGACAGCACCGACTTCTCCGATTTTTATCTTGACGTAGGAGCGTCAGATCGAGGCGTTTAAAGAGTCGATTTTGATCTACTCTTCGCGAGGAACGCAACCGTGATTTTTCTGGGATTTTAGGAGCTCATTTTAGAGGTGAAAAATTCCTCTTTTCCGTGCTGTCTGAAAAACAGCAAATATTGTACTTTTTGGGATTTGTATTTATACCGGGAGCGTTGATTTGCAGGAATTGAGGACTGTGGACAACCAGGAGACTACCTGGGGTGTTGTTTGAGCTGTTCGAGGTGGGCGGTTGTTGCTTACCTCATTTTTGACAAGCTCACTGGGATTACTGGAAATCCCCTAAAATATGACAATTAATGAGAATTATTGGGACTACTAACAGGACTACTAACAGGACAACTAACAGGACAATTAATGAGAACCATTGGGACAAATTAATATGACAAATGATAAGGACCGCTGGGACAAACTCCCCTAAAATTTAATATAACCCCACAAAAGATATGATGACTTATATTGGGACACTGTGATTGAGAAAAAGGCTATGATCTCGCATGCAAATGACTTTTATTCAGTAAATCAATTGTTTTAAACCTTTGACACTACTTTACAACTTTTAAAAATAAAGACAGTTGCATGCATGCCGGACATCAGGTAAGGCCACTATTCATTGCTACACTATCATATTGGGATTTGAACATGTTTCATTGTTGTCCTTTGCATTCATACGTCGTTGCTCAAGTGTGAGCAGGGGTTTGGGATAGTGTAGCCAAGGTTGTGCTAGATTGTGGACTTGTGGGGTATTGCGGTGACCGCGGACAGTAGGCGGTTGACCAGATGTTTATCCTTGCATCAGATTGGGGTTGAGTTTGGTTTATTTATTGCATCAGTTGGGGATTGGGTTTCTGTAGTGGATGGAGTTTCCCACTTTGATCATAGTCATGATCCAGTCCTGCTATATTGAGACATGTGCTACAGAGATACTTGTGATACTGATGACAGAGATATTTACTCGTGTGGGTCGCTCCCCTCGAGTGCCACTCCGGAGTGGCTTAGGACCGAGCCGTGTGCCGGTCGATTGGATATTATGGGATCGTGCCGTGTGCCGATCAGATACTGGTTCTTGAGCAGGCATACCGATCGTGTATGGTTGCTAGATTGGGTTTATTTGGACAGATACTATTTCTGATGCATGCATACAGTTTTGACAGCATAGTAGTGGTAGTTTTCCTGTTTCAGCATCTTTTGTATCTTACCACTTCCCCTTTTTCCTTTTGCCTCTAGTAGTCCTAGTGGGTGCGTCAGAGTTGAGGTTTTACCCACTAGGGGAGGCTGCTGGTTTATCTGGTAGTTCTCACCCCCATTATGTTTTCTGTTTCTTTCTTCTCCTTTATTTTGCAGAGTCATCTGCGGGAGCTGCTAGGCCATCGGCAGCTGATCGAGGTAAGGGGATCGCTGAATAGATAGATCTCCTGTGAGGCTGAGAGCTGTAGACAGATATTGTACCCTCCACTCAGACTGTGATATTCTCCTTTTATTTTGGGTCTGGCTTCCGCCAGCTGGTTGTACTATTTTGGTGAGCTGGGAGATTATTGTACTTATTACAGTTGTATTTGTAGTTCCAGTCTGAGATACTATGTGGTTCTTCTATTTCAGCTCTGTATTATGCTCTTTTATTGTACATATTATATCTGAGCAGGTTACCAGCGCTTCGTGTACGCGGGAAATCCCGTGTGCACGGCGGATCTGTAGACGAGCCCGGGTCCTGTTGCACCCGGGCGTGACAGATTAAGTTGGTATCAGAGCTTAGGGATAGGTCAGTTGGGACTTAGGAAACCCTAGGCTTTTGGCAGACCCTAGGATAATAGGGCATGAGAGACGTGACATTTTGCGAAAGTCGTTGATTTATTTTGTTTGACTCTTCCAGTGAGAGAAGAGGGATCGACATACCCTATTTCTGGTGGACAGTTATGTTGGCTGCAGACAACATAAAGTCACAGAAATAGGGGAATGTCTTTGACTTTCGCTAGATTGGGTCGTGTGGGGTGATGATTCTGAGTGTGGTTTCTTGTGGTAGGATGCCTCCGCGACGTAGGATGTTGACGCGTTCTCAGCCTGATTCCCCTGAACCCGATCAGGAGGAGTCCGGGCAGGGCCAGCAGAGTGAGGTGCAAGAGCTGCAGGCTCAGATGGCCCAGATGTCAGAGGCTGTTCGGCGTCAGGAGGAGGCTATGAGTCGGCTGACGCAGATGTTAGAACAGAGGGCGCAGCCTGTTGTAGCACCCTCAGAGAATTCTCCCGTACCTTCTTCCCTGCTGTGAATCCCCCAGTTGTACCAGTGACCCCGGCATCCCCTGTTGCTCGAGGTACTGGTAGACAGCCGTCTGGGCTGACGGGATCTCTGACCCCGGCAGAGCAGCGGGGAGTGGTGGACCTGTTGATGAGGTTCCGCCAGTTTGACCCACCCCATTTTTCGGGGCAGAGTACTGAGCCGTGGGAGGCAGAGTCGTGGATCACGGCAATGGAGCGACGTTTTGAGACTTGTTTATCGAGGAACGATATCAGGTGATATTGGCGACGAACTTTTTGGAACACAACGCCGAAGCTTGGTGGCGGCGTGTTCGACCGGCTGGTCCGCCTGGGGCTCAGCTCCTGACCTGGGCGGAATTTCGCAATCTCCTTCTTGGGGCTTTCTTCCCGGAAAGTGTCCGGCAGAGGCTGGAGGAGCAGTTGAGAAACCTCCGACAAGGAGATCGGCCCGTACACGAGTACATTGCCAATTTCAATCAATTGTTGGCATGTGTACCGAACGTGGCCAGGGACGAGGCGCACCGGATCTACATGTTCGAGCGAGGGTTGCGCCGGGACCTTTTTCAATTGGTTCGCTCGCGTAGGTTGCAGACCTTGGAGGCCTCGATGGAGCAGGCACTCTACGTTGAGTGCGGGGAGGTAGTGATGGGGGAGGTAGCTCCAGCTCCCGTAGTGATCCCGGGGGCGAAGCGACCGGCACCGGAGGTTGGGGGACAGGCTAGTTCGTGGAGGCCGCCACGACCGCCGCGGCCTCAGTTTTCCGGCCAAGGACGTTCTGAGCGGCGAGGGCCTGGTGGATCCCAGAAGCCGCAACACAGCAGCAAAGATCACAGCGTCGCAACGTGGGTCGCAGCGGCAGCCTCAGCGACAGCGGCAGTCTCAACAGCAACCCCGACAACCACGAACCCCGGTAATTGTATTTTCTGTGGAGGCCAGCATTTTTTCAGCACCTGCGACCAGCGGTGGGGTCGCTGTTATGGATGTGGACAACCTGGGCACATTCGAGCTTCGTGCCCCATTTCGGCCCCCGCCACTCCCTCCTCAGCATCTGCTCCATCTTCATCGCAGCAGCGGTCGACGGCTCAGCGACCATATGCTCCAGCAAGCAGGCCATCTTCTTCCTATCCCACGGAGTATCGCCCTCCAGCTCAAAGTGGGCGAGTGTATGCTGCGCAGGTAGAGGACGCTCCGGAGCAGATCATGTGGTGGCA
>CM054952.1:5596923-5660055 GCA_029168755.2 Tillandsia fasciculata
TTTAGCGCCAACGATTCGACATTGAGACTTAGTGGTAAGAGAATTCGAGGGGATACTCGGAAGGGATGGGCTTACCGAGTGACAGGTGCTCATCGACTGCGAGAAACGTCAGGTACGACTGCAGAAGAAACCGGGATTCCCGGAACACGTGTACCTGGCGTGTAAAAGTACTTCCTTTTTAGCCGTCATCTCCGCGTCGCGGGCTAGGAAGCTGATAGAGGGCGGGTGCGTGGCCTATCTAGCCTCGGTAGATTTAGCCACCCGACCCGTTCCCTCGCCTTCCGAAATTCCAGTGGTAAGGGAATTTCCGGATGTTTCCGGCGGAGCTCCCCGGAATGCCGCCGGAACGAGAGGTTGACTTCCCAATTGAGCTGCTTCCCGGCACCAAGCCCATCACCAAGGCACCGTACAGGATGGCCTTCGCGGAGTTGAAGGAACTCAAGGCACAGTTGGAGGACCTTTTGGACAAGGGTTTTATCAGACCAAGCGCGTCACCCTGGGGCGCGCCCGTCCTGTTTGTGAGAAAGAAGGACGGAAGTCTCCGGTTGTGCATCGACTACCGGGAGATAAATAAGGTCACCGTCAAGAACAAGTACCCCCTGCCAAGGATCGACGACCTCTTTCGACCAGTTACGGGGGGCGACGGTGTTTCAAAGATCGACCTGCAGTCGGGCTATCATCAGGTCCGGGTTAAGGGGGAGGACATCCCCAAAACGGCTTTCCGTACTCGCTATGGCCATTACGAGTTTACGGTAATGCCGTTCGGGCTCACAAATGCCCCGGCGGTGTTCATGGATATGATGAACAGGGTATTCAAACCCTTCCTGGACTTATTCGTGGTGGTCTTCATCGACGATATCCTCATCTACTCCCGTACAGACGAGGAACATGAAGAACATCCTGCGCACAGTCCTCCAGACCCTACGGGAACAGAAACTCTACGCCAAACTCAAAAAGTGTGAGTTTTGGCTCCGTGAGGTCGGTTTCTTGGGGCACGTAATCTCGGCGGCTGGAGTCGCGGTGGATCCGAAGAAGATAGATTCGGTGACGGACTGGCCCCAACCGACGACGGTGACGGAGATTCGAAGCTTCCTGGGATTAGCCGGGTATTACCGGCGCTTCGTGGAGGGTTTCTCCAAGATAGCCACCCCCTTAACCCGTTTGACTAGAAAGGGGGAAAAGTTCATCTGGACGGACAAGTGTCAGAGGAGCTTCGAGGAGCTCAAGGATAGATTGACGCGAGCCCCGATTCTCGCCCTGCCAGAACCAGGGGAGGATTATGAAGTGTATTGCGATGCGTCGCGAAATGGATTGGGTGGAGTACTCATGCAACGGGGAAAGGTTATAGCCTATGCGTCAAGGCAGCTCAAGGAGTACGAGCGGAATTACCCCGTGCACGATTTGGAACTCGCAGCGGTGGTGTTTGTCCTCAAGCTTTGGAGACACTACCTGTATGGGGCACACTGCAATGTGTACTCAGATCATAAGAGTCTCAAGTACCTTTTCACCCAAAAGGAGCTAAATCTGCGACAAAGGCGGTGGCTCGAGCTACTAAAGGATTACGATTTAACGATCCACTACCACCCGGGAAAGGCCAACGTGGTGGCCGACGCCCTGAGTCGCAAGGGGCAGGCCGAGGAGGCAGGTGTAAGCGCCATCACCCAGCAGGATAGTCTGATTGCGGAATTTTCGCGATTGAGACTAGAAGTAGTACCGGCAGGGACAGTCGCACAACTTCTGACACTGGTGGTCAGACCTACTCTGCTGGACAGGATTCTCGAAGGGCAATCGACTGATGATCAACTCCAGCTGGTGCGAAGTAGAATAACCGCCGACCAGGAAGGTGATTTCACAGTAAACTCCGACGGCACGATACGATTTCGGGGACGAATCTGCGTGCCGGATCTACCGGAACTCAAAGAGGAAATCCTGCGGGAGGCGCATACTGCCCCATATGCAGCGCATCCCGGGGGAACGAAGATGTACAAGGACGTCAAACAGACCTTCTGGTGGCCCAAAATGAAGGAAGACGTGACCCGATTTGTGGCACACTGCCTGGTGTGCCAACAGGTGAAGGCCGAGCATCAGCGCCCGGCAGGGAAATTGCAACCTTTACCGGTGCCCGAGTGGAAGTGGGACATGATTACCATGGATTTTGTGACCGGATTCCCGAGATCGCCACAGGGACACGATGCGATATGGGTGATTGTGGACCGTTTGACGAAATCGGCCCACTTTCTGCCCATACACACGACGTGGACGCGGGAACGACTGGCACAAACGTACATCAACGAGATAGTAAGGTTGCATGGGGTACCGACATCCATCACGTCGGACAGAGACACGCGATTTGTGTCGAACTTTTGGCGAAGCCTGCAACGAGCAATGGGAACCAAGTTGCACTTCAGTACGGCTTTTCACCCGCAAACCGATGGACAATCAGAGCGGGTGATACAGATTGTGGAGGACATGCTTCGAGCATGCGTTTTGGACTTGGGCGAAGGGTGGGCACGGTGTTTGCCCCTGGTGGAATTTGCCTACAATAACAGTTACCAGGCCAGCATTCAGATGGCACCGTACGAGGCCCTGTACGGGCGCCGCTGTCGGTCTCCAATATGCTGGGACGACTTGGGTGAGCGTAAGTTTCTGGGCCCAGATTTGGTGGAGGAGACCGAAGCAAAGGTGCGATTGATTAGGCAAAGGCTACTGACCGCCCAGAGCAGACAGAAAAGCTACGCGGACAACAGACGCCGAGACTTAGAGTTCATGGTGGGTGAGCATGTGTTACTCCGAGTTTCGCCCTCCAAGGGGAACCGACGTTTCGGCATAAAGGGAAAGCTAAGCCCGAGGTACGTGGGACCGTTCGAAATCCTGGACGCGTAGGACCGGTGGCGTACCGATTAGCCCTGCCGCCGAACCTCGAACGAGTCCACAACGTGTTCCATGTCTCAATGCTCCGGAAGTACCTGGCTGACCCCTCTCATGCCTTGGATGCCTCCACCATCGAGTTGCGAGAGGATTTGAGCGTCGAGGAGACGCCGGTGCGGATTTTGGCAAGAGAGGACAAGAAGTTGCGCAATCGAACTATCTCCTATGTGAAGGTCCAGTGGAGCAACCACGAAGAGCGCGAGGCGACGTGGGAACTGGAATCGAAAATGAGGGAATGTTTTCCCGAATTGTTTAGTGAGGTTTGTACTTAAGTTTCGGGACGAAACTTTTTATAAAGTGTGAGTGGTGTAGTGATCCGGCCCTTAGGGGTATTTTGACTCACATGTAATTATTTAAGCCTTAAGTGAAATAAAATTATTTAATTTTCAAAAGTCGGCCGGTGCGGGGTGCGTGTATTTTTCTGCAAAGGGCCCGAAAAATGTAGACCGACGGTGCGATCGGATCGAAATCCGATGTACGGATCTCCCGGAATGGGGTTTCTAAGATCACGGTGACTTTAGGCGCGCATCGAAATTCGTGTGTAAAATATCCGACACGCCTTCTGAGGAAGTTTGGATAATCTGGGTAATTAATTAATTAAGAAATTAATTAATCGGTGACGATAAATAAAAAAATGGGAATTTATTTCCCATTATTATTTAATTAAGGGAATAAATAATCGGTGACCAGGATTTAAAAAGTGGGGATTTTATCTCGTAAATCAGATATTAATAAAATCCGGATATATGCGGGTTTTTTTTTTTTTACGTACGTATGAAATAAATGGGAAAAACAATTAAATAAATAATCAAATAATAGGGATTATATAAGTGGTCCCGATTATCGGAAGAAAAGAAAAGAAAAATAAAACCCTAACCGGTGAGGAGAGAAAGAAAGAGAAAAAGGAAAAGACGGAACCCTAGCCGGAAGAAAGGAAAAGAGAAAGAGAGAGAGCCCGATCTTCCCGGACATCGAACCGAGGCAAGAACGCGACCGGACAACCTTCCCGTCGATCTTCGGTTAGTATAATAATTTTTATAAATTTTTCGGGATTTTTTCGTCGTCCTTTTTGTTGAGTTTTTGGGTTTCTCCGTCGTCTCCGTCACCGTCGCCGTCATCGTCGTCGTGCTAGGGCGCGGAACGGACGGCGGAGGACCGCGGTGCCGCTAGGGCATCGCGCGGAGGAGAGTCGCGGGGACGGCCGGTCGCCGCCGCAAGCGGCGACGGAACCGCGCGCGCATCGCGCGGGGCTCCGCGCGGGTCGTACCCCGCGGACGCCGCGCGGGCGGCACCCCGCGGACCCGCAACTGCGCGGGCACCGCGCGGGCCCGCAACCGAGCGGGCGCCGCGCGGGCCCGCACCCGCGCGGGCGCCGCGCGGGCCCGCACCGCGCGGGCCCAGCGCGGGGCCCGCCCCGCGCGGGCCCGCACCCGCGCGGGCGCCGCACCCGCGCGGGCACCGCGCGGGCCGCCGCCGGGCAGCCACCCGCACGGGCGCCGCGCCGCGTGGGCGCCGCCCGCGGAGACACGCCGCGCGCGGTTCCGAGCCGCGCGGGCTCCGGCGGGCGGCGACGGCGGCGCGGGGTTCCGGTTTTCGGCAACCCGGACGGTGTTGGACCTTTCCGTCAAAAAGAGTAAATGGGTCTTTCGTTTTGGGTTGTTAGTACAAGTTTTTGACTATAGTTATCCTTGCGGACTTTCTTTATGTCACGCCCCGGGGTCAGAACTGTACCCCGGGCTCGCCAACAGATCCGCCGCCCCTACAGGAAGCCCCGTAGAGACGTAGCGTCTAACCTGCAAGTAAGTATCTAAACTAACAGATATCAGAGCTGTAAAGTAAAACTAACACTAACAAGAAGTAAAACTGTCCCACAAAAATATACATAAAGTCCTCACACAAATACAGAAGTCTCTCAAAAGAAAACAGAAGAGTACAACTCGATACCTCACTACAAAAACTCTCACACTAAAAGACACAACCAAAAGTGCATCGGGTACCTCTATCTCTCGCTACTGCTGGAAGGGAAAAGATCTACCTCGCGATTCCCTTACCTCGGTCTGTAGGAGCTGGATCAGCAACAGGCACCGCAGGAACTGGAGCTGGAGTCCCTGGGGAAAAGACACCACGACGGGTGTGAGAACTACCTCCCACAGTAGTTCTCAGTGGGTGCCGCCAACAAGCCCGACGGCCTGCCCACTAAGTCTACAAGGGGCATAAAGTAACAAAAGAAAAAGCAGTGTAGAAAGCAGGAAAGTAAAACATCTACTGCTACTATGCCCCTAACTATATGCTCAAGGAAAAAGGATCGAAGACCAATATGTCTCTACTGATGCTCGACACAAGTCACCCAATCCAAACTGACTGCCAAAAACTGTCCAGTCAAACCTGCGCCTACCTACTGCTGTAGGTATGTCCGTAGCTGCCAAAACTGGCTCAGCCAGAGGGACGATGTCCATGACTGCCAAAACTGGCTCAGTCAGGGGGACACCAACATCGACAAGCCGCAATAGAAGTAGCAAGCCCAACTCCGGAGTGGCACTCGTGGGTAGCGACCCCACCGAGCAAAGTATCTGCGCATCTCTGTCGATCTAAAAAAATGGCTCCTGCAGGCTATGATCCAATCACTGTCTCACATGTCACTATCTCAATGATGAACAATCTACAGACTGCTACCGACTCTACTCGGTCCCCAGACACGAGTATAATGCAACCAAAGCTACTAAACCTC
Organism: Tillandsia fasciculata; assembly: GCA_029168755.2. NCBI lineage: Eukaryota > Viridiplantae > Streptophyta > Magnoliopsida > Poales > Bromeliaceae > Tillandsia > Tillandsia fasciculata. The sequence continues at coordinate 5,602,580 of CM054952.1, forward strand.
CCAACCCACCACTTAGGGGAAGACCCCTATGTCCAGAATGACAAAAGTAACAAATGCTGTGGGGGAAACTAAAGTAGATGCATAACTTAACAGTAGTCATATGGGTAAGATATACTATGCATAATAAATGTGCTAAGTCTAGTTTTCCAATTTATAATGGTTCATGCGTGGCAAGAATTCTAATAAGATCATCAAATTTAGCAATTACTAACCGTGGGTACTATCATACAGTTTGCACAGTTTATATTGTTCCAATACTATCATGTATGCATTATAATTGCAGAATTAGAGTGCAGTCCATAGTTATTGCAAGCAGAATCACCCACCTGAACACGCTAACTGTCCGAGCCGGTACAGATAAACAGTCCAGGAATCGACAATTTCCCAGATCCACAGAGCCAAGAGCACAGAAAAAGTGCTCTTACAGTCCTGGGTACAACAACAACTCACAATTACAATCAAATAACACATAATAATCACATTCCAAAAATCTGCATACACAGTTACTGTTCACACGCGATTTTCACCTGAAAATAAATTTTCTAAAATTCCAATAAAAATATCACGACGATCCTTGCGAAGAGTAGATGTCGATAGGCTCTTGAATCGTCGAAATCCGATATCCAGAAGTGAAGATAAAATTCCGCGAAGCCGCTGCTGTCAAGATTCCAAACTGTAGCAAAGGGGCGTAAAAATGTACCCCAAACCCTCAAAAAAACTCATTTCTGGGAAGAATGATCAACACGGAAAACGTAGATATACCTCTTGTGCAACCGCTGGCGAAGAAATCGTCCAAAAATGTGGTCGGGGTAGCTCTGCAGGTCTCCCAGAAGAAAATGCGACGGTAATGGGCCTCACACTGTAGAACGTCGCTCCGCACTACGAGGTGGGAAACACAGTCGTCACGGCTTCCAGATTTTCTGAAACTTTGTCGGAAGATAGGTAAGAGGGAGAGGAAGATTTTTTGTTAAGGGCTCACGAGCTAAATCCTAAGGAAAAGGGGTGCAAAAACCGGCCTAAGGCAGCCTATTTATAGGCTTTAGGAAAAAGCCCAAAAAAAAAACAAGTCAAATGGGCTCGGGCCCAACTTTCGGGCGCCCGAAAGTTTTCGGGCGCGCACAGTGCGGCCCGGCCCAAAACTTTCGGGCGCGCACAGTGCGGCCCGGCCCAATACACGCCGTCGGACGGGATCCAAGATCCGTCCGACCCGCCTCGGAGCCCGCCACGTGTCGCCCGAACAGCGAACACCGAAGCGGGCCACTCACCGCCCGCCACGTGTCCGCTCCCCGGGCACAGTAAGGCGGTAGCGCCCGCCAATGAGCGGGCGCCACGTGTCCCCGGCTGACCCGCCGACCGCGCGACGTGCGCCCGGTCGCGCGACGTGGGTCGCACGTGCGCACGGTTCCCGAGGCACCGACCGCGCGCATTCCGTGCACCGCGAGCGCAGCACCCGCCAATGAGGAGGTGACACGTGTCCCCTGCACCCGGTCCACGCCTTCCCCAGCAATTCCGTGGACCGCGCAGCGTGCACCGACCAACCCGGGCTGCCACCTGTCCCCCGCCTGGACCATGCACCGCCGCGCACCTCCAGTAGACCGCGCGCCCTGAGCCCGCCAATCAGGCGGCGCCACGTGTCCGTGCGCCGGGTCTGTGCACCCCGCCGCGCTGCTCTGTGGACCGCGCATCGCAGACCGGCCAATCAGAGCCTGCCACGTGGCATCCCGGCGGTCTACGGCCCCTCCCATGCACCATTTTCCACTAAAAACTTCCGGGTGTCCGTTTTTGGGCATCCGGACTCCAAATTAAGCAAATAAATAGTCGTTTTCAAGCGTTTTTCCGCGCTGAATCCATCTACGACCTCTGTTTGGCCTAAAACCTTTCAAAAATTTCGGCAAGCCCAGCCGAAGGCCAAAACAGTAAATAAAAGCACACAGGGTCCATCAATAGCACCCAATTGATGCATTGTGGGCCAGGTACACCAATACTAGGTGTTCTAACAGTGGATCCATCGGAAAAACACTGCATGGGAACTAGGGCCACTACATCCTCCCCCACTAAAAGAAAGTTTCGTCCTCGAAACGAAACAGAGCAAAACAAACGTACCTCAGCCAGAAGTCTCAAACAGAAAAGGGTAGGCATCTCGCATCGCCGTCTCAAGCTCCCAGGTAGCCTCTCGCTCCTCATGGTTGCTCCAAAGGATCTTCACATAAGGTATTGCCCGGTTGCGCAATTCCCTCACCTCACGAGCCAGAATCCGCAATGGGCGCTCCTCGTAAACCAAGTCCTCGCCGATATCCAAGGATGCGAAGTCGATGACATGAGACGGATCGAATACATATCTCCTCAAGGCCGAAACATGGAAGACATCATGAACACCAGCCAAGCGGGGAGGTAGAGCAACTCTATAAGCCACAGGGCCTACCCTCTCAAGCACCTCAAAGGGTCCAATGAAGCGGGGACTGAGCTTCCCCCGCACTCCAAACCTCCGGACCCCTTTCGAGGGCGAGACCTTTAAGAAGACGTGATCACCAACCTGGAACTCAAGGTCTCGCCGCCGAACATCTGCATAACTCTTCTGGCGACTCTGGGCCGTCTCCAAGTGCCGACGAACAACCCGAACCTTTTCTTCTGCCTCCAGCAGTAAATCTGGCCCCAGCGTCCTCCTCTCACCCACATCACTCCAGTATAGGGGCGACCGACACTTGCGTCCGTACAACGCCTCAAACGGAGCCATCTGAATGCTCGCTTGAAAGCTGTTGTTGTACGCGAACTCAACCAGGGGTAAGTGTCGGTGCCAACCTCCTCCAAAATCCATGACGCACGCACGCAACATATCCTCAAGCGTCTGAATGGTGCGCTCTGACTGGCCGTCTGTCTGTGGGTGGAATGCCGTGCTGAAACTAAGCCGAGTACCCATGGCTGACTGTAGGCTCCCCCAAAACCGTGACACAAATCTCGGGTCTCGATCTGAAACAATGGACGCTGGTACTCCGTGCAGCCTCACGATCTCATCCAAATATAGCTGTGCCAAGCGCTCCAAGGACCAAGTCATCTGAACAGGCAGGAAATGAGCTGACTTGGTAAGTCTATCAACAATCACCCAAACTGCGTCGGCTCCACTCTGTGATCTCGGTAGCCCAGTCACGAAATCCATGGTGATGTGGTCCCACTTCCATTCGGGAATTGGAAGGCTCTGCAACTTGCCAGCAGGAACACGATGCTCTGCCTTCACTTGCTGGCAAGTTAAACACTGAGCAACAAACCTTCCAATATCCCGCTTCATCCCTGACCACCAAAAGTGTGCCTTAAGGTCCTTATACATCTTAGTACCTCCAGGATGGATGGTATAAGGTGTATAATGGGCCTCTCTCAGAATCTGATCTCTAATCTCCAAATCTGATGGCACACAAACTCGGTCCCTGTACCGTAGTACTCCCGAGCTGTCCACTGAAAAATCCCCTCTCTCCTCAACCTGAATCTGAGCCCTGATCCTCTCCAAGTGGGGGTCCTCACTCTGCGTCTCCCTGATCCTGTCCAGCAGAGTGGGCTGCAAGACCATAGTCATAAGCCTCGCAGAGACCCCAGGGGATACTACCTCAATCTGAAGTCGCCTCATCTGCTCTATCAGCTGTGCCTGCTGGGTAATCATCAAACTCAAGCTATGCACAGACCTCCTGCTCAAAGCATCTGCCACCACATTGGCCTTGCCGGGGTGGTAAAGGATACTCAGATCGTAATCCTTTAACAGCTCCAACCACCGGCGTTGCCTAAGGTTCAGCTCCTTTTGGGTGAACAGATACTTTAAGCTCTTATGATCTGTATAAATCTCACAATGCTCACCATAGAGGTAATGCCGCCACAGCTTCAGTGCAAAAACAACAGCTGCAAGCTCTAAGTCATGTGTAGGGTAATTCTTCTCATAATCCTTTAATTGCCGTGAAGCATAGGCAATTACCCTACCACGCTGCATAAGAACACAACCCAGTCCACTGTGTGAGGCGTCACTGTAGATCACGAAACTCTCTCCCATAACCGGCAGTGCAAGAACTGGTGCGGAGATCAATCTTCTCTTCAGTTCCTCGAAACTCTGCTGACACCGCTCGGTCCAAATGAACTTCGTCCCCTTCCTTGTCAAGCTGGTCAGGGGAGAGGAGAGCTTCGCAAAACCTTCCACGAACCGACGATAATAACCGGCTAGGCCCAAGAAACTCCGTACCTCAGCAACCGTCGTCGGCCTCGGCCAATCCCGAACTGTGTCAATCTTCGTCGGGTCGACCGCTACTCCAGCAGCTGAAACAATGTGGCCCAAGAAAGCAACCTCCCGAAGCCAAAACTCACACTTCTTTAGCTTGGCATACAGCTTCTTATCACGTAGAAGCTGCAGCACTATCCTCAAGTGACCCTCGTGCTCCTCATCGCTCCGGGAGTAAATCAGGATGTCATCAATAAATACCACCACAAATCGATCCAAGTACGGCTGAAAAACCCGGTTCATCAGATCCATGAATGCAGCTGGGGCGTTGGTCAAACCAAACGGCATAACCGTAAACTCGTAATGTCCATACCGGGATCTAAACGCCGTCTTGGGAATGTCCTCGGCCCTCACCCTCAGCTGGTGGTAACCGGACTGGAGATCAATCTTCGAAAACACGGAGGCTCCCTGTAGCTGATCAAACAAGTCATCAATCCGTGGCAGAGGATACTTATTCCGGATGGTCACTTTGTTCAATTCCCGGTAATCCACACATAAGCGAAGTGTCCCATCCTTCTTCTTCACGAACAAAACAGGCGCTCCCCACGGCGAAACACTGGGCCGAATAAAGCCTCTGTCCAAAAGATCCTGTAACTGGGCCTTCAACTCTCTCAGCTCGGCTGGCGCCATCCTGTAAGGTGCCTTCGAGATTGGTGCGGTTCCGGGTACCACATCAATCACGAACTCAATCTCCCTCTCTGGCGGCATGGTCGACAGCTCTGGTGGAAACACATCGGGAAACTCGCGGACCACTGGAATATCCTCGAGTCCCCGTGCCGCCGAAGGCGCCTCAACAATCGTCGCCAGAAATGCAGTACATCCTCTACTCATCAACCGCCTGGCCCTCGCTGAAGAAATAGTCAAGGCGAACAGGGAACTCTGACAGCCCTGGAAGACGAACACCTCCTGCCCCGGCTCACGAAGAGTAACAGTCCTATCGCGGCAATCAATAGTGACATAATATCTCGACAGCCAATCCATACCCAGAACAACATCGAAATCCTGGAGCTGTCGTAAGACAAGCAAGTCGGCCGGCAGAATCCAGGATCCCAACTGAATGGGGCAATCTCTACAGCACTCCTCAACATGTAGAACATGACCCGGTATCTCAACCTCTAATGCAGATGATAAAGAAGCTACCGCTATACCATGCAAGGATGCGAATGATCTACTAATGAATGAATGAGAAGCACCGGTATCGAAAAGAGCCCGAGCACGGACTGACGAGATCAGAATAATACCTGCGACGACCTGCTCTGCTGCGAAGGCATCCTCAATCTGAGCGGCATATACACGACCGCTCGGTGCCGGGGGACGCCGCTCTGGCTGTCGAGAAGAAGAAGAGGCAAAATCTGGCCTGCTGTAAGCTGCAGAAGGTCCGGCTGGCTGGTAAGGAACGGTCGGTGCTGATGCAGAAGAAGGAGCTGGATGGCCGGCCCTAGGACAAGCACTCGCAATGTGGCCGGCCTCCCCGCATCGAAAACACCGGCCCTGCCTCTGCGGGCACTGAGTCGGCGGATGAGGGCCCCGGCAGATAACACACCGATCTGAGCGCTGCTGCCGAGAAGACTGCTGTGGGGGCTGCTGCTGTCGCGGGGGTCGACGCTGCTGCTGCTGCTGTGACTGTCGGGACGCCCCCGATCTCTGGCGTCCCTGGTGCCCCCGGCCCTGAGGGTGGAAACGCGGAGGTCTCGGGGGTCCCTGCCTGCTAGACTGCCCCTCCTCCGCAGGGGCCGGGCGCTTCGCCCCAGAAGTCGCTACAGGGGCCGGAGATACCTCATCCATCACGGCCTCTCCACACTCCACATACAAGGCCTGCTCCATCGAGGCCTCCACAGTCTGTAGTCTGCGGGAACGGACGAACTGGTAGATGTCTCGACGAAGCCCTCTCTCGAACATGTAGACACGATGGCTCTCATCCCTGGCCACATGAGGCACACATGCTAACAGCTGGTTGAACTCCGCTATGTACATTTGCACCGGTCTATCTCCCTGGCGGAGATTCTTCAACTGCTCCTCCAGCCGCTGTCGGACACTCTCCGGAAAGAAGGCTCCCAGCAACATGCTCCGGAACTCGGCCCAAGAAAGAAGCTGCGTCCCAGGTGGACCAGCTGGTCGCACACGCCGCCACCATGCCTCGGCATTGCTCTCCAGAAAATGGGTAGCCAGAATGACCCGATATAGACGCTACGTCTCTACGGGGCTTCCTGTAGGGGCGGCGGATCTATTGGCGAGCCCGGGGTACAGTTCTGACCCCGGGGCGTGACAGATTAAAGTGGTATCAGAGCTGTAAAGTAAAACTAACACTAACAAGTAAAACTGTCCCACAAAAATATACATAAAGTCCTCACACAAATACAGGAGTCTCTCAAAAGAAAACAGAAGAGTACAACTCGATACCTCACTACAAAAACTCTCACACTAAAAGACACAACCAAAAGTGCATCGGGTACCTCTATCTCTCGCTGCTGCTGGAAGGGAAAAGATCTACCTCGCGATTCCCTTACCTCGGTCTGTAGGAGCTGGATCAGCAACAGGCACCGCAGGAACTGGAGCTGGAGTCCCTGGGGAAAAGACACCACGACGGGTGTGAGAACTACCTCCCACAGTAGTTCTCAGTGGGTGCCGCCAACAAGCCCGACGGCCTGCCCACTAAGTCTACAAGGGGCATAAAGTAACAAAAGAAAAAGCAGTGTAGAAAGCAGGAAAGTAAAACATCTACTGCTACTATGCCCCTAACTATATGCTCAAGGAAAAAGGATCGAAGACCAATATGTCTCTACTGATGCTCGACACAAGTCACCCAATCCAAACTGACTGCCAAAAACTGTCCAGTCAAACCTGCGCCTACCTACTGCTGTAGGTATGTCCGTAGCTGCCAAAACTGGCTCAGCCAGAGGGACGATGTCCATGACTGCCAAAACTGGCTCAGTCAGGGGACACCAACATCGACAAGCCGCAATAGAAGTAGCAAGCCCAACTCCGGAGTGGCACTCGTGGGTAGCGACCCCACCGAGCAAAGTATCTGCGCATCTCTGTCGATCTAAAAAATGGCTCCTGCAGGCTATGATCCAATCACTGTCTCACATGTCACTATCTCAATGATGAACAATCTACAGACTGCTACCGACTCTACTCGGTCCCCAGACACGAGTATAATGCAACCAAAGCTACTAAACCTCCCAACCCACCACTTAGGGGAAGACCCCTATGTCCAGAATGACAAAAGTAACAAATGCTGTGGGGAAACTAAAGTAGATGCATAAACTTAACAGTAGTCATATGGGTAAGATATACTATGCATAATAAATGTGCTAAGTCTAGTTTTCCAATTTATAATGGTTCATGCGTGGCAAGAATTCTAATAAGATCATCAAATTTAGCAATTACTAACCGTGGGTACTATCATACAGTTTGCACAGTTTATATTGTTCCAATACTATCATGTATGCATTATAATTGCAGAATTAGAGTGCAGTCCATAGTTATTGCAAGCAGAATCACCCACCTGAACACGCTAACTGTCCGAGCCGGTACAGATAAACAGTCCAGGAATCGACAATTTCCCAGATCCACAGAGCCAAGAGCACAGAAAAAGTGCTCTTACAGTCCTGGGTACAACAACAACTCACAATTACAATCAAATAACACATAATAATCACATTCCAAAAATCTGCATACACAGTTACTGTTCACACGCGATTTTCACCTGAAAATAAATTTTCTAAAATTCCAATAAAAATATCACGACGATCCTTGCGAAGAGTAGATGTCGATAGGCTCTTGAATCGTCGAAATCCGATATCCAGAAGTGAAGATAAAATTCCGCGAAGCCGCTGCTGTCAAGATTCCAAACTGTAGCAAAGGGGCGTAAAAATGTACCCCAAACCCTCAAAAAAACTCATTTCTGGGAAGAATGATCAACACGGAAAACGTAGATATACCTCTTGTGCAACCGCTGGCGAAGAAATCGTCCAAAAATGTGGTCGGGGTAGCTCTGCAGGTCTCCCAGAAGAAAATGCGACGGTAATGGGCCTCACACTGTAGAACGTCGCTCCGCACTACGAGGTGGGAAACACAGTCGTCACGGCTTCCAGATTTTCTGAAACTTTGTCGGAAGATAGGTAAGAGGGAGAGGAAGATTTTTCGTTAAGGGCTCACGAGCTAAATCCTAAGGAAAAGGGGTGCAAAAACCGGCCTAAGGCAGCCTATTTATAGGCTTTAGGAAAAAGCCCAAAAAAAAACCAAGTCAAATGGGCTCGGGCCCAACTTTCGGGCGCCCGAAAGTTTTCGGGCGCGCACAGTGCGGCCCGGCCCAAAACTTTCGGGCGCGCACAGTGCGGCCCGGCCCAATACACGCCGTCGGACGGGATCCAAGATCCGTCCGACCCGCCTCGGAGCCCGCCACGTGTCGCCCGAACAGCGAACACCGAAGCGGGCCACTCACCGCCCGCCACGTGTCCGCTCCCCGGGCACAGTAAGGCGGTAGCGCCCGCCAATGAGCGGGCGCCACGTGTCCCCGGCTGACCCGCCGACCGCGCGACGTGCGCCCTCGCGCGACGTGGGTCGCACGTGCGCACGGTTCCCGAGGCACCGACCGCGCGCATTCCGTGCACCGCGAGCGCAGCACCCGCCAATGAGGAGGTGACACGTGTCCCCTGCACCCGGTCCACGCCTTCCCCAGCAATTCCGTGGACCGCGCAGCGTGCACCGACCAACCCGGGGCTGCCACCTGTCCCCCGCCTGGACCATGCACCGCCGCGCACCTCCAGTAGACCGCGCGCCCTGAGCCCGCCAATCAGGCGGCGCCACGTGTCCGTGCGCCGGGTCTGTGCACCCCGCCGCGCTGCTCTGTGGACCGCGCATCGTAGACCGGCCAATCAGAGCCTGCCACGTGGCATCCCGGCGGTCTACGGCCCCTCCCATGCACCATTTTCCACTAAAAACTTCCGGGTGTCCGTTTTTGGGCATCCGGATTCCAAATTAAGAAAATAAATAGTCGTTTTCAAGCGTTTTTCCGCGCTGAATCCATCTACGACCTCTGTTTGGCCTAAAACCTTTCAAAAATTTCGGCAAGCCCAGCCGAAGGCCAAAACAGTAAATAAAAGCACACAGGGTCCATCAATAGCACCCAATTGATGCATTGTGGGCCAGGTACACCAATACTAGGTGTTCTAACAGTGGATCCATCGGAAAAACACTGCATGGGAACTAGGGCCACTACACTTTAGGTCCAGGTGCGCAGCGGGAGTGTGCGAAGGATTCAGGTGTTCCGATTTCTCTTCAACAAGGTGGGTACGGTTGCTATAAGTGCAACAAGTGCAGTAAGTGCATCTATCATCATTAAAATGCTCTCAATTTGTCTAACAAAGTAGATGGTCAGTTTAACTTTTCGCATGGATATATTTTATCTAACAACTGTTGCGGCTGCGGTCGCGGTGCTCACTACACGCCGATCTCGGCAAATCCGTATTCGGATGCTGCACGTACACCGGCGGATAGGGCCACCGCATGGTGTACTTTTCCGGAAAAGTGGTGTTTTTGACCCGTGTGCCTCACAAAGGAGTGGGAGCCGTGAGGACCTCTTCACGGCAGCTATAGGAGCCGCACTAGCCCCGTGAAGAGGTTAAAAGCATCAAAAGGTGATTGCGCATGAGGGGAGACTTTAGTCTCTCCGACAGGTACTCTGGGGTTGGTGCCCAGCCTAATTAATAAATCTGGGGTTGGTGCCCAGCTTAATTATGTACAGGGTTTTTAGCGAAAGGTTTCGGTGTAATCGGTTTCTTTTTCCTTCCTTGTTGTTATTTAGACATCTACTTTGTTTGTCACTGACTTTACCCACTCCGTGACAGGTGTTACTAGGTGCGTTTGCCGGGATGGCGGTGAGACTGCGTCGCGGGGACCGTAGTCAGAATACTTGGTTTCTATCTCATTTTCCTTTATGCTTTAAATAGTTAATTTGCTTGTGGATTACTTTAGTTGTGGACATGTATTAGTTAGCTCTGTGGATGAGATGTGCTTTTACGTTTTGGATGCTTTTAGTGATGTCTTCATACGCAGCACGTTTTCATGAAAGTCCAAATGTTTTCGAAAAGGTTTTCTCAAAACGAAGTGCCGTGTGGGCACGGGTTTTGCAACCACTGGTTTTATCCTTTCCAAACGGTGACGCCGCTTAATTAACTTGCTTGGAAAAAAATAAGGTGTCGAGTGGACACCGGTCTTTTAAAACCGTAGTTAAGTTAATGTACTCTGTTTGGTGATGTATGTCTACTGTATGGTTGATGGTTGATGGATAATGTTGTAAATGAGACGCATGTTGTAAATGAGACGCCGTGCATATACAAAGGAGACTCTGTCCGTTGGCAGAGAGAATTTGTGTATGTGGCGGTCTGGCACGCACCGGGGATGAGGTTTATATTACTATATTAAGAAAAAAAATATACACGTAATTTTCCGCTTTGATTGACTCAAAAACCCCCGGGGGCGTGACAGCTGGTAACCTGCTCAGATATATAATATACAATAAAAGAGCATAACAGAGCTGAACTAAAAGAACTACAAGTAGTCTCAGACTGAAATAAGGTAAAAGCTGAAATAAAAGTACAATAAACTCCCAGCTCACCATAAATATACAACTAGCTGGCCACAGCCAGACCCAAAAGTAAACTACTGTAGTCTGAGATACAAAAGGGGTACAATAAAAACCTCGCTAATCTCTCGCTCGGGGTAGACGATCTAGCTATTCGGCGATTCTCTTGCCTCGATCTGCCGCTGAAGGCCCAGCAGCTCCCACAGACGACTCTGCAAAACAAGGGGAGAATAGGACAAGAAACAACAATGGGGGTGAGAACTACTAGATAAACCAGTAGCCTCCCCTAGTGGGTAAAACCTCCAATGCTGACGCACCCACGCAAAAGGAGGGAACAGTAGTAAGCTATAAAGGCTGCTGAAAAAGAAGATGCTACTACAATGCCTCTAAATGCAGTGCCAAAAGATGTCTGGATGCATGCAACTATAAGGCTAACCGCCTAAGGAAAACCCAATTAGAAAAGCCAGAACGCACTGGCACTGCCTGCTCTGTCATCACTCACAACTCACCAACTGACCGGCACCCATCACGGTCAAAAAGCCTACTCCGGAGTGGCACTCGAGGGGAGCGACCCACACGAGTAAAGTATCTCTGTATCAATCATCTCTGTAACCAATGTCTCACAATAGCAGGACTGGATCATGACCATGATCAAAGTGGGAATACTCCATCCACTAATGCAACCCCGATCCCCAATCTGATGTGATAATAACATCCGGTCAACCTTTCAAAATCCGCGGTCACCGCTGAACCCATAAACCCCAATCTGATAAGGTAAAACATCTGGTCAACCGCCTAACATCCGCGGTTGCCACTATGCCCCCCCAATCCCCCAAGACAAGTCCAACTGTCCCAAACTCAAGGTCCAGACTCCACTATCTCAAAATCCCGATCAGACTCGAGCATCATGCATCGATAGAGAAGAATAACAATAACACATGTTTTCTCCTAAGTCAAATCCCATAATATAGTGCTGCAGTAAGATAGTGGCCTAACTAGATGTCCAATGAGCATGCAAGTGTCCTTTTTTAAAAACATTAGAAAAGTGACTAAAGTTCCATGTGAAGCATCAGTTTAAAAATATTATTGAGTTACTATTTGCATGCGGTTTAGGATATAGTAATTGTCCAACTTTATTGTCCCAGGTTTATCACATAGAAGCTATCAATTAATTTAGGGGGGCCAATGAAATAGGTTCATATACCACAAGTTAACTGTCACAATTATAATTGGGGAACTCTACTACTACTAGTGAGCATGTCAACAAAGAGGGAAACGCAACCACCCACCTCGAAAAGCGTGCACAACACTCCAAGAAAGTACCCCGCTGTCCGCTATCCTCTAAGCACACAGTCAGCCGAAACAGTGTCCTACATCATCACACATTTGCACACGGTGTAAAAATTACAAGTCCCAAAACAGATTTTGCTATTTTTAAAAATCAACACGCAAAACGAGGAATTTCACCTCTGTCCCGAGCTCCTAAAATCCCAAAAAAATCACGGTTGCGTTCCTCGCGAAAAGTAGCCCAAAATCGACTCTTGAATCGCCTCGATCCGATATTTCTATGCCGAGAAACAATTCGTCGAAGATACCACTGTCCAAACACCCAAACAGCAAAAGAGGGGGTCAAATCACCTCGGGAACCATGCCAAACTTGCGGAATCCAGAAAAACCACCAACACGGAAAACGAAGCCCTACCTCTCAGGAAAACACCGGCGAAGAAAGCGTCGAAAAAGGACTCCTGTACTGCGCAGGGGACTTCTCGGACTGAAATGCGACGATAACGGGCCGAAAATGGGGGAAAACTGAGGCACACAGTAAAATCCGAAACGCCGCAGTCGAGCTTCCGAAAAATCTGGGAACGCACCACGAGGTAGAAAATACAGTGAGGAAAAACTTCTCTTAAGGTCCCTTCCTCCCACTCTCTCTCTAACTCTCGGAAAAAGCAAGAGAAGAGGGGAGGGGAGGCCTATTTATAGGCCAAAAGGAACAATTGGAAAAATTCCAATTGTGTCCAACTTTCGGGCGCCCGAAAGTTTCGGGCCCCGAATTCGTGCGCAAACAGTGCCCCGGCCCACCGAGGCCCACTCCCGCGCAAAGGATCCGGCCGGACCGAATTTCGGTCCAACCCGATCGGGCGTCCAACACGTGTCCCCCGCATAGGGGACAGCGCGCCCGGCGAACCCGGCGCGGCCACGTGTCCCCCTGCGGGGCGGCGGGGTAGGTGGCGCCAGCCAATGGCGTGGCGCCACGTGGCCCCGCCCTTTTCCCGCCCGACACGCCCGCCAGCGGCCGCTGCGCGCCGCCTGCACGCCTGCGCCGCGTGCGCGTATGGCCGCGTGCGCGTACGGCTGCGCCGTCCAACCCGGGGCCGCCACGTGGCGCGCCCCGGTGCACCGTGCGCCGCGCCACTGCCCCCGCCTGCCCGGCCTGCCCGTGCTGCCTGCGCGCGGTCCATGCACCGCGCGCGCTGCACCGGGCCAACCGGCGCCCGCCACGTGGCCCGCCGGTCCACCGTGCACCGGCGGCCCTTTCCGTGGACCGAGAGCCGTGCGCCGGCCCAATCAGAGGGCGCCACGTGTCCCCGGCCGGTCCACAGCTCCCCCCATGCACCATTTTGCGCAGAAAACTTCCGGGGTTCCGTTTTTGGGCATCCGGACTCAGAAAAATACAAATAAATAGCCGTTTTCAAGCGTTTTTCCGCGCTGAATCCAAATACGGCCTCTGTTCAGCCTGAATCCACCTCTAAAATTCGGCAAAGGCAGCCGAAGGTCAGGCTTGATCCAAATTCCCCACTAAGTCCCAATCAACACATCCCTTTGACATGTTGGGGTCCAACACACCAACAATAGGTGTTCCACACCCCGAAACAGGGGCAAAACCATAGGGGAAAGACTGGGACACTACATGAATGAAGTACACGAACTGCGAGAACAAATGGCCGCGCTTATCGGCATGGTCCAGCAGCAGGAGAAGGCCTCCCGCCGACAGGAAAAAGCTTTTCGGTGCTTAGAGGAGGCATCGAGGCGACAGGCAGAGCAGATTGAGAGGCACCAAGAGCTGATAGCGTAGAAAATTGAGGCTACACAGACATCACATGAGCGCACGGCGTCGCCACATGTAGGGGCGACAGTAGAGGGACTGGTAGTGGCCGTCGAGCCTAGGTTGGCGTGCCCTGCACCATCAGTTTGAGTCACGAGGGAGATGACCCAGCGAGCTGACTCGATTGCGTTTGACGTCGAGTACGCGGCCCAGAAGGCCGAGCAAGACAGGGCGATGGAGAGCCTCGCAAAGTTTCAGAGGTTCCACCCACCTATATTCACCGACGAAGGTTCAGACCTGATGGTCGTGGAGTCTTAGGTCGACTCCATGGAGAAGTTGTTTTTGAACTTACGGGTGCCGGAGCGGGACTGGGTTATGTTGGTGGTTCCCTTCCTTGATAAAATGGCACACCGCTGGTGGAAGGCAGAGCTCAAGAGGCGGGCTGATGTCGCCTTACCTACCCCGTCTTGGGAGGAGTTTTGGAAGCTCCTTTTTGCGACATACTTCCCCGATTGCGCCAAGCAGCAAATGGAGGAGGATTTCAAGAGTCTTAGGCAGGGAAATCGTACCGTCCGGGAGTACGAGTATGAGTTCGCTCACATCGTCAGCTACCTCCCCTTTGTTGTATGCAACGAGTGGGATAAGGCATGGTGTTTTGAGTGGGGCCTTCGACCTGGCCTTTATTCGAAGGTCCAGCTACTCAATATCGTGACTTATCGAGAGATTGTTGATCGAGCCCGCTGGGTGGAGCGGGGTGAGGCTGTGACGCGACGAGAGCGCATGACGTACGAGAAGGACAAGGAAAAGGAGAAGAAGAGGCACCACGGTGGCTCTAGGGGTCAGGTTGACTACCAGCGGCCCCTTAAGCAACAGCGATAGCAACGGCACTCTCAGGAGCTCCAAAGGCCTATGGCCCACGGGTGGTGCGTTATTTGTGGTGGACCGCACCGATCGTCTCGGTGCAAGCATTGCCAAAAGAGGTGTTATAAATGTGGTCAGCCGGGCCACATGTGCTCAGAGTGTTTTGGGGGTGTGCCTCTAGCCTCGGCGACTGCAATGATTCAAGATGCCATATGGCAGGACTCGGGGACTGTATTGGCCCTACCAGTCGAGCGACCAACTACACCACACCAATCACCAGGTGGACAGGCTTTTGCCACTCGGGTGATGGAGGAAGAACTAGCTGTAGATGGCGTCATGGCAGGTATGGACTATTTAATGCAATTACATACAGAGCATAACCAATATGAGTATTGCATCACAGTTAGACTGGTCGTTTGTAATTGTGCGCGGATAAGCATCAGTTAGTCTGCTGGCAAAGTGCGAACGAGGAGGTCCAGCGAAGACTCAGTGAAAGACCGACTCTCGAGATGATGGTGATCCCTATGTTGCGAGAGCCAAGGTGCAATGTCCTAAGGGATAGGGCAAGACAGATTTGTGGACCGGGTGGCGGAAATTCGCTCTTGATGGCGGTAGTAACAGTGTTACGTAATGGCTAAATTGCCACGTAGTGGCGTTAGCGAGAGACTCCGAGTAGGTCTTGAGATTCGAGAACCTCTCAATAGAGCGGGAGTCTCGGGGCGCTGATCCAACGGATCGGTAGGATAGTAGAAAGTGCTGCCATAGAGTTCGCGTATTAATCACCAGGTTAGGTGAACCATTATTGTGGTGCCTTAGCCCAAGTTGGGGGAGTGCACATGAGCTGTGGGTGTGCTTAAACAAATTGCTTAATACTGTTGGATTGTGCGAGGTGGTGTAGAGGCGTAGGACGCTCAACCTCTTAGGTACTCGTGGTGCACAAGTTCGTTCAGCCAGAAAGGGCTCGTTAAGTGGCACTTTAGCACATGCTAAGTGTGACAGGAGTCCATAGAGAGTTTGGGTCGTAGAGTAATGGCTAGCGTGCGGGTGATGCTCGGAGGAGCGCAGTAGTTGCGTGACGACAATTAGTGGGTTCGCTGGGGGACGATCCGTGCCTGGACCATATATGAAGACTGTGGAGCCTGTAGCCGTGTGGGTAGGTGCAGTCGGCTGTGAGTGACAGTGGCCCGAGACTTAAGAGCGGGGCATAGTAGAAATTTGGTCAGGGCGGTAGTCCGAGCGATGACTCGGGAACGTGGAAAGCCACGTGTGAGCCTTGAGGCTGTTAGTACACCGAAAGTATGGATGTGACCAGGTCATAGGGCTGATGATGATCGAGGTACAGTTACTCCTAATTGGAGCATTGGTGCGGTGGTCCCAAACAAGGACTAGCCGTATGATGATTGGGTCCGTGTGCGAACGAGAGCCATTACACGGTGTCGAGTTAGAGGCTGGGCTATAGGCCTATGTTGGGCTGTGATCTGTGGACTTGTTGGTAGTCCGAAGTAAACGAGTTACCTAAAAGCTCCTAGGTTAAGAGCGTTAGTGATATGCGGTATAGTTAGGAGTAGTGATTGGAGGAGCAAGTGCTCGGTCATATCCTTCACCTAGTTGGTGAAGTTAGCCGGACGCAAGGTTTAAGATTTCCGCGGAGTTAAGTTGAAGATTCACGAATGAGAGGTTCGTGTGGACTTGTCGAGAGGACAATATAATGCCCAGTGGTGGGATGCAGTAAGCCTGGCATTGGGGTGAAACTCCTCTCATTCAATCGATTTTGAGTCAAAGTGCGTTTTGAGTTTTGCGGACGAAATTGTTTTTATGGGAGAAGAATGTAGCGAGCTAAAACTTGGTGTTTCGGTTTGAAATTTGGCCAAATTGGGCAAAATACAATGATAACATGTTTTAAAGGTGTTTCTCAGGGTGCGTGTAAAATTTCAGGCAAAACCAAGCTCGTATGATATGAAATTGTCTTAGAAATGAACTTCATTGTCTTAGAAACGAACTTCGAAGGCTAAATGTGCAAAATCTGCCTAAGTGCAGGAATTTGTATTGGATACCAGTACGTCATTTGGGGTACCGATACGCCATACATTCTGGTGCTGAAAATTACATGGTGTACCGGTACCTCATTTCGACTACCGATACGCAGTGTGCCCGTGTGCAGAAAAACACAAGTTTTGAATTCTGCAATATTAAGGGGGGTTTTTAGCATCTTGTTACCATAGGTTAAGGTGACAGAGAGCTCACCCCTTCACCTACACACACAGTTATTTCCTCTCCTCTTTTCTCCCACTCTTCTCTCTCTCTCTAGAAGTTGAAAGATGGAAACCCTAACTTGAAATTTTGGAGGAATTGATCTATTGGAGAGCTAGAAACTTGAAGGAAGCTTCCAAGGAGGGAAGAATGAGCCTCTTCTCCACATTTTAGAGCAAGAATAAGAGGTATGTCTTTTAGGACCTATTTAGTTGGGGGATAAAGGGGGAATAACCCCCTTTATCCCCCAATTCTTGCCAAATAAGAGAAAAAAAAATATAGGGATAAATGTTTAAAATATTTCCAACTTAACGGGTTATTCCAGAATAACCCGTTAATTTCTATTCCACCTCCCCCTTGGAATAAAGTTTATATCTAGGGGCAATGAATGGATTTTTTTTTTTTTTACTTTAGTTTATCTTTCTATCTGAGACTATATTTACTAAAATATACTATTTAGTAATTATGTTTACTAATTTTATTTAATAAAATATACTATAAAATATAAAAAATTATTTTATATTTTGTTTACTAATTATGTTTATTAATTTTGTTTACTAATTATTATTTACTAAAATATATTATAAAATATAAAAAATTATTTTATTTAGTTAAGATATAATTTATTAACAATTAAATTATCATTTTATTTAATTTATAATAATTAAAATTAATATATATATATAAGGTAAGGGCAAAATTGGTATTTTGATAAAAAATTTATCATCTCTTTCCACTATTCTCCACTATTCCATAATTTTAACCAAACACAATTTTTTTTATTCTAGAGAATACCAACTTTTGAACCAAACACAATTTAACTTTTATACTTCATTATCCTGAAATAACAAGCTATTCCAGGTATAAAAAAATTTATACCTCTTAAATTTATACTTCATTATCCCGGGTTTTATGAGATTTAGATTTTTATGGGTTTAATAGAGTTAGTATAGTCTCTTAATGTATTCTAATTCCATTTT
Organism: Tillandsia fasciculata; assembly: GCA_029168755.2. Taxonomy (NCBI): domain Eukaryota; kingdom Viridiplantae; phylum Streptophyta; class Magnoliopsida; order Poales; family Bromeliaceae; genus Tillandsia; species Tillandsia fasciculata. Next base: position 5,620,558 of record CM054952.1, read on the forward strand.
TAGAAATTTTCTTGAGGATTTGGGAGATCAAATCCTACTTCTTCCAAAGAATACACATTAAGGTGAAGGATTATTCCGAAAAAAGGGTGATTTCTCTCATTTTTTATTGTTTTTCAACTTAGAAGTATGATAGTAAGTATAGTAGTGTAGTATTTATAAATGTGGATAAAATAGGGTTTAACCTAAAAGAGAGCTATGTTAAACCTACAGTTGTTTTTGTATGAGTAAAAATGATAAAAATTAATGTATAGTTATAATCATGTTAGGGTATTACTCTAGTAATTGATGTAAATATACCTAAAGGATGTAATATTCAAAAATTTTAAATTTGATTTTTTAATTTAATTGATTCAGATCCCATCTCAATGAAATAAAATGGTCACTGCAAAAGCGTCATCGAGCTAAAAATGGTGGTACGATCGGATTTGAAATTCGATATCCGGATCTTTCGAAATCGCCATTTTTATAAAAATGTCGAATCAAAAAATTAGTTATGATGATTTCAAATTTATTGTGGCTATTTAGCATGAAAATATATGAAATCGTCAATTTTGAGAAGTTGCAGCCAAGCTATATTTTTCAAAAGAATTAATTTGAATATGGAATCCAAATTTTACAGTTAAATTTCAAATCATGAGTCTGGCGAATATATCCCTCATCACCTAGCATCCCTTATTAGGGGGCGTTTGGATCGGGTTATCTTGGCAGGATTGGATTATGGGTAATCCTGCCAGGATTACTGTGTTTGGGGAATCCTACCTGTAATCGGTTAGGTAATATAAGATTCCGAAAGGTGCAGAATTAACCCCAAAACATTACTGGAGGGAGGGGTGTATGTTGCATTACTGGAAGCGGGTAATGTTGTAGTTAATATAAAATGACAAGTTTACCCTCGAGTACCCCAAACCCTAAACAGGAGATCATTCCATCTCCTCTTCTCACGATCACCACCCCTCTCTCTCTCTCGAGACTGCCGTATGGACCTCCCTCTTTCGCCCGAGCAAGCCGCGACCGCCCCTTTCTCCCTCTCTCGCCCAAGCAAGCCGCGGCCGCTTCTCTCTCCCTCAAGCGCCCTCAAACCGTACGGCCCCCCCTCGCCCTCACGCCATATGCCTCCCTCTCGCTCACGGCCCCCTCTCTCTCTCGCGTGCGCACGCTCGGGCAAAAAATCTAGTTCATCCTCCCAGGTAATCCTTATGATCTTATTCCCTCCATTTATCATTTCTTCTACATGTATAAATTTTTTTTTTTCTCTCTTGCTGAAAATAATTTGTTTTCGAACTGAAGTTAGAAGCAATTTTTTTTAATAATGAGTGTTTATAACTCATTTTTTTACATAAAATTCAGATTTATTGCAAACTTCTTCAAATCCAAAGCATTTTTTTTTATTATTTTTTAAGTTGCAATCTTCCTTTAAGACATTCTACAGTAATTTTTGCAATTTTTTAAAGCGGTTAAGGTAGCTTGCTTAAAATTATAAAATAAATATATCATTTTTTAGTTAATATTTTATAATATATTTTTATAAATTTTGTTGCAGAGTCATCCTACTGTTGTAGGGTTGAGAGGCAAACTATTTCCATATTTGGAGCAATTATCGACTATATTTGGAAAAGATCATGCAACTGGTGCTGGCGCAGAATCTGCTGCTGATGCTGCAAGAAACATTGATGAAGAGGAAGAGCTAATGACACATGCATCCATCCAAGTGTAGTAACCGCTGGCTTAAGGGTACCTTGGATTTTATTTGGTTTTAATTGCACCGTCCTTCGTTTAAGGGGTCCGGAGTGTGACTTATTATTTTTCTTTCTTTTTGGGCAGACCGTCGGGGCTCGCGGGTATTTTTAGGCAATAAAGCTCGCGAAACGGAGAACGGCGGCGCGATCGGATTTGTTTTCCGACCCCGGAATCTCCCAGAATAAATTCCGGAAGGTTGCTAGCAGTTCAGGCGACCAACACGGGTTTCGAGGCAAACCGGATCCTAGTTCGCACCCGAACTCTTATTTCTGTTGGTCGGGGGTTTGGATTTTAGTTTCCCGCATTTAATTTCGCCGATCAATTATTTTTGTGGCTTAGGGATTTAGGGTTCAAGTCCCCTCTTTCGCACCAAAACGACTAATTAACCCTGTTTGGGGACTAGGGTTTTCCCGACTCTTTTTTTCTGCGCGTTAGCCCCTACCCGAGCGCGAGCGAGAAACCCCGTACCCCAACCTCGTCTCTCTAGCAAGGCGGCGTGAAGAACCGGGGACCGCATCGGGGAGAAGAAAGGAACGGTCGCCTTCCCGCGGAACCCGGCAAGCGAACGCGGGACTATCCCTTCTTCTTCCTCCTTCTTCATCGGCGGATCAGAAACGCGTAGATCGGTGAGTCTTTAATTTTATTAATTAGGGTAGTTTCCTTCGGATCGTTGCTAGAGGGAGGTGGGGTGCTCCGGTCGACCGTCGCCGCCGCGAGGCGCCAGACGCGCACGGGGAGAGGCCGCCGTGCGTGCGGGCTGGGCGCCCGCGCGGGGCCAGGCGCCGCGTGGGGCCGCCCGTGCGTGCGGGCTGGGCGCCGCGCGGGGGGCCGCCCATGCGTGCGTGCTGGGCGCCCGCGCGGGGCTGCCCGTGCGTGCGGGCTGGGCGCCCGCGCGGGGCCAGGCGCCGCGCGAGGCCGCCCGTGCGTGCGGGCTGGCCGCCGCGCGGGGCTTGGGCGCCGCGCGGGGCCGCCACTGGCAGAGTGCCGTGCGGGTCTCACACCGCACGGGGCCTTATGCGCGTGCGGACAGCGCGGGGTCACCGCTGCCACTAGTTCTGACTCGGCCGCCGCTGCCGCCGTCGGACCCGAGGGCCCCGTTCCGCGACGGGATCTGGACAGTTTTCTTGGTTTCTTTGAATTATGCTTGGTGGGTACTGACTTCTTCCCGGGGGACTTTGTAGATTTGGGGAGCGCACCGGGACGCGGAGGAGTCGAGCGTTAGTCACCGCACATGACAGGTGGGTTTTATTTTGGGGCTTAGCGTCGGTTTCCGGCAATCGTTTTTACTTTGGATTATACGTTTAATGTTGCTAACATGATGGTCGTTATAGTCTTATTTGTGAGTACTCTGGGTATTTTCGATTACTTTGCTCGAGGCTGCAGCACGCGCACCCGCGGTTTGTCCACCGCAAAGGGTGCGCTTTTCCGAAAAAGTGGTCTATAACCCGTGTAAACCCACGAGGTGACGTAGTGGGGGGTTTTGAGGCGCCGAGGTGCGAGCGGTGCGACCCGTCGGGGTAGGTGCCCGACGTGGTTTACCGAGGTAGATGCTCGGTTGGGGTGCCGGGGCAGGTGCCCGGATTGGGTTATGCAGGTATGCGTGGTTGTTTTTCCCTTCTTGGGAGGGTGGTTGCTCCGGATAGTTTACGGTTGAATGCACTTTATTTTACCCTGCTTTCCTTATTATTATTGTGTCGCTGACTTCCCACTTTGTGACAGGGGCCTTCAGGGGGGAGAGTTAGGCGACGGTGAGGCCGAGACAGGAGTTTCAGGGTTCCTGGAGACCCCGGACTGTACTTTCTCCTTTCTTTCGCATTCCATTTATTACTGTAGATTTATGTGTGGTTCTCGATACCCTCGTGGGGTCGGTGTGGATCTCGGCAAACTTCTGCTTATTTATTGAATTTCCTTTCCTCTCTCTGTTGGCCGCTTTCGAAAAGAAAAAAGAAAAACAAAACCAAAAGAATTGCGAAAACCGTTTTCAAAAACTTGGGTGTCGTGTGGGCACTGGTTTCAAAACCCTGTGGATTTATGGATTTCAAAAAAAGGATTTCAAAACCTAAGTGTCGTGTGGGCACTATTTTCAAAATCCTGGGAATTTATGTTGTTTTTCGAAACCAGTTTTAAAAATCTAGGTGCCGAGTGGGCGCCGTTTTTAACAATTATGGATTTATCTTTTCAAACTGATCGGCCGTGAGAATGCTTCAGTTTTAGTGCATGTATGTATGTATGTATGTCAGAAACTGTTGTGATTGGAATGATGACTGATTTGGATGTTGTACTAGCCGCGACGCCGTGCATATACAAAGGAGACTCTGTCCGTTTGCAGAGTGAGTCTGTGTATGCGGCGGGTCTGGGCACGCACCGGGGAGGAGGACTAGAAAAAAAAAAATTTTACGCGCCAAATACATTTTTTGTGAACCGTTTCCGCTGAAAGAAACTCCCGGGGCGTGACACCAAGATCCTGATTTCGAAATGCTTTTTATAGAACAAAGTAGTGCTCGAATTAATACTTCGAATGTTGACACCTCCGCAAAATCGAAGAAGCGAAAGTCACCACTTGGAGAGGATGCGGTCAATGAACAATTTTGTTCAACTTTGCGTTCACTGGAAACTTCATTTACTGATGCCAATCAGCGCTTAGGTCGGCTTGCAAATTGCTTTCAGTTCATGGCCAACAATGAGAGCAAGAAAGAGAAATTGTTCGAAGAGATAGTAAAAATTGAGAGACTTGAGGATAGACAAGTAATGGATGCCACTGAAATTCTAATGGGTGACTTTACAAAATTAGATACATTTTACTGCATGTCCGATCATTATAGAAAGTAATATATTTTTCGTGTGTTGGGTGGACGTAATTGAAGAAATTATGTTATTTGTGTTGGACTAGTTGGGTTAGAACTTTTTGGATTATCTTTTTTGGAGATAAAAACTTTTAAACTTTCATAGTGTAAGTGTTTAAGTCTCTACTTTTGTATGATATTATGATGTGTAGAGATTTCGACTTTATGAAATATTTATTTCATATGTTGCTTTGTTTATATTTAACTTGGTAATGACATTGTTTGATGTTAGAGTTGAAAATTATGTATTTGATATTATGCCTTATGTGATGTTTAGTTATTAATTCTCTTTAAATATAGCTTCTAACATAAAATTTATTTATTATTTTATAATTTATAATTATTATTATAGTCTATTTTTTATTTATTTTTAACGGTAAAAATTAATTTTTTGTGGTGCGATTTAAATTTAAAATTTTAGTGGTGTAAAATATCAAAAGAGTAATTTTGAAAAAGAATATACATTTCTATCAGGATTACTGAGTTTTAAATAAACACTGTAATTTAGCATTACATTATCGATTTATTTCAAACACATTAATACAGCATCAGCAGTAATCTCGTTCAGAATTACAACATATCGAAATATAGGTTGAAATAATTAGTAATACTCGATTCAAACGCCCACTTATGGGTATCCCTCATTGATTATTTGGCTAATTGTTTTACAAGGAAATATGGTTAGGGCTCCTGATCACTAGTCCATCTTCTTCCTTCTCCCTTCAGCCACCAAAAATCCCCCCTCGCGTCCGTACGCTTCGGAGAGCGGAGTCGCTGTTGCCGGAGAAGAATCAGGTGGGCTCCTCTCCCCTCCTCTTTTCTTTTCTTCTCTTCTCTTCTCCCTTCCCTTCCCTTTTCTTGTTTTTTTTTGCTTTGGGGTCGGATGCCCTAGCCAAGCCGCGCGCCGCTCGCTGGATGCCTGCGCTGCCGCCGCTCTCTGCAAGCGCGCCGCCGCCGCTCTTTGCAAGCCGGCGCCACCGCTGCCGCACGCGCTCAGCGCCGCGTGGTGCAGCGCGCGCCCCTGCGCGCGAGCGCCCCTGCGCTGCTGCCTCGCCGCCCCTGCTGCAGTGCGCCGCTCTTGCTGCCGCGCCGTCCTTGCTGCCGCGCGTGCCGCGCCTGCCGCGCGCCTTCCGAGCAGCGCCGCTGCCCAGCGCTCTCGCCTTTGCACGCAGTGCTGCTGTCCAGCACCATGCCGCGCGCACGCCCTGCGCACAGCGCCGCCGCTCAGCCAACGCGCACCCCGTGCCAAGCCCGCGCCGTGCGCCACTTGCGCTGCGCCGCTGTGCTGCCCGCGCCGGGTGCTGCTTGCGCCGCGCGCAGCGACTGCATTGCTCGCACCGCGCATGCCCCGTCTTGCGATGCCCTAGCCTGAACAATGTTTTGACTTCCGTTTTGCTGTTACAGCTTACGGCAGACCCGAAGCAGTCCGGATTTCGTCGCAGTCATTACGGCAGCATCGCTCACCGACCGATTCGCCGTCTGTCGCTCCACTGAGTGTCGTGCCGCCTCCCTGATCGTCCGAAGCCTGCACGGCCCTATTTGACGGTAGATTGTCCCAACAAAGCGATAGCTGTCTGACTCTTCCGTTCGGAACAACGGTGCATTGTTTTGCGATCCGGATACTCCTTCGGCCACCGATTCTCCGACAGTCGAGTACGGTACACCCAAAATCTCTCATAATTTATGTTACGTGCACTAAATTGCTATGGTGATTAGTGGACAATAATTATCGAACTGTTTTCGCATAAATTGTCTTTTAGTGTAAGTAATCACATGTGCAAGTTCCCGTTGTCTCTGTAAACTTGCACCAAAGCTGTGGCCTTATATGTAAAAAAATTCATCATTCCTGGAACAATCTGCACACGGAGAAGGATCTTCATTAGAATCCCTTCGTCTTCAAAAGATGGGTTGAGATTGTGAATTAATGAGACAATTAAGTATGCAAAAATTATAGCAGAAGCGAATAAAATTGATTTAGGCAATAATGAAAAGTATGGTTCGAACGTCGATGAATTGTTTACCTGGAAATAAAAAAAATCATTATTGAAGTGATGTGATAAGGCCCACAAGCCATAAATTGATGCAGGAATTACATGCCTCGGGGATGAGAGAGCAATTGTGGTCCCGCACAATGTTTTCTCCATGACATTCTTCAAATCCTCACTTATTCCAATTTTACTTTAAACGAGGATATTGTTGTATGAGGATAAAAAAAAAGGATTCAGAGCATAATCGCCATATGGAGATGAAAAATCAATGTGAAATGTGTAGATTTGTAAACATACTTCTTTGATTTCTTCCGCAGAAAAATTGTAGGAATAACTTCTTTTGACAGGTTGCCTGTGTGATAATACAGAAGCTGAAGGTACAAGCAACTGCATGCTAGATTAATAAAACATCATAGTGTTATGTCTACCCCCAACATGGCGAGCCGTGGGGCGAGCATCAAGTCTACCTCCATTAATGGCGTGAAGCTCTACTCTCTCTCCGGTCAGCGCTCCACGGCCACATGGCTCACCCCGAAGAAGCAGAGAGCCCTTCGCAAGGACAGAGGTCCTCTTCTAACCCTATCCGATTCAGTTTGTTATTTCTTTCTCTTTATTTCTTTCTCTTTTATTTATGCCTATGAAGTAGCCCAATTTGATGATTTATAGCTTTCCAGTTTAGAAATTCTGAAAAATTTCATCTTTTTTTTTTTTCGATAATATAATCCTAATTAGATGAATGGGAAGTTGGGTTCTCTCTCAAACGATTATATTTTATCACTTTTGTATCGGTTTGATTGAAAGCAAGGTTTGAAGTGCCGTCCCGTGCTGTACTGCACCGGGTGGCACGTACCGTGCCCCCAATATAGGGGCACGGTACTCAGGGGTTGCCACAGCACCCCCAGTGCCGCGATTCCCTCGCGGGTATCGCGCGAGATAGCGGGATACCTGTGTGGGTATTGCGGCACGGGAGGTCTCGTGCCTTTTTTTTTTTTTTTTGGTTTTTTTGGTGCGAAGCCCACCTCCTGCCCCGCCCCGAGACTTCCCCCCCCTCCCCCTTTGTATCCCTATGTGATTTCTTTTTTTGAATTATTTTAATTTGTAAAGATCTTTTTTAAAAAAGTATAAAATTAGATAATTTTTTATCTGTAGTTTATAAAAAGTTGAAAATAGATATACTTGATTTAATTATTATATAGTTAAATTTTTAATTATTTTGGATAGATCTAGTATTTTATATGAGATTTGCGACAAAAATAATTTTTACTTTGAAAATTTTATTTTTGAATTTAAAAAATTGAAAATACTGATAAAATTAAAAGCTAAATTAAATCAATGATACTTAAATTTATTTAATTTATTTGTCATATAATTTATTGCTCATATTGTATTTTTTTCATCATGTTGTTCTTTTTGTAACTTTTTTGAATAAATTTTACTAGTAAATTTTATTATTATATTTTAATTTTTATTCTCTATGCGGTATACTTTCTTTTTACGTTTAAAAAAATGTATCACTATTAGTATAGTAAGCTATATATAGTAAATATTCATAATTATTTGACTAAATCTTTTAAAATAATATTATAAAAGCTTATTGGGAACAAAAAAACTATAAAAAAAATGTGCCAGAGCGTGCCACTGGGAGGTCATGCGTATCCATCTCGGCACGGAAGCGTGCCCGTGATGTACCAGCACTTTATTCCTTGGTTGAAAGGCATTTAATCATAGAGAAATACTATCAGAAACTTGAAAAAAAATATTTTTAGGTAGAAATCGGTTGATATAACAGGAGGTTAATAAAGAAGAAGCCTGTAAGAAAATTAATACCTATAAATCACTTTTGATTTTTAGCTTTCATTTGTCTCTAGAGATAAATTCACAGTTCTTTTTTATTTGATAGTATCATTTTTTTTGGTAATATTGTTAATATTGATCATTTTAGCTTTCATTTGACTCTAGACATAAGTTCACAGTTCTTTTTTATTTGATAGTATCAATTTTTGTTGGTAATATTGTTAATATTGATCATATGGATGGCCATTATGAAAAATAAGCGGATTAACATATTGCGAGAGAAGTTTGATAAGTTGCATTATGTTGTAATTACTGAACCCTTCATCGTGCGATGGTCTAACTCTATCATATCTATTGAAACGGAAGAACAATGGAGGACTGCAATAATAGGCAAAAATTTTATGTTCATCAACTACTGCTGCTTGCATTGACATTTTATTTTTGGCACTCGCTTCCTCTTAAAGTTTTTTGTTGACTTGATCTAATCTTTACGTCCTTGTTATTTCATTTTGTTCTTCTCGATTTTCTATTGTACCCTTTTTCAATTGAAAAATAGGAAAATATCACAAACTTTCCAACTTTTCTTTTCACCACTTGTACTCACTTTTGGGCTTTAGCTAATTGCATTGGTTTGAAAATTGTGCTGCTTGGATTTTTATTTAGTTGAGAAATCGTCCGTATTTGTTACTCTACAGTTAGCGAATGTCCTAGGTTGACTCCGCAGTAATATTTCTTATGTAACAGGATGAAGGTCAAGGAAATTGGCTGAATGCTTGAAACTTTTTTTTTTTTTTTTTTTTTCTAAAAATGTCTCTTATCTTCTTTTTTCTTTTTTATTTTTCATATTGTAAAATTTTCTTTAACCGTTTTATGATGACTTGTGAGATTTTTATGATTTTCAACTGATGTGATGCTTTTCCTTTTATCGAGGATTAGGTTATCAGCAAAGAGTGGACCTAATCCAGGACCTAAGTTTTGAGACAGCAACAACCAAAATTAAGGCAACTCCCGATGGGGAGTTTGTTATTGCATCAGGTACATGAGTTCGTAATCATCTTTCTTCATATGGTTGTAGTTAATTTAATGGGAGTGGATTCTTCTCTTTTCTTGTAAGTGTGAAGTCATGCCTTTTTAGCGCATGGTGGTGGTGGAATTTTTGAGTGCTTCTTGTGACCATGTTTTTTTTTTGAATTGAAACATGTTTAATGCAGTCATTTGGTATTTTGTTTTAGGTAACCATGATTTTATTTGAGTTGAAACATGTTAATACGGCCATTTTGTTTTAGGTATTTATCCTCCACAAGTAAAAGTATATGAGTTGAAACAATTGTCAATGAAGTTTGAAAGGCACCTCATTTCAGAAATCGTAAATTTCCAGGTATCCTTATAGTGTTCTCATTTCTTCTTTGTCTTATTCTGTTTTTGCTTTCCAGCTCTTTTGCATATCAGGAATATTTTTTGTCTTATTTCTATTTCTTCTGTTGCTTCCGCAATATTCTTTGTTATTTTACAAACTTTAATGCTACTTTTTGATAGGCCAATTATTTTTCTTATATACAAGCCATTATTAAACGTCTTTGATTCTTTCCCTTGTGTTGCTTATGAAGCACTGCAGATTTTAGTATTTGGCAGTTCAAGGTGATAATTTTGTTCTGTAAGTGGTGAGTTGCAACAAATAAGCCTCTTTAGGAATTTTCATTCCTAAGGTTTGGAAATTTATGGAAATATTGGGATAATAAGGCAGGTTCAAAGATTTTACGGGCCACAGATTCGAATTTGTATTGTTTGTTGTTCAATCTGCAATGTTTCTACTGAAGTTGATTGTTGGGGTGTTTAAATTTAGTTTAATTGTTATTTTTTAAATTTTTTTTGCTGAGAAGTATTTGGCACCCTATCATTTTTGTCTATGACTATGACTAGGAAAAATTTTAACTTAGAGATATTGGGTGTGAGTTGAGTCTTTGCATTATTCTAGAGATCCTTGTGAGCTCGCTTATATGGTCAGCCTAGACCAGTACGTTTAATCTTCATGTTCATAATAGTGCTCCCAGTTGATGATAAAGCCTTTTAGCTTGACAGAGTGCTGTAAAATTTGGATTACAAATTGGAGCAATCAAATAGCACTAAACCATTTTCTCTCCATCTTGTTTTAGCTTAATGTGATATCATCAGTTGACTCGGGCTTTTGTTTCATAGATTCTTACACATTCTGAGTGGACTAACCCATTAGTTCTTACTGACTATCCATACAAGTATCCTGTATGTTCGCTTGCAATTTGCTTGAGAATTAAATGTCGGCGTTGTATAAAACTATATGCACCTCTAAATCATTTAAAGTACACTCCATTAAGGTTGAAGCAATTCCGGTCCTCTTCTTTACACATTCGTATCTTTCTTCTGTGCCATTGATACCTTCTCTGGGGAGTTCATGATATTTATACACTTTTGTCCTTTTAATCGAGGATCACTCTATTTTGGCATGGGGCATGGCAGAAGTCTATACATTTTGGCATTCTACCATTGCATGAGTGACATCAGCTTGAAATGGATGTCATGAACCGACATGATTAAGTGCTTGTGGGACTTAGCTTCTTCTTTTTCTTTAGCTTCTTCTTTTTCTTTGTACTGTACCCACCTCTAGTAAAGCATCTGGAAAACTGAAAAGTTTGTAGCTTCTGCTGTGGTGGGAAAATTAAATGAGATTTTGAGGGAGCTTTAACAATGTCACATTTGTTTGGCTTCGCTTCTTTTGCTTTCATCTGCAGTCACATCTAGAAAATTTTGTGGCTTTTGCTAAGCTTCTGATTTTGCAAAGAGAAGCAACTTTGGGCTCAAGCAACACTTCATCGAACATCATTATGCCCTGCAGAAGAGAATGGCCTAATAGGCCCTTAGTACAAGGTCAATATGATCTTGTGCTTGTTGCTCGAATGGTGTATCAAGTACTAGTAATGCACTGAAATACTACATGCTTTTTTTAAGCAACCTTGATTTGCTGAAGTCCTAGTAAGTAGCAGTCTTTACTTAGTCCATCTGTTTACATCTACCTGTTCATGCAGCATATAAACAGCTTAAATCCAGTGTGCTTCCTATCTTGCAAATACTTGGGTTAGGTAAATGTAGTCAGGGTCCTTTTTCTGTGATTTGCAAATTGTAATTGCTTTTTTGCCTGTATTATTCCTTGAGAAAGTTTTGCGACAAAGGTTCAAGTTGTATCATGTACTTCTTTATTGGATTCTCAGGATAGACTCTTTGCTGATAACCTTCTCTCTTTATTTGTATTTTGTAGGTATTTTAGGTTAGTGAGTGGTCTTTTAAATTGTAGAATACTTAATAGTTGTCATGGCTGCGGTAACTAATTAGGTTTTCTTATATAGATATTAACTGAAGACTATTCAAAGATAGCATTTTTATGCGCTGATCGTTCTGTTTGCCTACATGCAAAGTATGGAAGCCACTATAGCTTGAGAATTCCGAGGTTAGTTTAAACTCTGTGTGTGTGTGTGTGTGTGTGTGTGTGTGTGTGTGTGTGTGTGAATATTCGCATGATACAATGTTTTTTCCTATATTCACTTGGTATAGGAGGGTTTAACTGCATAGGTGTTATGTTATTCCTGAAAGGCTGAATAGTTTAAGGTTGTTGTTGGACTGTCGAGCTTGCATAAAGACTAATATTTTCTATTTACCAGGATGGGAAGGGATATTGCATATGATTGCTGGTCCTGCGACTTGCTATGTGCTGCTTCCTCACCAGATCTATACAGAATCAATTTGGAACAGGTCACCCTATTATCTTTGAGTTTGAACTTAATAATTTTTTTTTTCTTTTTGGCTTTTTTTTTTTTAAAAAAAAAACCTTTTAAGCATGCTTCATATAAATTGCCTTGAATTTTGCTTAGTGGCTGCTGGTTAAGGTCCGGTATAGGCAAATTACATTGTGAAAGTTGGACATCACTGTGTTAAGCCATATTTAGTAGTATTCTGATATTGATGAAGTGAAGGCAAAAAAGTAACTATGTTTACTATTTAATTGAGGGAGAGAAAAAAGAGGGGGAGGGGGCAATAGATAGATCACTCTATATATCTGCATATTGTTTCTCTCTGTATATATTTAGTCAATACATACAAGGATAGCTCTATGGCTTTTATTGCTTGCATCAGATTCGCTTGGTTAATATTGCGGCATTACTAGCACTTGACTAAAATTAGTTGCTGTTGTTATATGCAGATGTTTTGATAGCAATTTAGTAATCTATGAGTGGCAATCAGGGAGAGATAGTGATAGTGACTTTTAGTATGAGACAAATGCTAGTGTCAATAATCCTTTTGTTCTCTTATAATGACTAGGTCCTTTTGGCATTGACAAAAGCCTATCTGCAAGGCAAAATTTTGCTTTTGGCTTTATATTCAACAAGGTGGAAGTTCAAAAGTTTATTCTTTTACTTGTTCTTTGCTCTTAGTTCCATTCTACATTATAGGTATCATTTGGCATTCTCTGATTCTGATGCAAATACCAAAATCCCCAGCTTATTTTTGATGATTTTGGGTGATTTCAAGTGGGATACAGAGTCTTGTTGATACACAAATTCAATTTTATAGACTGGCAATAAATACCATAGTCTGTAGCATCTCTAAGTATTGCTGTTAGAATCATCATTATATAGTTAACATACTATTTCTTGAGTCCAGTGGACCATTTGTCCTTTTACAAAATCAAATCCTAACTCTTATTTATATGATATATGTTTTGACAGGGACGTTTTTTATCCTCACTAACCTCTCAATCACCTGCAATAAATGTTGTCTCTCGAAGGTTGGACCTGCTATTTATTTGCATATTGTCTGATGTGTTTGTTTGTGGGTAAACCATATATAATTTTTTTTTATCTCCTTGGATAATTTCAGCAATATTCATGGGCTTGTTGCTTGTGGTGGCGAAGATGGTGCTGTTGAGTGCTTTGATATGAGGAAGAAATCTTCTGTTGGTAGAATCAGTACTGCTACTTCTCCTGATGACATAGACCAGGTAAGTGTTTTGCTTATTTTGTGTTTGTAATTTTTTTTTCCCCCTTTTCTTTCATACAGAGGATTTTGATTAAAATATTTTTGGTATCCCCAGGAGGTAACAGCTCTGCAGTTTGATGAATCTCAAGGCTACCTCATGGCTGTTGGGAGCAGTACTGGAAAGGTATGGTTTTTACATCATCATATTATTTTATTAACTTTGGCTTCTAGTGTTTGAGAAGTCTTCCTGAAGTGGCGTGCCATAATCTTCACATGCTGTCATTCCATTAAGATAAAAATTGCCTTCTCTATTGGCATATGTATGTGTTCTTGCTCGTATTGTACTTATGAAAGTCTTCTTCTATTTTCAGATTTATTACTGTATGTGAAGAAGAATACCTTGCTGGCACTATAAACAAGCAATAGTAATTTGTACACAAAATACATATGTTAAACAAAATGTTACCAGTATATACATTCTATTCGAGTTCTGTTGCTTAATTTTAACGATGTAATTTTTTGTTGGAAGCCAATTTCATAGCAAATGAACATGGATTGCCTTCTCTTGTACTATCAAAGTTTGCTTTCAGCACCAAAGGCTTTCTGAAATAGCATTATTAATTATCCTCATAATCAACATGTAGGAATGCTCTAATCTTTCTCTTTTAGCATTTTTTTTTTTAAGTTTATAAAAGAATTTCACATGTGCAACTATTTTGGGCTAGGATGATGCGCTCATTTTGCAGATACGTAGTAGTTTTTTGTTAGAATAGATGAGACAAATGGGGACCCTTTTCTTGTCTAAATTGCAAGAGCAGAGTTGCAAATGCCATATTAGCTTATTTGAAAACATATTTTTATGGCAGCCCAAGAGGTAGGAAGGCTTCGAATTATTGAGGTTTCACACCTCTCTTTTTTGTATAATACTTAACAAGACCGTTGTGTTTCTTTGTTTCTTTCTCTTTCCTCTATGCAACATAAAATAATACAGTGAATACTCAGCTAATAACGTGAATAGTGAGAGCTTAGGGAAACATTTACTTTCATTAGCTTTTCATGCCTATATGTTTCTGAAAAGATGAAGTTTATGGAATGATCCTACCGCGATTATTGATTTAACATCAATAATCAGCAAAAAGTGATTGTGATTTATTTAGTAAAATCTGTTGCCAACACTTAATAGTTTTGTTTGTTAGTACTTCTTCTATGTAGAGCAAGATATAAAATCCCCGACCCCCAAAAATAAATTTTAAAAAAGAAGCAAAACTTCTTTAAAATTGCACAAAAGTCAACTACTGGAGATGAGCTCTAATGAGCAAACCAACTGCTTTCCATGGTTTTAGGCGTGTCCTAATCAATGTTTTAAATAGCGGCCGCTATAGTAGAATTACTATGCTACCGCTACGCCATAAAATTTAGAACGGGATTTAGCGGAGTAGGTTTGTAGCGGCTTCTTTAGTGGGCATTGGGCCCACTAAAGTGGATGCTATAAATGGGTCGAAGCGGGCGCTGTGCCCAAAAGCTTGGAAATTGCAAATGGGCCAACATGTTTTATTGGGTCGGGGTTTGAAGTTAAATAAAATGATCAAAACCCAGTATATGGATTATAGATTTTATAGTTTTTTGTCTGTTTTGGTTTGTTAAATCATAATATTTTGAAAAAGGGTAATGGTTGTCTTTTCTTCAAAGTCATATGTATTTTCTATGAAGAATATCAGCATATTATGTGGTTTTTTTGTGAAACCCACTATGGGTTCGTAGCGCCTGCTATGGCGCTTGCTATTCACTTTTCGCAATGCGATCCCCCAAACACTATGTATCCATTATCCGCTATTTACAACCTTAGTCCTAAATCCTAATGCCTATGTGATGCCTTATCTATTTAATTGCTTTAGCACTCTGGTGTTCTCTGTATTGTATTTGTACCTTTTGTGTGAATTCAATATTTTCTCCTTTTTTTTTCCTTTTTTCTTTTGAATTTCATTTTGATGTCGAACATGCTAATGAGTAGCTCTATATCTTTGGTTACTGTCAACTGTTAAGGCTCGTTAGCATTCTGTGTAACCTATTTTAAAGTTCAAGTTTTTGTAACCTCAAACATGATTGCTCCATTCTATTTAAGCAGGATCATTGATTTTCTTTCTTTTGTTATCATAGTTTATACTGTGAAGTACCTTTGTTATCTAAAATTCTGATCATGGTTTTTCGGGCTTTCACTTGTCTACTGCCTAAGTACTTATATTTTGCTGGTTAAAATGCAGATATCAATTTATGACTTGCGTATGTCCAATCCTATACGAGTTAAGGATCACATGTGAGTTTTCAATATTTGTTTTGATGGTGATTAATCATAGTTTATATCCATATCTCTCTGGTCATTGTTAAACCTATTTTGGTTAATAATCATCTTGATTGGATTATAGGTATGGTAGTCCAATATTGGGTATCAAGTGGCATCACACGCTAAACTTTACTGAACCTAAGTTGATTACCGCCGACAGTCATATAGTCAGGATTTGGGATCCCAATACAGTGAGTTTTTTTTTCTTTTCTGCCAAGAATTAACTTGAATATCAAAGATTTATGCCTTTGCATTCGTGATATGTACATTCATATTCCTGTCCACATGCATACCTGTATTTTTGTACAGGTCATCTTGATACTGAAAGTCGTTAGTAAATCATTACTGCAGTTAGAATAAAATAACTAATTCTGTCAGTCTTTCCTTATTTTCATACATTTTGGAGTAGATATATTAATTTGTTGATATAATTTTGTTACCCTTGTCTGAATGTAAACTTTTGATTTGCCCTATCTAGACCTTAACTGTTAATAACCTTTGCTGATGCTTTCTATGATCATTTTTTGGCGACGCAGAAACATTTGGTTTGCTTAAAATGTAAATGCATGGGAATACATTAGTTTTATGTGTATGTGTTTGTTTCATTCATATCGTATTTAAAAACAGTAGATGCAGTATATTATGCAAATGAGTTATGTAATTAATAATTCATGTGCTTTCCTCATAGCTGTGTAAGTCCAGTTTGAGAAACCAAGTAATTATATTTGGTTTTTGGTGACTTCTACCTTTTCCGCAGGGCGAGAATATGACCAGTATAGAACCAAACACTGGGAGCATAAATGACATTTGCATTTTTAAGAATAGTGGTTTGATGTTATTGGCTTTAGACAGCAGTCAGATACCAGCTTATTTCATTCCTGGATTAGGTCCTGCTCCAAAGTGGTGCTCTTACCTTGAGAATATAACGGTGAGATAGCTTAACATTTACTCCTTTTTTTCTTATGCTTTTGTTTTTTGCATGTTTTTTATTCATTAACCAAAAAATTTGATGTTCTTCTCTGTAGGAAGAGATGGAAGAGAGTTCACAAACCACCATATATGATGATTACAAATTTTTGACTAAAGAGGACCTTGAACGGTTGAATTTGACGAACTTAATTGGAACTAATCTCTTAAGAGCGTACATGCATGGATACTTTATAGATTACCGACTGTATAAAAAGGTAACGCTGCTTTCTGCAATTGTGCGGAAGACATTTTTTGGGGACCTAAGGCAATCACAAAAACCAGAGAAAAGATCTATTACGAGTAATTTGTGGTTGCCGAATGGGCCTGATACGTGTCTTATTAGCTTAGCAAGGTTAACAGTACTTTGCTCTATTAGAATACTTGATTTTGTGATGCTTAAAGCGTTTTCCTTTCTTTTCTTGGTGGTATGTGCTGGACAGCATGTAAATCATTCTAAACTCGTGCTGTTGTATGATGTTGCATTATCATGCAGTTGTGCTTATTCTTTACCCTTTCCATTTACACTACATATGACTAGTTACTCCACGGTTTTTAATTCTTTTAGACATCAACATCTGGGTAGCATATAGCTCATTATGTTCGCCGCTTAGAAGTGTGTGCAAACCAAGCATTTTCATTTGTGTAGGAAGTTTGGGTTTGTTACTAAGTTCCCAACTTCTGTGTCTTTTGCAGGCTCAAGCTCTTGTCAATCCATTTGCCTATGAAGCTTATAGAGAAAAGCAGAAGCAAGAGAAGATTGAGGCAGAGCGGGCCTCTCGTATTACGGTTTGTTCCCCTTCTCTTTTTTGCTTTTCTTCTACCAACTTCAACTGACTAGTTGGTGAACCCCCTATTATGCGTACCTGTATATGTTTATTGTTTGTGTAGATCAAAAGGAAGCTACCAAAAGTTAACAGGGATCTTGCAGCTCATCTGCTAAAACTACGGGAGGCAGAAGATGGTGAAAGGGAGAATGTTGATGATGAGAATACGGCAAAGAAGAAAAAGAAAAATAAAGGATTCGTCATCGATATCTTGAATGATGACCGTTTTGCAATTATGTTTGAGAATAAGGTACACTTGGCCGCTTTCCTTCTTCAAAAGCTTTTCTGCTCCTACAGAAGTTCATCAGATAGAAATTTCCCCACACAAAATCTCCTACGGGTTTATCTGAAGCTTTTCTTATCCTACAGAAGTTCACCTGATATAAGTTGCACGAAAGCTTCTAAAAAAGATTGTTTAAAATTTCTATCCTCTGCCTAAATTTCTGTTCTTTTGCTTGCTTTTCGTGATGCTCTGCTTGCAACCGAATCAAGATAGAATTGAGTTGATATATAAGTCAAGGAATTTGAGTTATTGTGATATAGTGTTGAATCTCTTGGTCGAGCTTTAGTGTGATTAAAATGAGTTCTGTTGTTTACTTTCCGCTTTCACCCTTTGGCCATGCTTAGATTCCTTAACAATTAGAATGGGTACTGAAATAACAGCAAATTGGACCTCGAATTATCTAATTTGCTTATGCTCATCAAAACCTACTGGAGTTGTTGGAACTCAATACGATCATGAATTAATAAGCACCAAACGAGTGATTCGAGGGAAAGTGGTATGAAATAGCATGGAATTTGCTGATTTAACTGTTGTCTCTCACGTGAGCTTTCTCACTGCGATTAAGTCATTCACTGTACAATATCTTTCTAATGCAGGACTTTGAAATTGATGAAGAGTCGCCCGAGTATCTCTCTCTTCATCCCCAATCATCTAAGAAGCAGCGATCACTTATTGAGGAACATTTTGAACCTGTTGTGGAGGATGAGGAGCAAAGCGATTCTGATGCATCTATGGATTCTCAGACAATGGAAGATGATTCTGACAGCGACAACAATGAATTGAAGAATTCGAGGCGCACGGGGTATGGTTCTGATCTCTTACTATGGAAATGTGTTAGGCCTTACTTTGCATCCCGACTGAGATGGTTCTATCCTGATGGATTGGTAACTTGGCAATGCTTCTATGGGAAACTTGGCTATCGTAGGAAAATTGTATATAAGAGTGCATGCATGGTTTTAATTTGTCGAGTGCATGCATGGTTTTAATTTGTCGAGTGCATGAGAGGCATGCTTAGTGAATAACATCTACCTTTCCAGGTTTTATGAAGTCAAGGATGAGCGGCACGCGGAGGCGTTCTTGAACCGCGAGTCTCTCGCCAAGGAGGATGCTCTCCCTCTCGGAGAGAGAGTTGCTTTATTGAAGGAGCCGCAACCGAAAGGTGGCCTAAACGGCGTGAAGTTCGGGGCGGGTGGTTCCCGAGAAATCTCCTTCTTTTCAAGAAGTTCAAAGAAGCAGCCGCACAGGGACGAGGAGGAACCCAAAGCGGCAAAAAGGAGAGGGGTGCAATCCCTAGGGTTGAAGCCAAGTAAAGCTGAATTCTACGCGACGGGCGGACGCGGACGCGGACGCGGACGCGGACGCGGAAGCGGAAGCGGTGGTGGTCGAGGCAAAAGCAGAGGGAGGGGGGGCCGTAGATGAGAATTTAGTTGCGCGAGCAAATATCAAAATAAGAAATCAGGAAATGTATACCACTAGGTTCAGTGAGGAATGATCCCACCGGAAGTAAAATTAATTGTGGTTGGATGTTCTCATCAGTTCATAGAGTTTTGTATTTTTGCTTTTTATGAGCAGGGATATATAGCTTGAAGATAAAATTAATGTAGGATATCTAAAGAGGCTATGGCCTAAAATTTTGGTATTAATTAAATTCAGAATTTTTTTAAGTGTTGAGGTAGCTAAATTGAGAATTTTGTGAAGTTTAATAGGGATTTTTGTTAAATTTAGTGCTCGTAACCTGTTGGGATGCTTGATTTCACATATGATTATCGATAATAATTTTTTAAAAAAATTAGTTTTTTCGCGTACAATAGGTTTTTTATTTTATTTTTTTATTTTTTTATTTTTTGGCTGTATGTGAAATTGTTGAAAATAATCTTTCAAATTTTGGATCAACTACTTACGTGTCCTCATAATTCATAGGCCAATCAAATTGTATATTTACTAGTATAGAACCGCCGCTTTGTTGCGGATAAATAAATTATAATTAATTTATAATAATATTTATATCAAAATAAAATTTAAAATATTTATATTTAAATAACATACGATATTAAAGTTAATAATTATAAATATAATTCAATAGTAATATCAAACTTAAGATATAAATTAATTTTTAACTTTTAATTATTCATAATTTTTTTTTGAATAGATAAATAAACGATACTTATATAAGTTAAGTTAAATTTTTAGCATAATTAATTTTGAATAAAAAAAATATAAAAAATATATATATTTTTTAATTGCAAATATATAGATAATTTTATTAATAAAAATATTTTATATATTACATTTTAAAAATATGGGAAGTAATCTATTTATTTTTTGTTTAATAAAAATATTTTGTTGGGTACATTTTAAAGTATGCATAGTAATTTTTTTTTTTTTTTTTTTTTTTTTTGGGCCCTCTTTCTTGCTCGCGAAGCAAGATGAAGAATGGAGTGTTCTTTCTTGCTCGCGAAGCAAGAGGAAGATGGGGTGTTCTTTCTTGCTCAGGAAGCAAGAGGGAGATGGGATTGATAAGCAATGGTCTCGTTTTGGGCGGTGGCGGAGGTTTGAGGCGACGGCGACTGCGACAGCTTGAGGCTTGGACGCCGGCTGCAACGCCTTTAGCGCGGCGGTGATCTGAGGTCCAGGCGATGGCGGAAGCTTGAGGCTTGGGCGATGACGATGACGTCTTGAACGGCGATGGCGGCGGTTGGTACACGACGGCGGCAGTTACGATGGCAGCGACGAAAGGCACTCGGCCATTTTTCTTCTTCACTATTTATTATTATTTTTTCTACTTTAATATTAAAAATTACTTAATTTATATATATAAAAAAATTATAAGGTCTCGAAGCTTTAAATTTGTTAGAAAAAAATTACAGCTAATAGAAATAAAAGTCTAAAAAATTCAAAAAAAAAAAAAAAAAAAAGATCACCTACCCTTCACCCTCTTCCTACCCTCCAAACCCTCGCCTCCAACCTCCTTCAAAACCTGTATCAAGATCACCTCCTTAGCTCACCTCTCCTCGTCCAAGCCTCCTCGCCGAAGCTCCGGCGCCACCGCCGCTGCAGCCGCCTCCGTCCTCCGCGTGCCGTCGCAGCTCCTCCGCCGCCCTCCCGCTGATCCCCGCGACGGCGCCACCCGCATGCTTGCGCGCGCGGGAGTCGTGCCTTGCCACGAAAGAGAGATCGAAATAGAGAGAGAGAGAGGGGGGGGGATTTTATAAATATTTTCTTTGGAGTGGGGAGGAGATATTTTGTGTTTTTTGGGAGGATATTTTGTGTTGGGAGAGGGAGGGAGGAGATATTCTTTTGGAGGGGGGGAGGGGAGGAGGGGAGGAGGGGGCGAGTGGCGGGACCGGTGTTGGATGAGAGAGGGAGGAGATATTTTTTGGAAGAGGGGTGTTGGGTGAGAGAGGGATGAGATATTTTTTAAGGGGGAGGGTTGAGGAGGAGCTGACACGTCAGCCCTCCTCAACTCGAAGCGGGGGGCAGGGGGGGGGGGGGGCGCGATAACTGAAGCGACTGGGGGTGCGCGAAAACCGAACCGGGGGGGAGGGGCGCGAGAACCGAAGCGAAGGAGGGACCCCCTCTCTCTCTTTCTCTCTCTCACTCTCTCTCTCCTCACATTGCCTCTCCTAGAGAGAACCGAAGTGAAGGAGGGGAGGGTGGGGGAGAACCGAAGCGAGGGAGAGCGAAAGGTGGCCCGAAGCAAATAGTTGAGAGACGGAAGAGAGGGGCGCACGGAGGGCACGCCACGTGGCATGGAAGTACTCTCAATTAATAAGTTTAGAGATTCTACAAAGGTTTAGTTATTGAATATTTCTCTTTAAAGTTGCATCGTTGACTTTTCTTTTTACTAAATGATCATTCTACTTTTTGGATAATATATTTTTAATTATATTTAATATTTTTTTTATAAATATTGATGTTTTTATTTAAACTTTAATATTATTTTGTATGGATTATAAATTATAAATTCTAAGCAGATTTTACTAAAAAAGTATAATTTTATAATAGCATAACAGTATGAATCGAAACAATTTAAATAATAATTTGTAGGAATAAATTTGTATATTTGGTAGTTTTAGACGGATATCTTTAATAATTAAATAAATCTGCAATTTTTAAATTTTATAAGAATGCATGCAAAATTATTTCTTAATTTTAATCATTTCATCCAGATACATGTAAAATTATTCCTTAATTTTTAATTATTTCGATTTCATTTTCTTTTCTAAATTGAGACAAAAATTTGCTTAAGTTAAAGACTTCACTAATCATTGGCCGTTACAGCTAATAAAACTTAAGCTCCATTTGGATGCCTAAAATTTTTATTTCGGATATATCTTTGATTTATTAAAAAAGTTGTATGCCCTGTTTGAATGCATGAATATTTTGTTCGATAAATCTTCATAATTTACTTAAGAAGATTTTATATTTGATATTTAAGAAATGTGATCAAAGTTTAGAATTGAATGCTATATTTGGTCCTCAAGTATTTTTTTGGAATAAAATAAATTACTTTATAAGTATGATTAGTTATCTTCTATATAACTATATTATTTGGCGCTCCTTTGCAACTATATGGCAAGTTCTTATTTTTTCCATCTTTTTTTGTCCTCTACTATTCCTATACAACGCCTTCCCCTTTTTCCTTCTCTCTTTCTTTACTAAACTAGCGTGCCTTCGCATTACGTAGCAAGATCTCAATTTTTTCATATTTTTGTACCGTCCATCTCACCTCTATCTATTTCTACTATCCCTATGCAGAGCGCCTCCTACCTCTTTCATTGTCTCTCTCTCTTTACTGTCCTCAATCTTATCTCTTATCTTTCTCTCTCTTTCCCTATGCGCAGCGCCTACTCTCTCTCTCTCTCTCTCTCTCTCTCTCTCTCTCTCTCTCTTTTCTCGATCTACTGCCCATCTTACCTTTGTCTCTCTCTCTACTATCCTTATGCGCAACTCCACCCCCTCTCTTATTCTCTCTTTTCCCCTCTATGCATGACGCCTATCCCCCCCTCTCTCGCCGCCCTCTATCTCCCCCCCCCCCCCCGATCTATGGCTTCTCTACTGAGGATCTCTAATAGGATCTATCCGATTGTCCTATTGGCTGCTCGGATCGTCCCTATGGCCCTGTTCGTTGAGCGGACGATGTGATTTTGTTGGCCCTCATGATGCCTATGGAGGTGCTTTAGCCCTAATCTTCTCTCTCTTACTGCAAGTCTTCTATCTTTGTCTTGCTTTGTTTCTCTCTCTACTGCTCCGATCGATATTCTAGATCGCAGCGATGGGATGGCTTCCCCTATCTCTATTGTTATGGCTAATTAAAAAACTTTTAACATATTTTTATTAGATTACCTAATTATATTATGAATATATGAAATAATTTTAAGGGATTCTGATAGAATTGGCTCTCAACAGTTTTTTAATGTCACGCCCCGGGTGCAAATCAGGACCCGGGCCCGTCTACAGATCCGCCGTGCGCATGGGATTTCCCACGTACACGAAGCGCTGGTAACCTGCTCAAATATTAAATGTACAATAAAAGAGCATAATACAGAGCTGAAATAGAAGAACCACATAGTATCTCAGACTGGAACTACAAATACCACTGTAATATGTACAATAATCTCCCAGCTCACTCAAAATAATACAACCCGCTGGCGGAAGCCAGACCCAAAATGAAAGGAGAATCTCACAGTCTGAGTGGGGGGTACAATGTCTATCTACAGCTCTCAGTCTCCCAGGAGATCTATCTATTCAGCGATCCCCTTACCTCGATCAGCTGCCGATGGCCTAGCAGCTCCTGCAGATGACTCTGCAAAATAAAGGAGAAGAAAGAAACAGAAAACAACAATGGGGGTGAGAACTACCAGATAAACCAGCAGCCTCCCCTAGTGGGTAAAAACCTCAACTCTGACGCACCCACTAGGACTACTAGAGGCAAAAGAAAAGGGGAAGTGGTAAGATACATAAGATGCTGAAACAGGAAAACTACCACTATTATGCTGTCAAAACTGTATGCATGCATCAGAAATAATATCTGTCCAAATAAACCCAATCTAGTCACCAGAAACAACTGGTACTGCCTGCTCAGCGGAATCTGCACACACGGCTCGAAACCGCGGGATCGGCTCACACGGCTCGCATCCCAACATAAGTATCAGACCGGCACACACGGCTGGGTCCGAGAAAGCACACCTCCGGAGTGGCACTCGAGGGGAGCGACCCACACGAGTAAAATATCTCTGTCATCAGTATCACAAGTATCTCTGTAGCACATGTCTCAATATAGCAGGACTGGATCATAACCATGATCAAAGTGGGAAACTCCATCCACTATAGGAACCCAATCCCCAACTGATGCAATAAATAAACCAAACTCAACCCCAATCTGATGCAAGGATAAACATCTGGTCAACCGCCTACTGTCCGCGGTCACCGCAATACCCCACAAGTCCACAATCTAGCACAACCTTGGCTACACTATCCCAAACCCCTGCTCACACTTGAGCAACAACATATGAATGCAAAGGACAACAATAAAACATGTTCAAATCCCAATATGATAGTGTAGCAGTAAATAGTGGCCTTACCTGATGTCCGGGCATGCATGCAACTGTCTTTATTTGTAAAAGTTGTAAAATAGTGTCAAAGGTTTAAAACAATTGATTTACTGAATAAAAGTCATTTGCATGCGAGATCACAGCCTTTGTCTCAATCACAGTGTCCCAATATAAGTCATCATATCATTTGTGGGTTATATTAATTTTTAGGGGAGTTTGTCCCAGCGGTCCTTGTCATTTGTCATATTAATTTATCCCAATGGTTCTCATTAATTGTCCTGTTAGTTGTCCTGTTAGTAGTCCTGTTAGTTGTCCCAATGGTTCTCATTAATTGTCATATTTTAGGGGATTTCTAGTAATCCCAGTGAGCTTGTCAAAAATGAGGTAAGCAACAACCGCCCACCTTGAACAGCTCAAACAACACCCCAGGTAGTCTCCTGGTTGTCCACAGTCCTCAAATCCTGCAAATCAACGCTCCCGGTATAAATACAAATCCCAAAAAGCACAATATTTGCTGTTTTTCAGACAGCACGGGAAAAGAGGAATTTTTCACCTCTAAAATGAGCTCCTAAAATCCCAGAAAAATCACGGTTGCGTTCCTCGCGAAGAGTAGATCAAAATCGACTCTTTAAACGCCTCGATCTGACGCTCCTACGTCAAGATAAAAATTGGAGAAGTCGGTGCTGTCCAAAAACCATCACAGTAAAAAGGGGGGTCAAAGAGGACTTGAAAACTGTGCCAAAAGTACGAAATGGAGCAAAATGATCAACACGGAAATCGAAGCCCTACCTCTTACGGTCGCGCTGCCGCAAAAATCGTCCAAAAATTCCACCCGGTTAGCCCGCAGTGAATTTTCGACGGAACTGCGACGGGAAATGGGCCGAAAAAGAAAACCGTCGCAGTGCGCCGCGTCGCAGATATCTCACTATCTGTAACTCCTAAATTCCTGAGATTCTAGAGAGAGAAAGATGAGAGAGAGAGGAAAAACTTTCGTATTGGGAGTTTTCTCTGATTCTCTCTCTAAGGCTCGGAATCCAAGGTGCAAAGAGAGGGGGGGTGAACTCTTATATAGTGGGCCAAAAGGGAATATTCCCACACTGGATCCGATCCGAACACGAAACACCAAAACGGGCCAACCAAAAGCGCCACGTGTTGCCCAAACAGGAAACAGCCGGTGCAAGGGCCAATGGGAGGCTGCCACGTGTCCACGTGGTGCACGTGGTTGCTCCGCGCTCCGGGTTTTCCGGAAAATGTCGGCCATAGGATGCTGCCACGTGTCACCATCCAGAAGCTTCTAGAAGCCGGCCAGCCAATGGGAAGCTGCCACGTGGCAGCTGGGACTTTCGGTGCACCCGGTGCACGCCAGCCGTGGACCGCGCACCAGCGCCCCCTGCCCGCGCCTGCCCGCGCCTGCCCGCGCTGCCCGCGCCTGCCCGCGCCGCGCTCCTCCGCGCTCCGCCGCTGCCCCGCCGCCGCGCCGCTGCCCGCCGCCGTGCGCCGCCGCCTGCCGGCGCCGCCGGCCGCCGGAACAGTAATTCCGGCGGCCGGAACAGTAATTCCGGTGAACAGTAAAATGTGCCGAAAAAATAAAGTGAATATACCATTTTGACCGTTTTCGCGCGCTGAGTCCAAATCCGCCGTCCGTTTCGCCAAATTCTCATCCGAAATTTTGCAAAAAGCTCCCGGAAAATCCCATTTGCTCCGATTTTCGCGCCAAGTCTATTTTAAATATCCAATTTCGATTCTACAAGCTTCGTTGCACTGTACAAGCTTCCTACAGTCACTATTTAATGTTGCGCAGTTCTGCGGGAGTCCGGATCATCACATCCTCCCCCACTAAAAAGAGTTTCGTCCTCGAAACGAGACTCAACAACAATCCTCAGTCCGATGTCTCGAATAAGTAGGGGTGAGCATCCCTCATCTCCGACTCGAGCTCCCATGTAGCCTCGCGCTCGTCATGATTGCTCCATTGGATTTTCACATAGGGAATGGCCCGATTGCGCAATTCTCTTACCTCTCGATCCAGAATTCGCAGTGGGCGCTCCTCATACCTCAAATCCTCGCTGATCTCAAGCGGTGTGAAGTCGATGACGTGCGATGGGTCGAAGACATACTTCCTCAAAGTAGAGACATGAAATACATTATGGACACCAGCAAGCCTCGGAGGAAGTGCAAGTCGGTAGGCAACTGGCCCGATACGCTCCAATACCTCAAAGGGTCCAATATATCGGGGGCTAAGTTTTCCACGAATGCCGAACCTCCTGATTCCTTTGGATGGCGAGACTTTCAGGAATACATGATCTCCAACCTGAAACTCTAAGTCTCGTCGCCGAACATCGGCATAACTCCTTTGTCGGCTCTGGGCGGTCTGAAGATGCTGTCGGATTACTCGGACCTTCTCTTCTGCCTCTATCAAGACATCTGGTCCCAAGGTCCGCCTCTCGCCCACGTCACTCCAATAAAGCGGTGATCGACACTTGCGTCCATACAATGCTTCAAACGGAGCCATCTGAATGCTCGCTTGAAAGCTATTGTTGTACGCGAACTCAGCTAAAGATAAGTGTCGAATCCACCCTCCGCCGAAATCCAAGACGCAAGCCCTCAGCATGTCCTCCGGGATTTGTATCGTCCGCTCAGATTGCCCATCCATCTGCGGATGGAAAGCCGTACTGAACCTGAGTTCAGTCCCCAAGGCTGTTTGCAAACTTTTCCAGAAATGCGAAACAAATCTCGGGTCTCTATCTGATACAATGGAGGCGGGTACTCCATGTAATCTCACTATCTCATCCAGATATAACTGGGCTAGTCGCTCAAGTGGCCACGTAGTCTGCATGGGCAGAAAGTGCGCCGACTTGGTAAGTCGATCCACGACTACCCAGATAGCGTCTGCTCCTCCCTGTGCCCTAGGCAATCCGACCACGAAATCCATCGTAATGTGGTCCCATTTCCACTGGGGAATTGGGAGACTCTGTAACTTGCCAGCTGGCACTCGATGCTCAGCTTTCACCTGCTGACAAGTTAAACACTGAGCCACAAATCTCCCGATATCCCTTTTCATGCCTTTCCACCAGAAGTGTGCCTTGAGGTCCTTATACATCTTAGTCCCACCAGGATGTAGGGTATAAGGTGTATAATGGGCCTCTCGCAATATCTGCTCTCGGATCTCCGCATCCGCTGGCACACATGCTCGGTTCCTGTACCTCAGTACTCCCGAGGCATCTACCGTAAAGTCCCCAGACTGATCACTCGGAATTTGATCTCTAATCCTGGTCAAGTGGGGGTCCTCACTCTGTTTCTCCTTGATCCTGTCTAGCAGAGTGGGCTGCACGACTAAAGATGTCAGTCTAGCAGAGACCCCAGGGGACACAACCTCTACTCGAGCCGTCTCATCTCTTCTAATAGCGGTGCCTGGTCTGTGATCAACATAGACAAACTTTGCACCGCTCTCCTACTCAAGGCGTCAGCGACCACATTAGCTTTGCCTGGGTGGTAGAGAATATCTACATCATAATCCTTTAATAGCTCTAACCACCTACGCTGCCTTAAATTTAGCTCCTTTTGCGTGAACAGGTATTTTAGGCTCTTGTGGTCGGTGTAGATTTCACAGTGCTCCCCATATAGGTAATGACGCCAAAGTTTTAGTGCAAATACTACAGCAGCAAGCTCCAAGTCATGGGTAGGGTAATTCTTCTCGTAATCTTTGAGTTGCCTTGATGCATAAGCAATTACCCTCCCTTCTTGCATCAACACACAACCAAGCCCACTGTGTGATGCGTCGCTGTAGATCACATATCCTTTCCCCATAACAGGGAGGGAAAGGATAGGAGCGGTCATCAATCTAGTCTTTAGCTCCTCAAAACTTTTCTGACAATCCTCACTCCAAATAAACTTCACTCCTTTACGCGTCAAGCGAGTGAGGGGTGTGGAAAGCTTCGCAAAGCCTTCCACAAACCGACGATAATACCCAGCTAAACCCATAAAACTACGCACCTCCGAAACGGTCGTCGGTCGGGGCCAATCTCGGACTGCCTCAATTTTCGCCGGGTCTACCGCCACACCTGCGGCGGAAATCACATGGCCCAAGAAAACTACCTCCCGAAGCCAAAACTCGCATTTTGCCAGTTTGGCAAACAACTTCTTCTCTCGCAGAAGTTGCAGCACAATCCTTAAGTGCTCCTCATGCTCCGCATCACTTCGGGAGTAGACCAGGATATCATCAATGAACACTACCACAAACCGGTCTAAATATGGTCGGAAGATCCGGTTCATCAAATCCATGAATGCGGCAGGGGCATTAGTTAGCCCAAAAGGCATAACTGTAAACTCATAATGCCCGTACCGTGATCTAAATGCCGTTTTCGGAATATCCTCGGCCTTCACCTTCAACTGGTGGTAACCGGACTGCAGATCTATCTTAGAGAAGACACAAGACCCTTGCAGCTGATCAAAAAGATCATCGATGCGCGGCAAAGGGTACTTGTTCTTGATGGTCACTTTGTTTAATTCCCTATAATCCACACAAAGTCGAAGTGACCCATCTTTCTTCTTCACGAATAGCACCGGCGCTCCCCAAGGCGATACACTCGGCCTAATAAAGCCCTTATCCATTAAATCTTGGAGTTGCGCCTTAAGCTCTCGTAACTCAGCCGGTGCCATCCGGTAAGGAGCCTTTGAGATTGGCGCAGTTCCTGGAACTACGTCAATCACAAACTCAATCTCCCTATCTGGCGGCATGCTAGTCAGCTCAGGTGGAAAAACATCCGGAAACTCGCGGGCAATTGGGATATCCTTGAGTTCCGGCGCCGCCGTAGGCCCCTCAACAACACTAGCCAAAAAGGCTACACACCCTCGACGGATCATCTGCCTCGCTCGGGAAGTCGAAATCATAGAGGCAAAGAAAGCACTCTGACATCCCCGGTATACCAACATCTCCTGGCCTGGCTCTCTAAAAGTGACGGTTCTTGCGGCACAGTCAATAGTCGCAAAGTACCGAGCCAGCCAGTCCATTCCGAGGATCACATCGAAGTCCTTCAGCTGTCTCAAGACCAACAGGTCAGCTGGCATAATCCAGGACTCGATTTGCATCGGGCAGGACCAACAACACTCTTCCACGTGCAAGGTGTGATCGGGAATCTGAACCTCTAGTGCACGTGGCAAAAGTCCTACCTCTAACCCATGTAATGATGCAAATGATTTACTAATAAAAGAATGTGATGCTCCAGTATCAAATAAAGTACGAGTCCTAATGCCAGAAAGTAAGGTGATACCTGCCACCACATGATCTGCTGCCGAAGCGTCCTCTACTTGCGCAGCATACACTCGCCCACTCTGAGCTGGAGGGCGATAATCCGTGGGATGGGAAGAAGATGGTCTGCTTGCTGGAGCATAGGGCGCTGAGCCGTCGACCGCTGCTGCGATGAAGATGGAGCAGATGCTGAAGAAGGGGTGGTGGGGGCCGAAAAGGGGCACGAAGCTTGAATGTGCCCGGGCTGTCCACATCTATAGCAGCGACCCCACCGTTGGTCGCAGGTGTTGGAAAAATGCTGACCTCCGCAGAAGATACAATTGCCGGGGGCCCGTGGCTGTCGTGATTGCTGTTGAGACTGCCGCTGTCGCTGAGGCTGCCGCTGCGACCCACGCTGCGACGACTGTGATCTTTGCTGCTGCTGCCGCTGCTGGGACTTCTGGGATCCACCAGGCCCTCGTCGCTCGGACCGTCCTTGGCCGGGGAACTGTGGCTGCGGCGGTCGTGGCGGCCTCCACGAACTAGATTGTCCCCCAACCTCCGGTGCTGGTCGCTTCGCCCCCGGGATCACAACGGGAGCTGGAGCTACCTCCCCCATTACTACCTCCCCGCACTCAACGTAGAGTGCCTGCTCCATCGAGGCCTCCAAGGTCTGCAACCTACGCGAGCGAACCAATTGAAAAAGGTCCCGGCGCAATCCTCGCTCGAACATGTAGATCCGGTGCGCCTCGTCCCTGGCCACGTTCGGTACACATGCCAACAATTGATTGAAATTGGCAATGTACTCGTGTACGGGCCGATCTCCTTGTCGGAGGTTTCTCAACTGTTCCTCCAACCTCTGCCGGACGCTTTCCGGGAAGAAAGCCCCAAGAAGGAGATTGCGAAATTCCGCCCAGGTCAGGAGCTGAGCCCCAGGCGGACCAGCCGGTCGAACACGCCGCCACCAAGCTTCGGCGTTGTGTTCCAAAAAGTTCGTTGCCAAAATTACCTGATATCGATCCTCGATAAACAACGTCTCAAAACGTCGCTCCATCGCCGTGATCCACGACTCTGCCTCCCACGGCTCAGTACTTTGCCCCGAAAAATGGGGTGGGTCAAACTGGCGGAACCTCATCAACAGGTCCACCACTCCCCGCTGCTCTGCCGGGGTCAGAGATCCTGTCAGCCCAGTCGGCTGTCCACCAGTACCCCGAGCAACAGGGGATGCCGGGGTCACCGGTACAACTGGAGGATTCACAGCAGGGGAAGAAGGTACGGGAGAATTCTCTGAAGGTGCTACAACAGGCTGAGCCCTCTGCTCTAACATTTGCGTCAGCCGACCCATAGCCTCCTCCTGACGCCGAACAGCCTCTGACATCTGGGCCATCTGGGCCTGCAGCTCTTGCACCTCACTCTGCTGGCCCTGCCCGGACTCCTCCTGATCGGTTCAGGGGAATCAGGCTGAGAACGCGTCAACATCCTACGTCGCGGAGGCATCCTACCACAAGAAACCACACTCAGTATCGGGACCCCACACGACCCAATTTAGCGAAAGTCAAAGACATTCCCCTATTCCTGTGACTTTATGTTGTCTGCAGCCAACATAACTATCCACCAGAAATAGGCTATGTCGACCTCTCTTCTCTCACTGGAAGAGTCAAACAAAATAAATCGACGACTTTCGCAAAATGCCACGTCTCTCATGCCCTATTATCCTAGGGTCTGCCAAAAGCCTAGGGTTTCCTAAGTCCCAACTGAACTATCCCTAAGCTCTGATACCAACTTAATCTGTCACGCCCCGGGTGCAAATCAGGACCCGGGCCCGTCTACAGATCCGCCGTGCACATGGGATTTCCCGCGTACACGAAGCGCTGGTAACCTGCTCAAATATTAAATGTACAATAAAAGAGCATAATACAGAGCTGAAATAGAAGAACCACATAGTATCTCAGACTGGAACTACAAATACAACTGTAATATGTACAATAATCTCCCAGCTCACTCAAAATAATACAACCCGCTGGCGGAAGCCAGACCCAAAATAAAAGGAGAATCTCACAGTCTGAGTGGGGGGTACAATGTCTATCTACAGCTCTCAGTCTCCCAGGAGATCTATCTATTCAGCGATCCCCTTACCTCGATCAGCTGCCGATGGCCTAGCAGCTCCTGCAGATGACTCTGCAAAATAAAGGAGAAGAAAGAAACAGAAAACAACAATGGGGGTGAGAACTACCAGATAAACCAGCAGCCTCCCCTAGTGGGTAAAAACCTCAACTCTGACGCACCCACTAGGACTACTAGAGGCAAAAGAGAAAAGGGGAAGTGGTAAGATACATAAGATGCTGAAACAGGAAAACTACCACTATTATGCTGTCAAAACTGTATGCATGCATCAGAAATAGTATCTGTCCAAATAAACCCAATCTAGTCACCAGAAACAACTGGTACTGCCTGCTCAGCGGAATCTGCACACACGGCTCGAAACCGCGGGATCGGCTCACACGGCTCGCATCCCAACATAAGTATCAGACCGGCACACACGGCTGGGTCCGAGAAAGCACACCTCCGGAGTGGCACTCGAGGGGAGCGACCCACACGAGTAAAATATCTCTGTCATCAGTATCACAAGTATCTCTGTAGCACATGTCTCAATATAGCAGGACTGGATCATAACCATGATCAAAGTGGGAAACTCCATCCACTATAGAAACCCAATCCCCAACTGATGCAATAAATAAACCAAACTCAACCCCAATCTGATGCCAGGATAAACATCTGGTCAACCGCCTACTGTCCGCGGTCACCGCAATACCCCACAAGTCCACAATCTAGCACAACCTTGGCTACACTATCCCAAACCCCTGCTCACACTTGAGCAACAACATATGAATGCAAAGGACAACAATGAAACATGTTCAAATCCCAATATGATAGTGTAGCAATAAATAGTGGCCTTACCTGATGTCCGGGCATGCATGCAACTGTCTTTATTTTTAAAAGTTGTAAAATAGTGTCAAAGGTTTAAAACAATTGATTTACTGAATAAAAGTCATTTGCATGCGAGATCACAGCCTTTGTCTCAATCACAGTGTCCCAATATAAGTCATCATATCATTTGTGGGTTATATTAATTTTTAGGGGAGTTTGTCCCAGCGGTCCTTGTCATTTGTCATATTAATTTATCCCAATGGTTCTCATTAATTGTCCTGTTAGTTGTCCTGTTAGTAGTCCTGTTAGTAGTCCTGTTAGTTGTCCCAATGGTTCTCATTAATTGTCATATTTTAGGGGATTTCCAGTAATCCCAGTGAGCTTGTCAAAAATGAGGTAAGCAACAACCGCCCACCTTGAACAGCTCAAACAACACCCCAGGTAGTCTCCTGGTTGTCCACAGTCCTCAAATCCTGCAAATCAACGCTCCCGGTATAAATACAAATCCCAAAAAGCACAATATTTGCTGTTTTTCAGACAGCACGGGAAAAGAGGAATTTTTCACCTCTAAAATGAGCTCCTAAAATCCCAGAAAAATCACGGTTGCGTTCCTCGCGAAGAGTAGATCAAAATCGACTCTTTAAACGCCTCGATCTGACGCTCCTACGTCAAGATAAAAATCGGAGAAGTCGGTGCTGTCCAAAAACCATCACAGTAAAAAGGGGGGTCAAAGAGGACTTGAAAACTGTGCCAAAAGTACGAAATGGAGCAAAATGATCAACACGGAAATCGAAGCCCTACCTCTTACGGTCGCGCTGCCGCAAAAATCGTCCAAAAATTCCACCCGGTTAGCCCGCAGTGAATTTTCGACGGAACTGCGACGGGAAATGGGCCGAAAAAGAAAACCGTCGCAGTGCGCCGCGTCGCAGATATCTCACTATCTGTAACTCCTAAATTCCTGAGATTCTAGAGAGAGAAAGATGAGAGAGAGAGGAAAAACTTTCGTATTGGGAGTTTTCTCTGATTCTCTCTCTAAGGCTCGGAATCCAAGGTGCAAAGAGAGGGGGGGGTGAACTCTTATATAGTGGGCCAAAAGGGAATATTCCCACACTGGATCCGATCCGAACACGAAACACCAAAACGGGCCAACCAAAATGCGCCACGCGTTGCCCAAACAGGAAACAGCCGGTGCAAGGGCCATTGGGAGGCTGCCACGTGTCCACGTGGTGCACGTGGTTGCTCCGCGCTCCGGGTTTTCCGGAAAATGTCGGCCCATAGGATGCTGCCACGTGTCATCCATCCAGAAGCTTCTAGAAACCAGCCAGCCAATGGGAAGCTGCCACGTGGCAGCTGGGACTTTCGGTGCACCCGGTGCACGACCAGCCGTGGACCGCGCACCAGCGCCCCCTGCCCGAGCCTGCCCGCGCCTGCCCGCGCTGCCCGCGCCTGCCCGCGCCGCGCTCCTCCGCGCTCCGCCGCTGCCCCGCCGCCGCGCCGCTGCCCGCCGCCGTGCGCCGCCGCCTGCCGGGCGCCGCCGGCCGCCGGAACAGTAATTCCGGCGGCCGGAACAGTAATTCCGGCATGAACAGTAAAATGTGCCGAAAAATAAAGTGAATATACCATTTTGACCGTTTTCGCGCGCTGAGTCCAAATCCGCCGTCCGTTTCGCCAAATTCTCATCCGAAATTTTGCAAAAAGCTCCCAGAAAATCCCATTTGCTCCGATTTTCGTGCCAAGTCTATTTTAAATATCCAATTTCGATTCTACAGGCTTCGTTGCACTGTACAAGCTTCCTACAGTCACTATTTAAGGTTGCGCAGTTCTGCGGGAGTCCGGATCATCACATTTAATGCCCACTTGCTATCTAATTTTATCCTATCTATGATGTTATGTCTAATAGAGAAGATTTTAATAGATTTTCATTAGATCAGCTAATTATATTATGGGTATATGAAAAAGATTTTAAAGAATTCTGATGAGTTTGGCTCTCAATAATTTTAAAGATATTTATGGACTTGCCTATCTCTCATATATTACTATACTTTTTATTGTATTTATTTTTACTTATTTTTATAAGATCACTCACTTGCTCCCAATTATTACGACCTACTCTCTATTCTTTTCTTTATTTTTTTTGTTTCTAATGTTATTTCTTATGTGGTTCTTGCATACTAGCCTAAGACATTATAAATATCTTTACTGTTGCAAACAGTACATTGTAGTCCCTATCAACCAAAAAAGATATGCTCTTATGTCAATAATACAATCACAACAAGTATTCTTTCGAAAATTACTCTTATTGGAGCTGAAATGTGATGCTGACCATTGACTTGGTCAGGTTAGCGATCGGCCCGTGAGTTGTCCCTCGAGATGTGATGCCCTGCGTGCCAAAGTATCAAGCGATTAGGCCGAGGAGGGATCTGCTCGGCAGGGTTCTTCTTAATCAAACTCTTAAGAGAGTTCGGCCTAGAGGAACCGAACTGAGGTTTAGACACAAGGATTTGACACGGCCGAATAGTCGATTGGGAAATAGTGTTGCTCGAGAAAGGATTACAAGGGACCAATTATAGGT
Organism: Tillandsia fasciculata; assembly: GCA_029168755.2. Lineage (NCBI taxonomy): Eukaryota > Viridiplantae > Streptophyta > Magnoliopsida > Poales > Bromeliaceae > Tillandsia > Tillandsia fasciculata. The sequence goes on from CM054952.1 coordinate 5,655,619, forward strand.
AAGATTACTCCTAGGAAAGCGATGAGGAAAGCTGTAAATGCTAGTATGAAAATCTATCTAGGAAAATGATAAGGAAAGCTAAAAATTTATCCTTGGAAAGCAGTAAATCTAGATATGAAAGGTATTGAAAAGTAGGGCTGGTCACTGGCTTACGAGGTTGTAGGACTTTTTTTTTTTTTTTTTGTTGGTTTGATAATTTATACTCGTCCGAACTAGGTGTATGATCGCCGTTTTGAATAATCGGCGTAATTTAAGGGGAATCATCGCATATTCCTCAACTACTTTCTTTTGAATTGATTATTCTTGGTTGGATAGTAGCTATTTTTTGTCCACGTTCATCCCTTAGATTGGTGCATCGAGGCGTGATTCTCGGCGCTTTTCGATGCGGGACGCAGCTTGCCATTTCTGTATTAGTTACGTGATTTGCGCCCGAAATCTTGTACCTTCCTTCTTCAGGATCTTTCGTTTTGTGGCTCGAGCAGCCGACTCTTGATCTTGGATTCGCCTCTTGTTATCATTCGGACGAGACAAACCCGATGGTTTACATTTAGCTGGGATCGATCTCGGTTGAGACGCGAGCATCTCTCGTTGGCCTTTTCTTCCATCGATTGATATTCTCGGCCGATGATTTGTGCCACGTGTCGCCTTCTGATTTGACCGCAACGTATTCTATGTGGCGATAATTTTGGCATCAACAACTCTGTATATTCCATGCTGTATTAATTGTTAGGTGTCTATAAACCCACCTTCCCGCCTTCATCTCCCTCCCCTTTTAGTGATTGCTTAAGGTGCCACCTTCTTACTTAGTTTTTCTTTCTTCTTATCTCTTTATTTTTAACCGTCTTTGGCACAACTATATGATTTTATTTCACAATTTTTTCATCATGTGGTGTGTTGGTTACCCTTTTGTGATAAGTTGTTCTTCCATGCTTGCGTTTCTATAGTTTTCTTTTTAGTTGTTTTCGAACCATCCTAAAGTGTTAAGTTATTTTTGACTGTCCGATCTTCTTTTTCCCAATGTGTTTTGACCTCACATGCTTCTCCTATTTTTTAAGTTCTTTTTCAAACTATTTTTTCACAATTTTTTTTTTTAGCGGCATTCTTACAGGGCAATGACACTCTATCTAGAGATAAAAAAAAAGGAACGTTCGATGCATTACATTGCGTAAAAATTTGGAGGGCCTGCACACATGCAACCACTTGCTATTGTTCATTTAGTTGGCGGGATGTTGTGCATTCCTATATTTAAATTTATGTTGCGCGCAAGTTTGGATGGCCTTCATACAAGCAACCTGTCACGGACTTAAGCTTTTCGCCTAGCAAAAGTTCGTACGGCGCCCGCCTTCCTGCTCGAAGAGGGCAAGCCTTGCTCTCTGTTTGCTAGCCCGGACCTTTGCGCCCTACTACTAAATGCAAAAGTCGAGAAAAGAGAAAGGAGTAGTGGTTCCTCAGAAAAAACTAAGTAATCTCTTTACTTAAAAAATAGCACTAAAAGATACAACTTTCTCTTGTTGAATTGGCCTTAGCCAACTCCCCTATTTATAGGCTTATGTACAACTCACCCACTAAGCCTACATTAAATACCCACTAAGCCTACATTTACAATCTTGTGGGTTGGCATGACTCTTGGCATCCCTTTGACATTAATGGTGGTGGTGGCATTGATGATGGAGGTTGCAAGTCTCTTCACCTCCCACATTGTCTCTTCACCTCCCACAAATGATGTTGAAGTTGGGCCACCTTGACAACCCCACTTCGGTTTGGGCTAGGAACTTAGACTGAAATTTTCTAAGTCCCTAACACTCTCCCCTACCTAATGTGCAGGCGTCTTCGTCGCGTGCTGTTTCTGGAACTCGTCGATAAGTGCTTGGTATTGCCAAAGTGTGTCACCCTTCTCCCAAGTAGCCTCGCCGTAAGGGAGATTTTTTCACTTCACCAAGTACTCTGGGCTTGGCGGCACTCCGCGTCGTTGAATTACTCGAGTGTCCAGAATGGATTCCGCTTCTTTGTCAAAGGATGTAGTCATGGTCACCGGGGCGCGCTGCGACACGCTACGGTTTAGATCCTCGGCGTCTTCATGGTATTGTTTCAGCTTGCTGACATGGAAGACAGGATGGATCTTGAGGTTCGCGGGTAGCTGCAGTTTGTGGTAGACTTACCCATATGTTTGACGATGGGGTATGGGCCTTCATACTTGCGCAGCAGCCCCTTGTGCACCTTGCGCAAGACCTTGAACTGCTGCGGAAGTAATTTGACCATCACTTGATCACCGACGGCAAACTCCCGAGTTTGTCGCTTCTCGTCCGCCCACTTCTTTATTCGCCTAGCTGCTTTCTCCAAGCTCGCCCTCGCAATTTCTCCTATTTTCTGCAAGTTAGAGGTAAATTGGAGAGCAACAGGGCTGCGAAACTGCTCTTCCGCAGCAGCTGTGTGTGGGGCGAGCGGTTGTCGCCCAATTGCCAGCTCGAAGGGACTACAGCCCGTAGAGTCACTGCGCCGCAAGTTGTAGGAAAACTGGGCAACATCAAGGTGATGTACCCAATCCTTGTGGCTGGCACTCACAAAGTGCCGCAAGTACTCCTCCAACAGAGCATTCACCCGCTCCGTTTGTCTGTCCGTCTGTGGATGAAAACTGGTGGAAAAGAGCAAATCAGAGCCCAAGATTTTGAACACCTCGGTCCAAAACTTGCCGGTGAATTTGGGGTCGCGGTCGCTCACAATACTTTCGGGGATCCCCCAAAGTTTGACGACATGGCTGACTAAGAGTCGTGCTGCTTCTTCAGCCGTGCAATCGGTTGGTGCTGCGATGAAGGTCCCGTACTTAGAAAAATGATCCACCACCACCAGTATGGACCCACGCTCCCCCACCTTTGGCAAGGCGGAGATGAAATCCATGGATATGCTTTCCCACGGACGGCTTGGAATAGGCAATGGCTCGAGGAGACCGCCAGGTCGCTGGTGTTCAACCTTGTCCTGTTGACACACCAAGCAAGTTCGCACGTAGGCCTCGACGTCTTCGTGCATTCGTGGCCAGTAGTAAGCGGCCTCGAGCAATGCCAAAGTCCGCTTCTGACATGGATGACCTGCTCACTTGGAGTCATGACACTCCTTTATGAGCTCGCGGCGAAGGTTGCCCCATTTGGGCACAAAACCCGCCGCCCTTTTGTGAGGAGTAACCCATCGCTGAGCCAAAACCTTCGCGGTTTGCCCTCCTTGACAAGTTGCACAAGGTTCTGAGCGATAGAGTCCTCGTTGATTCCTGTGCGAAGTCGATCGCGGAGTGTCCCGCGAAGTTGCCACACAGCCGCTAGTTCTGCCTTGCGGCTAAGTGCATCGGCCACGTGATTCTCCTTCCCGGGCTTGTACTGCATCACCATGTCGAACTCCGCCAAGAAATCCTGCCACCTTGCTTGTTTAGGCGATAGCTTCTTCTGCGACTGGAAGTAGCTTGTGGCCATGTTGTCGGTGCGCACCACAAACTTGCTCCCGAGCAAATAATGCTGCCAGTCCGCAAACAATGCACGATGGCGGTCATCTCCTTCTCTTGGACAGTGTATCCCCGCTCGGTGTCGTTGAGTTTGCGACTCTCGTAGGCAATGGGGTGTGTCCTGCACGAGAACTCGAATGGCTCATACCGCACGGTTACCTCTCGGGTGTTTCCCGCGGGATGGTATCGCTGATTCAGATTTTATTTATAGAATGTGGATGTTATATATTGAGTGGGTATCGTATTGGTGATCCATGACTTTCCAATAGATGCAGCATCTATTGTTATTACCCCCTTGTTTTGTTGGGTCCAGCAACCCTTCGATAAGAGAAATTTAGAATGATAAGATAGAATAAATCGTATCCTAATGATTGCCAAATCCTCATATATGTGTTAGGATTTAGCTGGATTTGAAATTGACCTTGAGTCCACAATTATGTGTGTTGAAACGAAGTCGATAGTAAACTCTAATTATATGTGTTGAGTTTAATTGGTCAATTGGCTCTAAGTATATGTATTTAAGTCCAATTATATTTGATTCCATATGTTGGCGGTTGTTCCAAGTGGATGGACAAAACCCCCAGGATATGTATTGATGAATGATCGGATTTGTGGCTACCTCGAAAGTAGGAGATGGCTAAGTCCTATATGTGGTTGGTTAGTGTGGCGCGGTTTGAATTTTTTTCACTCTAGTTATATGTGCTAGAATGAGAGGTTGAACCAACCCTAAGTATATGTATTAGGATAGTTGAGTTGATTTGGGTTCTACCCCTGGTAGTATGTTCTAGAGTAAAAGGTTAACTATACCCTAAGTATATGTTTAGGGTAGTTGGGTTGATAGGATGAACTCTAAGTATTATGGTGGTTTAGAGCTCGATGCAATTGGATTCGGCTAAATTCTAAGGATATGATTTAGAATCTAGTCGATTTGTATGTAGTTTTTGCCTTAA
>CM054952.1:5660155-5711447 GCA_029168755.2 Tillandsia fasciculata
GCTCCAATTCTTGCTTACCCGTTGCGGGAAAAGGGTTCGTGGTTATAGTGATGCTTCGGGGACTGGGTTGGGGTGTGTACTCATGCAAGACGAGAGGGTTATAGCTATGCCTCCCGGCAGCTGAAGAGTTATGAAAAGAACTACCCCACTCACGATCTCGAGCTTGCCGCGGTGATTTTTGCACTAAAGATATGGCGGCATTACCTCTACGGGGAACATTGCGAGATTTACACGGATCACAAAAGCCTCAAATATTTGTTCACTAAGGAATTAAACCTGAGGCAGCGTCGATGGCTGGAACTCCTAAAGATTATGATGTTAGCATCTTGTACCACCCGGGGAAAGCAAATGTGGTGGCCGACGCGCTAAGCAGGAAGTCCGTGGAAAATCTTGCCATGATCATCACCGACCAATACCCGTTGCAATCCGAAATGAGACGGATGGGCTTGGAGGTTGTGGCTTCCGGTGCACCCGCGAAGCTTATGACGCTCGTTGTACAACCTACCTTGTTGGAGAGAATTAAAGAAAAGCAAATGGCAGATGAAAAGCTCCAAAAGGTGAGGTCTGATCTAGAAAGCGGGGAGGCAAGGGATTTTACTGTGGATTCTGAGGGAATCCTAAGGTTTCGGGGTCGCGTGTGTGTACCTAATGACGAGGATATTCGTGAAATGATCCTTCAAGAAGCACACCGATCGCCGTATACTATCCACCCCGGCGGCACAAAAATGTATAAGGACCTGAAGGCACAGTTTTGGTGGCCAGGCATGAAGAAGAAGATGTTGGACACTTCGTGGCTAGATGCTTAGTGTGCCAACAAGTCAAGGCTGAACATAGACTCCCTGCGGGCAAGCTTCAAAATCTGCCGATTCCCGTGTGGAAATGGGAGAACATCGCTATGGATTTTATCGTGGGCTTGCCTCGGTCTCAAGCAGGCCACGACGCGATTTGGATGGTTGTGGATAGGTTAACCAAGGCGGCTCATTTCCTGCCTGTCCACACCACCTGGTCTAGGGATAAATTGGCGCAGTTGTATATTGATGAGATTATGCGCCTTCATGGAGTTCCTGTTTCTATAGTGTCGGATCGGGATCCCCGATTCGTGTCACAATTTTGGAAGAGCTTCCACGAGACTTTGGGAACACGCCTGGATTTCTCTACGGCTTATCATCCTCAGAGCGATGGTCAATCTGAGAGGACCAATCAAATCCTCGAAGATATGCTCAGGGCGTGTGTCCTGGATTATGGCCCAGGGTGGCAGCGATATTTGCCGATGGCGGAGTTCGCCTACAATAACAGCTATCAAGCCAGCATTGGAATGGCACCTTTTGAGGCACTATATGGCAGAAAGTGCAGGTCTCCACTGCATTGGAGTGAGGTCGGCGAGAGATCATCACTGGGTCCTGATGTATTGCAAGAAGCCGAGGAAAAGGTGCAAATTGCGCGTCAACGTCTGGTGACAGCGCAAAGTCGGCAAAAGAGCTATGCGGACAAAAGGCGGCGCGACCTAGAGTTTAAGGTCGGGTGATCATGTATTTTTGAAGGCGTCGCCCACGAAGGGGGTAGTGCGATTTGGGATGCGAGGAAAGTTGAACCCTCGTTTTCTTGGACCTTATGAGGTTTTGGAGCGGGTTGGCCCAGTGGCCTATAAAATAGCTTTGCCCCCAGATTTGGCAGGAATTCATGATGTGTTCCATGTGTCACAACTCCGCCAGTATGTCCACGACCCGACGCACATAATCAACTACCCACCACTCGATCTACGGGAGGATATGAGCTACGATGAGTCCCGTATAAGATTATTGATCGGCGTGATAGGAAGCTAAGGAACCGCTCCATCCTTATGTGAAAGTGCTTTGGACGAGGCATAGCGAGGAGGAGGCCACGTGGGAGCCTGAGGCTGTGATGCGGGAGCACTATCCTCGCTTGTTCGAGGAATAAATCCCAAGGTACGTGAGTTTTAGTTTCGCGGACGAAACTCCTAAAGGAGGGGAGGATGTAGTGCACCGATTTCTGCGAAATAGCAAAACTCGGTAAAAATACTTGTAACACGTTTCAAATATGATTACAAGTGGGTTAGAAGCGTTTCGAATCAACGCAAAAGCCGTTGAGTCGAAAAGTGAGTTGTGGTTGAGAAGCGAAGCCTCAAGTTTGCAAAATTGGGACTCGTGTTCGCCGAGTTCGCAAAATGGCGAATTCGGCGAGAAGACTTGTAACATGTTTTAAATATGATTACAGTCGAGTTCGGTGCGTTTCGGGCTGACGCGAAGGGCATCGGGTCGAAAAGTGACTTGAACCCGAGGACTTAGCAAATTCTGGAATTTCCAGAAATTTGTGATCGCGAAGCATTTTCGGAGCCCTGTTTCGGAGACTTAGAGTGCCCCAAAAATTTAAAAGAAATCGTGGGGTGTCTCACAAAAGTTTTCTGATTAAAAGGGGTGAAAAACCTAGGTGAGCGATTAAGGAAAAATCGGAGAACGAAGCGAAGAAAAATGCTTCGTGAATTCTGAAACTGCAGTTTTTGACAGTGCAGTTTATCGCGAAGCTTTTTCGGAGCCCTGTTTCGAGACTTAGAGTGCCCCAAAAATTTAAAAGAAATCGTGGGGTGTCTCACAAAAGTTTTCTGATTAAAAGGGGTGAAAAACCTAGGTGAGCGATTAAGGAAAAATTGGAGAACGAAGCGAAGAAAAATGCTTCGTGAATTCTGAAACTGCAGTTTTTGACAGTGAAGTTGATCGCGAAGCTTTTTCGGAGCTCTCTTTCGAGGGCTTAGAGTAGTCCAAAATTTAAACAAAATCGTGGGAAGTTTAAGAAAAATTTGTAGATTAAAGGGGCGAAGAAAAATTACAATTTGATTTCTCAGTTGACGGGAAAACGTGGTGAAAGAGGGCTATCCGAAATTGCTCACTGCAGGAAAAACTGCAGGAAAAAGGGGCAGTTTGGGATATTTTTGAAATTGAGGGGCATTTTAGTAAATCCCCTTTTTCCCAACCACCCACCTGCAGGGAATAATTCTCTTCTCCTCTTCTTCTCTCTCTCCTCTCTCTCTCTCTCTGCAGGAGCAAGAAACGAAAGAAAAAGGAGAAGAAGAAGAGAAAGGAAGAGAAAAAGAAGAAGAAGAAGAGGAAAAAGAGGAGAAAGAAGAAGGAGGAAGAAGGTATTAGATATTTTCTCTCTCTCTCCCTCTCTCTCTCTCCTCTCTTTTCTTAGGGCCATGGGGTGGGGGGGGGCTGCTGCTGCCAAGCAGAGCAGCTGTCCTGCTGGGCTGGCTGCGCATGCAGCCAGCCAGCAGCACAGCTGCTGGCTGCAGCTGCAGCAGCAGCAGCTTGCTGCTGCCTGGCTGCAGCTGCTGCAGCAGCAGCTGGGGCTTCAACAAAAAAAAAAAAAAGAGAGAAGAGCAGCATGTGCTGCTCAGCTGCTGCTGCTGCTAAGCAGCAGCAGCTGGGCAGCCATAGTGGCTGCGCAAGGCAGCTGCAATGCTGCCTTGCGCAGCCTGCTGCAAGCCCTGCTGCCTGGGCAGCAGCTGTGCAAGCTGCTGCCCAGCAGCAGGTTGAAGATCATCAAAAAAAAAAAAAAAAAAAAAAAAAAAGAGAGAGAAAGAGGGGCTGGCAGCTGCACTTGCAGCTGCCTTGGCAGCTGCAGGGCAGCTGCATTGGCAGCTGCCTGGCAGCTGCTTGTGCAGCTGCAAGGCTGCTGCAGCTGCTGCTGCTGCAAGCAGCAGCAGCAGCTGCAGCAGGAGCTGCTGCTTGGGCAGCAGCTATACATGCTGCTGCCCAGCAGCAGGGCATCTTTACAAAAAAAAAAAAAGAAGAAAAGAGAAAGAATGGAAAGAAAGGAAGAGAAGAAGAAAGAAAAGAAGAAAAGAAGGAAGTAGGAATTCTTCTCTCTCTTTTCTCCAATGAGAAAAATGCAATTCTTGATTTTTGCCAAGATGCAAAATCGGAATTGGGGGAAATTGCTCAAATTGAGCTTTTCTCAAATTTGGAGGGCATTTTGACCCCGGATCGAGTTGAGCAAGTTTCTTTTTGGCAATAGGCCATGGGATGATTTTCCCTCCCATTTTATAAACCAATCAAAAAGTAGCCTTTTGGTGGGAAAAATGATCAAATAGGAATTTCCCCTTTTGTTGTCAAAAGAGGTTTAGTTTTATCGTCTTATTGAATTTAGTGAATCATGTAAAAGCAATTGCTTTATCTTTTGCCTTCCTTACAATGTAGGGAAGCCTCACGGATCCAAGGAGCTGAAATTGTCTCCTTAAGAACTAAGGAACACATCGAGGTGGGGGATTCTATCGAGCGAGGGTGACCTCTCCCCTTATCTTTTGCTTTTCTTAGAAGCATGTTAATAGAGTGGCTAGGATAGTATTTTCATGCTTGTGTAGAAGTGGTTTGTGGTATATGGAAATTTGACTTAGGAGAAAACTTAGATTAGGCTCTAATGTGTGGCATTCACTATAGGACTTCACGAGTGGCATGTTTGCTTGAGTCAATTAAGTGTGTAGATGGAATTAGGGCCTAATTTAGAGTTATGTCTCTAAGGAAAGCATAGTTTAGTTGAGGTTAAAATCCAAAGTATTTGAAATCCCTAGAGTTGTCATAGGGAGTTGGGTTAATATACCTACACTTTAACTTCAACTTGAGCATAATGAAAGTTAAGAATTGAGTCTAAGGGACTTATGTACCTTGAGGCATGGACCTAGGGTAAATGTATGAGTATATTAAAAGACAAGCTAAAAGCTTAATTGCAAAGAAAGAAAAGGGCCAAGAGGCAATGTGAGCTATAAGCTCGAATGAGATGGAAGCTAAGTGCTAAAGAGCAAAAGAAAGGCAAAGGTTAAAAGAGCAAAGAGGCTAAATGCAAAGCAATAAAAGAGATAATAAAACGAGCGTACCTACGGGGTGAAACGTGGCCCATGTTGGAGTAGCAGGCAGTGTCCCTCTCCCGGGTAGAGACCCGTTCGGGACGTTTCTCCCGTAGGGCGGGGTAACACTTGCGGGTGTTATCGGCAACCTTAGAGGACTTGTCTTATGGCAGCATGTCTGCCGGGCTAGGGCCCGTTGGGCAAGCTTCTCCGAGGGTTTAGCAACTTGAATTGAAACACAAAGAAAGGTAATGAAAGTTATTTGACAAGGGACAGGTTGGTTAGTTTGGCATCCTACAGCGACATAGAGCTATGTCATGGCAAAGGTAAAAGTATTAAGCATGCTAGCTAAGATTTACAGCTTTTATTTACTGTATTTCATTCTCTATTATATTGCTTCCATTAGACTAAGCGGTGCAGGGCATTTTCTCTCGGTGGTTGAACCCACTGGGAACTTGGTTGTAGTTCTCACACCCTTTGGGTGACATCCCCACAGGTGCAGGCACATCGGGCGAGGCACGCGACAGGGGCAAGGGCCCAGCAGAGTAGCGACCTAGCAGTCTAGAGTCGCCAGTACCATTTTGGAGTTTTATTTTCTTGAGCGAACTTTTGTATGTGAGGAACAATGTATCTTTAAATGTTTAAGTTTCAAGTTGGAAAAAAGAAAAAAAAATATGGATGTATTTTGTATTGTAGTTTCATGCTAAAAGAGAGTTGTAATATTAAACAAAAGTGTATGTCTTCGCTCAAGTGATGTACTTTCATTTCTTCTAACTATTGTTGAATGATTGAAAGTTTAAATTTATAGTTCTTCCTCTGATTGCTTACTCTTCCGCTATATTGAAATGATATTGTTGGATTAAACCGTTCCTTTCGGGTCTTGAAAGGTCATGCCCGATTGGCGGGTCTGTTGGCGCGCCCGAACTGTTCAAATTGACGGTCTCGGGGCGTGACAGATAAGAGTGGTATCAGAGCCTAGGAATAGACCTAGGTGGTTAGCGAACCTTAGGAAGACCCTAGGGTTTAGGCACGAGAGCGTGTGTGGATCTTTTGGCGAAAGTACATAATTGGGTTATTGATTCCCAAGAAGGACATTGGGAATGGATCGAGGGAAATGGACTTCCACTAGCTAACGTTATGTTGGGCGGCCGACAACGTAACGTTAGGGGTGGGAAGAAGTATTCCTTTTTACTTTCGCATGATTGGGTTGACGAAGCCTTTTTGTGATCGTTAAATTTTCTGCATTCAATTCCGCAAATGCCTAAGTTGTAAGTGTTGGACTAATGTTTTTGTGGTGTGCAGATAGCTATGCCACCGCAAAGGGAGACACGTCTTACACGGCTCGAGCCGGGGGAGGGCTCCGGATCGAGTGATGTTCGTGAATTGCGGGAGCAGATGGCCGCGCTGATCGGCGTGGTGCAGCAGCAGGCGGAGGCCTCTCAGCGACAAGAGGAGGCTTCCCGCCAACGAGAGGAGGAGACCTCTCGTAGGCTGGAGGAGGCTTCCCGCCAACGGGAGGAGGAGACTTCTCGCAGGCTAGAGGAGGCGCTGCAGCGCCAGGAGGAAGCGTCGAGGCGTCAGGCCGAGCAAATAGAGAGGCTCCAGGACATGTTGGCACGGCAGATTGAGGCGGCGCAGATGACGCATGAGCGCACAGCCTCGCCCCAAGTGGGGGCAACTACTGAAGGAGTGGCTATGGCGGCCGAGCCTATGGCGGCGCGCCCAGCACCATCTGTCGGGGCTACTAGAGGAGTGCCCCGGCGGGCCGACTCGGAGGTGGGTGATGCCGAGTACGCGGCCCAGAGAGCGGAGCAAAATAGGGCGATGGAGGTCCTCGCCGACTTCCAGAAATTTCATCCTCCTACCTTCAGCGGCGACAAATCTGATCCAATGGTGGTGGAGTCGTGGATTGACTCCATGGAGCGACTGTTCCTAACCCTTCGGGTGCCGATGCGGGACCGTGTTACTGTGGCGGTTCCCCACCTCGACAATGTGGCACACCGTTGGTGGAAAGCAGAATTGGAAAGAAGGGCTAGGACGGCGTTGCCGGAGCCATCGTGGGAAGAATTCAAGGAGCTTTTCTTCGCCACATACTTCCCCGACAGTGCGAAGCAACAAATGGAGGATGACTTCAAAAATCTTCGCCAGGGAAGCCGCTCAGTTCAAGAATACGAGTGCGAGTTCTCTCGCATCGTTAGTTGCTTACCCACCGTGGTGCGCAACGAGTGGGACAAGGCGCGATGTTTCGAGAGGGGCCTTCGACCGGCGATCTACTCAAAGGTCCAACCATTCAACATTGCAACTTATCGGGAGATTGTGGATAGAGCCCGCTTGGTTGAGAGGGGCGACATGGTGGTGCGCCGAGAGCGCGAAGCTTTTGAGAAAGACAAGGGCAAAGGGAAGGAAAAGAAGCGGCACCAAGGTGGGTTCGGGGGTCAAAGCCATATCAACGACCCCCTAAGCAACCGCGACAGCACCGCATCCTCGGGGCCCCGACAGCCTACGGCCCCGAGCGATGTATTATTTGTGGTGGGCAACACCGACGGACCGAGTGCCCAGAACGCGAGGGGAGGTGCTTCAACTGTGGCCGGCCGGGTCACATGGCTCGAGAGTGTTGGAGGGGCACGCACCCCGCCCCGGCCGTGCCAATGATCCAGGCTGCCCCGAAGCAACACAAGAAGCGGTGCCAGCTCTACCAGCTGCGCGCCCCGCCGCTCCACAGCGACCGCCGAGCGGGCGGGCTTTTGCCGCTCAGGCGAAGGAGGAGGAGCCCGTGGCTGACGACGTCGTGGCAGGTATAATTTTTATTAATGATGTTCGATGCAGGGCTCTATTCGACACAGGTGCATCGCATTCATTCATATGTAGATCCTTTGCCATGAGACATGGGTTGGATGTATTACAGTCTACTAGTACTAAAATGGTCCAAGTGCCTGATGGTTCTTTAGAGATATCTGAGAGTTGTCCCGCCTGTCCAGTTCGGATTGGCGAGTGGATTATGACCGTGGACTTCTTGGTTTTGAGACGGCTAGGAGGTTATGATGTAATTTTGGGAATGAATTGGCTCTCCAAGTACTACGCCACTATCGACTGCGAGCGGAGGGTTGTCACCTTTCGGGAGCCGGGACAAGAGGAGTATGTATTCAAGGCATGTAGAGGTTCTCTATTTGCCTCTGTGGTCTCGGCTTCGCGGGCCAAGAAGCTTATCGACAGAGGGTGTGTGGCTTACTTAGCTACCGTGGTGGAAGGGCACAAGGAGGAACCTAATGTACAAGACATTCCCGTGGCGCGGGAATATCCTGATGTATTTCCTGCGGAGTTGCCGGGCATGCCGAGGGATCGGGAGATTGAGTTCATAATAGACTTGGTTCCCGGGACGGCTCCAGTTTCAAAGGCTCCTTATAGAATGGCCCCGGCGGAGTTAAAGGAGCTTAAGGCTCAATTGCAAGATTTGCTGGACAAGGGTTTCATTAGACCTAGCGTATCTCCTTGGGGAGCTCCGGTCCTATTTGTGAAGAAAAAGGACGGATCGCTGCGGTTATGTGTGGATTATCGGGAGCTCAACAAATTGACAATCAAGAACCGATATCCATTACCGAGGATCGATGATTTGTTCGACCAATTGCAAGGTTCCCGGGTATTCTCAAAAATTGACCTTCAATCGGGATACCATCAATTAAAGATTAAGCCGGAGGATGTGCACAAAACGGCTTTTAGAACGCGGTATGGACATTATGAATTCACTGTAATGCCTTTCGGGTTGACTAATGCCCCGGCGGCATTCATGGATTTAATGAACCGCGTTTTTCAGCCTTTCCTAGACCGATTTGTCGTTGTCTTCATTGACGACATTTTAGTCTACTCTCGAAGTGACGACGAGCACGAGGATCACCTACGACAGGTTCTACAAGTGCTTCGGGAGCGGAGCCTATTCGCGAAGTTGAAGAAATGCGAATTCTGGCTTCGGGAAGTGGCATTCTTAGGACATGTGATTTCTGAGACGGGGGTGTCTGTAGACCCCAAGAAAATTGAAGCAGTGAGGGATTGGCCGCGACCAACAAATGTCACCGAGATTCGAAGCTTTATCGGACTCGCGGGCTATTATAGGCGGTTTGTGGAAGGGTTCTCTAAAATTACCATTCCACTCACCAGCCTTACAAGAAAAGGAGCTAAGTTCATTTGGAGCGATGCCTGTGAGAGAAGCTTCCAATTGCTCAAGGACAAGTTGACAACGGCTCCAATTCTTGCTCTACCCGTTGCGGGAAAAGGGTTCGTGGTTTATAGTGATGCTTCGGGGACTGGGTTGGGGTGTGTACTCATGCAAGACGAGAGGGTTATAGCCTATGCCTCCCGGCAGCTGAAGAGTTATGAAAAGAACTACCCCACTCACGATCTCGAGCTTGCCGCGGTGATTTTTGCACTGAAGATATGGCGGCATTACCTCTACGGGGAACATTGCGAGATTTACACGGATCACAAAAGCCTCAAATATTTGTTCACTCAGAAGGAATTAAACCTGAGGCAGCGTCGATGGCTGGAACTCCTAAAAGATTATGATGTTAGCATCTTGTACCACCCGGGGAAAGCAAATGTGGTGGCCGACGCGCTAAGCAGGAAGTCCGTGGAAAATCTCGCCATGATCATCACCGACCAATACCCGTTGCAATCTGAAATGAGACGGATGGGCTTGGAGGTTGTGGCTTCCGGTGCACCCGCGAAGCTTATGACGCTCGTTGTGCAACCTACCTTGTTGGAGAGAATTAAAGAAAAGCAAATGGCAGATGAAAAGCTCCAAAAGGTGAGGTCTGATTTAGAAAGCGGCGAGGCAAGGGATTTTACTGTGGATTCTGAGGGAATCCTAAGGTTTCGGGGTCGCGTGTGTGTACCTAATGACGAGGATATTCGTGAAATGATCCTTCAAGAAGCACACCGATCGCCGTATACTATCCACCCCGGCGGCACAAAAATGTATAAGGACCTGAAGGCACAGTTTTGGTGGCCAGGCATGAAGAAGGATGTTGGACACTTCGTGGCTAGATGCTTAGTGTGCCAACAAGTCAAGGCTGAACATAGACTCCCTGCGGGCAAGCTTCAAAATCTGCCGATTCCCGTGTGGAAATGGGAGAACATCGCTATGGATTTTATCGTGGGCTTGCCTCGGTCTCAAGCAGGCCACGACGCGATTTGGATGGTTGTGGATAGGTTAACCAAGGCGGCTCATTTCCTGCCTGTCCACACCACCTGGTCTAGGGATAAATTGGCGCAGTTGTATATTGATGAGATTATGCGCCTTCATGGAGTTCCTGTTTCTATAGTGTCGGATCGGGATCCCCGATTCGTGTCACAATTTTGGAAGAGCTTCCACGAGACTTTGGGAACACGCCTGGATTTCTCTACGGCTTATCATCCTCAGAGCGATGGTCAATCTGAGAGGACCAATCAAATCCTCGAAGATATGCTCAGGGCGTGTGTCCTGGATTATGGCCCAGGGTGGCAGCGATATTTGCCGATGGCGGAGTTCGCCTACAATAACAGCTATCAAGCCAGCATTGGAATGGCACCTTTTGAGGCACTATATGGCAGAAAGTGCAGGTCTCCACTGCATTGGAGTGAGGTCGGCGAGAGATCATCACTGGGTCCTGATGTATTGCAAGAAGCCGAGGAAAAGGTGCAAATTGCGCGTCAACGTCTGGTGACAGCGCAAAGTCGGCAAAAGAGCTATGCGGACAAAAGGCGGCGCGACCTAGAGTTTAAGGTCGGGGATCATGTATTTTTGAAGGCGTCGCCCACGAAGGGGGTAGTGCGATTTGGGATGCGAGGAAAGTTGAACCCTCGTTTTCTTGGACCTTATGAGGTTTTGGAGCGGGTTGGCCCAGTGGCCTATAAAATAGCTTTGCCCCCAGATTTGGCAGGAATTCATGATGTATTTCATGTGTCACAACTCCGCCAGTATGTCCACGACCCGACGCACATAATCAACTACCCACCGCTCGATCTACGGGAGGATATGAGCTACGATGAGTTCCCGTATAAGATTGTTGATCGGCGTGATAGGAAGCTAAGGAACCGCTCCATCCCTTATGTGAAAGTGCTTTGGACGAGGCATAGCGAGGAGGAGGCCACGTGGGAGCCTGAGGCTGTGATGCGGGAGCACTATCCTCGCTTGTTCGAGGAATAAATCCCAAGGTACGTGAGTTTTAGTTTCGCGGACGAAACTCCTAAAGGAGGGGAGGATGTAGTGCACCGATTTCTGCGAAATAGCAAAACTCGGTAAAAATACTTGTAACACGTTTCAAATATGATTACAAGTGGGTTAGAAGCGTTTCGAATCAACGCAAAAGCCGTTGAGTCGAAAAGTGAGTTGTGGTTGAGAAACGAAGCCTCAAGTTTGCAAAATTGGGACTCGTGTTCGCCGAGTTCGCAAAATGGCGAAATTCGGCGAGAAGACTTGTAACATGTTTTAAATATGATTACAGTCGAGTTCGGTGCGTTTCGGGCTGACGCGAAGGGCATCGGGTCGAAAAGTGACTTGAACCCGAGGACTTAGCAAATTCTGGAATTTCCTGAAATTTGTGATCGCGAAGCTTTTTCGGAGCCCTGTTTCGGAGGCTTAGAGTGCCCCAAAAATTTAAAAGAAATCGTGGGGTGTCTCACAAAAGTTTTCTGATTAAAAGGGGTGAAAAACCTAGGTGAGCGATTAAGGAAAAATCGGAGAACGAAGCGAAGAAAAATGCTTCGTGAATTCTGAAACTGCAGTTTTTGACAGTGCAGTTTATCGCGAAGCTTTTTCGGAGCCCTGTTTCGGAGACTTAGAGTGCCCCAAAAATTTAAAAGAAATCGTGGGGTGTCTCACAAAAGTTTTCTGATTAAAAGGGGTGAAAAACCTAGGTGAGCGATTAAGGAAAAATTGGAGAACGAAGCGAAGAAAAATGCTTCGTGAATTCTGAAACTGCAGTTTTTGACAGTGAAGTTGATCGCGAAGCTTTTTCGGAGCTCTCTTTCGAGGGCTTAGAGTAGTCCAAAAATTTAAACAAAATCGTGGGAAGTTTAAGAAAAATTTGTAGATTAAAGGGGCGAAGAAAAATTACAATTTTGATTTCTCAGTTGACGGGAAAACGTGGTGAAAGAGGGCTATCCGAAATTGCTCACTGCAGGAAAAACTGCAGGAAAAAGGGGCAGTTTTGGATATTTTTGAAATTGAGGGGCATTTTAGTAAATCCCCTTTTTTCCCAACCACCCACCTGCAGGGAATTAATTCTCTCTCTCTCTCTCTTTCTCTCTCTCTCTCTCTCTCTCTCTCCTGCAGGAGCAAGAAACGAAAGAAAAAGGAGAAGAAGAAGAGAAGAGAAGAGAAGAAGAAAAAGAAGAAGAAGAAGAGGAAGGAGGAGAAAGAAGAAGGAAGAAGAAGGTATTAGATATTTTCTCTCTCTCTCCCTCTCTCTCTCCTCTCTTTTTTTATTAGGGCCATGGGTGGGGGGGGGGCTGCTGCTGCCAAGCAGCAGCAGCTGCCTGGCTGCTGTTGGCTGCGCATGCAGCCAGCAGCAGCAGCTGCCTGGCTGTAGCTGCTGCAGCAGCAGCCTTGGCTGCTGCCTGGCTGCAGCTGCTGCAGCCAGCAGCTGGGGCTTCAACAAAAAAAAAAAAGAGAGAAGAGCAGCATGTGCTGCTCAGCTGCTGCTGCTGCTAAGCAGCAGCAGCTGGGCAGCCATAGTTGCTGCGCAAGGCAGCTGCAATGCTGCCTTGCGCAGCCTGCTGCATGCACTGCTGCCTGGGCAGCAGCTGTGCAAGCTGCTGCCCAGCAGCAGGTTTAGAAGATCATCAAAAAAAAAAAAAAAAAAAAAAAAAAAAGAGAGAGAAAAGAGGGGCTGGCAGCTGCACTTGCAGCTGCCTTGGCAGCTGCAGGGCAGCTGCATTGGCAGCTGCCTTGGCAGCTGCCTTGTGCAGCTGCAAGGCTGCCGCAGCTGCTGCTGCTGCAAGCAGCAGCAGCAGCTGCAGCAGGAGCTGCTGCTTGGGCAGCAGCTATACATGCTGCTGCCCAGCAGCAGGGATCCTTACAAAAAAAAAAAAAAGAAGAAGAAAGAATGGAAAGAAGGAAGAGAAGAAGAAAAGAAAAGAAGAAAAGAAGGAAGATAGGAATTTCTTCTCTTCTCTTTTCTCCAATGAGAAAAATGCAACTCTTGATTTTTGCCAAAAGCAAAATCGACAATTGGGGGGAAATAGCTCAAATTGAGCTTTTCTCAAATTTTGGAGAGCATTTTGACCCCGGATCGAGTTGAGCAAGTTTCTTTTTGGCAACAGGCCATGGGATGATTATTTCCCTCCCATTTTTATGAACCAATCAAAAAGTAGCCTTTTGGTGGGAAAAATGATCAAATAGGAACTTTCCCCTTTAGTTGTCAAAAGAGGTTTAGTTTTATCGTCTTATTGAATTAGTGAATCATGTAAAAGAAATTGCTTTATCTTTTGCTTTCCTTACAATGTAGGGAAGCCTCACGGATCCAAGGAGCTGAATTGTCTCCTTTAAGAACTAAGGGAACACATCGAGGTGGGGGATTCTATCGAGCGAGGGTGACCTCTCCCCTTATCTTTTGCTTTTCTTAGAAGCATGTTAATAGAGTGGCTAGGATAGTATTTTCATGCTTGTGTAGAAGTGGTTTGTGGTTTATGGAAATTTTGACTTAGGAGAAAACTTAGATTAGGCTCTAATGTGTGGCATTCACTATAGGACTTCACGAGTGGCATGTTTGCTTGAGTCAATTAAGTGTGTAGATGGAATTAGGGCCTAATTTAGAGTTATGTCTCTAAGGAAAGCATAGTTTAGTTGAGGTTAAAATCCAAAGTATTTGAAATCCCTAGAGTTGTCATAGGGAGTTGGGTTAATATACCTACACTTTAACTTCAACTTGAGCATAATGAAAGTTAAGAATTGAGTCTAAGGGACTTATGTACCTTGAGGCATGGACCTAGGGTAAATGTATGAGTATATTAAAAGACAAGCTAAAAGCTTAATTGCAAAGAAAGAAAAGGGCCAAGAGGCAATGTGAGCTATAAGCTCGAATGAGATGGAAGCTAAGTGCTAAAGAGCAAAAGAAAGGCAAAGGTTAAAAGAGCAAAGAGGCTAAATGCAAAGCAATAAAAGAGATAATAAAACGAGCGTACCTACGGGGTGAAACGTGGCCCATGTTGGAGTAGCAGGCAGTGTCCCTCTCCCGGGTAGAGACCCGTTCGGGACGTTTCCCCGTAGGGCGGGGTAACACTTGCGGGTGTTATCGGCAACCTTAGAGGACTTGTCTTATGGCAGCATGTCTGCCGGGCTAGGGCCCGTTGGGCAAGCTTCTCCGAGGGTTTAGCAACTTGAATTGAAACACAAAGAAAGGTAATGAAAGTTATTTGACAAGGGACAGGTTGGTTAGTTTGGCATCCTACAGCGACATAGAGCTATGTCATGGCAAAGGTAAAAGTATTAAGCATGCTAGCTAAGATTTACAGCTTTTATTTACTGTATTTCATTCTCTATTATATTGCTTCCATTAGACTAAGCGGTGCAGGGCATTTTCTCTCGGTGGTTGAACCCACTGGGAACTTGGTTGTAGTTCTCACACCCTTTGGGTGACATCCCCACAGGTCCAGGCACATCGGGCGAGGCACGCGACAGGGGCAAGGGCCCAGCAGAGTAGCGACCTAGCAGTCTAGAGTCGCCAGTACCATTTTGGAGTTTTATTTTCTTGAGCGAACTTTTGTATGTGAGGAACAATGTAATCTTTAAATGTTTAAGTTTCAAGTTGGAAAAAGGAAAAAAAAAATATGGATGTATTTTGTATTGTAGTTTCATGCTAAAAGAGAGTTGTAATATTAAACAAAAGTGTATGTCTTCGCTCAAGTGATGTACTTTCATTTCTTCTAACTATTGTTGAATGATTGAAAGTTTAAATTTATAGTTCTTTCCTCTGATTGCTTACTCTTCCGCTATATTGAAATGATATTGTTGGATTAAACCGTTCCTTTCGGGTCTTGAAAGGTCATGCCCGATTGGCGGGTCTGTTGGCGCGCCCGAACTGTTCAAATTGACGGTCTCGGGGCGTGACACGTAACGTTTGAGGTAACGGAGTACTCGGAGGTACATGAGATGATTCCTGCACATCAGATAGACTTGAAGAACCATTAGATGCATCATTATTATCGGAAGGATTGTTATTAGAAGATGTATTAGCAGGTGTATCATCATCAAAAGAGATATCGAGGGTAGATTTTTCAGATGCAAAGTGAAAAGCTTCATCTACTTTAACATTTATAGATTCTACCATTGTTTTAGATTCCAAGTTAAATACTCGATATGCTCTACTGTTTGTAGAATAACCCATGAAAATTCCTTCGTCACTTCGAGAGTCAAATTTTCCAAGATTTTCGCGGTCACGTAAAATATAACACCGACTCCCAAAGATACGAAAATATTTGATGTTCGGTTTTCTACAAAACCATAGTTCATATGGTGTATTTAAAGTTTCCGGGCGCAAATACACTCGATTAATTACATAGACAGCGGTGTTCACAGCTTCAGCCCAAAAATATAATGGTAAATTCCGGCTATGAAGCATCACACGCGCCATCTCTTGTACAACCCTGTTTTTGCGCTCGACTATGTTGGGTTTAGGTTAATAAGGATCTAATAGGGGAAAAAACACCTAGAGGGGGGTGAATAGGTGTAAACAATAAACACTCAAAAAATTATTGTGCGATAAAACCCAATGCGGAAAAATAAAAGAACACACAAGATTTTTACGTGGAAAAACTCCAAACCGGAGTAAAAAACCACGGGACCGATAACACGGCGAAATCCACTAGAATTAATACACGTACAAGGTGATATAGCGTACTCACAGACGACTCAACCTCTTACCATACGCTCCTAGTAGATCTTCTCCGCTCGCTCCACGACGCTTCTCGAATCCACGATCCGCGCCCAACGCTGAATCCACAGCGTCCAACGTCGAGTCCACGACGTCCAACCGAATCCACGGTCTTCACCCAATGGCACGCTTCGAATCCACGAACGCACCTCGCTCCGAATCCACGAGAGCGATTGCACCTTGAATCCACAAGGCCACGCGAGTCCACGCGCCGATTTTGGGATAAATCGTTGTTTGTTTGGGTGGTGATGATCCGCCGAATACTTAGATTAAAGATAGATCGGAAATACCATCTAAGTATTCATTGATTTGATTCTACTCAAAATGTGAGTATGGAAAACCTAGAATCAAATCAATCAATATAGATGAAGAACCATTGAATAGATCTAATGATTTCCTTCTTCTCTATATATGTGGATTTTTCTTTTCGGCTATCTTTTCTTAACCAGCCGATCTATTGCGGATGCCCTAGAAATGAAATGGAAGGGCTATTTATAGGTTAGAAACCCTAGGAAGAATATTCGGATCAAAAACAGCCTTTTCTGGAAAGAAATACCGACGGCGATCCGGATCAGATCTGGCGATCCGGATTGCAGAAGCACAAACCACGATTTCCAGAAAATTGCCTGTTCGGGATCCGGATCGTAGTCACCGATCCGGATCGTTCATACAGTTTTACCAGAATATCATGTTCGGGATCCGGATTGCAATTCCTGATCCGGATCGAAGAAGCACACAGGTAAAACTAGTGTTCGGGATCCGGATCAGAGAGTGCTGCGATCCGGATTGAACCAGTGTATGAACAAACACCTTTCGGGATCCGGATTGAAAGCCACGATCCGGATCCTGAACATGTCCCATGTCCAGTTTTTGATGAATAAGCAATTAAAACCTCTTCCAGGTGTTTCTACACTATAAGAAGTATTCGGATCATCAAAATTCTTTAGTTAAACGTACCTGATCCTTTTGAATTCTTCTTTCTTGAGATTGAGGTATACGATCCAAAGTTTCTTCATCTTCAATCTTCAAGACTTAATACATTCACGAAATACGCCAACTCAAATTCCGTAACAATCTCCCCCTTTGGCGGTTTCGTGACAAAACACAAATCCACAAAGAAAATTCAAAAAGATATTTTTGTTGCTATCACCATACAACAAAAATTTACAAAAGAGTTCCAGAAATTAAAAACATGAGATAAACTCCTAGAACAGACTGTAGACTTAGACATCTGTAATCTCTGCACACAGAAAACATTCTTGACAAACAAATTCGTTAGATACCTCAAGAATTGGAACATACAAAACCAAATACAGAGATAGAGTTTAGTCTCATCATGACATTTGAAAAAATCAGATATGTGAAAGAATCATAGTTAAAAACCAACATATCTTCTAAGCAGTTGAAAACCAAATGTCAAAGTATGTTAGTCCAACATCAACTTGTTAGTCATATTACATGCCCAAATAGTTAGTCGAATAGTTAGTATAGAAGCATGTCACAAATCACAAAAGAAAAACCAAAGTTGAGTTGAGGTTCATACTTACCTTGATATCATCGATATTCACAACCAAAGTTGAGTTGAGGTTCATACTTACCTTGATATCATCGATATTCACAATCATTCATTGTTCAGAGTTCTTTCTAACTCTCTCACTCTCTCCCCCTTTTTGTCACAAAACAGAGCCAAATAATTACAAAACAAGGAGAGGTAACAAAAATATAAACCTGCAAAACAAACGAAGGATCAAATTGAAAAACCTGCAAAGTTAGAACAAACAGAAGTTAAAGCAAAGAACTACTCCTGAGAGTCGGAGTCATCAGATGTTGTGCACCCCATTTTCGCAAACAGCTTCTTCACAAGTTTCTTCACGGATGAGACTGACTTAGTCAAAGTAACCTGAGAAGCTGTGATAATTTCCATCTCATTTTTCATGACGTGAAGATCGCCTTTCATTTCAGTGAATTCAGCGGACATACGTTCCTGTTCATTCGAAAGCCGCTGTTGTTCTTTAAAGATGGAGGTGACAGAGGCATCATCGTCAGAGGGAGATGGAGGTGTCTTCTGTTGCGGAGGAACTGAGGCTGTGGTAGAAGTTGCATGTGGTCGAGCTCGTTGTCCAATCGGAGGAGAGGGGGGATCATCCTGCTGTGGTAGAGACTTGACAATGGTTGTCTCATTGATTGTCCCCAAACTATACATATAGAGCTCGCGCTTGTATCCACTTTAAATCTCCTAAGGATGCGCATGATAATCATTGGATATGGTAGTCGCTCTGTTGGGTGAGAGTGATCGACATACCGCGTCATCCTATTCCAAATGAGATAAGGGATGTTCAAGTTTGCTCCATTGCAGCTGTTGGGTTCCAAGAAGATAAAGAAATAACATCCTATCCCATCGAAGCACTTTTGATTCATATTTGGAAGATGTTGTAGCAGACAATGAAGTTGAATATTATATCTTTCCGAAGCTCTCTAGAAAATACGGAGTTTCCGGTAGACGGAGTATCGGAAGGCAAATTCCATTGATACAATTCTCCAAGAATTTTTGAAGATTGAGTCTTCAAATAATGAATCATCTGAAATCCCAGCATGCCAAGCAAAACTAATCTGAGACCAGAGTTCTTATTTCAAAAGAAATTTGATCAAAAACCATTCACAAACGAAAAAGTTCCAATTTTTCAACTCACGTTTGGTGAAAAACCATAAAAACTGAGAAAAACCGAGTTTTGATCATGAAAACTTACTTGAATCCGAAGAACTTTGAGTTTTGAAGCACCAAGAAGCAAGAAATCTAGAGAGAGAAACTCTAGAGGCTTGAAAACCAGAGATTAGGGTAAAGAAATCAAGAATCTGTATGTTCTATATAAAACCCTAGCCGTGATCCGGATCGGCCGAGAATGTGATCCGGATCGGCTACCCGCAGGAAAAATCCTGCGTTCGGGATCCGGATCACTTGCCCGATCCGGATCGGCTACACCTTTTTCTTCAGAAAAATTTAGAAAAATTCAATAAAATCCAGAAAAAGTATGTAAGCACTTTACCATGTCAACTTTAAACAAATGGCATCGTTTCATACAACAAGAAATAGATTATGCAAAATCTATCAAAAATATCCAAAAATGAAACGAAAATTTACGAAAGTTAAAACACTTAAAGTTGAACAACTTCAATTACATCTATCCTGATCTTATGTGTAATGCCTTTATCAAATCATCAATTTCAGTAAAGAAAATGAAATACCAAGATCAATAGATGTTTGAAATCCCAGATAAGTTAGATAATATATCTAGACAATCTGTTGAAGGAGTGGCTCTTTGAGCATCTTTAAAAAAAATCCCACCTTATACCAACCATGAAATACGACTGAGTCAAGTATTTCAATATGAATTTCATCAACAATTTTCAAACAAAAATTTGCTTTTCATTCATGGAGTATCTTTTTCTTTCATTTTCTCCATGTGGTGGTAGTTTTCACACTCCTCATTGGGATGTAACTCTTTCCACATCTTTTGAGCATTTCACATTTCATTGACTCCCCCTCAATTGGCTATCAATTATTTAATATATAAGGTATTCAACCAAACCATTGATCTCGAATTCATACTCGACTAAGCAATCAAATATGATAATGACTATACCAAGAGATCATTGAGAGAGAAATTGACTTTGATCACTTAAAAGATGGTTTAATTAACGTAAATGATCATTGCAACATTGAAATATTATGACATCAAAACATAATAAATTTCTAAATGCATAAAAGGATGCAATTAAAGTCAATTATGATTTATGCTCAATTAGTGTGCTATGTACAGAACATAGATAAAGAACAAAACAAAAACAAAAACAAAACCTAATCTAAGCAAAGGTTTCAAAAGAGTTTATTTCAAGGAAAGCATGCCAATTGCTTTACGCAAGTGAATAAAACGTTTTTGATCCAAAGGTTTTGTTAAGATGTCGGCTAATTGATCCTCAGTTGAAATATATGACAGTTGAAGAATGTTTGATTCAACTAGCTCTCTAAGAAAATGATATCTAAGTTCAATATGTTTTGTTCTAGAGTGCAACACAGGGTTTTTTGAAATGTTAATAGCACTAGTGTTGTCACATAAAATGGTTACCGAAGATGTTGAAATTCGGAAATCGCTCAACACGCTCTTCATCCAAATCAATTGGGTTGAACAACTTCCTGCAGAAATGTACTCCGCTTCGGCAGTCGAGAGTGCTATGCAGTTCTGCTTTTTACTGTGCCATGCAACAAGGCAGTGGCCGAGATAGAAGCATGCACCACTCGTGCTTTTCCGGTCATCCACCGATCCAGCCCAATCGGCATCTGAGTATCCAACAATATCCAAAGTCGTTCCCATAGGATACCAAATTCCGAAATTGATTGTACCTTTGATATACCGGATGATCCGTTTCACCGCTTTCAGGTGAACCTCCTTCGGTGCTGATTGATATCTCGCACAAATCCCAACACTGAAGGATATATCCGGGCGACTAGCCGTGAGATATAGTAGACTTCCAATCATACTGCGGTACAGTTTCTCGTCTACATTCTCACTTTGTGATTCACTTCCAAGTCCCTTATGGCTAGTTCCCATTGGAGTCGGAAAATCTTTAGAATTTTCAAGATCAAACTTTTTGACCAACTCCAGTGCATACTTGGATTGACACAAGTGAATTCCTTCATCGTTTTGTTTAACTTGTAATCCAAGAAAATAATTCAACTCGCCCATCATGGACATCTCAAATTCGCTTTCCATGGTCTCCGCGAATTTAGAAGCATCATTATCTCTTGTTGCTCCAAAAACAATGTCATCGACATAGATTTGAGCAACTATGAAATTGTTTTGATAATGCTTCACAAAGAGAGTCCTGTCAGCTCCCCCTCGAGTGTAGCCCTTTTCCAAAAGGTGCTTTGTCAACCTTTCGTACCATGCTCGCGGTGCTTGTTTCAGACCGTAAAGAGCCTTTTTCAGACGAAAAACATGGTTAGGTAGTTTATGATCCACAAAACCTTTCGGTTGAGCTACATAAACTTCCTCATTTAAAAATCCATTTAAAAAGGCGCTCTTAACGTCCATTTGAAATAATCTGATTTTAAAATGACAAGCGATCGCAAACAATATACGAATGGACTCGAGTCTAGCTACAGGGGCGAAAGTTTCATCAAAGTCTATACCTTCTACTTGAGAATAGCCTTGAGCAACTAACCTTGCTTTGTTCCTGATGATAGTACCTTCTTCGTTTTTCTTGTTCTTGAAGATCCATTTGGTACCTATCACATTGTGTTGCTTCGGAGGCTTCGTCAGTTCCCAGACTTTGTTTCGCTCGAATTGATGGAGCTCTTCCTGCATTGCTTTAATCCAGTAATCATCTTGGAGAGCTTCATCAACATTCTTTGGTTCGATTTGAGATACATAGCATGCAAATCCGCAAACCAATTGTCTCCGTGTTCTAACTCCTTCTTGTGGATCTCCAATTATGTTCGATTCAGGGTGATCCTTGGAGATGCGTAACGTTTGAGGTAGAGGAGTAGGCGGAGGTACACGAGATGATTCCTGCACATCAGATAAGCTTGAAGAACCGTTAGATGCATCAACATTATTATCGAAAGAATTGTTAGAAGAAGATGCATTAGCAGGTGTATCATCATCAAGAGAGATATCGAGGGTAGATTTTTCAGATTCAAAATGAAAAGCTTCATCTACCTTAACATTTATCGATTCTACGATCGTCTTAGATTCTAAGTTAAAAACTCGATATGCTCTGCTGTTTGTAGAATAACCTAAGAAAATCCCTTCGTCACTTCGAGAGTCAAATTTTCCAAGATTCTCACGATCACGTAAAATAAAACACCGACTCCCAAAGATGCGAAAATATTTGATGTTAGGTTTTCTACAAAACCAAAGTTCATATGGTGTATTCAATGTCCCCGGGCGCAAATACACGCGATTGATAACATAAACAGCAGTGTTCACCGCTTCAGCCCAAAAATAAAAAGGTAAGTTCCGGCTGTGAAGCATAACACGTGCCATTTCCTGTACGACCCTGTTTTTGCGCTCGACTACACCATTTTGTTGAGGTGTGTAAGGTGCGGAGAATTCATGTTTAATGCCATTAGAAGTGCAAAAATCAATGAATTTGGAATTTATGAATTCCCCACCTCTATCACTCCTAACTCGAGTAATCCTATCATTCTTTTCTATCATAATACGATTGCAGATTTCGAGAAAAGAATCAAAGGTATCAGCTTTTTCTTTTAAGAATGCTACCCAAGTATATCTAGAAAATCATCAACCAACAAGAAAATATACCATTTACCTCCCAGAGATGGTTGACGAGTTGGCCCCATTAAGTCCATATGCAAAAGTTCCAAAGGCCGTTTTGTACCTATGTGGTTCAAATTCTTGTGTGCAGTCCTAGACTGTTTTCCCTTTTGGCAACCGCCACACACAAGGTTTTGTTCAAAAGAAAGTTTCGGAACCCCCTTGACCACATCTTTATTTGAAATTCTAGCAAGTTCCTTAAAGTTTATGTGACCTAGCCTTTCATGCCAAAGTGTTTCATTTTTCAAAGATGCTAGGTTACATTTTTCAGAAATCTTAGAAGGAACTACATAACAATTGTTTTCTGATCTAACCCCCTTTAAAAAGAAAGCATGGTTCATGTCAGTTACAGTGCATTTATCAGATGAAAAATTAACTGAATAACCACTATCACACAGTTGACTTATGCTTATGAGGTTAGTCTTAAGGCCATGAACAAATAACACATTATCTAGAACCGGGCCATCTGGAATAGCTACCGTTCCCTTTCCAACAATTTTGGAAGACCGACCATCTCCGAAAACAACAAGTCCTCCGGAGTTTTTCTCAAATGTTTGAAAACAGTTTTTATCGCCGGTCATATGACGGGAACACCCGCTATCCAGGTACCAAGACGAACTATCATATGCATGCAAGGAAACATTGGTAGCAAGACAGGGAAAGATTTCACCTTTGCGCACCCAAACCTTTTTGAAGTGCGTCGGTAATGGTCGTGAAGTTGATTTCCTAGGTGAGAGCGTCTTGCTTGAAGAATTGCTGCTCCTTGATGATGTCGTCTTGAGCGGTGTACTACCAAGGCTCTTTTCCTTTGAATGAATTGCAGTTGTTTTCCGAGGAATAGCCCTTTTGGTAGTCATTGCAAGATGTGCTTGAGGTGTGCGTTTGGCTTCCGTCTTGCAATTTCTTCTTATGTGCCCTGAAATGCCACAACGAAAACATACCTTGGTTCTTGTCGATTCCGAGGAAGATGTAGTAGGTTGTTGTCGTTGCTTGTCGTGAACACCGGTGTCGGAGGAGGAGATACCGACTGAGGCACAAATACTGTACCACTCGAACTTGGAATGTCTCCAGTTTGAGTGTATCCGAGGCCGAACTTATTTCTTTGACCGAGACCAAGAAGTCTGTCCAACTTACTCCTTCCAGAAGAAAATCTCTTTAAGTCATCCTTTAGTTGGCGTATGGTCTCCGTCATTTCCAATTTTTCCTGTCGAGCCTCGCCGTTGAGCTTCAAGAAGTAATTCGCTTTGTTCACCATATCCATATAATTCTTCTCGAGTTGCTCATTGGACTCTTGAAGGGAAACATTTGTCTTAATCAGATTGTCCCTTTCCACTTCAAGATCGGTTGAGATAGAGGTTACCCTTTTTACTTCATCTTCAAGATCCTGCAATCTCTCTTTCAACCCCTTGTTTTGCTTAGCCAGTTTCTTTGAATCCCTCAAAAGCTTATGGTAGGCTAAAACAAAATCTTCACCTTCCGAATCATCTGATTCATCGTCCGTTGCAATCTTTTCAACAGTGGAGTTGGACAGTGAGTCGGATGTACTTGCCATTAAGCACATGAAGGGTGAAGATGTAGTGGACGCGTGGAAAGCTGTCGCGTTGTCTTCTTCATCACTTGACGATGACTCATTTGACGTGGAGTTGTCATCCCAAGTAACGACTTGCATCGCTTTCTTCTTAGCCGGATTCTTGTTGGGACATTCCGTTGCAATGTGGCCGTAGCCTCGACATTTGAAACACTGAACTTGTCCCTCAGAACTTTTCTTATCCTTTGAGAAGTTCTCTTGCTTTCTTGACTTGTGCTTGAAGGACCCTTGCCTTTCTTCGACTTTCCGAAGGATGAGTTTTGCTTGAATTTCCCCTTCGAAAGTTGCGGCGAAACTTCCTTGTCAAGAGAGCGAGCTGCTTCTCAAAGTCCTCCATAGAAATGTTCTCGTCGTCGTCCGAGGAGGATGAATCCGCGTCTTCTTCTTTAGTTGATTTCAATGCGTAACCTGAAGACTTAGAAGAGGATGCCTTTCCAGAAGAATAGTTAGTAGGAAAAGTCATTTCATAAGTTTGTAAAGCACCTACTAATTCTTCTACACGCATTTCGTCCGGGTGTTTAATTGTTTCAATGGCTGCGACCTTCGGGCGAAATCGTTCAGGAAGAGTTCTTAGAATTTTTCTTACAACTTTAAATTCTGGAATCTTCTCTCCCAAGTTAGCACATGAGTTCACGATGTCTTGCAATCGTGTGTAATAGTCAGTGAAGGATTCATTCTCTGCCATAGAGATAGAGTCAAACTTGCTCGTGAGCATTTGCAGTTTCTGAATCTTCACTAAGTTAGTTCCCTCATGCGTAACTTGAAGAACATCCCAGATTTCTTTCGCAGTCTCACATGCCGAGACGCGAGAGAACTCAGTTTGTGACAAAGCATTAAATAGAGCATTAATCCCTTTGCCATTGTAAGAAGATAAGTCTATCTCTTCCTTGGTCCATTTCGACCTAGGTTTTAAGGTGCGAACATCATCTAAAATTTCAGTTGGATTAGACCATCCTAATTCAATTGATTGCCACACCCTTTCGTCGATGGAAATTAAAAAGCTTTCATCCGTACTTTCCAGTACGCATAATTTGTTCCATCAAAGAAAGGGGGTCGATTGATGTTTCCACCTTCAACCATTGTTTACAACCCTATTCCCGCTCTGATACCACTTGTTGGGTTTAGGTTAATAAGGATCTAAATAGGGGAAAAAACACCTAGAGGGGGGTGAATAGGTGTAAACAATAAACACTCAAAAAATCATTGCGCGATAAAACCCAATGCGGAAAAATAAAAGAACACGCAAGATTTTTACGTGGAAAAACTCCAAACCGGAGTAAAAAACCACGGGACCGATAACACGGCGAAATCCACTAGAATTAACACACGTACAAGGTGATATAACGTACTCACAGACGACTCAACCTTTTACCATACGCTCCTAGTAGATCTTCTCCGCTCGCTCCACGACGCTTCTCGAATCCACGATCCGCGCCCAACGCTGAATCCACAGCGTCCAACGTCGAGTCCACGACGTCCAACCGAATCCACGGTCTTCACCCAATGGCACGCTTCGAATCCACGAACGCACCTCGCTCCGAATCCACGAGAGCGGTTGCACCTTGAATCCACAAGGCCACGCGAGTCCACGCGCCGATTTTGGGTAAATCGTTGTTTGTTTGGGTGGTGATGATCCGCCGAATACTTAGATTAAAGATAGATCGGAAATACCATCTAAGTATTCATTGATTTGATTCTACTCAAAATGTGAGTATGGAAAACCTAGAATCAAATCAATCAATATAGATGAAGAACCATAGAATAGATCTAATGATTTCCGTTCTTCTCTATATATGTGGATTTTTCTTTTCGGCTATCTTTTCTTAACCAGCCGATCTATTGCGGATGCCCTAGAAATGAAATGGAAGGGCTATTTATAGGTTAGAAACCCTAGGAAGAATATTCGGATCAAAAACAGCCTTTTCTGGAAAGTTTTACCGACGGCGATCCGGATTGGATTTGGCGATCCGGATTGCAGAAGCACAAAACGATTTCCAGAAAATTGCCTGTTCGGGATCCGGATCGTAGTCCCCGATCCGGATCGTTCATACAGTTTTACCAGAACATCATGTTCGGGATCCGGATTGCAATTCCTGATCCGGATCGAAGAAGCACACAGGTAAAACTAGTGTTCGGGATCCGGATCAGAGAGTGCTGCGATCCGGATTGAACCAGTGTATGAACAAACACCTTTCGGGATCCGGATTGAAAGCCACGATCCGGATCCTGAACATGTCCCATGTCCAGTTTTTGATGAATAAGCAATTAAAACCTCTTCCAGGTGTTTCTACACTATAAGAAGTATTCGGATCATCAAAATTCTTTAGTTAAACGTACCTGATCCTTTTGAATTCTTCTTTCTTGAGATTAAGGTAGACGATCCAAAATTTCTTCATCTTCAATCTTCAAGACTTAACACATTCACGAAATACGCCAACTCAAATTCCGTAACAGACTACACCATTCTGTTGAGGTGTATAGGGTGCTGAGAATTCATGTTTAATGCCGTTGGAAGTGCAAAAATCAATGAATTTAGAATTTATGAATTCTCCACCTCTATCACTTCTAACACGAATGATCTTTTCATTCTTTTCAGTCATAATACGATGGCAAATCTCGTGAAAAGAATCAAAAGTATCAGCTTTCTCTTTTAAAAATGCTACCCAAGAATATCTAGAGAAATCATCAATCATCAAGAAAATATACCATTTACCTCCCAAAGATGGTTGACGAGTTGGCCCCATTAAATCCATGTGCAAAAGTTCCAAAGGCCGTTTTGTACCATGTGGTTCAAGTTCTTGTGTGCAGTCCTGGACTGTTTACCCTTTGCGCAACCACCACACACAATGTTTTGTTCAAGTGAAAGTTTTGGAACCCCCTTGACCACGTCTTTGTTCGAAATTCTAGCAAGTTCCTTAAAGTTTATGTGACCTAGCCTTTCATGCCAAAGTGTTTCATTATTCAAAGAGGCTAGGTTACAGTTTTCAGAAATTTTACTAGGAACAACATAACAATTGTTTTCTGATCTAACCCCTTTTAAAAAGAAAACATGGTCCTTATCAGTTACAGTACATTCAACAGATGAAAAATTAACTGAAAAACCATTGTCACACAGTTGACTTATACTTATGAGGTTAGTCTTAAGGCCATCAACAAATAACACATTTTTTCAAAACCGGGCCATCTGGAATAGCCACTGTTCCCTTTCCAACAATTTTGGAAGACCGACCGTCTCCGAAAACAACAAGTCCTCCGGAGATTTTTTCAAAATTTTGAAAACAGTTTTTGTCACCGGTCATGTGACGGGAACAACCGCTATCCAGATACCAAGACGAATTATCATATGCATGCAAGGAAATATTAGTAACAAGACAAGGGAAAATTTCACCTTTGCGCACCCAAACCTTTTTGGAATGCGTCGGTAATGGTCGTGAAGTTGTTCTCCTAGGTGAAAGCGTCTTGTTAGATCGATTGCTGCTCCTTGATGATGTCGTCTTGTGCGGTGAACTACCAAGGCTCTTTTCCTTCAATTGATTTGCAATTGATTTCTGAGGAATCACCTTTGTGGTAGTCGTTGCAAGAAGTGCTTGAGGTGAGCGTTTGGCTCCCGTCTTGCAATTTCTCCTTATGTGCCCTGAAAAACCACAACGAAAACATACCTTAGATCTTGACGATCCCGAAGAGGATGAAGTAGGCTTGTTGTCGTTGTTTGTCGTGAATTCGGTGTCGGAGGAGGAGATACCGACTGAGGCACAAAAACTGTCCCACTCGAACTTGGACTGTCTCCAGTTTGAGTGTATCCGAGGCCGAACTGGTTTTTTTGACCAAGACCAAGAAGCTATCCAACTTACTCCTTCCAGAAGAAAATCGCTTTAAGTCATCTTTAGTTGGAAGATGGTCTTTGTCATTTCCATATTTTCCTGTCGTGCCTCGTTGTAGAGCTTCGAGAAATAATTCGCTTTATCCATCAATTTTACATGTTCTTTCTCGAAAAGCTCATTTTTCTCTTGAAGGGAAACATTTGCTTTGACTAGGTTATCCCTTTCCACTTCAAGAGCGTTTGAGAGAGAAGATGCCCTTTTTGCTTCTTCTTCGAGATCCTGCAATCTCCCTCTCAAACTCCGGTTTTGCTTTGCCAGTTTCTTTGAATCCCTCAAAAGCTTATGGTAGGCAAGAGCAAAATCTTCACCTTCAGAATTACTCGATTCGTCGTCCGTGCATTCTTTTCAACATGGGAGGAGTTGGACAAGGAATCGGATGTACTTGCCATTAAGCACATGAAGGGTGAAGATGTGGACGCGTGGAATGCCGTCGCGTTGTCTTCTTCATCACTTGAGGATGACTCATTTGACGTTGAGTTGTCATCCCAAGTGACGACTTGCATCGCCTTCTTCTTTGCCGGATTCTTGTTGGGACACTCCGTTGAAATGTGGCCGTAGCCTCGACATTTGAAGCACTGTACTTGTCCCTCTGAACTTTTCTTATCCTTTGAGAAGTTCTCTTGCTTTCTTGACTTGTAGCTTGAAGAACCCTTGCCTTTCTTCGACTTTCCGAAGGATGGAGTTTTGCTTGTATTACCCCTTCGAAAGTTGCGGCGAAACTTCCTTGTCAAGAGAGCGAGCTGCTTCTCAAAGTCCTCCATAGATAGGTTCTCGTCATCGTCTGAGGAGGATGAATCCGCGTCTTCTTCCTTTGTTGTTTTCAATGCATAACCTGAAGACTTAGAAGAGGATGCTTTTCCAGAAGAATAGTTAGTAGGAAATGTCATTTCATAAGTTTGTAATGAACCAACTAATTCTTCTACACGCATTTCGTCCGGGTGTTTAATTGTTTCAATGGCTGCGACCTTCGGGCGAAATCGTTCAGGAAGAGTTCTTAAAATCTTTCTTACAACTTTAAATTCTGGAATCTTCTCTCCCAAGTTAGCACATGAGTTTACGATGTCTTGCAATCGTGTGTAATAGTCTGTGAAAGATTCATTTTCTGCCATAAAAATAGAGTCAAACTTGCTCGTAAGCATTTGCAGTTTCTGAATCTTCACAAGGTTAGTTCCCTCATGCGTAACTTGAAGAACATCCCAGATTTCTTTCGCAGTCTCACATGCCGAGACGCGAGAGAACTCTGTTTGTGACAAAGCATTAAATAAAGCATTAATTCCTTTGCCATTGTAAGAAGATGAATCTATCTCTTCCTTGGTCCATTTCGACCTAGGTTTTAAGGTGCGAACATCAGAAATAATTTCAGTTGGATTAGACCATCCTAATTCAATTGATTGCCACACCCTTTCGTCGATGGAAATTAAAAAGGCTTTCATCCGTACTTTCCAGTAGGCATAATTTGTTCCATCAAAGAAAGGGGGTCGATTGATGTTTCCACCTTCAACCATTGTTTACAACCCTATTCCCGCTCTGATACCACTTGTTGGGTTGTATGTATAAAGGATCTAAATAGGGGAAAAAACACCTAGAGGGGGGTGAATAGGTGTAAACAATAAACACTCAAAAAATCATTGCGCAATAAAACCCAATGCGGAAATAAAAATAAACACGCAAGATTTTTACGTGGAAAAACTCCAAACCGGAGTAAAAAACCACGGGACCGATAACACGGCGAAATCCACTAGAATTAAACACGTACAAGGTGATATAACGTACTCACAGACGACTCAACCTTTTACCATACGCTCCTAGTAGATCTTCTCCGCTCGCTCCACGACGCTTCTCGAATCCACGATCTGCGCCCAACGCCGAATCCACAGCGTCCAACGTCGAGTCCACGACGTCCGACCGAATCCACGGTCTTCACCCAGTAGCACGCTTCGAATCCACGAACGTACCTCGCTCCGAATCCACGAGAGCGGTTGCACCTTGAATCCACAAGGCCACGCGAGTCCACGCGCCGATTTTGGGTAAATCGTTGTTTTTGGGTGGTGATGATCCGCCGAATACTTAGATTAGAAATAGATCGGAAATACCATCTAAGTATTCATTAATTTGATTCTACTCAAAATCTGAGTTTGGAAAACCTAGAATCAAATTAATCAATATAGATGAAGAAACATAGAATTAAATCTATTGATTTCCTTTCTTCTCTATATGTGGATTTTTCTTTTTCGGTCGTATTTTTCTTATGATCTTGCTTCCCTAGAAAATGAATCATAGGGTCTATTTATAGGTTAGAAACCATTGGAAGAAGATAAGGATCAAAAACTAACCTTTTCTGGAAATTTTACAGGACGGCGATCCGGATCGGAATTTCTGCGATCCGGATTGTCGTAACGTGACAGACAATTCCAGAAAAAACAAAGGTTCGGGATCCGGATTGAAATGCCCGATCCGGATCGTTCATATATTTCAGCAAAAACCAATGTTCGGGATCCGGATCAGAATTGGCTTGGATCCGGATTGGATTTGCATATGAACTAACACCCTTCGAGATCCGGATTGGATTGTCTGATCCGGATCCTGAACATGTCCCATGTCCAGTTTTTGATTTTTATGCAATAAAAAATTCATCTAAGTGTTTCTACACTATAAGAAGTATTCGGATCACCAAAAATCTTTAGTTAAACATACCTGATTCTTTTGAATTCTTCTTTCTTGAGATTGAGGTATATGATCCAAACTTTTTTCATCTTCAATCTTCAAGACTTAACACTTTCACGAAATACGCCAAAACAAATTCCTTAACAGTAGTGAGGTATTGAGTTGTACTTTTCCTCTTTCTTTGAGAGACTTTTGTATTTTTTGTTTTGGTGAGGACTTGTTGTATATTGTGAGAGTTGTATTTTATATTTATTTCTAGCAGTTTACTCTCTGCTCTGATATCTGTTTAGTATAGTATCTTCTTTTGCAGGTTAGACGTTTCGCCTATACGGGGCTCACCGTATGGGCGGCGGATCTGTTGGCGAGCCCGGGTCGCAGTTTCGACTCCGGGGCGTGACAATAAGTGTGTGTGTGGGAGAAGGGGTGAGCTCTCTGTCACCTTAACCTATTATAATAAGATGCTAAAAGCCCCCATTAACATTGCAGAATTCAAAACTGATATTTTTTTGCACTCGGGCACACTGCGTACTGGTACTCGAAATGAGGTACCGGTACACTATGTAATTTTCAGTACCAGAATGTATGGCGTACCGGTACCCCATATGATGCACCGGTACCCAATACAAATTCCTGCACTTTGGCATATTTTGCACATTTAGCCTTCGGAGTCTATTTCTAAGGCAATTTCGTAACGTACGAGCTCGATTTTGACTGGAATTTTACACGCACCCTGAAAAATACCTTTAAAATATGCTCTCATTGCACTTTGCCCAATTTGGCCAAAGTTCAAACCGAAATACCAAGTTTTAGCTCGCTACACCTTCTTTTCTCTTTCTCTCTCTAGAGGCTAAAAGAAAGAAACCCTAGCTTTGGGGATTTAGAGGATTGATCTCTTAGAGGGCAAGGGATTGATGGAGAGCTTCAAAGGGAAGCTCTAGAAGGAAGAAGAGTTTCTTCCATTCACGTTTTGCAAGCAACAAGAGAGGGTTTTCTTGAAGATTTAAGAGATCAAGCTTCTCTTTTAGAAGAGGTTAATTAAAGGTGGGGAATTTCACCAAAAAGGGTGAACTACCACTTGTTCTTTTATTTTTATTGATTTAGAAGTTTGCTAGTAAGTAAAGTTAGAAGTTTGGATGTATATTAGCACATGAGCAAATCCTAAGGTTTAGCCTTAAGTAGTATAAAAGAGGAAAAATAAAATTTATTCTTGTAAATATATGAGTAAGAAAATCTAGATGTGTGGCATTTAACTTAAGAGAGAATTTAAGTTTATGAGGTGTGACATTAACTAAGGAAAATCCTAAGATGAACATAGAGTCAAGAGAACTCTAGGATTTCAATATAGAGTCCAAGAACTCTAGGTTATGTGTAGCAAAAAATGTTTAGTATCCTTAGGACATTGTTGCACTCTAAAGTTTTGAATCTAGCGTTATTGGGTAAAGAAAGTGTAAACAAAAGAATATGAATTAAATTGGTGTCCTCGGGACATCCTAACTATTCTAAAGTTATAAATCTAGGATAAAAGAAACAAGTAAAGATAATAAAATTTTCTGAAGTGTCAAAATAAACGGGAGTGTTACAAGCATATTTTCACTCCCGGGAGAGAGTTATGAGCATTTTTCGACTCCGTTAGTGTTTGAGTGCCAATGTGCTTTAAATTCATTCACTTGCCAAATTTGAGAGGGTTCTGCGCATAAGTCGATTCTCCATGAGGTATGTTCTAAAGAAATACAAGCAACCGCCAAGTAAAGAGGGTTTCGTGTATAAATCGACTCTCTATGAGGTACAATTATGAAACTTAAATCATAATGTGATAGAGTGATCAAGAGAGGTCGGGTAAGAGGCGACCCATGAGTAGTGTCATGGTGGCCGTATTGACTTCGTGGCTTAGTATGTTGTGTCATAGTAGTATAGCAATATGTGTATGTGAACAAGTAGTGTAGAAGATTTACTTGCATACTAGTATAGAATTATCTGTTTTAAATATAATCTTGCTACTAATGCTTCTATTGGATCAAGTGGTATAGATCATATTTCTCGGTGGTTGAACCTACCGAGAACTATTCGTAATTCTCACACCCTGTGGTTTACACTTTTTTACAGATTCACATGTCGTCGGCGAGGCGGCCCTACAGAGTAGTGGACTTAGAGAGGTCTAGAGTTGTTCCATTTTGTATAGAGTGAATATTAATATATTTTGAGAGAAGAAAGGAAAAGAAAAAAATTTGTATTATAAATGTATTAAATGTTCATTTTAACATTTACAGCTTCAATTTTATATAATTGTATTTATATTTATATTTAAAGTTGAATATTTAAATTTTAAGTCGCACTTTGATGTTCATGTATCTCTTCGTGTATGATGTATGCTCGAGATGTTTCACCGTTTCTTTCGGGTAGGAAGATGTTATGACAAATTTGCAGGTTTGTTGACGCGCCCGAACCGACCAAATTAGCTGCATCGGGCATGACAATGATCACATCAAATATGTTAATTTGATTAGACTTAGAAATATATAAGTGGTAGTATTCTACACCTTTGGGCTGCATTTGGTTCGGATATAAGTAAGAATTGTTTATTTCTGTTATAATTATAACTCTTGAAATAAATATGAACAAAATTAGATGAAAATTGGATTGTTCTTGAAAATAAAAAATTTAGCATTTGGATAATTATATTAAAATAGTAAAATAAGAGTAATTATAATTTTAAAATTTTATCTAATTAATTAATATAAAAATATTAATAAAATAATAGTTTAACTTATTTAATTAACTACGGCTAAATAACTCTAAATATTAATTAATAAAATAATTAATAATGAGTATTATTAATTAGTAATTTAATTAATCATAAATAATTTAATAAATTAATTGGTTGATTATTTAATATTTAGATAATTAATTAAATAAAATAATTATATTAATTAAAGAGTTAATGTAAAAATTAAAATTATATTTATTTTAATTAAATTTGTTCTCAAGTGAAAATAAATTTATTCTAAAAAAAAAAAAAAAAATAGTAGCTTCAGAGTTATACCAATTTATTTTTAAAAAACAAAAATTTATATTTTTATTAATAATCAAACACATTATAGCAATGCTGCTAAACTGAGTTAATATGCTATATGGGAGAATGACGAGATAAAATGAGGCAAATAGGAGTTTTTAATCGAGCACAAAATTGGGCCCTAACCTGACTGAGTCCAAATTTGGTCTTTATTTTATTTTAGATTTTAAATCAAAATAAATCGGTCTAACTTCTTCGAAATCTAAAAAAATCACTCCAACCAACCTTAAAAATAATAATAACAATAATAATAATAATAATAAAAATTGAGAGAGAAATCGAACCCAGCCGGGTTTGCCAGCCTAGCCTTCCCTGTTACCACCACATTCGCCCCCTTTCCTCCACCCCACCCTACCCTACCCTACCCCTTACCTCTCGTCAACCTGCCCTCTTCCTTCCCCGCGGGGTAATTTTGGCCAAATCAAAAGAAAACCTTGGATCCTTTCACATTCCCAGATCCACCCCGTTTCCGTCCCCCCCTTCCCTCCTGCCCAAGAAAGGATCTCCGGGGAGGGGAGATGGGGGATTTCAGCGTGGTCCTGGTGGTGCTGGCGGCGGTGGTGCCGGTGCTGGTGCTGGCGGTGAGCGTCTACCTTCTGGTGAACTACCAGCACCCGGACGACGCCAACCAGGCCTACTTCCCCAAGCTGGTGGTGGTTCTGGGCCTCTCGGTGGCCGCCGTCTCCATCTTGATGCTCCCCGCCGACGTCGCCAACCGCCAGGCCTGCCGCCACGCCCTCTACAACGGCGCCTGCAGCCTCACCCTCCCCATGAAGACCCTCTGGATCGCCGTCTACATCGTCGACGCCGTCCTCGTCTTCTTCGTCATCCCCTTCGCCATGTTCTACTACGAGGGCGACCAGGACAAGTCCGCCCCCGCCCACTCTCCCCCCTCCCCTCCTCCTTAATCACAATTTTCATTTTCATTTTCATTTTCATTTTCAATGAAGAAAAGTCTTAGTCAGTCAGTATACTCAAATTTTTAGGTTCTAAATTGTTACATTTGATGCTATGATGACAACGGAATTGAGATTTTAGGTCAAAGTAGAACCCCTTTTCCCCTGCTGAGATCGGTTTCGGGCTCGTATTTGCGCAGGAGTATAGCGAAGAGGTTGAGGAGCGCGCTGTGTTGGGTGATTATGTCGGCTGTCGTATGCGGCCTCTGCCTTGGGATTCTCTACGGTCGGTACCGGCCTCTCGTGCCTTTTCATTTTCGTTTTCGTTTCTAGGAGTTATGATCGGATCATGATTTCTTTGTTTACGACAAGTTTGCTTCTGCTGGCGGAATGCATGTACTGTCGTAGAGTATATGCAACCCTTTGCATAAGTATGAGAATTAAAGAATAAAGGCTATGCTATATTATATGTTTCATTTTTTCAAAACTTAGTTTCTCTTGTATCCACTATGTTATGACCAAATTTTTTTTTGATAAGTTAGACGGGAGTTGCTTGAACGGAATCACAGGGAAGCTATTTGAGTGTGCCATCATTCGGGTTCCATTTGTCCGCCGTACCCTATGCTCGACATGAAATATCCTCTAACTGAGGATGATTAAGATATTAAGCACAAGGAGGACTTAGGTTGCAAATCAAATCCTACAAAATAATATTAGTTCACTATCAATAACTGGTATTTTTTTTTCTTAAAATCTCCTGGCAAATGATAATAAGCGTTGTTCAATGCAGAAAGTTTTGCTTTTTCTTTGTCATAGCAAGAAATGATTATTTTCTATTGAAGCATAAGAAAAAAAAAAAACCCCAATGGCTCCAACTTATTTTTAAAGATTTTCAGAAGGAACCAATGTTATTTTCATTGATAATATGTAAGCTGTAGTAATGACTCCTACTTACTACATTTGACGAAATTGATATATGTGAAAAGCGCAGCTTGCTAATTCTCTTTGTACTTTTTGTTGCTAAAAGTTATGCAGCTTTCAACGCTGGTATTTAACTGCACAGGACATAGACGCGTAACAATAATATAAACTGCTTGCTGAAACTGCTTGTAGAAGTTTCTATTTTCTCCACAGAAAATAATCAAAACTTTTGAACTGGTATGTGTGTAACTGACTTAGCTTTTCTTTTGGGTGTATCAGGACTTGTTGGTAAAGTTGATTTCACAGTTAGGCACCTCTCATCATCGGCGGAAAGCTTTCCAAATTCATGGTCGGGATTGTCAAGCGGTCAACCTTGTATCAGTCCTTTGACTCGTCAGGTCCATCGTCGTTTTAATGCTCTTGCCTTGAATTTTCTATCATTATTAGTCTTTTGATTCACCAGTTTTACTGTACTTGCTTCCTAGAATGGTTATTATTTGATTCTCTTTTTCTATTCGATTCTCTATTGGAGGTCTATAATTTTAATTAACCTTATGAAACTACTCACTGAGCTTTTGATGTTTACATCATGATATGTTACTCTGCGCATTATTTTTTGAAATCTACCAGTTTATAATTCTTTCTCTCTGTTTTCCTGATGATGGCTTGTTTCCTCCAGTGTTCTGCATTTACTTCCAGTGCTTCTTCTCAAACAACGTGGACAATGCGGGCCACCTTCCCAGAATATGTGGTTGCTCTGGCTACAATTGTTGGATCCGTGCTATTTTCGGTGTGTGCCTTATCTTAACATTTTTATTTAATCTGTTATTATTTACTTTCTCTTCTGCCTTGATGTTAAACTGAAATCTAGGATTATGCTACATAAATTTTACAGGTTCATTTGACTATGTTGTTGTAGTTGCACTTATTATCTAGAATGGGAATATTCTATATAGTGAGTTCACTATGCTGCTGAAGTTGCACTGTGCTATCGTAGTGCACTTACGGGAAATGAATGCAATGGCATGTACTGTGACGTTTGAATTTGATTTATCTTTAGAGTTCTACTGACTTGTTAAGCTAGAGATGAAAGTTGATCCTAAGGATATGGTATATGCTTTTTGCAGCCACTTTTGCATTAGTGGTGAACAGTCGTACTTGTATTTCTCTTCTTCTACGCTTGTTTTTTTTCTGGCATTTACAAGGGACTTGGGACTTTCTTGTTGTTCATATAATAGATATTCGGAGGTGTTGGGATTGCTTACCTTCCGTTGGGACTCATCTTTTCATTTATCCGGCGCCCCAAGGCTGTAATTACTCGCTCACAGTATATAAAGGTGTGTTTATGTGAAACATACTTGACTGCTTTCACTTGCATTTGCGTTTTGAAATTTCATTCACTCCACTAAACAAATTGTATACATAAATACTAAATATTTGCATTTGTATCTGACAGGAGGCGACTGAATTAGCAAAGAAAG
Source organism: Tillandsia fasciculata (assembly GCA_029168755.2). NCBI lineage: Eukaryota > Viridiplantae > Streptophyta > Magnoliopsida > Poales > Bromeliaceae > Tillandsia > Tillandsia fasciculata. The sequence continues at coordinate 5,696,754 of CM054952.1, forward strand.
CTAAAGAATTGAAAAAAGCTACTGAAGCCCTTCACCAAGAAGAGAGAAGCGGTAACAAAGGCAGAAAATGGCGCAAAAACGTGAAGGCTGTCGAGAAGGTATTCTAGTTTTCTTTCTGCGTTCTCTCTCTGTTGCTTTCTCAATCAATATCTCCCCTTTTTCTTCTGTTATCTTACAATTACATGAGGATTTACTTCCTGTTAGTGTACCTGTGATTCCTTGCTAGATGTCTAATCATCATAGTTAGTTTGTACTTTTGGCTATTCAATGTGATTTGATTATTATTATTATTATTATTATTATTATTGGATCATTTATATTTCTTACTATTTGTTCTCTGATCTGGCGTTTTCAAAACATAAGTTTATCTTTACACAGATTTGAGTTGATTAGTTAGACTAGCCTAGGTTATCCTTGTTTAAGTTCCCGGACAGGTTGCACATGATTATCCACCTTAGGGACCAATAACCTCACTCAACTTGCCCCCCATCTGGTAAAATAATCTTGAATTGAACTCGTTTTGTTACAACAGATGGAAATGGAGGGAAACTCTGTAATGTGCTCATAAAGATATCTAAAATATAGATATACTGATTTACTCTGTTTAGAACCATTTTTATATTCTTTAGTAGGTATACATGATGTGTAAATTATCATTTCTCAGCTAGCACAGAGTTTCAGATCTACGTTTGCACTCTTTTGTGTACGAAAATAAAAATATAAAGCTGTTATTGTGTGAGCAATTTGGTTCCTATGTCATTGATTCATACAAATAAGCTGCAGAAATTGCAGGTATAATAAGCAGTTTGATGACGTACTATGTTTCAATATCTTTCGTTGGATAATATAGGGAAACTTTAGAGTACCTGAAATGACTTTGCTGAGTGATTATTTATCAAATTTTTAGTTGAACATGTTAGTGATGGTACACTTTCGGGCCGTTCAGTTCAAGCTCCACTTAGATAATCCATAATTTCCACTAACACTGGAGTCTCATTATATACGAAACCCATCTTAATATCCATTAGTGTTATGATGGCTATATTTATTGCTTTGAGGAACTTGCGTTTGATTACAATTATGATTCTTAAATTCTCTGTTTCTTTTACCAGAACAATATTACATTTATTTGTCTTTATCTATGTTCTAAAGTATCTTGTTATTTGTAATTCAATTTCTAGGAATTACTACTCCTGGAAGATGATACGAAGGCTTTGGAGGAAATGTATCCTCAGGGAGAACAGGTAAATACAATATGCAGCCTTTCTATCAGATATTTGCCTTTAATTTTTCTTTTGTTAATGCCTTTCCTTCGTTAACTTTTTACAGGCTGAGACTACTTGGGCTTTTACCGTCCTTGGATACATAGGAAAGCTTATATTGGGTATTATTGGGTATGCTTCCTACTTGTGCCATTTCTGTTTTGTGCTTCTTAATATATTATACTTATCATGGGTCATACTACACATAAGGGATAACTTCATGTATACCCTTCATCCTATCCTTAATTATATACAAACTCCTCTTAAGTGTCAGCATCATGATATATACAAACTACTCTTAAGTGTCAGCATCATGATATATACAAACTCCTCTTAAAGTGTCAGCATCATGAATACCCCTTTAATTTAGAGAAACTATCATAAATACCTATACTGATAAATCTATCTGAAAGCTAAATAAAATTCTCATTTTACCATCATCTAGTATCTATGCCTTTTTAAATAATTTAAAGATATTTTGCTTGAAAACATTATAAATACACCTGAATGTATACTAAATTGAAGTAATTAATTGGAATAAGTAAACTACACAAATAGTAAACAAAAAATCATACTCATTTAGACAAAGTAGAAAATAGATTCACAAAGAAGTACAGTATTTTTTTAGTTTTAATTAATTGTTACCTAAGATGAGCAGGAGACCCACATGATATTGAAGTAAAAAAAATGGACTTACGTAGATAAAGAAAACATTTATATATTAAAATATAAACAAAATTCAAGTCATTCTTGGATGAGAAATAAATTTATTAGCACCCTATAATCCCACACAATTATTTATAATTGGGTATAACCAGGGGCAAATTAGTCCAAAACTCTTAGTCAAGGTGATGAAGTGTATTTTTGATATAATTCATTAATTTATTGCGGCAGAATTAATATTGATAATTTTGAAGGGGTATCCATGATATTTTATTACTTATGAAGGGCGTGTTTGAAATTGCCTCTATAAGGGTTAATTTTATCTATAAAAAAACTTTTATGTTCTTTTGTCAATTATGTTAGCGCGGATCTTTTGATTAGTGCACTTACCTTTTCAGGTTGGTTGTCTCAGTGGCTTGGGTTGCGCATATCGTCATATACTTATTGATCGACCCTCCTCTTTCGCCTTTCTTGAATGAGGTCTTCATCAAACTGGATAGTGTTTGGGGTATTCCATTCTGAGCACTTGACCTTACAACAGTTCTCATTTTATTTTTTTGGCAAAAAACGTACAAAACTTACCTGAACTTTAATGAATTTATAATTGCGAGAATTGCATGAAATATACTAACTAAATCTGTAAAGATAAACGACGTATTCAAATTTTGAAGACAAGTATCATTAATTGACTCAAATAAAACGAATTGAAAGATTGGATAGTAAAATTAAAATTTTGATATGTTGGGTTGCCGACTCAAAATGGTCCATAGTTCGGGCAAGTTTTGTATGTTTTTACCTTATATTTTTCATTTTCAGTAACATCTATGGGAATATTTTTCATTAAAATTCTAACCTGTGTTGGTCGCTGTGATAGGTCTGCTTGGTACTGCAGCATTTGCATTTTTCTGCTTCTATCTATTGCTCGCAGTGATTGCAGGGGAAATGATGCTTGGTCTCAAATTAGTCTTCATTACCATCCACCCAATGAAGTAATTAGTTGCGATTTGCTGAAACAATGAAAAATATTATCAATTTTGCGTAGTTTTCTTTTTGGTTCCTAACAACTTAGTCTACCTGTTTCAGATGGGGAGCAACTCTCATGAACTCTTTTCTATTTAATGTTGGGCTTATTCTACTTTGCTCAATCAGGTCTCTACAGAATATGCTCTTATATTATTATTATTATTATTATTTCGTTAGTGTTTTTTTTTTTTTTTGTGCCACTTCTATGTGATGCTATCTATTCATAATGATATACAGTAATCTAATTGGAGGTTGGTAAATTTCAGTGTTGACTTAAATCAACGGCTATTTAAGATACAACAAGATTTCATTTTCAACAAATTACTGTGGGGCGATTTCCAGCATTTTATCAGTTTTGTACAATATACTACCTTTAACATCTTCAAAATTTTCCTCTTTTGTGGCTAATTTTAAATCTGAACCTTTTCCTCTGCAGCGTGATTCAGTTCTGCGCCACAGCTTTTGGTTACTATGCTCAAGCAACTGCTGCTCAAGAGATATTCGGCCACACACTGCAATCTTTGCGTGGAATCAAGTATCTCTACAAGTGAGCTTTTAGTTAGTTAGTTTTTTTTTTTTTTTTTTTTTTTTTTTTTTTTTTTTTTTTTCTCTAATGGCTTCCAATTTCCCACTCAAATGCCGCAAAAATAGAAAATTACTCTCTCTCTCTCTCTCTCTCACACACACATTTTTTTTAAAAAAATCCTTGTTTACTTTCAAATGACTCGGGCTTTGCATCTATTATTTTCGCAGGTATAATGTGTTCCAGTATGTATTTGTTGGCCTAGCAGTGATCACACTCGTCTACTACGCACTATTCGTAAGTCACATCCTTTTAATTACTTCAATCTACCATTTGGAATCCAGGAAATATCAGTCTTTTGTTGTCACTTCATTGTGTTTAGGGATGGAGAAAGAGGAAGCCAACTGGAAGGTTTCAGCTTTCGAACTGATGAATTTGTGCTTTTACTGTAAGCTCGAGTTCCGTCGAAGTTGATCTTGTTTTGTCGTGGAGTTATAGAGGTTGCTAGTGATGTATATGGTCTCAACACTTTCTACTCCGAGAGACGAGGGATGTAAAACTAGTGAGAGCTTGGCTTCTTGAACAAGTGCAAGAAGAGTTGCGGCCGCCCTGCACAAGGATTGTTTCTGACAGACTCGCCATTGTTTCTTTGCCCCTCCTCTCTCTCTCTCTCACCTTCCTACTTATGTTCTATATAGCTGGCTGATGTAATTTTATACTCTGGATCTTTTGTGAGAGAAAGATTGATCGGTTGTTTTTTTTTTTCTTTTTTTTTTTTGGTAATGCTATTTTTTTTAATGTGTGGGAGACTATTTTTGTACATGTTATGTTAGTTTCCATGCAAAACATTTATTAATGCTTACTTGAGTATTCCCATAGGTCTAAAAAGAGAAACTGCTAATTAGCTGCATGTTGTAAAAGCTGCCTTGGTAATTGTGAATTTGGTACATCCTAATAAGGAACCCCATGCTCTCATTATGTAGTTGAGAGGTTCCAGATGCTATTGATGAAAACCTCCTAAGGAGGAGGAATTCTACTATGTAGTAGTTATATCATATTATCTGCATTTAGTCGATCATGTAAGTAGAGTTTATATATTTTTAATAAGATAAATTTATTTATGCTTTAAATTTTTTATTATTGAATTTGTATTAAGATCCGTACTATAATATATATATATATATATATATATATATATATATATATATATATATATATAATTAGGCTAGAATACTATCGATAGCATCATGCCATTGATGCTATCAAGTTTTTAGCCGTTGGATTAAAAAATATGCGGTTGGGATTATAATGGTCTCCTAGGGTTTACTAGGTGGTTGGTTGAATAGTAAAAATTTTAGGGAAACATTATAATCTCACCCGCATATCTTTTCATCCAACGGCTGTAAACTTGATAGCACCAATTGTTTGGTGCTATCGATAGTATTCTAGCCGGACTATATATATATATATATATATATTAGTTGATTTTACAATAGTATAAATTTTAATACAAATTTAGTAATAAAAAATTTATAAGTATAGTTGGGCTTTTGCTTTTAAAACTATATAAGCTCTACTTCAATCATATTTATTTTTTTTGAGAGAAAATTACGATAAAAATATATTTTTAAAAATTATGATAGGATGGATAAATTTTAGGAAAGCAATTTGATTGGTGGGCGACTTCACACTAGCAATATATGATTGCTGTTTTTCAGACTTTTTTTTTTTTTTTTTTTTTCATAAAATACCATGATTGAGATTTTATGCAATTTGAGTATACAGAAAGTATTCTTAAGTATGAGAAAGGTTGATGACAAATACCTAGTTTAATCTAATATATATATATATAATATATTCCTATGAGGGTTGTACTCTTTTTATGTCTCTTTAGAAAATTTCAAATCCGGCCATTGCTTGAATCAAATTAGGGTTTTTGATACCCTGTTTGAGTTTATTAGCACAACTGAACCGTTTTTGATACCCTGTTTGAGTTGATTAGCTCCACTGAAACGGTTGGAAGTGGAAGATGGGCGTCAAATAGCAGTATGATTTATGATATATAAAGTTCATTTTTTTTTTTTTTCGACATAATTTATTTAATAATCAAATTATTTTAAAATTATTAATTTTTAATAATTACTATGACATTCACATGATTTACTTGCTAAGTAAATAATATCGAAAAAAATTAAAATTTTATTTCTAAAACTTCATATATTCTAAATCATATTTAATGGTAAAATAAAAAATAGGAAAATAGTATAGAGCTCATATACTATCAATAGTCAATAGCATAGGAGTTTAACCCACACACTCTCTCTCTCTCTCTATATATATATATAGAGTTCGGCTGCTATGCTTGTACAAGCGCCCCGGGTCGAAACTGCGACCCGGCTCGCCAACAGATCCGCCGCCTATACAGTGAACCCTGTATAGACGAAGCGTCTAACCTGCAAAAGAAGATACTATACTAAACAGATATCAGAGCTGAAAATAAACTGCTAGAATAAATATAAAATACAACTCTCACAATATACAATAAGTCCTCACCAGGAACAAAATACAAAAGTCTCTCAAAAAAAAGAAAAGGTACAATTCGATCCTCACTACAAATGCCTCTCAACAGAAAAAAACCAAAATAACATAGGGGTACCTCTACTCACATCCTGAAGACTGACGGGAAGGAATCTATCTCGCGAACTTCCTTACCTCGATCTGAAGAAGCTGGAGCAGCAACCGGAACAGCAGGAACAGGCGTAGAAGTCCCTGGGGAAAAGACACCACGACGGGTGTGAGAACTACCTCCCACAGTAGCTCTCAGTGGGTGCCGTCAACAAGCCCAACGGTCTGCCCACTAAGTCTACTAGAGGCAAGAAGAATAATGCAGTACTGAAGGAAAAAAGCTGGGAAAATAAATTCTACAGCTACTATGCCCCTATCTAGATGCTCAAAAAGCAGGACAGATGAAAATATGATGCATCTGCTAATATAACAGTATGATCACCCAATCTGAACTGACTGCCTCCTCGGGTCCAGTCAAGCCTGCGCCTACCTACTGCCGTATATCCCGGAGGACCGGACTTACGTAGGGCGTCCGTAGCTGCCAAAACTGGCTCAGCCAGAGGGATTATGTCCGTAACTGCCAAAACTGGCTCAGTCAGAGGGGCTGCGTCCGTAACTGCCAAAACTGGCTCAGTCAGAGGGACGGCACGACAAGTCGCGGTACAAGAGTAACATATCCACCCCGGGTGTGGCTCTCGAGGGGCGCGACCCCACCGAGGAAAGGTATCCGCGCACTCTGTCGCTCAGGTGGCATTGCAGGCTATGGTCAAAATCCACGCTCACGCTCTGCTCAGAAGAACTCAATCCTCAACATCTCTCACAACAGTCGGAGCACACTCGACGACTCAGCTGATCAGCTCACACGAAACCCGAGACACTCGCCTCTCCAACAACTCACAGCACAAAACCCACTGGCTGGAGACACTCCACAGCCAGGATCAACCTACCACAGAGGGCTAACAGAACTTAGATATACAATACCCAAAGACACGAGACCACCGTTGACTCCAACGGCTCCCAACCACAGAACATAAACCCCACAACGGGCGATAATAGAGGATCCGGAAACCCCGAAAGACTAGAACCTACAACCCTATCAAACAAGAACAGGCTCTAGGTATAGCCTCTCGTTGTTCTCGTTCCAAACGAAAAGGCAGACCTTAGAACCCAGACCACTTGAATCATCTCGAGTGGTTACATTTATAGAAAAAGGTGATATTTCTTTTAGAAAGCCATTTGATCTGTAAGAAATTCATATTTAATAATTTTTAGTTCTTTTTAGGAAAACCATTGAAAACAAGTTTTTATACCCAAGCCTCGTAGAGCTAAGCCCTTGTCCAATCAAATAAGAACAGACTCGGGCGACCCTACGACGCTTGGAGGAAAACATCGGTTGGCTAAAATCATATGTGTGTCTTAAAATAGTTCTGGGTTCAAGGTTCTGCTAACACTGGTAAACCGCCGCCACTAACACCGCGGCAACCAATAAAGAATAGGAAAACGAAATACCTCGGGACCGCCGTCCTCCTAAACGGCTCCCGCCACAGATGTAAGATCAACTATCTCTACCAGACTCCACTCTGCCCCCAAGCACGAGTGTAGAAAGCATCCCACACTAAGAAACCCGACCACTCGGCCCACTACCCGGGCGAGTAACACTATGTCCAGAAAAGAGGTGTGGATGTCTAAACAAAATAAACCTAGCCCGAGTTGAAGTTTTCTAAAGTCTGGCTAAACATGATACAAATGACGGGGGTGCTAGGTTAAGTTCCAAGATAACATTAATTTACCGCTAATAGGAAATATGAGGTTGCATGATCATCAAATAATACAAGGATTATCAACTAACACTTTCTAGCATACTACACAAGAGTACCACTATCATGCATGATCCTACTTAGCAGAATTAAAGAACATTCCATAAGTCTTGGAGACAAGGCCACCCACCAGAAAGCGCACAACTGTCCATGGTCGCACAGGTAAGAGAGTCCAGAAACAGCCAAAGCACAAAATCCTCCAAGCTAGCAACACCGTTGTAGTGCTCACAATGTCCTGGGTACAATAACGATCCACAATTACATACAAATTCACACAAATTTCAAGTTCCAAAAATCCTGTATGAACAGTCCTCTTGCCAAGAAATTTTCACCTGAAAATATTCTTCCAAAAATTTCGATAAAAATACCACGGCGATCCTCGCGAAGTGTAGATGTCGATAGGCTCTTGAATCGTCGAAAACCGATGTCCGGACGAAGAGATAAAAATCCGACAAGTAGGTGCTGTCCAGGAATTCTCACAGCAAAAAGGGGCTCAGTAAAGCCTCGAAAACCGTGCCAAAACCCATATCTAGACAAAACACTCAACACGAAAGTCGAAGATATACCTCTCGTGAATCCAACGCCGCAAAAATCGCCGAAAAAGACTGTCGGGGTAGCTCTGTGAAATTTTTAGACCGAAATGCGGCGATAATGGGCCTCCAACAGTAAATCATCGCACTGCGCAAAGATGCCAGAAACGTCGTCGCCGGAGCTTCCAGAAAATCCGGGCCTCTGCCAGAAGATGCGCGACTCGAAGATCTACAACTTTTCTAAAGGGACCATGGGCTGAGGAGCTCGGGAAAGGGGGCAAAAAGCCCCAGCAATCCGGGTATTTATAGGCCCAGCGCGAAAATCCAGCTTTTTTGGACTTGGCCCAACATTTCGGGCGCCCGAATAATTCGGGCTGCTACAGTAACGGGCCCGGCCCGTTACTGTGTGCGCCCGAATCGCCCTCAGGCCGCCACGTGTCCCAGGAAGTCTCCCCGCACCCGGCGCACGCGCGCCGACCAACGCCGAGACGCCACGTGCCCCGGCAGGGCGACGTGCACCGCTGCGCCCCGACCAACCATGGGGCGCCACGTGGCGCCCCCACGTCGCCCGGTCAAACCCCACGCCGCGCCCACGTGCTTGGTACTATCTATAGCATAGTAACCGAGCTTTATATATATATATATATATATATATATATATATATATATATATATATATATATATATATATATGCTACAAGATGTGTCTTTTAATGCATGAAAACCTTTCATACCCTATAAATAGTATGTTTTGGCTATTTCAGAGTAATATAACCAATTCTTTGTTTTCTTTCTTCTTCTTCTTTCTTCATGAATACCAACAATTATATGATTATGCTTCTATGTTTTTTATCCAGTCTTGATCGAAGGTTAATAATATGAAAAATACTTGATGTACACCCAAAAATGAGTGTACATCATACACCCCACCCATCTTAGGGTGGGGTGAATTCCACCCGTCACTTCGAAGTGATCGGTGGAAACATCCCCACCCTTGGTTGGGTAGGGTATAACCTCTACACCCAAAAATGGGTGTAGAAATAGCATTGCTCTAATAATATTAGTCATTCCAATTTTTTTCAGAATAATAAACCACCAACCAAACGTAGACTTAACGAAATCCATAATTAACTATATTGTGTTTTTTTAAAAAAAATTATTTACAAAATTTATATAGGGGTGGAAAGTGAGATGTACAGTTATGAATGAGTAGCGGAAACTTTTAGTGCGCCTCCCACCAGAGCCGAACTCTTGAGTTGGCCTTTCTATAATTTTATCATACTCTTCATGGTTTGAGGATGTAGCATAAGCTTCAAAAAAAAAAAAAAAAAAAAAGAGAACACACATACATAAATAAAATAACAATTCAAGTGGTGTATTGATTCATTACTCTACCAAGAAGTACAAAATTAGTAAGAAAAGAATCTACAAAATCTGTTCAACATATAGCCCAGAAAACCAATCTCTCTCTCTCTCTCTTCTTGTACACAATAAATATATATATAATGAGTGAAAGAATTGTGCACCAATGAAACAATTAATGTACATAAGAGATCCCTGAATGAAAATGAAAACTGCATACTCTTTCTACTGCTCCCTAATTTTTCTTCTTCTTTCTTTTCCTAAGAATCTCTGCCTCAGGCTGTCCAGTAAGCCTTCACGGCGACGAGAAGCTTCTCCCGCTGGAATGGCCCGTCTTCGTGGTCGACGATGTGGCTATTCCATCTCATGCCGTCGGTGATGCCCTTAATCTTCACCAGAATGTCGATATCGTCACGGATGATCACCGTGCCTTCCGGTCTTAGAATCCTATCCATCTCTAGCAGGATATCCTCCATCTCACATCTAACAAACAAATTATTCCATATGTAGAATGTTATGTAAAGACTAAAGGTTCCGTGCCTGCCTATTTGGTCCGACTAGAGCTTCTCCGCTTAGAAGCTAAAGCCAAAATGTTTTTGGAATCAAGTTTTTAAATTTTTTGGATCCAGAAGCTCCTTTTGACTTTCCAGCATGACAGTAAGCTCAAAAAATAATTTTGCTTCGCAAGTCACACATTCTGCTTATCGAGTAGTGAAGCTTTTCTAAAAGTCATGCTACATAGGCACTTTAATGTAATGTTTAGCTTGGTGGAGTTTTTTAAAAAGTGCATTTCAAAAACCTATACCAATTTTAAAATTATTTTGTAAGAGCTTAATTCCTTATCAAATCAACTCTTTGTGGAACCATTTTTTTTTCTCCTTTAAATTTGGTTACAAATTATAATGTGTAGATAGAGCTCTACCGACCCTCCAATCATCAGCTTTCTCTCTTAAAAAGAGAACAAAAAAAAAAAACCTATTGCTAAATACTTCTCGAATAGAAAAGCCGTTTGGATCAATGAAGCACATGAAAGAAAAATAATAATAATAATAAGAAGAAGAAAAGAATGAGAAAGCAAGGACAATATACGGCACCTGTCTTTGTAGAGGCTGAACAGAGAATCAGCATGAAGCAGATCATAAGTCCTGGGATATGTAGACATGGCCTCACACCTACAATGCAACAATTAAGCAATTATATCTATGAGTTGAAAACTCTTTAAACTATCACATCAATCAATACCAACATATCAATGCATACATTTTACAGTTAAAAAAGTTATCACTGTATACCCATAAGATCTTGAGATTTCTAAGACATACCAATCTTGGTAAGTTCCGATGAGCCCGCGCTCGTAGATCACCCCGAGAGTGTTAACCTTTGCGACTGTGGGGACGATGTTCATGACCCACACAGGATCGTAGATGAGGGCCGCCGCGAACCCGCCAAGACCAGAGTTCATGTCGAGCAGATTACGGTACCGTCTTGGCTCCGCCAACTGGCGGCTATTTGCCTTGTAGTGTTTGACTCTTTTCCGCCACAGCTCGGAATCTTTGAAGAAGACTTCTGGTGAGATGCCCTCTAGAGTTCTGCTGGTTATCCTCGGTGGCAATGCAGTTAGTCTCTCTGGCCATCTCTTCAGCTCTCCTCCGGCGATCTCCCCGGGTGCCGCCACCTCAGGTAGCGGAGTGATGCAAGTTTCCATCTTTGTGTACCTGAATAAGCAAAATTGTTTGAAAATATTTGTCAGAAATGTAATTTCGTACCTTTTCTTACAAACGCAATCGGAAGGACATATTTTTCCGCGTAAAACATTATCTAATATTGAATTTCTGCTAGTACGATAAAAAAGGGGCACCGGAAACAACAAAAGAGTTAAACAAAACGAGAAATATACGAGTAATTCCCTGTTCTTTTTCCTTTTTTTTTTTTTGGATAGTACATGTGTATCCTATCAGTCTATCACACAATTTATAATTCAGTATGTAAATTTGACTTACATTCTCAATTTCACTCTAAAAGAAAGCCTTGATTTTATTATTTAATTCTTAAATTTGCCCTAATATCTACCTCATCGTCGGAGTTTCAATTCTAGCAACGGAAATTCTAATGACAACCTTTTCAAATCGGCAGAATTAGCAGAATTTAGTTGATAGGCAGAACAAACTTGAAGGACCAAATTCGTAACATCGATGTCTAACTTTTAGGGACTAGAGTTGTAATTAATTCTACATAAAAGAGCGAAAATGAAGAGAAAAGAAGGTGATGCTTATAAGTGTTGCAATATTGGAGGAGAACAAACCAAGCAGCATCTGGGTCTTGATTAGAACAGAATTGGAGGGAACTTTCAAGGCCCTCTCTGTTGGCTCTGCAGCTGAGATGGTTGATGGGCTTCTGCCAGATTGCAATGTCCCCCTTCTCCACCAGCTTTGTCCAGCATAAGTTCCGCGCAGTTGCCTCGATGGCCGCCTGCTCCGCGCTCAGCTCCTCCGCTGGCCTCTTCCACCCCTTGAGATGCCGCTTCCAGTTGATCGGCGGCCCCGACAGGATCCAGTAGCCGCCTGGACGCAGGATCCGGTCGATCTCGATAATGTACTGCCCATCTGTACTTGCAGCATACACAGTAGCAATGCACTCATGCTGTCAGAAAAGGAAAATTTTCATTTTGAATCTTTATTTTGGAGCTTTAATTGCTGCAACAAAGAAGGTCTTTTTGTATTGCCTTCTTTATATAGGAGTGATAATTAGCCAACCACATTGTGACATATTAAGTTGGCAGGTTAAATGAAGAACACCGTAAAACTTAAAACAGAAAAGATGTCTTTTTCTTTTTCTTATTCTTATTCTTCTTCTTATTTTTTTAAGAATGTCTATAGCTACATGCATACACTCTTCTCAAACATAGAGTATTTGAACTTAGAACCTATTGCCTGAAGTGAAGAGGTGGATACCAACCAACTATTCCAGTAGTATTGGTGACTAAGAAAATTATATTATTATAAGTTTCCATTGCAAGACAACAATATTTGTTCGAGTTTGATTTAGGTAAGTGCCGTCCTCATCGAGACACTCCTGTGCTGTACTGTGCCCCTACAATTAGGGGAATGGTACAAAAGGGGTGCCGCGGGAGAACCCACGTGCTCTCATTCTTTTTTCTCTGCATGCTCTTTCCATCCTATCTCTTTCCTTTCTTTTCTTCTACCTTAAGATATTTCCTTTTTTCTTTTCTAAGAGATTACTTAGAGGCAAAGAAACACTAAAATCTTGGATCTATTACTTGGACCGACTATTCCAGTAGCAGTGATGACAAATAAAATCATATTATTAATGAGTTTCCATTGCAAGACATCAATATTTGTTCAAGATTGATTCAGGGGAGTGCTCTCCTAAGAAATTAAAGTTTAAAGGACAAATCTCAGACTGATCATTTACTCTATTTACACCGTGATTTGATATCCTTACAACAATTTATTATTCTTTCTATTTAAGGAGCGGTAAATCTCTCCCCTTAGCTAAGCATGTTGGACTCTATTTTGATTGGACTTTTACCAATTCTATAATTAGAAACTATCGGTACAAAAAGGACTTTCTCTCCGTAATGAAAAAGCGGTTTATGCTTTTTCTAACAACCATACTCAAAAAGCTCTTAAAAACACCATTCTTTGAGACAAATTCTTTGAGACCAGACGTGACAAGCTTTTAGAGACAAATGATTATTTCAAAGAGAGACAATAGTTGCAGTAGTACCATAGAGGTGCCAGGGGATGAGGCAACGGGAGCAGTGGGCCATGTCGAAGGCGCGGGCGGGGTAAGGGAGCCGCATGGTGGCGAGGATGCCGAGCATGGCCGGGACGCCTCGTTCTAGGGCGAACTGCACCTGCGCTTCGTGCGTGTCCTTGGGTGCGAACGACATTGTCAGCACCTTCCGCGACAGCAGATACGCACCCCAGCTCGCCACCTTTGTAACAACACCATTACATAGATATACACAGTTAAACTAAATTTATAGGCTCAATCTTAGTTGTTCATCACTTTGTAAAACAGAATAGTACGTAGAAGAGTCTTAAAATAGAATGCAAATGAAATAAGTGATGAGTGTCGAATATAAAATGTTAAAACACTAGTATCTGACAGCCTAAGCTTTTAGAGACAAATCGTTGTTTCACAAGGTTTTCAAAGGGAGATCCAAAGTTCGATTTTCTTTAATTCTTCAAGTTGCTGAAACAAAAGTATGGTTTTAGAATTGAATCTGTTACTACATCATCTCGTACAGACACAGTGGCTTATGGTTCATCTTTTGGAGATAACTTGATTGCTGAATTAGCTACTAGCCACCAAATCACATGCTAGAGAAGATATAATTGTTGAATTGTGATAATCCTAAGATAACATAATGACTGAATAGTTAATTAACTTTTTGGCAATTGAATCAACTGTTACATCATCCCTTCCGGTGAAATTAAATGGAGTTAGAAAAATAGAGTTTGATAAATGAACCTTAATAAATTGAAGTTGGTAACCAAAGTGAAACTTTATCATAAGTTCAGTGACCAATAACGCAATTTAACTCTTTCTAAGTATAACTATTTATTTGGTCAAATTGGAAAAAGTTTTTCAATTTAATGGTCATTCCTTTCGAGTTTAGTAAAAATAAATCACATATTGATGACATATAAAAACCAGAGAAGTTATACTTAAAAAAATTATAATAATTTTAAAAAGAAAATATAATAGAAAAAATGCTCATGCGGGGATAAGAAATACAAAATTCCTTATCTATTTACTACCTTTGATCTAGGAAAGTAAAAGAACAAATGATGCACACTGAAAAGAAACATATGATTTACGCAATTTGACTCATTTGAAAATGGATAATGTTATTAAAGAGAGCTGATGTTGATAGTGACCAATAGATTTGTTAAATTTGTTTACTATTTCTTGACAAATTT
>CM054952.1:5711547-5759047 GCA_029168755.2 Tillandsia fasciculata
GGTTGGGTTTAGGAAGGATCAAATAGGGGAAAAAACACCTAGAGGGGGGTGAATAGGTTTGTACACAATAAACACTCAAAAATTCATTGTGCGGATAAAACCCAATGCGGAAAATAAAACACACAAATTTTTACGTGGAAAACTCCAAAACCGGAGTAAAAAACCACGGGACCGCTAACACGGTAAAATCCACTAGAGTTAACACACGTACAAGGTGATATAACGTACTCACAGACGACTCAACCTTTTACATACGCCCTAGTCGATCTTCTCCGCTCGCTCCACGACGCTTCTCGAATCCAGCTTCTGCGCCCGGCACCGCTGAATCCACAGCGTCCAACGTCGATCCACGACGTCCCGACCGAATCCACGGTCTTCACCCAATGGTACGCTTCGAATCCACGAACGCACCTCGCTCCGAATCCACGAGAGCGATAACACCTTGAATCCACAAGGCCACGCGAGTCCACGCGCCGATTTTGGGATAAATCGTTGTTTGTTTGGGTGGTGATGATCCGCCGAATACTTAGATCAAGAGTAGATCGGAAATACCATCTAAGTATTCATTAGTTTGATTCAACTCAAGATATGAGTATGAAAATCCTAGAATCAAACTAATCAATATAGATGAAGAACCATTAAATAGATCTAATGATTTCCGTTCTTCTCTATATATGTGGATTAGGCCGTATAAAATGATATTTGAAAATGCCGGCTCTTTTTTCCGATGTATTTTGATGCCCTAGAAATGAAATAGAAGGGCTATATATAGGTTAGAAACCCTAGGAAGAATATTCGGATCAAAAACAAACTTTTCTGGAAAGTTTTACCGACGGCGATCCGGATTGCAAAGCCACGATCCGGATTGCAGACGCAAGAGCAGTTTCCAGAAAATGCCTGTTCGGGATCCGGATCAGAATCTACGATCCCCGATCGTTCATACAGTTTTCACAAACATGTTTCGGGAAACCCATTCGGGATCCGGACTTCCCAAGCTGTGATCCGGATTGCAGCAATGTATGAACGAAAACACACCTTTCGGGATCCGGATTGAAAGCCACGATCCGGATCCTGAACATGTCCCATGTCCAGTTTTTGATGAATAAGCAATTAAAACCTCTTCCAAGTGTTTCTACACTATAAGAAGTATTCGGATCATCAAAATTATTTAGTTAAACGTACCTGATCCTTTTGAATTCTTCTTTCTTGAGATTGAGGTATATGATCCAAGTTTCTTCATCTTCAATCTTCAAGACTTAACATTCACGAAATACGCCAACTCAAATTCCGTAACAATCTCCCCCTTTGGCGGTTTCGTGACAAAACACAAATCCACAAAGAAAATTCAAAAAGGATATTTTTGTTGCTATCACCATACAACAAAAATTTACAAAAGAGTTCCAGAAAATAAAAACATGAGATAAACTCCTAAGACAGACTCTAGACTTAGACATCTGTAACTTCTGCACACAGAAAACATTCTTGACAAACAAAATCGTTAGATACCTCAAGAATTGAAACATTCAAAACCAATACAGAGATAGAGTTTTATCTCATCATGACATTTGAAAAATCAGATATGTAAAGAACATAGTTAAAACCAACATATCTTCTAAGCAGTTGAAAACCAAATGTCAAAGTATGTTAGTCCAACATCAACTTGTTAGTCATATTACATGCCCAAATAGTTAGTCAAATAGTTAGTATAGAAGCATGTCCAATCACAAAAGAAAAACCAAAGTTGAGTTGAGATTCATACTTACCTTGATTCATTTATTCACAATCATTGTTCATTCATTCATTCATTGTTCATGAGTTTTTTCTCTTCAACTCTCTCACTCTCTCTTCTCTCCCCTTTTTGTCACAAAACAAAGCCAAACGTACATGAGCTACAATATGTAAGGAGAAACAAAAATAAAGTAAAATATGCAAAAAAGAGAAATTAAAACTAAGAGATATGCAAAAACTGAAGTAAAAGACTATACTAAAAGAATCACTAACTAATGAAATAGTCGTCAAATGTCGTGCACAAAAGAAAAGTTGTTTTCAGAATCTGAAAAGTCAGAACTTGTGCAACCAATCTGGACATAATCTTTCGTCATCCGCTTGTCCATTGAGTTTACTTTCTTTCGTGATGGTGATGTGAGCTGCTGTTGTTATTTCATTCATTGCAATCCTTTGTTGTTCCTTCAAGATCGTTCTTGCTGAACAGATAGTCGTTGCTGCAACTTGAAAATCGAAGTCACTGAGCCTTCATCACTGTGCCAGGTGCTTGATGAGACAGTGGGCCGAGTGCATGGAGTCAGGCTTTCTTTCCAGATGCAGAAAGCTGAGGACATCCTGGCTTTGTTGTGAAAGACTTGACAATTGTTGACTCATCTATCATTGTCCCAGAACATTGATGACTCGCGAAGGTATGTCAACTGAAATTTCCTGTAAGATCCTCATTATAATCAGTGGAAAAGGTAGTCGCTCAGATAGGATGAGGATGCTCAACATATCGTTCATTCTATTCCAGATGATGTAGGGGATGTTGATATTCAATGCCCCATTGCCTCAGATGGATGTCCTATGAGAATATAAGAACAACAATCTTTCCCATCTCACAACCTTCGTCTGCATGTTTGGAAGAATGTTGTAGCAGTGATGAAGTTTAGAAGCGATATTCCAGACAAGTTCTTTGGATCTAACTGATTTTCGGCATTTGAGTTCCCTCGAGACAAATTCCTCGATAACTTTGCCCATAAAGTTTTGTCAAACCATTTCCTTTCAAATAGTGAGCTCCTCTTGCTGGCTCATTCCCAAAACCTCTCCAATCAGTTGGAGTGATCTTTGAATTTCATTCCTTGATATTCGTATAGAATTCATAGACCGTTTTCAATTCGCGAAGATGCTGCGTTGGTATAGAAGGTCCTCACTGGTGCAGGCAATATCCGAGAGTTTCAGGGAAGCGACAGACTTGAAGAGAATTTGCTTGATCAATCAAGTCCAAATTCTGAGAGTGACCTTCGTAAGCTTCAATGTTGACGTGACGTTTCTCCAATGCATTCGCGATGTTCAAAAGCTCAAGACGGTCACTGTTAACAAATACCCCTTCAACACGTGGCGGAGAGTCAGGTAGCTATTGGTGGTTCAACTTTGGTCGCCTGTTTTCTCCTTCCAACGTCCAGCAAGCCGTTTCCGTTTTATAGAGATAGTTGGAGCAGGCCTAGGAGCATTCCCAGTGTCAGGAGCTTTTCCTTTTTGCTTAGAGTTGTCACAATACCCTCATCATCATCATCATCTGTTAACATTCCCAGTGTACTTCATCTGTTTCTTCAAGTTCAGTGTCGGATATTCCACTTCTCCTTTTCTTTGAGTTTCTTGGCTCTCTTCACTTATTGGTTGGTCTAGTGAGCACCATCGTAGGAAGTAACATTACCAGGAGATGCCATTGATCTAGTGCTTTGTTTTAAGAAATGTCCTGTGAAAACCAACTCAAGAACATATGAAAAATGTCAATTTTGAAAAATCTTGAAACATTGTACCTAGACAATCATAATCATATAGAGAAGCCAAGAATCAAATTAGTTTTCCAAAAAGAATTTTAAAAATAGATCAATTCCATGATTTACAAAAATTCCTCTTTTATGCCCTAAAACCGAATTTTTAGAAATCGAAGGCTAAAAACTCGTTAATCAAGAAAAACCCAGCATAAAAGCAAAACTAATTGATCCAGAGTTCTTATTTCAAAAGAAATTTGATCAAAAACCATTCACAAACGAAAAAATCCATCTTTTCAACTCACGTTTGATGAAAAACCTAAAAACTGTGAAAAACCGAGTTTTGATCATGAAAACTTACTTGAATCCGAAGAACTTTGAGTTTTGAAGCACCAGAAGCAAGAGATCTAGAGAGAGAAACTCTAGAAGCTTGAAAACAGAAATTAGGGTAAAGAAATCTCGAATCTGATGTTTCTATATAAGCCCTAGCCGCGATCCGGATCGGATCCGGAATGTGATCCGGATCGGCTATACGCAGGGAAAATCCTGCGTTCGGGATCCGGATCACTTGCCACGATCCGGATCGGCTACACCTTTTTCTCCAGAAAAGTTAAAAAAATACAATAAAATCCAGAAAAAGTATGTAAGCATTTACCATGTCAACTTTAAACAAATAGCATCGTTTCATACAACAAGAAATAGATTATGCAAAATCTATCAAAAATATCCAAAAATGAAACGAAGATTTACGAAAGTTAAAACACTTAAAGTTGAACAACTTCAATTACATCTATCCTGATCCTATGTGTAATGTCTTTATCAAATCATCAATTTCAGTAAAGAAAATGAAGTACCAAGATCAATAGATGTTTGAAATCCCAGATAAGTTAAATAATATATCTAGACAATCTGTTGAAGGAGTGGCTCTTTGAGCATCTTTTACTAAAAATCCCACCTTATACCAACCATGAAATACGACTGAGTCAAGTATTTCAATATGAGTTTCATCAACAATTTTCAAAACAAAAGTTTGCTTTTCATTCATGGAGTTTCTTTTTCTTTCATTTTCTCCATGTGGTGGTAGTTTTCACACTCCTCATGGGATGTAACTCTTTCCACATCTTTTGAGCATTTCACATTTCATTGACTCCCCCTCAATTGGCTATCAATTATTTAATATATAAGGTATTCAACCAAACCATTGATCTCGAATTCATACTCGACTAAGCAATCAAATATGATAATGACTATACCAAGAGATCATTGAGAGAGAAATTGACTTTGATCACTTAGAAGATGGTTTAATAACGTAAATGATCATTGCAACATTGAAATATTATGACATCAAAAACATAATAAATTTCTAAATGCATAAAAGGATGCAAGTAAAGTCAATTATGATTTATGCTCAATTAGTGTGCTATGTACAAAACATAGATAAAGAACAAAACAAAAAGAAAAAAAACAAAACCTAATCTAAGCAAAGGTTTCAAAAGAGGTTATTTCAAGGAAAGCATGCCAATTGCTTTACGCAAGTGAATAAAACGTTTTTGATCCAAAGGTTTTGTTAAGATGTCAGCTAATTGATCTTCAGTTGAAATATATGACAGTTGAA
The DNA here is from genome assembly GCA_029168755.2 of Tillandsia fasciculata. Taxonomy (NCBI): domain Eukaryota; kingdom Viridiplantae; phylum Streptophyta; class Magnoliopsida; order Poales; family Bromeliaceae; genus Tillandsia; species Tillandsia fasciculata. Next base: position 5,716,645 of record CM054952.1, read on the forward strand.
GAATGTTTGATTCAACTAGCTCTCTAAGAAAATGATATCTAAGTTCAATATGTTTTGTTCTAGAGTGCAACACAGGGTTTTTAGAAATGTTAATGGCACTAGTGTTGTCACATAAAATGGTTACCGAAGATGTTGAAATTCGGAAATCACTCAACACGCTCTTCATCCAAATCAATTGGGTTGAGCAACTTCCTGCAGAAATGTACTCCGCTTCGGCAGTCGAGAGTGCTATGCAGTTCTGTTTCTTACTGTGCCATGCAACAAGGCAGTGGCCTAGATAGAAGCATGCACCACTCGTGCTTTTCCGGTCATCCACAGATCCAGCCCAATCGGCATCTGAGTATCCAACAATATCCAAAGTCGTTCCCATAGGATACCAAATTCCGAAACTGATTGTACCTTTGATATACCGGATGATCCGTTTCACCGCTTTCAGGTGAACCTCCTTCGGTGCTGATTGATATCTCGCACAAATCCCAACACTGAAGGATATATCCGGGCGACTAGCCGTGAGATATAGTAGACTTCCAATCATACTGCGGTACAGTTTCTCGTCTACATTCTCACTTTGTGATTCACTTCCAAGTCCCTTATGGCTAGTTCCCATTGGAGTCGGAAAATCTTTCGAATTTTCAAGATCAAACTTTTTGACCAACTCCAGTGCATACTTGGATTGACACAAGTGAATTCCTTCATCGTTCTGCTTAACTTGTAATCCAAGAAAATAATTCAACTCGCCCATCATGGACATCTCAAATTCGCTTTCCATGGTCTCCGCGAATTTAGAAGCATCATTATCTCTTGTTGCTCCAAAAACAATGTCATCAACATAGATTTGAGCAACTATGAAATTGTTTTGATAATGCTTCACAAAGAGAGTCCTGTCAGCTCCCCCTCGAGTGTAGCCCTTTTCCAAAAGGTGCTTTGTCAACCTTTCGTACCATGCTCGCGGTGCTTGTTTCAGACCGTAAAGAGCCTTTTTCAGTCGAAAAACATGGTTAGGTAGTTTATGATCCACAAAACCTTTCGGTTGAGCTACATAAACTTCCTCATTTAAAAATCCATTTAAAAAGGCGCTCTTAACGTCCATTTGAAATAATTTGATTTTAAAATGACAAGCATCGCAAACAATATACGAATGGACTCGAGTCTAGCTACAGGGGCGAAGGTTTCATCAAAGTCTATACCTTCTACTTGAGAATAGCCTTGAGCAACTAACCTTGCTTTGTTCCTGATGATAGTACCTTCTTCGTTTTTCTTGTTCTTGAAGATCCATTTGGTACCTATCACATTGTGTTGCTTCGGAGGCTTCGTCAGTTCCCAGACTTTGTTTCGCTCGAATTGATGGAGCTCTTCCTGCATTGCTTTAATCCAATAATCATCTTGGAGAGCTTCATCAACATTCCTTGGTTCGATTTGAGATACATAGCATGCAAATCCGCAAACCAATTGTCTCCGTGTTCTAACTCCTTCTTGTGGATCTCCAATTATGTTCGATTCAGGGTGATCCTTGGAGATGCGTAACGTCTGAGGTAGAGGAGTAGGCGGAGGTACACGAGATGATTCCTGCACACATCACATGAGCTCCAAGAGATGGTTGACGAGTTGGCCCCATTAAGTCCATATGCATAAGTTTCCAAAGGCCGTTTTGTACCTATGTGGTTCAAATTCTTGTGTGCAGTCCTTGACTGTTTTCCCTTTTGGCAACCGCCACACACAAGGTTTTGTTCAAAAGAAGTTTTGGGACCCCCTTGACCACATCTTTATTAGAAATTCTAGCAAGTTCCTTAAAGTTTATGTGACCTAGCCTTTCGTGCCAAAGTGTTTCATTTTTCAAAGTTGCTAGGTTACATTTTTCAGAAATTTTAGAAGGAACTACATAACAATTGTTTTCTGATCTAACCCCCTTTAAAAAGAAAGCATGGTTCAAGTCAGTTACAGTGCATTTATCAGATGAAAAATTAACTGAATAACCACTATCACACAGTTGACTTATGCTTATGAGGTTAGTCTTAAGGCCATGAACAAATAATACATTATCTAGAACCGGGCCATCTGGAATAGCTACCGTTCCCTTTCCAACAATTTTGGAAGACCGACCATCTCCGAAAACAACAAGTCCTCCGGAGTTTTTCTCAAAAGTTTGAAAACAGTTTTTATCGCCGGTCATATGACGGGAACACCCGCTATCCAGATACCAAGACGAACTATCATATGCATGCAAGGAAACATGGTAGCAAGACAGGGAAAGATTTCACCTTTGCGCACCCAAACCTTTTTGGATGCGTCGGTAATGATCGTGAAGTTGATTTCCTAGGTGAGAGCGTCTTGCTTGAAGAATTGCTGCTCCTTGATGATGTCGTCTTGAGCGGTGTACTACCAAGGCTCTTTTCCGTCAATTTGGTTGGAGTTGTTTTCCGAGGAATAGCCCTTTTGGTAGTCATTGCAAGATGTTCTTGAGGTGTGCGTTTGGCTCCAGTCTTGCAGTTTCTTCTTATGTGCCCTGAAATGCCACAACGAAAACATACCTTGGTTCTTGTCGATTCCGAAGAGGATGTAGTAGGTTCGTTGTCGTTGCTTGTCGTGAACACCGGTGTCGGAGGAGGAGATACCGACTGAGGCACAAATACTGTACCACTCGAACTTGGAATGTCTCCAGTTTGAGTGTATCCGAGGCCGAACTTGTTTCTTTGACCGAGACCAAGAAGTCTGTCCAACTTACTCCTTCCAGAAGAAAATCTCTGTAAGTCATCCTTTAGTTGGCGTATGGTCTCTGTCATTTCCAATTTTTCCTGTCGAGCCTCGCCGTAGAGCTTCAAGAAGTAATTCGCTTTGTTCACCATGTCTATATAACTCTTCTCGAAATGCTCATTGGACTCTTGAAGGGAAACATTTGTCTTAATCAGATTATCCCTTTCCACTTCAAGATCGGTTGAGATAGAGGTTACTCTTTTTACTTCATCTTCAAGATCCTGCAATCTCTCTTTCAACCCCTTGTTTTGTTTAGCCAGTTTCTTTGAATCCCTCAAAAGTTGATGGTAGGCTAAAACAAAATCTTCACCTTCCGAATTATCTGATTCATCGTCCGTTGCAATCTTTTCCACAGTGGAGTTGGACAGTGAGTCGGATGTACTTGCCATTAAGCACATGAAGGATGAAGATTTGGTGGACGCGTGGAAAGCTGTCGCGTTGTCTTCTTCATCACTTGACGATGACTCATTTGACGTGGAGTTGTCATCCCAAGTGACTGCTTGCATCGCTTTCTTCTTTGCCGGATTCTTGTTGGGACATTCCGTTGCTATGTGGCCGTAGCCTCGACATTTGAAACACTGAACTTGTCCCTCAGAACTTTTCTTATCCTTTGAGAAGTTCTCTTGGCTTCTTGACTTGTAGCTTGAAGAACCCTTGCCTTTCTTCGACTTTCCGAAGGATGGAGTTTTGCTTGAATTTCCCCTTCGAAAGTTGCGGCGAAACTTCCTTGTCAAGAGAGCGAGCTGCTTCTCAAAGTCCTCCATAGAAATGTTCTCGTCGTCGTCCGAGGAGGATGAATCCGCGTCTTCTTCTTTAGTTGATTTCAATGCGTAACCTGAAGACTTAGAAGAGGATGCCTTTCCAGAAGAATAGTTAGTAGGAAAAGTCATTTCATAAGTTTGTAAAGCACCTACTAATTCTTCTACACGCATTTCGTCCGGGTGTTTAATTGTTTCAATGGCTGCAACCTTCGGGCGAAATCGTTCAGGAAGAGTTCTTAGAATTTTTCTTACAACTTTAAATTCTGGAATCTTCTCTCCCAAGTTAGCACATGAGTTCACGATGTCTTGCAATCGTGTGTAATAGTCAGTGAAGGATTCATTCTCTGCCATAGAGATAGAGTCAAACTTGCTCGTAAGCATTTGCAGTTTCTGAATCTTCACTAGGTTAGTTCCCTCATGCGTAACTTGAAGAACATCCCAGATTTCTTTCGCAGTCTCACATGCCGAGACGCGAGAGAACTCAGTTTGTGACAAAGCATTAAATAGAGCATTAATCCCTTTGCCATTGTAAGAAGATAAGTCTATCTCTTCCTTGGTCCATTTCGACCTAGGTTTTAAGGTGCGAACATCATCTAAAATTTCAGTTGGATTAGACCATCCTAATTCAATTGATTGCCACACCCTTTCGTCGATGGAAATTAAAAAGCTTTCATCCGTACTTTCCAGTACGCATAATTTGTTCCATCAAAGAAAGGGGGTCGATTGATGTTTCCACCTTCAACCATTGTTTACAACCCTATTCCCGCTCTGATACCACTTGTTGGGTTTAGGTTAATAAGGATCTAAATAGGGGAAAAAACACCTAGAGGGGGGTGAATAGGTGTAAACAATAAACACTCAAAAAATCATTGTGCGATAAAACCCAATGCGGAAAAATAAAAGAACACACAAGATTTTTACGTGGAAAAACTCCAAACCGGAGTAAAAAACCACGGGACCGATAACACGGCGAAATCCACTAGAATTAACACACGTACAAGGTGATATAACGTACTCACAGACGACTCAACCTTTTACCATACGCTCCTAGTAGATCTTCTCCGCTCGCTCCACGACGCTTCTCGAATCCACGATCTGCGCCCAACGCTGAATCCACAGCGTCCAACGTCGAGTCCACGACGTCCGACCGAATCCACGGTCTTCACCCAATGGCACGCTTCGAATCCACGAACGCACCTCGCTCCGAATCCACGAGAGCGGTAACACCTTGAATCCACAAGGCCACGCGAGTCCACGCGCCGATTTGGGGTAAATCGTTGTTTGTTTGGGTGGTGATGATCCGCCGAATACTTAGATCAAGAGTAGATCGGAAATACCATCTAAGTATTCATTAGTTTGATTCAACTCAAGATATGAGTATGAAAACCTAGAATCAAACTAATCAATATAGATGAAGAACCATAGAATAGATCTATTGATTTCCTTTCTTCTCTATATGTGGATCTAAGGCCGTATAAAATGATATTTGAAAATGACGGCTCTTTTTCCGATGTGTGGATTGCCCTAGAAATGAAAAGAAGGGCTATTTATAGGTTAGAAACCCTAGGAAGAATATTCGGATCAAAAACAAACTTTTCTGGAAAGTTTTACCGACGGCGATCCGGATTGCGAAGTCACGATCCGGATCGCAGACGCACAGAGAGCAATTTCCAGAAAATCGCCTGTTCGGGATCCGGATCATAATCCACGATCCGGATCGTTCATACAGTTTTACCAGAAACAATGTGTTCGGGATCCGGATTGAGATTCCTGATCCGGATCGTTCAAGCCAACAGGTAAAACTCATGTTCGGGATCCGGATCATCAAATGCCATGATCCGGATTGAACCAGTGTATGAACGAACACCCTTCGGGATCCGGATTGAAAGACACGATCCGGATCCTGAACATGTCCCATGTCCAGTTTTTGATGAATATGCAATTAAAACCTCTTCCAGGTGTTTCTACACTATAAGAAGTATTCGGATCATCAAAATTATTTAGTTAAACGTACCTGATCCTTTTGAATTCTTCTTTCTTGAGATTGAGGTATATGATCCAAAGTTTCTTCATCTTCAATCTTCAAGACTTAAACTATTCACGAAATGCGCCAACTCAAATTCCGTAACAGAGTACTATTGCATCTGATTGGGTATCAGGCTTCTTTAGTGGATGGTTTTTCCCACTTTGATCATAGTCATGATCCAGTCCTGCTTTTGAGACTTATCATACCGGCGCGGTTGTTGCCCGGTGAATTTTGAGACTTATCATACCGGCGCGGTTGTTGCCCGGTGATGCTTTACTCGTGTGGGTCGCTCCCCTCGAGTTCCACTCTAGAGGCTGGGGCCAGACAGTTATTGACAGTTTTGCTATCACGTCGGCGCGGATCTTTGCCCGATGATGAAAGCGGAGCAGGCAGTACCGATCGTGGATCAGATGACGGATTGGGTTATTTTTGGGATAGTTACTATTTACTGATGCATGCATACCGCAGTAGAGGCATAGTAGTGGTAGTTTTACTGTTTCAGTACCTTACTCATCTTACCACTTCCCCTTTTCCCCTTTTGCCTCTAGTAGTCCTAGTGGGTGCGTCAGAGTTGAGGTTTTTACCCACTAGGGGAGGCTATTGGTTTATCTGATAGTTCTCACCCCCATTGTTATTTTCTGTTTCTTCCTTCTCCCTTATTTTGCAGAGTCATCTGCGGGAGCTGCTAGGCCATCGGCAGCGGATCGAGGTAAGGGGATCGCCGAATAGATAGATCTCCTGGGAGACTGAGAGCTGTAGATAGAGGTTGTACCCTTCACTCAGACTGTGGTATTCCCCTTTTATTTTGGGTCTGGCGTTAGCCAGCTGGTTGTACTATTTTGGTGAGCTGGGAGATTATTGTACTTATTACAGTATTATTTGTAGTCCCAGTCTGAGATACTATGTGGTTCTCCTATTTCAGCTCTGTATTATGCTCTTTTATTGTTAGATTATATCTGAGCAGGTTACCAGCGCTTCGTGTACGCGGAAAATTCCGTGTGCACGGCGGATCTGTAGACGAGCCCGGTTTCCGGGGCGTGACAGATTAAGTTGGTATCAGAGCTTAGGGATAGGTCAGTTGGGACTTAGGAAACCCTAGGCTTTTGGCAGACCCTAGGATGATAGGGCGTGAGAGACGTGCTGTTCTTAGGCGAAAGTTGGTGGTTGGGTTATTTGACTCTTCCAATGAAGGAAGAGGGATCGACATAGCCTACTTCTGGTAGACTGTTATGTTGGCTGCAGACAACATAAAGTCACAGAAATAGGAGAATGTCTTTAACTTTCGCTGGATTGGGTCGTGTGGGGTGATGATACTGAGTGTGGTTTCTTGTGGTAGGATGCCTCCGCAACGTAGAATGTTGACGCGTTCGCAGCCTTCTTCCTCTGAGCCCGAGCCGGAGGAGTCCGAGCAGGGCCAGCAGAGTGAGGTGCAGGAGCTTCAGGCTCTGATGGCCCAGATGTCAGAGGCCGTGCGGCGTCAGGAGGAGGCCATAGGTCGGCTGACGCAGATGTTAGAGCAGAGGGCGCAGCCTGTTGTTGCACCCCCAGAGAGTTCTCCCGTACCTTCCTCCCCTGCTGTGGCTCCCCCAGTTGGACCGGTGACCACGGCATCCCCTGTTGCTCAGGGAGCAATTCGGCCATTGACTCCTGCTGAGGAGCAGGAGTTTGCTGACAAACTTACTCAGTTCTGTAAGCGGGGACCGCCCAGGTTTTCAGGGCGGGATACTAAGCCTTGGGAGATTGGGACTTGGCTTTCGTCAATGGAGAAGTTATTCCGGGACTTCTTCATAGACCAGAAGTACAGGGTACATATGGCTGTACACTGTTTAGACGGGGATGCTGATGCATGGTGGCGTCGGGTGGAGCCCCTGGAGTTTCGGATCACTCGACAGCTACCCTGGGCAGAGTTTAAGAAGATGATTCTGGATACGTACTTTTCCACAAGTGTGAAGAAAAAGCTAGAAGATGATTTGAAGAATCTTCAGCAAGGCGACCGGACAGCATTGGACTACTTTCAGGAGTTCAGGCGGTTGCTCAACTGCGTACCCTATGTCGCCAGGGACGGACCGCACCAGGTGGAGCTCTTTGAGTCGGGTCTGCGCCCAGAAACCTATACTTTGGTGCACGCTCAGCGGCTGCAGACCTTGGAGGAGGCAGCAGAGCATGCACAGTGGGTTGAAAGGGGAGACCACGTCATTGCCAGACGTGGGGGCTTGGTCGCTCAGAGTTCTGACAAAAAGCGTCCAGCACAGCACGACGAGGGACAGGCCAGTTCCTGGAGGCCGCCCCGACCGCCACCGCCTCAGTTCACGGGCCGTGGACGTTCAGAGCAGCGAGGGCCTGGTGGATCCCAGAGACCCCCGCAACATCAGCAGCAGCAGCAGTCGGGACAGCCACGGCTTCGCGATAGAGACAGATGTATATTCTGTGGAGGACCTCATTTGTCACACACCTGTGATCAGAGGTGGGGTCGTTGTTATAAATGTGGACAGTCAGGCCATGTTCGAGCTTCATGCCCCTTTTCGACCCCAGCAGCATCTTCTTCAGTTTCGGCTCCCTTCGTATCTCAGCAACGGTCGTCAGCTCAACGGCCTTACGCTCCAGTAAGCGGATCCCCATCTTTTTACCCTGCTGATCACCCGCCCCCAGCTCAGAGCGGTCGGGTTTATGCCGCTCAGGTGGAGGACTTTGCAGCAGCCGACCATGTGGTGGTGGCAGGTATTATTATTTTGCTTTTTGGCATTAGATTTTGCATTGTATTGCACTTGAGCATGCTAGATATGCGTTAGGAGTACATTTACTTCATTGTATGGGTTAGGGGTAGGACGGTCACCTTATGCACGGAAGGTACGTATTCCCGATCTTTTAGCACATGGAGGTGTGTCGTTGGTCCTGACCGGTGCAGATGAGTCCTGGATTATGCCAGTAGACCAGATGGTCATGACTCAGCTGCGGGACTTGATCATGGTACATAGATAAACTGGCTGGCTCAGTATCCCTTTTCGCGGCGGTTGATTGTGCTGCGAGGACGATCTTTTGGGAGCCAGGCCAGGAGAAGTCTGTGTGGGTTGCCGCAGGGCTTTCTTTGCCTCTGAAGTTTTGACTTCGCTGGCGAGGCGGATGTTTCGCTTTGGGTGCGGAATTGTTTTTGGCTAGCATAGTTTGGGGCCTACGGGGCGCCGGTGCTTTTGAGATGTAGGAAGTAGGTTCACTTCGGCATTATAAGGGATTACCGGGAATTAGATAAAGTGATAATTTGGGGGATTTTTAGGAACCTCAGGAGTACAAAGGTACTCGGATCGAGCATCTGTGCCCGTGGACATGAGGATTGGATTACCAGGTGCCCTGGGAGGAGCGGATGCATTTGCTGGTATAGACTACTTAGTCACTTGAGCGGTTAGTCCTGTTGTACTTAATTGAGGTGGTGCGGTTATCTAAGAGCCCGCCTCTATTTTGTATCCGTTAGAGACCCAAGATTTGAGCCTTGGGGACTAAACTCAGGTTTAGTAAGGTTTTTCCTCCGCAGACTGATGGGCAGTCAGAGCGGATTATGCTGATCTTGGAGGGTATGCTAAGAGCATACATCTTGGATTTCGGCGGAGGGTGGATTCGACACTTACCCTCGGCTGAGCTCGCGTACAACAACAGTTTTCAAGCAAGCATTCGGATGGCTTCGTTTGAAGCGTTGTATGGACGCAAGTGTCGGTCACCCCTTTTTTTTGGAGTGATGGGGGCGAGAGGCGGACCTTGGGACCAGACGTATTAGGCAGAGGAGAAGATCCGAGCGAGTCGGAAGTATCTTCAGACCGCCCAAAGCCGGCAGAGGAGCTATGCCGATGTTCGGCGACGAGACTTGGAATTTTTAGTTGGAGATCATGTATTCCTGAAAGTCTCGCCGTCCAAAGGAATCAGGAGATTCGGCATTCGTGGGAAACTTAGCCCCCGATATATTAGACCCATTGAGGTATTGGAGCGTATCGGGCCGTTCCTTAGGTGAAAATCCAACGGGGCAATCATGACGAGCGCAAGACTACTTGGGAGCTCGAGTCGGAGATGAGGGATGCTCACCCCTACTTATTCGAGACGTCGGACTGAGTATTATTGTTTAGTCTCGTTTCGAGGACGAAACTCTTTTAGTGGGGGAGAATGTAATGATCCGGACCCCCGCAGAACCTCCGCAACATTAATAGTGACTGTAGAAGGCTTGTACTGTGCAACGGAGCTTGTAGAAACGAAATTGGATATTTTTAATTGACTCTGCGCGAAAATCGGAGCAAATGGGATTTTCCGGGAGCTTTTTGCAAAATTTCGGATGAGAATTTGGCGAAACGGACGTCGTATTTGGACTCAGCGCGCGAAAACGGTCGAAATGGTATATTCACTTTAATTTTTCGGCACTAGGTACTGTTCACGCCGGAACAGTAACTCCGGCCGCCGGAATTACTGTTCCGGCGAGCGGCGAGCGGCGGCGGGCGGCGGCGCACGGCGGCGGGCAGCGGCGCAGCGGCGGAGCGCGGAGGAGCGCGGCGCGGGCAGGCGCGGGCAGGCGCGGGCAGCGCGGGCAGGCGCGGGCAGGCGCTCGGGTGCGCGGTCCACGGGCCTGGCGTGCACCGGGCGCACCGAATTATTCCCGTGCCACGTGGCAGCTCGTGAGTGGCTGGCCGGCTTCTAGAAGGCCTGTGGACGGCTGACACGTGGCGAACCCGGATTGGCCCGACAACTTCCGGAAGACCCGGAGCGCGGACCGGGCGTACACCACGTGGGACACGTGGCGATTTTTCATTGGCCCGTGCACGGCTGTTTCCTGTTTGGGAGACACGTGGCGCTTACTGGTTGGCCCGTTTCGGTGTTTCCTGTTTGGATCCGATCCTGTGTGGGAATATTCCCTTTTTGGCCCACTATATAAGAAGTCCCCCACCCCCCTCTCTTTGCACCTTGGATTCCGAGCCAAGGAGAGAGAATCAGAAAAACTTCTCTCTACGAAAGTTGTTCCTCTCTCTCTCTTCTTTCTCTCTCTAGAATCTCAGGATTTTAGGATTTACAGATAGTGAGATATCTGCGACGCGGCGCACTGCGACGATTTTCTTTTTAGGCCCATTTCCCGTCGCAGTTCCGTCAAAAATTCACTGCGGGCTAACCAGGTGGAATTTTTGGACGATTTTTGCGGCAGCGCGACCATAAGAGGTAGGGCTTCGATTTCCGTGTTGATCATTTTGCTCCGTTTCGTACTTTTGGCACAGTTTTTAGGTCCTCTTTGACCCCCCTTTTTGCTGTGGTAATTTTTGGACAGCACCGACTTCTCCGATTTTTATCTTGACGTAGGAGCGTCAGATCGAGGCGTTTAAAGAGTCGATTTTGATCTACTCTTCGCGAGGAACGCAACCGTGATTTTTCTGGGATTTTAGGAGCTCATTTTAGAGGTGAAAAATTTCTCTTTTCCCGTGCTGTCTGAAAAACAGCAAATATTGTACTTTTTGAGATTTGTATTTATACCGGGAGCGCTGATTTGCAGGATTTGAGGACTGTGGACAACCAGGAGACTACCTGGGGTGTTGTTTGAGCTACTCGAGGTGGGCGGTTGTTGCTTACCTCATTTTTGACAAGCTCACTGGGATTACTAGAAATCCCCTAAAATATGACAATTAATGAGAACCATTGGGACAAATTAATATGACAAATGACAAGGACCGTTGGGACGAACTCCCCTAAATTTAATTGATGAGAACAATTGGGACAAAGTAACATGATAATTGATGAGAACCATTGGGACTACTAACAGGACTACTAACAGGACTACTGACAGGACTACTAACAGGACTACTAACAGGACAAACTAACAGGACTCCCCTAAAATTTAATATAACCCCACAAATGATATGATGACTTATATTGGGACACTGTGACTGAGACAAAGGCTATGATCTCGCATGCAAATGACTTTTATTCAGTAAATCAATTGTTTTAAACCTTTGACACTATTTTACAACTTTTAAATAAAGACAGTTGCATGCATGCCCGGACATCAGGTAAGGCCACTATTTATCGCTACACTATCATATTGGGATTTGAACATGTTTTCATTGTTGTCCTTTGCATTCATATGTTGTTGCTCAAGTGTGAGCAGGGGTTTGGGATAGTGTAGCCAAGGTTGCATTAGATTGTGGATTTATGGGGTATTGCGGTGACCGCGGACAGTGGGCGGTCGACCAGATGTTTGTCCTTGCATCAGATAGGGGTTGATTTTGCATTAGATTGTGGATTTATGGGGTATTGCGGTGACCGCGGACGGTAGGCGGTCGACCAGATGTTGTCCTTGCATCAGATAGGGGTTGAGCCTGGTTTATTTTGCATTAGCTGGGGGTTGGGTTTCCTCTAGTGGATGATGTTTCCCACTTATTGAGTACTATTGCATCTGATTGGGTATCAGGCTTCTTTAGTGGATGGTTTTTCCCACTTTGATCATAGTCATGATCCAGTCCTGCTTTTGAGACTTATCATACCGGCGCGGTTGTTGCCCGGTGAATTTTGAGACTTATCATACCGGCGCGGTTGTTGCCCGGTGATGCTTTACTCGTGTGGGTCGCTCCCCTCGAGTTCCACTCTAGAGGCTGGGGCCAGACAGTTATTGACAGTTTTGCTATCACGTCGGCGCGGATCTTTGCCCGATGATGAGAGCGGAGCAGGCAGTACCGATCGTGGATCAGATGACGGATTGGGTTATTTTGGACAGTTACTATTTACTGATGCATGCATACCGCAGTAGAGGCATAGTAGTGGTAGTTTTACTGTTTCAGTACCTTACTCATCTTACCACTTCCCTTTTCCCCTTTTGCCTCTAGTAGTCCTAGTGGGTGCGTCAGAGTTAAGGTTTTTACCCACTAGGGGAGGCTATTGGTTTATCTGATAGTTCTCACCCCCATTGTTATTTTCTGTTTCTTCCTTCTCCCTTATTTTGCAGAGTCATCTGCGGGAGCTGCTAGGCCATCGGCAGCGGATCGAGGTAAGGGGATCGCCGAATAGATAGATCTCCTGGGAGACTGAGAGCTGTAGATAGAGGTTGTACCCTTCACTCAGACTGTGGTATTCCCCTTTTATTTTGGGTCTGGCGTTAGCCAGCTGGTTGTACTATTTTGGTGAGATGGGAGATTATTGTACTTATTACAGTATTATTTGTAGTCCCAGTCTGAGATACTATGTGGTTCTCCTATTTCAGCTCTGTATTATGCTCTTTTATTGTTAGATTATATCTGAGCAGGTTACCAGCGCTTCGTGTACGCGAAAAATTCCGTGTGCACGGCGGATCTGTAGACGAGCCCGGTTTCCGGGGCGTGACAGCCCGCACGGGTGCGGGCCCGCGCGGCGCCCGCGCGGGGTTGCCCACGCGGCGCCCGCGCGGGTGCCCCGCGCGGCGCCCGCTCGGTTGCGGGCCCGCGCCGGTGCCCCCCGCGCGGCAGCCGCGTGGCGCCCGCGCGGTGCCCGCGCGGTTGCGGGTACGCGCGGGTGCCGCCCGCGTGGCGGCCGCGCGGCGCCCGCGCGGGTACGACCAGCGCGGAGCCCGCGCGGTGCCCGCGCTGTCCCGTCGCCGCTTGCGGCGGCGACCGGCCGTCCGCGACTCTCCTCCGCGCGATGCCCTAGCGGCACCGCGGTCTCCGCCGTCCGTTCCGCGCCCTAGCACGACGACGATGACGGCGACGGTGACGGAGACGACGGAGAAACCCAAAAACTCAACAAAAAGGACGACGGAAAAATCCCGAAAAATTTATAAAAATTATTATACTAACCGAAGATCGACGGGAAGGTTGTCCGGTCGCGTTCTTGCCTTCGGTTCGATGTCCGGGAAGATCGGGCTCTCTCTCTTTCTCTTTTCCTTTCTTCCGGCTAGGGTTCCGTCTTTTCCTTTTTCTCTTTCTTTCTCTCCTCACCGGTTAGGGTTTTATTTTTCTTTTCTTTTCTTCCGATAATCGGGACCACTTATATAATCCCTATTATTTGTTTATTTATTTAATTATTTTTTCCATTTATTTCATACGGTACGTAAAAAGGAAAAAACCCGCAAATATCCGGATTTTATTAAATATCTGATTTACGAGATAAAATCCCCACTTTTTAAATCCTGGTCACCGATTATTTAATCCCCTTCATTAAATAATCATGAGAAATAAATTCCCATTTTTTTATTTATCGTCACCGATTAATTAATTTCTTAATTAATTAATTACCCAGATTATCCAAACTTCCTCAGAAGGCGTGTCGGATATTTTACACGAATTCCGATGCGCGTCTAAAGTCACCGTGATCTTAGAAACCCCATTACGGGAGATCCGTACATCGGATTCCCGATCCGATCGCACCGTCGGTCTACATTTTTCGGGCCCTTTGCCAGAAAAATACACGCACCCCGCATCGACCGACTTTTGAAAATTAAATAATTTTATTTCACTTAAAGGTTTAAATAATTACATGTGAGTCAAAAATACCCCTAAGGGCCGGATCACTACACCAGCGCTTCGTGTACATGGAAAATTCTGTGTGCACGGCGGATCTGTGGCGAGCCCGGGTTCTGGTTTACACCCAGGGCGTGACAGTTCAACCCAGAGCCCTCTCTTGGCTTGAGTTGAGTCAAGTGCGTCTTTTTGCGTGGTGCCATTGCTAATTTGCACATCACAACGAAAGGATTAGCCAAAATTTAACAATTTGGACAAATGCATAAGTTAAATACCAAATAAAAAGGCTCGTCGACCCAATCATGTGAAATATATGAGGGCACTCCCTTTCACCTCCAACATTACATTGTCGGCCGCCAACGTAATCGTCTGAAGAATGAAAGCTCACTACTCTCTATCAGCCCCAATATCCTTTTAGGGACAACAATAACTAATCAAATACTTTCGCCTAAAAATCCACACACTCTCTCGTCCCTAATCCCCATGGTCTCCCTAAGGTTTGCTAGCCATCTAGGACTACTTCTAAGCTTTGATACCAAACTAATCTGTCACACCCTGAGATCGCCAATTTGGATAGTTCGGACATGCCAACAAACCCGCCAATCGAGCATGACCTCTCTATATCCAAAAGGAACGGTTACAACCATCTCAATAAAAGCAAACGATCAGTGAGAAATAATATCAAAGTAAAAACCACTACTAACTAAAACTTTCATTCATTTAAACAAATAGTTTAAGCATGGAATGAAAGCAATAACATGAGTGAACCACAATTTAAAATTAATTATATTTTCTCTCTCAACTTGTATTTAGATAAATCTTACAATTTATATCTTTTTTCTCACAATACATAGTTCACTCAAATACAAAATGGTGATATCTGTCAGACCCTCTAGGTCTCTATACTGCCGAGCCCTTACCCCTGTCGTATGTCTCAACGGATGTACCTAAATCTATAAAAATAGTCACCCAAGGGTGTGAGAACTATGAATAGTTCCTAGTGGGTTCCACCACCGAGAAAGAATGTTCTACACTGCTTGGTCCAATGGAAGTAAAGGTAGCAAGTAATATATGATAAGAAAACTGTAGATACTAACTAACATGCTTATATACATATAAAGATGAATATCACTACACTACCCGTATATACTCAATGTTTCATTGCTACCATATCATGTCATATAGGCTACTATCCATAAGCTCGGCCACTATGCCGCTAAAAAGGGGTCACATCTAACCCGACCACCTTGGCCACTCTACATATTCATTTGTACTTTGCTTTAGTTTAATTCTTTATCCCTTTGGAAAGATCTCGTCCATTGGGGCCGTGCCCTAGTAGTCATGCTACTAATAAGATGAGACGATCCAAAGGCGCCGCTAGCACATAAGTGCTCTGTATACTATTCGAAAATACCTCGCTTGCCAAAGGGCCTCTGCTCGGGGAGATGACTATCGCTCTCACACTCCCAAAATACGAGTCTCAAATTCGAAGGTATCAATTTTATTTTAATTACTTTTAATCTCTATGGAAGTATCTCGTCCGACGTGTCTCTACCTAAGGAGTCACGCTCCTAATTGACGAGTCTCAAATCTTAAGGTACCGATTTCATTATCTTTTACTTTGTCTTTTATTTTCCACTTTTGCCTCAAATGAGTTTAAAGCACCCTGACACTCATTTACCTGGGAGTCAAAATATGCTTGACCCCTCCCGTTGGCACTTTTGCCTTCACGTTTTGTCACGCCCAGGGGTCGAAACTGCGACCCGGGCTCGCCAACAGATCCGCCACCTATACGAAAATCCTGCATAGGCGAAGCATCCAACCTGCAAAAAAAAGTATTACAGCTAAACAGATATCAGAGCTATAAAATAAACTGCTGTAAATCTCAAATCCATCCACTGTATAACTAGAAATAATGATAAATATCCATCTCCCCAAATATTATCATGTACAAAATTCTCTGATACAATAACCAAAAGCTCAAGGAAGGTAACTAAATAATACATCAGTGTACAGGCTCTCAGTACAAGTTAGATCCTCACAATACAATAGTCTCTCAAATAGTGGAAATAAAACTAGTCTACTGACTGTACTACAAATCTCTAATGTGGGGGTACAACTACTCTCCAAAGACAGGTAGGGATCTAGCTTGCGATTCCCTTGTCTCGAACAATAACAGCAGAATCAGCAACACCCATAATGACTCTGCAAAATAAAGGAGAAGAAACAAAAAGAGAAAGGGGAGAACCCCCAACGGGTGTGAGAACTACACCAACAGGTAGTTCTCAGTGGGTACCACCACCAGGCCCGACGGTCTGCCTACTAAGTCTACTAGAGGCATAAAGTAACCAATGTTGTGCTATAAAGAAAGGCTGGAAGAAATAACTCTACAGCTACTATGTCTCTATTTAAATGCTCAAGGGGTTGATACAAATGAAACATAATGTATCTACTCGCACCCAAGGTGCACAATCGACCCAATCGAACTGACTGCCTCATAGGGTCCAGTCAAGCTTGCGCCCACCTACTGCCACACATCCACAAGAGGACGGGACTTACGTAGGGCGTCCCACGCGGACTACGTCGACAAGTCGCGATACTAAAGTAACAGATCCGCTTCGGACGTGACACTCGAGGGGTGCGACCCCACTGAGTAAAGTATCCGCGCATCTCTGTCGAGCTCAATGTGGCTCCTGCAGGCTATAATCAAAATCCGCGCTCACTCTCAGAATGGAAGGACTCAAGATCCTCAAATATCTCGTACGATAGTCGGAGTACTCTCAACGACTGAGCTAACCAGCTCTCACGAATCTCGAGACACAAGCGAACTCAACCAACTCGTGGCACTAAACTCACTAGCTGGAGATACTCTACAGTCGGGACTACCGTCAACCCAAACGGCTCCCAACAACACTAGCATTGTCTAACTCAGCTACCAGACTCCACTCAGCCCCCAGGCACGAGTGCAACGTACGTCCCACAACAACCTGACCTCTCGGCCCACTACCCGGGCGAGGAAACACTAAGTCCAGAAAATAACCGAAGTGTGGGATGTCTAAAGCATAAAAGAACCTAGCCCAAGTGAAGGTTCTCTACTAGTCTGGTTTCAACATGCATCATATGATAGGATGCTAGGTCAAGTTCTAACAATAGTATGTAATTTAACATAGCGTATAAAGAAAATCCTCATCTCTCACAAGCATGCTTTCTATCTCCTCTGGCATGAAATAAACATATCCATCTAGCATGTACAATAAAACGAGTAAGCATCAATCCACACAATCTAGGCCATTCCTCATGCTTACATCTCAATCCTAGAGATTGTACATTTAAACATGCATGCTATCAATCAAAAGGGGCAATATTCCCAAAGGTAAGCTTCTATTAATCATCATCATGACATCTACTATCGCAATTCTCATAAACATAATATGGATACTACTCATGCGATTCTCAAATAAATACCGATACTAAGCTGACCTCTCCATTACATACATGGGTACACTAACATGCAAATATTCTATCAGATAGAATTAGAGAACCGTCTACCAATTCTGGAGACGAAGCAACCCACCTGAATCGCTTTCCGCAGGCAAAGCCAAAGTCGGTGAAGTGCGTAGCCACACGCTAACAAAATTCACTGAAACTGCACCCTCGATACACGGTCGTGCAAGCCTCTGCTCAAACCAACATCACAGCCAAGACCACAATCAATACCCCAACAACACACCAAACAGCATTTGCTATTTTGCCAAAACAGCACAGAGAAAGGGATTTTTCACCTATGTGCAGTCCTTTGAAAAATTCAGAAAAATCACGACTGCGATCTTCGCGAAGAGTAGATACAAATCGAGTATTTATACTCCTCGTTCTGATACCTGTAGGCCAAGATATAAATAGAACATTGCAGTAAGTCAAACTCCCTCAAGAACAAAAGTCTGTGGAAAACAATCACGAAGAAGCTAAAACATCACATTCGAAATGACCTCCAAAAATTCTGATAAAAATACGACCGCGTTCCTCTCGAAGCGAAGATGCCGATCGAGTCCTCACACGCCCTGATCCGATGCTCATAGGCCGAGAAATCCCAACAATACTCCACCGCTGTCCCAAACATCGCAGCAGTATAAGGGGTCAAAAGGTACCTCGGGAACACCACCAAAAACTCGAAACAGAGCAAAATGATCAACACAGAAATCGAAGGCGTACCTCTCATAAACACGCTGCCACAAAAATCGGTAAAAAATTCCATCGGGGTAGCTCAGGGAGCCTCGCGCACTGAAATGCGACGGTAGAAGCCACAAATGAAGGAGCGTCGAAGTGCGCCGCATCGCAGAAAACGCCGATACCACGACCTCCAAAAATTCTAGAAATCCATCAAGAAGTAGAGGACAAGGTGAGGAACAACCTTCCTTAAGGCCTCAACCCAAGAGGAGCTCGGGAAAGCCCTCAAAAAGAAGCCCAAAGGGGCTATTTATAGCCTAAGTCCACCAAAGGGAGAGGAACCGGATTCAGGCGCCCGAAATTCGGCTCGGGCCATTACTGTGCGTGCCCAGATCCACCACGGTCCGCCACGTCGCCGCTCCGCATCCCACGTGCCCGGTGCACAAGCGCCCGCCAATCGCGGCGCGCCGCATGGCGACGCGGTCCACGGAGGGAATCGTGGGTCGCGGTTCACGACGACCCAGCTGGGTCACTGCGCCTGCCAATGAGCGGGCGACACGTGGCCTGGCGGGGTCCAAGGTGCGCCGCGCCCGGCACGCTGTCGCGCGTGCGTTGACTGCCCAATCCGAGCGTGCCACATGGTCTTCCGCCACGTTCGCTGGTCCCGGTGCAAGCCAAGTCCAGTGGACCGGCCTGCCCGCTGTCACGCAAGCGCCTGCCCGCGCCGCCGCACTCCGCCACTGCCCGTCGCCGCCGGCGCTGCCCTAGCCTGCCGGAACAGTGAAAAATGCCTCGAAATCCATGTTTTGGCATCCGGGCTCCGAAAAATATAAGTAAATAGTCCATTTTCATCGTTTCCGCACGCTGAATCCAAATTCGATGTCCGTTTTGCCCAATTCCACTTCTAAAATTTGTCGAAGGCATCTAGATAAGTAATCTTAATCCAAATTTCGTACTGGATCCAATCCTGAAGTCTAATATGAGCACAAACACCTCCGACACACAATACGAGCCTCCAGAAGCTGATGATCCAATAGTAACCTATCGCGGGGATCCGGGTCCTCACACGTTTTCTCTTTTACTTTTCTCTTTTATTCTAAGTTATTTACTCTAGGATAGCTTGGGTGTCACTAGAACACTAATTCAGTTTAGAGTTTCTTGTTTATTCATATTCACAATTAACCATGCCACTTGGCGCCAATTTCATTTTAGTTGTTTTTAATCCTTACAAAATTATCTCGTCCCAAAGGGTTCCAACCATAGGTAGCCATGTTACGAACTGGCAAGAGTCAATTCCGAAGGTACCATTTTCATTCTCTTTTATCACTTTAGCTACTTGGCATTTTCTTTAATCTTTAGCCACTTTAAGCTTTCTTTTAGCTTTTGCCTCTCTCATTCATTCATTTACCCTCTTATACTTATTCATTAACCCTATATTTACAACCTTAAGGTATCACGAGGTCTCGAGGACACCAATTGTTCCAAATTACTTTTGGCCTAGAGTTCATTAACTCTACATTTTTATTTCACATTTGGCCTAGAGTTCATTAACTCTATAATGCATTTCATACTTAAGTTAGAGTTCATTAACTCTATGTTGTATTACATCCACAACCTAGAGCTCGTTGACTCTATCTTGCATTCCAACATTAACCTAGAGTTTATTGACTCTATATTGAATTTCATCTTAATCTAGAGTTCATTAACTCTATCTTGCATTCCAACATTAACCTAGAGTTCATTGACTCTATGTTGAATTTCATCTTAACCTAGAATTCATTAATTCTATCTTGCATTCCAACATTAACCTAGAGTTCATTGACTCTATGTTGAATTTCATCTTAACCTAGAGTTTATTGCCTCTATATTGAACACTCTATCATGCAACCTTAGATTATTCCCTATAGTTAAGACAATGCCACCCATTTTGCTTAGAGTTTTCTCCTAGGTTTCATGCCACTCATTTGAACTCTTAGTCTAGATTTTCTCCTAATTTCGCATCTATGCAATTTGATCAAATTTTCTCCTAAGTCATAAATTAATCATGCGCTTGCAAGGTAAACCTTTCTCTAGATTTTTTACATCAATTACCAGGGTTATACCCTAACATGATTGCAACTATACATTAATCTTTGTCATTTGTACTCATGCAAAAACAACCTACACTAGGTTTAACATAGCTCTCTTTTAGGGCTAAATCCTATTTTATCCACATTCATAAACACTACATTACCATGCTTACTATCATACTTCTAAGTTATAAAACAATGGAAAAGGAGAGAAATCACCCCTTTTTCGAAAAAATTTCCTACCTCAATGTGTACTCTTTGGAAGAAGTAGGGTTTGATCCCCCAAATCCTCAAGAAAATTTCTAAAAATGGGATTAGAATATATAAGAGGCTATTCTAACTCTATTAAACCCATAAAACCCAAATCTCATGAAACCCTAAGAGACATACCTCTTGCGCTTGCTCCAAAACGTGGAGAAGAGGCTTCTTCTTCCTTCCTTGGAAGCTTCCTTCAAGTTTCTAGCTCTCTAATAGATCAATCCCTCCAAAATCCCAAGCTAGGGTTTCCCTCCTTCAACTTCTAAGAGAGAGAGAGAAGAAAGGAGAGGAAATAAGTGTGTGTGTGGGTGAAGGGGTGAGCTCTCTGTCACCTTAACCTATTATAACAAGATGCTAAAAGCCCCCATTAACATTGCAGAATTCAAAACTGATATTTTTTTGCACTCGGGCACACTGCGTACTGGTACTCAAAATGAGGTACCGGTACACTATGTAATTTTCAGTACCAGAATGTATGGCGTACCGGAACCCCAAATGATGCACCGGTACCCAATACAAATTCCTGCACTTTAGCATATTTTGCACATTTAGCCTTCGGAGTCTATTTCTAAGGCAATTTCGCAACGTACGAGCTAGATTTTGACTGGAATTTTACACGCACCCTGAAAAATACCTTTAAAACATGCTCTCATTGCACTTTGCCCAATTTTTCCAAAGTTCAAACCGAAATACCAAGTTTTAGCTCGCTACACCTTCTTTTCTCTTTCTCTCTCTAGAGGCTAAAAGAAAGAAACCCTAGCTTTGGGGATTTAGAGGATTGATCTCTTAGAGGGCAAGGGATTGATGGAGAGCTTCAAAGGGAAGCTCTAGAAGGAAGAAGAGTTTCTTCCATTCACGTTTTGCAAGCAACAAGAGAGGGTTTTCTTGAAGATTTAAGAGATCAAGCTTCTCTTTTAGAAGAGGTTAATTAAAGGTGGAAAATTTCACCAAAAAGGGTGAACTACCACTTGTTCTTTTATTTTATTGATTTAGAAGTTTGCTAGTAAGTAAAGTTAGAAGTTTGGATATATATTAACACATGAGCAAATCCTAAGGTTTAGCCTTAAGTAGTATAAAAGAGGAAAAATAAAATTTATTCTTGTAAATATATGAGTAAGAAAATCTAGATGTGAGTTAACTCATGTGTGGCATTTAACTTAAGAGAGAATTTAAGTTTATGAGGTGTGACATTAACTAAGGAAAATCCTAAGATGAACATAGAGTCAAGAGAACTCTAGGATTTCAATATAGAGTCCAAGAACTCTAGGTTATGTGTGGCAAAAATGTTTAGTATCCTTAGGACATTGTTGCACTCTAAAGTTTTGAATCTTGTGTTATTGGGTAAAGAAAGTGTAAACAAAAGAATATGAATTAAATTGGTGTCCTCGGGGCATCCTAACTATTCTAGAGTTATAAATCTAGGATAAAAGAGAAAAGTAAAGATAATAAAATCTTCTGAAGTGTCAAAGTAAACGGGAGTGTTACAAGCATATTTTCACTCCCGGGAGAGGGTTATGAGCATTTTTTGACTCTCTTAGGCAATGTTTGGTTGGGGGATAAAGGGGGAATAACCCCCTTTATCCCCCAATTCTTGCCAAACAGTATTATAAAATGACATGGGATAATTTTTTTTTTTATCCCTGGCTTAACGGGTTATTCTGGAATAACCCGTTAAGCCTTATTCCTCTCCCCCCATGGAATAGGGTTTTATCCCTGGGGGTAGTGAATGGGCAAAGTTATAATTTATTATTTATAATTAAATTATAATATAAAATATAATATAAAATAAAAAATATAAATATAAAATATAAATTATAGTATAAAATATAAATTATAATATAAAATATAAATTATAATATAAATATAAATTATAATATAAATTATAATATAAATTATAAATTATAATATAAAATATAAATTATAATATAAATTATAATTATAATATAAATTATAATATAAAATAAAATTATAATATAAATATAAATTATAATATAAATTATAATATAATTATAATTATAATATAAATATAAATTATAATATAAGATATAAATTCTAATATAAATTATAATATAAAATATAATATAAATTATAATATAAAATATATAAAATATAATATAAAATATAATATAAAATAGAATTTATTATTTATATTCTTAAAATATAATATAAAATAAAAAATATTAATTTTTTAACATAATTTATTATTTATAATTAAATTGATTCAAATTTAATATAATAATTAAATTAATTTTTCTATAAAAAAAGCTAAGGGCAAAGTTGGTATTTTTATAAAAATTCTATCTTTTTTTTTCCACTATTCTCTACTATTCCATAATTTTAACCAAACACAATTTTAACTATTTCAGAGAATACAAACTTTTCAACCAAACGCAATTTAACTTTTATACTTCATTATCCCGGAATAGCAAGCTATCCCAGGTATAAAAAAATTTATACCTCTTAAATTTATCCCTGAACCAAACATTGCCTTAGTGTTTGAGTGCCAATGTGTTTTAAATTCATTCACATGCCAAATTTGAGAGGATTCTGCGCATAAGTCGATTCTCCATGAGGTATGTTCTAAAGAAATGCAAGCAACCGCCAAGTAAAGAGGGTTTCGTGTATAAATCGACTCTCTACGAGGTACAATTATGAAACTTAAATCATAATGTGATAGAGTGATCAAGAGAGGCCGGGTAAGAGGCGACCCATGAGTAGTGTCATGGTGGCCGTATTGACTTCGTGGCTTAGTATGTTGTGTCATAGTATTATAGCAATATGTGTATGTGAACTAGTAGTGTAGAAGATTTACTTGCATACTAGTATAGAATTATCTGTTTTAAATATAATCTCGCTACTAATGCTTTCATTGGATTAAGTGGTATAGATCATATTTCTCGGTGGTTGAACCTACCGAGAACTATTCCTAATTCTCACATCCTGTGGTTTACACTTTTTTACAGATTCAGGTGTCGCCGGTGATGCGTCCCTACAGAGTAGTGGACTTAGAGAGGTCTAGAGTTGTTCCATTTTGTATAGAGTGAATATTAATATATTTTGAGAGAAGAAAGGAAAAGAAAAAAAAATGTATTATAAATGTATTAAATGTTCATTTTAACATTTACAGCTTCAACTTTATATAATTGTATTTATATTTATATTTAAAGTTGAATGCTTAAATTTTAAGTCGCACTTTGATGTTCATGTATCTTTTTGTGTATGATGTATGCTCGAGATGTTTCACTGTTTCTTTCGGGTAGGAAGATGTTATGACAAATTGACAGATTTGTTGACGTGTCCGAACCGACCAAATTAGCGGCATTGGGCATGACAATGATCACATCAAATATGTTAGTTTGATTGGACGTAGAAATATATAAGTGATAGTATTATACACCTTTGGGCTGCATTTGGTTCGGATATAAGTAAGAATTGTTTATTTCTGTTATAATTACAATTCTTGAAATAAACATGAATAAGACTAATTTTGTACTTGGATGAAAAGTGTGTTGTTCTTGAAAATAAAACATTTAGCATTTGGATAATTATATTAAATAGTAAAATAAGAGTAATTATAATTTTAAAATTTTATCTAATTAATTAATATAAAAATATTAATTAAATAATAGTGTAACTTATTTAATTAACTACCGCTAGATAACTCTAAATATTAATTAATAAAATAATTAATAATGAGTATTATTAATTAGTAATTTAATTAATCATAAATAATTTAATAAATTAATTGGTTAATTATTTAATATTTAGATAATTAATTAATAAAATAATTATATTAGTAAAAATAATTATTATATTAATTAAAGAGTTAATGTAAAAATTAAAATTATATTTACTTTAATTAAATTTGTTCTCAAATGAAAATAAATTTATTCTAGAAAAAAAAAAAAATAGTAACTTCAGAGTTATACCAATTTATTTTAGAAAAACAAAAATTCAGATTTTTATCAATAATCAAACACATATAGCTGTCTGAGTTAATATGCTATATGGGAGAATGACGAGATAAAATGAGGCAAATAGGAGTTTTTAATCGAGCACAAAATTGGCCCTAACCTGACTGAGTCCAAATTTGGTCTTTATTTTATTTTAGATTTTAAATCAAAATAAATCGGTCTAACTTCTTCGAAATCTTAAAAATAATAATAACAATAATAATAATAATAATAAAAATTGAGAGAGAAATCGAACCCAGCCGGATTTGCCAGCCTAGCCTTCCCTGTTACCACCACATTCGCCCCCTTTCCTCCACCCCACCCTACCCTACCCTACCCCCTTACCTCTCGTCAACCTGCCCTCTTCCTTCCCCGCGGGGTAATTTTGGCCAAATCTAAAGAAAACCTTGGATCCTTTCACATTCCCAGATCCACCCCGTTTCCGTCCCCCCCTTCCCTCCTGCCCAAGAAAGGATCTCCGGGGAGGGGAGATGGGGGATTTCAGCGTGGTCCTGGTGGTGCTGGCGGCGGTGGTGCCGGTGCTGGTGCTGGCGGTGAGCGTCTACCTTCTGGTGAACTACCAGCACCCGGACGACGCCAACCAGGCCTACTTCCCCAAGCTGGTGGTGGTTCTGGGCCTCTCGGTGGCCGCCGTCTCCATCTTGATGCTCCCCGCCGACGTCGCCAACCGCCAGGCCTGCCGCCACGCCCTCTACAACGGCGCCTGCAGCCTCACCCTCCCCATGAAGACCCTCTGGATCGCCGTCTACATCGTCGACGCCGTCCTCGTCTTCTTCGTCATCCCCTTCGCCATGTTCTACTACGAGGGCGACCAGGACAAGTCCGCCCCCGCCCACTCTCCCCCCTCCCCTCCTCCTTAATCACAATTTTCATTTTCATTTTCATTTTCATTTTCAATGAAGAAAAGTCTTAGTCAGTCAGTATACTCAAATTTTTAGGTTCTAAATTGTTACATTTGATGCTATGATGACAACGGAATTGAGATTTTAGGTCAAAGTAGAACCCCTTTTCCCCTGCTGAGATCGGTTTCGGGCTCGTATTTGCGCAGGAGTATAGCGAAGAGGTTGAGGAGCGCGCTGTGTTGGGTGATTATGTCGGCTGTCGTATGCGGCCTCTGCCTTGGGATTCTCTACGGTCGGTACCGGCCTCTCGTGCCTTTTCATTTTCGTTTTCGTTTCTAGGAGTTATGATCGGATCATGATTTCTTTGTTTACGACAAGTTTGCTTCTGCTGGCGGAATGCATGTACTGTCGTAGAGTATATGCAACCCTTTGCATAAGTATGAGAATTAAAGAATAAATGCTATGCTATATTATATGTTTTATTTTTTCAAAACTTAGTTTCTCTTGTATCCACAATGTTATGACCAAATTTTTTTTGATAAGTTAGACGGGAGTTGCTTGAACGGAATCACAGGGAAGCTATGTGAGTGTGCCATCATTCGGGTTCCATTTGTCCGCTGTACCCTATGCTCGACATGAAATATCCTCTAACTGAGGATGATTAAGATATTAAGCACAAGGAGGACTTAGGTTGCAAATCAAATCCTACAAAATAATATTAGTTCACTATCAATAACTGGTATTTTTTTTCTTAAAATCTCCTGGCAAATGATAATAAGCGTTGTTCAATGCAGAAAGTTTTGCTTTTTCTTTGTCATGGCAAGAAATGATTATTTTCTATTGAAGCATAAGAAAAAAAAAAAACCCCAATGGCTCCAACTTATTTTTAAAGATTTTCAGAAGGAACCAATGTTATTTTCATTGATAATATGTAAGCTGTAGTAATGACTCCTACTTACTACATTTGACGAAATTGATATATGTGAAAAGCGCAGCTTGCTAATTCTCTTTGTACTTTTTGTTGCTAAAAGTTATGCAGCTTTCAACGTTGGTATTTAACTGCACAGGACATAGACGCGTAACAATAATATAAACTGCTTGCTGAAACTGCTTGTAGAAGTTTCTATTTTCTCCGCAGAAAATAATCAAAACTTTTGAACTGGTATGTGTGTAACTGACTTAGCTTTTCTTTTGGGTGTATCAGGACTTGTTGGTAAAGTTGATTTCACAGTTAGGCACCTCTCATCATCGGCGGAAAGCTTTCCAAATTCATGGTCGGGATTGTCAAGCGGTCAACCTTGTATCAGTCCTTTGACTCGTCAGGTCCATCGTCGTTTTAATGCTCTTGCCTTGAATTTTCTATCATTATTAGTCTTTTGATTCACCAGTTTTACTGTACTTGCTTCCTAGAATGGTTATTATTTGATTCTCTTTTTCTATTCGATTCTCTATTGGAGGTCTATAATTTTAATTAACCTTATGAAACTACTCACTGAGCTTTTGATGTTTACATCATGATATGTTACTCTGCGCATTATTTTTTGAAATCTACCAGTTTATAATTCTTTCTCTCTGTTTTCCTGATGATGGCTTGTTTCCTCCAGTGTTCTGCATTTACTTCCAGTGCTTCTTCTCAAACAACGTGGACAATGCGGGCCACCTTCCCAGAATATGTGGTTGCTCTGGCTACAATTGTTGGATCCGTGCTATTTTCGGTGTGTGCCTTATCTTAACATTTTTATTTAATCTGTTATTATTTACTTTCTCTTCTGCCTTGATGTTAAACTGAAATCTAGGATTATGCTACATAAATTTTACAGGTTCATTTGACTATGTTGTTGTAGTTGCACTTATTATCTAGAATGGGAATATTCTATATAGTGAGTTCACTATGCTGCTGAAGTTGCACTGTGCTATCGTAGTGCGCTTACGGGAAATGAATGCAATGGCATGTACTGTGACGTTTGAATTTGATTTATCTTTAGAGTTCTACTGACTTGTTAAGCTAGAGATGAAAGTTGATCCTAATGATATGGTATATGCTTTTTGCAGACACTTTTGCATTAGTGGTGAACAGTCGTACTTGTATTTCTCTTCTTCTATGCTTGTTTTTTTCTGGCATTTACAAGGGACTTGGGACTTTCTTGTTGTTCATATAATAGATATTCGGAGGTGTTGGGATTGCTTACCTTCCGTTGGGACTCATCTTTTCATTTATCCGGCGCCCCAAGGCTGTAATTACTCGCTCACAGTATATAAAGGTGTGTTTATGTGAAACATACTTGACTGCTTTCACTTGCATTTGCGTTTTGAAATTTCATTCACTCCACTAAACAAATTGTATACATAAATACTAAATATTTGCATTTGTATCTGACAGGAGGCGACTGAATTAGCAAAGAAAGCTAAAGAATTGAAAAAAGCTACTGAAGCCCTTCACCAAGAAGAGAGAAGCGGTAACAAAGGCAGAAAATGGCGCAAAAACGTGAAGGCTGTCGAGAAGGTATTCTAGTTTTCTTTCTGCGTTCTCTCTCTGTTGCTTTCTCAATCAATATCTCCCCTTTTTCTTCTGTTATCTTACAATTACATGAGGATTTACTTCCTGTTAGTGTACCTGTGATTCCTTGCTAGATGTCTAATCATCATAGTTAGTTTGTACTTTTGGCTATTCAATGTGATTTGATTATTATTATTATTATTATTATTATTATTGGATCATTTATATTTCTTACTATTTGTTCTCTGATCTGGCGTTTTCAAAACATAAGTTTATCTTTACACAGATTTGAGTTGATTAGTTAGACTAGCCTAGGTTATCCTTGTTTAAGTTCCCGGACAGGTTGCACATGATTATCCACCTTAGGGACCAATAACCTCACTCAACTTGCCCCCCATCTGGTAAAATAATCTTGAATTGAACTCGTTTTGTTACAACAGATGGAAATGGAGGGAAACTCTGTAATGTGCTCATAAAGATATCTAAAATATAGATATACTGATTTACTCTGTTTAGAACCATTTTTATATTCTTTAGTAGGTATACATGATGTGTAAATTATCATTTCTCAGCTAGCACAGAGTTTCAGATCTACGTTTGCACTCTTTTGTGTACGAAAATAAAAATATAAAGCTGTTATTGTGTGAGCAATTTGGTTCCTATGTCATTGATTCATACAAATAAGCTGCAGAAATTGCAGGTATAATAAGCAGTTTGATGACGTACTATGTTTCAATATCTTTCGTTGGATAATATAGGGAAACTTTAGAGTACCTGAAATGACTTTGCTGAGTGATTATTTATCAAATTTTTAGTTGAACATGTTAGTGATGGTACACTTTCGGGCCGTTCAGTTCAAGCTCCACTTAGATAATCCATAATTTCCACTAACACTGGAGTCTCATTATATACGAAACCCATCTTAATATCCATTAGTGTTATGATGGCTATATTTATTGCTTTGAGGAACTTGCGTTTGATTACAATTATGATTCTTAAATTCTCTGTTTCTTTTACCAGAACAATATTACATTTATTTGTCTTTATCTATGTTCTAAAGTATCTTGTTATTTGTAATTCAATTTCTAGGAATTACTACTCCTGGAAGATGATACGAAGGCTTTGGAGGAAATGTATCCTCAGGGAGAACAGGTAAATACAATATGCAGCCTTTCTATCAGATATTTGCCTTTAATTTTTCTTTTGTTAATGCCTTTCCTTCGTTAACTTTTTACAGGCTGAGACTACTTGGGCTTTTACCGTCCTTGGATACATAGGAAAGCTTATATTGGGTATTATTGGGTATGCTTCCTACTTGTGCCATTTCTGTTTTGTGCTTCTTAATATATTATACTTATCATGGGTCATACTACACATAAGGGATAACTTCATGTATACCCTTCATCCTATCCTTAATTATATACAAACTCCTCTTAAGTGTCAGCATCATGATATATACAAACTACTCTTAAGTGTCAGCATCATGATATATACAAACTCCTCTTAAAGTGTCAGCATCATGAATACCCCTTTAATTTAGAGAAACTATCATAAATACCTATACTGATAAATCTATCTGAAAGCTAAATAAAATTCTCATTTTACCATCATCTAGTATCTATGCCTTTTTAAATAATTTAAAGATATTTTGCTTGAAAACATTATAAATACACCTGAATGTATACTAAATTGAAGTAATTAATTGGAATAAGTAAACTACACAAATAGTAAACAAAAAATCATACTCATTTAGACAAAGTAGAAAATAGATTCACAAAGAAGTACAGTATTTTTTTAGTTTTAATTAATTGTTACCTAAGATGAGCAGGAGACCCACATGATATTGAAGTAAAAAAAATGGACTTACGTAGATAAAGAAAACATTTATATATTAAAATATAAACAAAATTCAAGTCATTCTTGGATGAGAAATAAATTTATTAGCACCCTATAATCCCACACAATTATTTATAATTGGGTATAACCAGGGGCAAATTAGTCCAAACTCTTAGTCAAGGTGATGAAGTGTATTTTTGATATAATTCATTAATTTATTGCGGCAGAATTAATATTGATAATTTTGAAGGGGTATCCATGATATTTTATTACTTATGAAGGGCGTGTTTGAAATTGCCTCTATAAGGGTTAATTTTATCTATAAAAAAACTTTTATGTTCTTTTGTCAATTATGTTAGCGCGGATCTTTTGATTAGTGCACTTACCTTTTCAGGTTGGTTGTCTCAGTGGCTTGGGTTGCGCATATCGTCATATACTTATTGATCGACCCTCCTCTTTCGCCTTTCTTGAATGAGGTCTTCATCAAACTGGATAGTGTTTGGGGTATTCCATTCTGAGCACTTGACCTTACAGCAGTTCTCATTTTATTTTTTTGGCAAAAAACGTACAAAACTTACCTGAACTTTAATGAATTTATAATTGCGAGAATTGCATGAAATATACTAACTAAATCTGTAAAGATAAACGACGTATTCAAATTTTGAAGACAAGTATCATTAATTGACTCAAATAAAACGAATTGAAAGATTGGATAGTAAAATTAAAATTTTGATATGTTGGGTTGCCGACTCAAAATGGTCCATAGTTCGGGCAAGTTTTGCATGTTTTTACCTTATATTTTTCATTTTCAGTAACATCTATGGGAATATTTTTCATTAAAATTCTAACCTGTCTTGGTCGGTGTGATAGGTCTGCTTGGTACTGCAGCATTTGCATTTTTCTGCTTCTATCTATTGCTCGCAGTGATTGCAGGGGAAATGATGCTTGGTCTCAAATTAGTCTTCATTACCATCCACCCAATGAAGTAATTAGTTGCGATTTGCTGAAACAATGAAAAATATTATCAATTTTGCGTAGTTTTCTTTTTGGTTCCTAACAACTTAGTCTACCTGTTTCAGATGGGGAGCAACTCTCATGAACTCTTTTCTATTTAATGTTGGGCTTATTCTACTTTGCTCAATCAGGTCTCTACAGAAAATGCTCTTATATTATTATTATTATTATTATTTCGTTAGTGTTTTTTTTTTTTTTTGTGCCACTTCTATGTGATGCTATCTATTCATAATGATATACAGTAATCTAATTGGAGGTTGGTAAATTTCAGTGTTGACTTAAATCAACGGCTATTTAAGATACAACAAGATTTCATTTTCAACAAATTACTGTGGGACGATTTCCAGCATTTTATCAGTTTTGTCCAATATACTACCTTTAACATCTTCAAAATTTTCCTCTTTTGTGGCTAATTTTAAATCTGAACCTTTTCCTCTGCAGCGTGATTCAGTTCTGCGCCACAGCTTTTGGTTACTATGCGCAAGCAACTGCTGCTCAAGAGATATTCGGCCACACACTGCAATCTTTGCGTGGAATCAAGTATCTCTACAAGTGAGCTTTTAGTTAGTTAGTTTTTTTTTTTTTTTTTTTTTTTTTTTTTTTTTCTCTAATGGCTTCCAAGTTCCCACTCAAATGCCGCAAAAATAGAAAATTACTCTCTCTCTCTCATTTTTTTTAAAAAAATCCTTGTTTACTTTCAAATGACTCGGGCTTTGCATCTATTATTTTCGCAGGTATAATGTGTTCCAGTATGTATTTGTTGGCCTAGCAGTGATCACACTCGTCTACTACGCACTATTCGTAAGTCACATCCTTTTAATTACTTCAATCTACCATTTGGAATCCAGGAAATATCAGTCTTTTGTTGTCACTTCATTGTGTTTAGGGATGGAGAAAGAGGGAAGCCAACTGGAAGGTTTCAGCTTTCGAACTGATGAATTTGTGCTTTTACTGTAAGCTCGAGTTCCGTCGAAGTTGATCTTGTTTTGTCGTGGAGTTATAGAGGTTGCTAGTGATGTATATGGTCTCAACACTTTCTACTCCGAGAGACGAGGGATGTAAAACTAGTGAGAGCTTGGCTTCTTGAACAAGTGCAAGAAGAGTTGCGGCCGCCCTGCACAAGGATTGTTTCTGACAGACTCGCCATTGTTTCTTTGCCCCTCCTCTCTCTCTCTCTCACCTTCCTACTTATGTTCTATATAGCTGGCTGATGTAATTTTATACTCTGGATCTTTTGTGAGAGAAAGATTGATCGGTTGTTTTTTTTTTTTTTTTTTTTTTGGTAATGCTATTTTTTTTTTTAATGTGTGGGAGACTATTTTTGTACATGCTATGTTAGTTTCCATGCAAAACATTTATTAATGCTTACTTGAATATTCCCATAGGTCTAAAAAGAGAAACTGCTAATTACTGCATGTTGTAAAAGCTGCCTTGGTAATAAGGAACCCCATGCTCTCATTATGTAGTTGAGAGGTTCCAGATGCTATTGATGAAAACCTCCTAAGGAGGAGGAATTCTACTATGTAGTAGTTATATCATATTATCTGCATTTAGTCGATCATGTAAGTAGAGTTTATATATTTTTAATAAGATAAATTTATTTATGCTTTAATTTTTTATTATTGAATTTGTATTAAGATCCGTACTATAATATATATATATATATATATATATATATATATATATATATATATATATATGAATTAGGCTAGAATACTATCGATAGCATCATGCCATTGATGCTATCAAGTTTTTAGCCGTTGGATTAAAAATATGCGGTTGGGATTATAATGGTCTCCTAGGGTTTACTAGGTGGTTGGTTGAATAGTAAAAATTTTAGGAAAACATTATAATTCCAACCGCATATCTTTTCATCCAACGGCTGAAAACTTGATAGCACTAATTGTTTGGTGCTATCGATAGTATTCTAGCCGGACTATATATATATATATTAGTTGATTTTACAATAGTATAAATTTTAATACAAATTTAGTAATAAAAAATTTATAAGTATAGTTGGGCTTTTGCTTTTAAAACTATATAAGCTCTACTTCAATCATATTTATTTTTTTTGAGAGAAAATTACGATAAAAATATATTTTTAAAAATTATGATAGGATGGATAAATTTTAGGAAAGCAATTTGATTGGTGGGCGACTTCACACTAGCAATATATGATTGCTGTATTTTAGATTTTTTTTTTTTTCATAAAATACCATGATTGAGATTTTATGCAATTTGAGTATACAGAAAGTATTCTTAAGTATGAGAAAGGTTGATGAAGGTTGATGACAAGTACCTAGTTTAATCTAATATATATATAATATATTCCTATGAGGGTTGTACTCTTTTTATGTCTCTTTAGAAAATTTCAAATCCGGCCATTGCTTGAATCAAATTAGGGTTTTTGATACCCTGTTTGAGTTTATTAGCTCAACTGAACCGTTTTTGATACCCTGTTTGAGTTGATTAGCTCCACTGAAACGGTTGGAAGTGGAAGATGGGCGTCAAATAGCAGTATGATTTATGATATATAAAGTTAATATATATTTTTTTTGGACATAATTTATTTAATAATCAAATTATTTTAAAATTATTAATTTTTAATAATTACTATGACATTCACATGATTTACTTGCTAAGTAAATAATATCGAAAAAAATTAAAATTTTATTTTTAAAACTTCATATACTCTAAATCATATTTAATGGTAAAATAAAAAATAGGAATATAGTATAGAGCTCATATACTATCAATAGTCAATAGCATAGGAGTTTAACACACACACTCTCTCTATATATATATAGAGTTCGGCTGCTATGCTTGTACAAGCGCCCCGGGTCGAAACTGCGACCCGGCTCGCCAACAGATCCGCCGCCTATACAGTGAACCCTGTATAGACGAAGCGTCTAACCTGCAAAAGAAGATACTATACTAAACAGATATCAGAGCTGAAAATAAACTGCTAGAATAAATATAAAATACAACTCTCACAATATACAATAAGTCCTCACCAGGAACAAAATACAAAAGTCTCTCAAAAAAAAGAAAAGGTACAATTCGATCCTCACTACAAATGCCTCTCAACAGAAAAAAACCAAAATAACATAGGGGTACCTCTACTCACATCCTGAAGACTGACGGGAAGGGATCTATCTCGCGAACTTCCTTACCTCGATCTGAAGAAGCTGGAGCAGCAACCGGAACAGCAGGAACAGGCGTAGAAGTCCCTGGGGAAAAGACACCACGACGGGTGTGAGAACTACCTCCCACAGTAGCTCTCAGTGGGTGCCGTCAACAAGCCCAACGGTCTGCCCACTAAGTCTACTAGAGGCAAGAAGAATAATGCAGTACTGAAGGAAAAAAGCTGGGAAATAAATTCTACAGCTACTATGCCCCTATCTAGATGCTCAAAAAGCAGGACAGATGAAAATATGATGCATCTGCTAATATAACAGTATGATCACCCAATCTGAACTGACTGCCTCCTCGGGTCCAGTCAAGCCTGCGCCTACCTACTGCCGTATATCCCGGAGGACCGGACTTACGTAGGGCGTCCGTAGCTGCCAAAACTGGCTCAGCCAGAGGGATTATGTCCGTAACTGCCAAAACTGGCTCAGTCAGAGGGGCTGCGTCCGTAACTGCCAAAACTGGCTCAGTCAGAGGGACGGCACGACAAGTCGCGATACAAGAGTAACATATCCACCCCGGGTGTGGCTCTCGAGGGGCGCGACCCCACCGAGGAAGGTATCCGCGCACTCTGTCGCTCAGGTGGCATTGCAGGCTATGGTCAAAATCCACGCTCACGCTCTGCTCAGAAGAACTCAATCCTCAACATCTCTCACAACAGTCGGAGCACACTCGACGACTCAGCTGATCAGCTCACACGAAACCCGAGACACTCGCCTCTCCAACAACTCACAGCACAAAACCCACTGGCTGGAGACACTCCACAGCCAGGATCAACCTACCACAGAGGGCTAACAGAACTTAGATATACAATACCCAAAGACACGAGACCACCGTTGACTCCAACGGCTCCCAACCACAGAACATAAACCCCACAACGGGCGATAATAGAGGATCCGGAAACCCCGAAAGACTAGAACCTACAACCCTATCAAACAAGAACAGGCTCTAGGTATAGCCTCTCGTTGTTCTCGTTCCAAACGAAAAGGCAGACCTTAGAACCCAGACCACTTGAATCATCTCGAGTGGTTACATTTATAGAAAAAGGTGATATTTCTTTTAGAAAGCCATTTGATCTGTAAGAAATTCATATTTAATAATTTTTTAGTTCTTTTTAGGAAAACCATTGAAAACAAGTTTTTATACCCAAGCCTCGTAGAGCTAAGCCCTTGTCCAATCAAATAAGAACAGACTCGGGCGACCCTACGACGCTTGGAGGAAAACATCGGTTGGCTAAAATCATATGTGTGTCTTAAAATAGTTCTGGGTTCAAGGTTCTGCTAACACTGGTAAACCGCCGCCACTAACACCGCGGCAACCAATAAAGAATAGGAAAACGAAATACCTCGGGACCGCCGTCCTCCTAAACGGCTCCCGCCACAGATGTAAGATCAACTATCTCTACCAGACTCCACTCTGCCCCCAAGCACGAGTGTAGAAAGCATCCCACACTAAGAAACCCGACCACTCGGCCCACTACCCGGGCGAGTAACACTATGTCCAGAAAAGAGGTGTGGATGTCTAAACAAAATAAACCTAGCCCGAGTTGAAGTTTTCTAAAGTCTGGCTAAACATGAT
This sequence comes from Tillandsia fasciculata, assembly GCA_029168755.2. Classification (NCBI taxonomy): domain Eukaryota; kingdom Viridiplantae; phylum Streptophyta; class Magnoliopsida; order Poales; family Bromeliaceae; genus Tillandsia; species Tillandsia fasciculata. The sequence continues at coordinate 5,752,048 of CM054952.1, forward strand.
ACAAATGACGGGGGTGCTAGGTTAAGTTCCAAGATAACATTAATTTACCGCTAATAGGAAATATGAGGTTGCATGATCATCAAATAATACAAGGATTATCAACTAACACTTTCTAGCATACTACACAAGAGTACCACTATCATGCATGATCCTACTTAGCAGAATTAAAGAACATTCCATAAGTCTTGGAGACAAGGCCACCCACCAGAAAGCGCACAACTGTCCATGGTCGCACAGGTAAGAGAGTCCAGAAACAGCCAAAGCACAAAATCCTCCAAGCTAGCAACACCGTTGTAGTGCTCACAATGTCCTGGGTACAATAACGATCCACAATTACATACAAATTCACACAAATTTCAAGTTCCAAAAATCCTGTATGAACAGTCCTCTTGCCAAGAAATTTTCACCTGAAAATATTCTTCCAAAAATTTCGATAAAAATACCACGGCGATCCTCGCGAAGTGTAGATGTCGATAGGCTCTTGAATCGTCGAAAACCGATGTCCGGACGAAGAGATAAAAATCCGACAAGTAGGTGCTGTCCAGGAATTCTCACAGCAAAAAGGGGCTCAGTAAAGCCTCGAAAACCGTGCCAAAACCCATATCTAGACAAAACACTCAACACGAAAGTCGAAGATATACCTCTCGTGAATCCAACGCCGCAAAAATCGCCGAAAAAGACTGTCGGGGTAGCTCTGTGAAATTTTTAGACCGAAATGCGGCGATAATGGGCCTCCAACAGTAAATCATCGCACTGCGCAAAGATGCCAGAAACGTCGTCGCCGGAGCTTCCAGAAAATCCGGGCCTCTGCCAGAAGATGCGCGACTCGAAGATCTACAACTTTTCTAAAGGGACCATGGGCTGAGGAGCTCGGGAAAGGGGGCAAAAAGCCCCAGCAATCCGGGTATTTATAGGCCCAGCGCGAAAATCCAGCTTTTTTGGACTTGGCCCAACATTTCGGGCGCCCGAATAATTCGGGCTGCTACAGTAACGGGCCCGGCCCGTTACTGTGTGCGCCCGAATCGCCCTCAGGCCGCCACGTGTCCCAGGAAGTCTCCCCGCACCCGGCGCACGCGCGCCGACCAACGCCGAGACGCCACGTGCCCCGGCAGGGCGACGTGCACCGCTGCGCCCCGACCAACCATGGGGCGCCACGTGGCGCCCCCACGTCGCCCGGTCAAACCCCACGCCGCGCCCACGTGCTTGGTACTATCGATAGCATAGTAACCGAGCTTTATATATATATATATATATATATATATATATATATATATATATATATATATATATATATATGCTACAAGATGTGTCTTTTAATGCATGAAAACCTTTCATACCCTATAAATAATATGTTTTGGCTATTTCAGAGTAATATAACCAATTCTTTGTTTTCTTTCTTCTTCTTTCTTCATGAATACCAACAATTATATGATTATGCTTGTATGTTTTTTATCCAGTCTTGATCGAAGGTTAATAATATGAAAAATACTTGATGTACACCCAAAAATGAGTGTACATCATACACCCCACCCATCTTAGGGTGGGGTGAATTCCACCCGTCACTTCGAAGTGATCGGTGGAAACATCCCCACCCTTGGTTGGGTAGGGTATAACCTCTACACCCAAAAATGGGTGTAGAAATAGCATTGCTCTAATAATATTAGTCATTCCAATTTTTTTCAGGACAATAAACTCCAACCAAACGTAGACTTAACGAAATCCATAATTAACTATATTGTGTTTTTTTTAAAAAAAAATTATTTACAAGATTTATATAGGGGTGGAAAGTGAGATGTACAGTTATGAATGAGTAGCGGAAATTTTTAGTGCGCCTCCCACCAGAGCTGAACTCTTGAGTTGGCCTTTCTATAATTTTATCATACTCTTCATGGTTTGAGGATGTAGCATAAGCTTCAAAAAAAAAAAAAAAAAAAAAGAGAACACACATACATAAATAAAATAACAATTCAAGTGGTGTTGATTCATTACTCTACCAAGAAGTACAAAATTAGTAAGAAAAGAATCTACAAAATCTGTTCAACATATAGCCCAGAAAACCAATCTCTCTCTCTCTCTCTCTCTCTCTCTCTCTTCTTGTACACAATAAATAAATATATAATGAGTGAAAGAATTGTGCACCAATGAAACAATTAATGTACATAAGAGATCCCTGAATGAAAATGAAAGCTGCATACTCTTTCTACTGCTCCCTAATTTTTCTTCTTCTTTCTTTTCCTAAGAATCTCTGCCTCAGGCTGTCCAGTAAGCCTTCACGGCGACGAGAAGCTTCTCCCGCTGGAATGGCCCGTCTTCGTGGTCGACGATGTGGCTATTCCATCTCATGCCGTCGGTGATGCCCTTAATCTTCACCAGAATGTCGATATCGTCACGGATGATCACCGTGCCTTCCGGTCTTAGAATCCTATCCATCTCTAGCAGGATATCCTCCATCTCACATCTAACAAACAAATTATTCCATATGTAGAATGTTATGTAAAGACTAAAGGTTCCGTGCCTGCCTATTTGGTCCGACTAGAGCTTCTCCGCTTAGAAGCTAAAGCCAAAATGTTTTTGGAATCAAGTTTTTAAATTTTTTGGATCCAGAAGCTCCTTTTGACTTTCCAGCATGACAGTAAGCTCAAAAAATAATTTTGCTTCGCAAGTCACACATTCTGCTTATCGAGTAGTGAAGCTTTTCTAAAAGTCATGCTACATAGGCACTTTAATGTAATGTTTAGCTTGGTGGAGTTTTTTAAAAAGTGCATTTCAAAAACCTATACCAATTTTAAAATTATTTTTTAAGAGCTTAATTCCTTATCAAATTAACTCTTTGTGGAACCATTTTTTTTCTCCTTTAAATTTGGTTACAAATTATAATGTGTAGATAGAGATCTACCGACCCTCCAATCATCAGCTTTCTCTCTTAAAAAGAGAGAGAAAAAAAAAAAACCTATTGCTAAATACTTCTCGAATAGAAAAGCCGTTTGGATCAATGAAGCACATGAAAGAAAAATAATAATAATAATAAGAAGAAGAAAAGAATGAGAAAGCAAGGACAATATACGGCACCTGTCTTTGTAGAGGCTGAACAGAGAATCAGCATGAAGCAGATCATAAGTCCTGGGATATGTAGACATGGCCTCACACCTACAATGCAACAATTAAGCAATTATATCTATGAGTTGAAAACTCTTTAAACTATCACATCAATCAATACCAACATATCAATGTATACATTTTACAGTTAAAAAGTTATCACTGTATACCCATAAGATCTTGAGATTTCTAAGACATACCAATCTTGGTAAGTTCCGATGAGCCCGCGCTCGTAGATCACCCCGAGAGTGTTAACCTTTGCGACTGTGGGGACGATGTTCATGACCCACACAGGATCGTAGATGAGGGCCGCCGCGAACCCGCCAAGACCAGAGTTCATGTCGAGCAGATTACGGTACCGTCTTGGCTCCGCCAACTGGCGGCTATTTGCCTTGTAGTGTTTGACTCTTTTCCGCCACAGCTCGGAATCTTTGAAGAAGACTTCTGGTGAGATGCCCTCTAGAGTTCTGCTGGTTATCCTCGGTGGCAATGCAGTTAGTCTCTCTGGCCATCTCTTCAGCTCTCCTCCGGCGATCTCCCCGGGTGCCGCCACCTCAGGTAGCGGAGTGATGCAAGTTTCCATCTTTGTGTACCTGAATAAGCAAAATTGTTTGAAAATATTTGTCAGAAATGTAATTTCGTACCTTTTCTTACAAACGCAATCGGAAGGACATATTTTTCCGCGTAAAACATTATCTAATATTGAATTTCTGCTAGTACGATAAAAAAGGGGCACCGGAAACAACAAAAGAGTTAAACAAAACGAGAAATATACGAGTAATTCCCTGTTCTTTTTCCTTTTTTTTTTTTTGGATAGTACATGTGTATCCTATCAGTCTATCACACAATTTATAATTCAGTATGTAAATTTGACTTACATTCTCAATTTCACTCTAAAAGAAAGCCTTGATTTTATTATTTAATTCTTAAATTTGCCCTAATATCTACCTCATCGTCGGAGTTTCAATTCTAGCAACGGAAATTCTAATGACAACCTTTTCAAATCGGCAGAATTAGCAGAATTTAGTTGATAGGCAGAACAAACTTGAAGGACCAAATTCGTAACATCGATGTCTAACTTTTAGGGACTAGAGTTGTAATTAACCCTACATAAAAGAGCGAAAATGAAGAGAAAAGAAGGTGATGCTTATAGGTGTTGCAATATTGGAGGAGAACAAACCAAGCAGCATCTGGGTCTTGATTAGAACAGAATTGGAGGGAACTTTCAAGGCCCTCTCTGTTGGCTCTGCAGCTGAGATGGTTGATGGGCTTCTGCCAGATTGCAATGTCCCCCTTCTCCACCAGCTTTGTCCAGCATAAGTTCCGCGCAGTCGCCTCGATGGCCGCCTGCTCCGCGCTCAGCTCCTCCGCTGGCCTCTTCCACCCCTTGAGATGCCGCTTCCAGTTGATCGGCGGCCCCGACAGGATCCAGTAGCCGCCTGGACGCAGGATCCGGTCGATCTCGATAATGTACTGCCCATCTGTGCTTGCAGCATACACAGTAGCAATGCAGTCATGCTGTCAGAAAAGGAAACTTTTCATTTTGAATCTTTATTTTGGAGCTTTAATTGCTGCAACAAAGAAGGTCTTTTTGTATTGCCTTCTTTATATAGGAGTGATAATTAGCCAACCACATTGTGACATATTAAGTTGGCAGGTAAAATGAAGAACACCGTAAAACTTAAAACAGAAAAGATGTCTTTTTCTTATTCTTATTCTTCTACTTCTTCTTATTTTTTTAAGAATGTCTATAGCTACATGCACACACTCTTCTCAAACATAGAGTATTTGAACTTAGAACCTATTGCCTGAAGTGAAGAGGTGGATACCAACCAACTATTCCAGTAGTATTGGTGACTAAGAAAATTATATTATTATAAGTTTCCATTGCAAGACAACAATATTTGTTCGAGTTTGATTTAGGTAAGTGCCGTCCACAGTACCAAGGTTTAAAGTGCCGCGGACACCGCTCGAGACACTCCTGTGCTGTACTGTGCCCCTACAATTAGGGGAATGGTACAAAAGGGGTGCCGCGGGAGACCCACGTGCTCTCATTCTTTTTTCTCTGCATGCTCTTTCCATCCTATCTCTTTCGTTTCTTTTCTTCTACCTTAAGATATTTCCTTTTTTCTTTTCTAAGAGATTACTTAGAGGCAAAGAAACACTAAAATCTTGGATCTATTACTTGGACCGACTATTCCAGTAGCAGTGATGACAAATAAAATCATATTATTAATGAGTTTCCATTGCAAGACATCAATATTTGTTCAAGATTGATTCAGGGGAGTACTCTCCTAAGAAATTAAAGTTTAAAGGACCAATCTCAGACTGATCATTTATTCTATTTACACCGTGATTTGATATCCTTACAACAATTTATTATTCTTTCTATTTAAGGAGCGGTAAATCTCTCCCCTTAGCTAAGCATGTTGGACTCTATTTTGATTGGACTTTTACCAATTCTATAATTAGAAACTATCGGTACAAAAAGGACTTTCTCTCCGTAATGAAAAAGCGGTTTATGCTTTTTCTAACAACCCTACTCAAAAAGCTCTTAAAAACACCATTCTTTGAGATAAATTCTTTGAGATCAGACGTGACAAGCTTTTAGAGACAAATGATTATTTCAAAGAGAGACAATAGTTGCAATAGTACCATAGAGGTGCCAGGGGATGAGGCAACGGGAGCAGTGGGCCATGTCGAAGGCGCGGGCGGGGTAAGGGAGCCGCATGGTGGCGAGGATGCCGAGCATGGCCGGGACGCCTCGTTCTAGGGCGAACTGCACCTGCGCTTCGTGCGTGTCCTTGGGTGCGAACGACATTGTCAGCACCTTCCGCGACAGCAGATACGCACCCCAGCTCGCCACCTTTGTAACAACACCATTACATAGATATACACAGTTAAACTAAATTTATAGGCTCAATCTTAGTTGTTCATCACTTTGTAAAAAAGAATAGTACGTAGAAGAGTCTTAAAATAGAATGCAAATGAAATAAGTGATGAGTGTCGAATATAAAATGTTAAAACACTAGTATCTGACAGCCTAAGCTTTTAGAGACAAATCGTTGTTTCACAAGGTTTTCAAAGGGAGATCCAAAGTTCGATTTTCTTTAATTCTTCAAGTTGCTGAAACAAAAGTATGGTTTTAGAATTGAATCTGTTACTACATCATCTCGTACAGACAGTGGCTTATGGTTCATCTTTTGGAGATAACTTGATTGCTAAATTAGCTACTAGCCACCAAATCACATGCTAGAGAAGATATAATTGTTGAATTGTGATAATCCTAAAATAACATAATGACTGAATAGTTAATTAACTTTTTGGCAATTGAATCAACTGTTACATCATCCCTTCCTGTGAAATTAAATGGAGTTAGAAAAATAGAGTTTGATAAATGAACCTTAATTATAGTAAATTGAAGTTGGTAACCAAAGTGAAACTTTATCATAAGTTCAGTGACCAATAACGCAATTTAACTCTTTCTAAGTAAAACTATTTATTTGGTCAAATTGGAAAAAGTTTTTCAATTTAATGGTCATTCCTTTCGAGTTTAGTAAAAATAAATCACATATTGATGACATATAAAAACCAGAGAAGTTATACTTAAAAAAATTATAATAATTTTAAAAAGAAAATATAATAGAAAAAATGCTCATGCGGGGATAAGAAATACAAAATTCCTTATCTATTTACTACCTTTGATCTAGGAAAGTAAAAGAACAAATGATGCACACTGAAAAGAAACATATGATTTACGCAATTTGACTCATTTGAAAATGGATAATGTTATTAAAGAGAGCTGATGTTGATAGTGACCAATAGATTTGTTAAATTTGTTTACTATTTCTTGACAAAATTTAATCAGATTTAATGTAGCTGATCTATCCCAAAAATACTTATC
>CM054952.1:5764047-5792506 GCA_029168755.2 Tillandsia fasciculata
GTGAGAAAAGAAACGTCCATGAATGGAGAAAGTATCTCATTTTAATTTATTACCTTTTTTTTTTTTTTTTTTTTTTTTTTTTTGTAGAATATAATATGAAGATCTAGATTTCTATATTAAAATAGAGTTTTTAAAAGTCAGTTCTAAGGTGAAAATTTTAATTTATCAAACTTTCTTAATAATTTTTTTTAAAATTTTTTAAATCCCTAAAAAATATAATTTTTTTAAAAAATTAGTTTTTTATTAAAAAAAATTAAAAGCTTGTTAACGAAGTCGCCCTCTAAAGGTAGGACCCACAAACCCGCAAACCCACTCGAAACTTCCAAGTACGACTACTGAAAATGGTTTCACAGCCATATTATGCGTGGGACCCACGATTCCGAAAAATGGTCAAAATAATAGGTGATCAACTTTTTCTATCCAATTCAAGTATGACTTGGAAAATGCTAAATAGCGTGTTGATCATATATTTTATTTATTGAAAGATAAAATAAATTTTATTAGTTATTTTAAAATAATTGATAGTTAAATTTTAATTTTTGAATGAATAAAATATATATTGTACATCAATTTTTAAAATATATCGATAGCATTGCTCTTCAAGTATTGATTTACTAATATTGTGTTTGGTTCGGATACAAGTAATAAGTATTTACTTTTAATATATATATATATATATATATATATATATATATATATATATATATATATATATATATATATATATATATATTATATTATAGAATAAAAATAAAATAAAAAATTTTTTTTATATTTGGATAAAAATTAAATTATTTTTTAAAATAAAAAAAATAGTATTTGAATAATTAAATTGGAAGAATAAAAAAATAAAAATAATTATAATTTAAAATAATAATATTTTATTTAATTAATTACTATTGGATGGACTTAAATATTAATTAATAAAAAATTAACAATAAATATTATTAATTAATAATTTAATTAATTATAAATAAATTAATAAATTAATTATCTAATTATTTAATAACTAGATAATTAGTTAATAAAATAATTAGATTAGTCAAAATATTAAATTAATTAAAGAGTTAATTAATAATTAAATTTTAAAATTTAAAATTTAAAATTTAAATATAAAATATATAATTTAAATTAAAAATTTGAATTTAAAATTAAAATAAAATTTTAAAATTTGAATCCAGAATCAGAATTAGATTTCAAGAAGTTCCAGTTAGCAGCTTCTGATTTTAGGTATTGAAAATCAGAAAAATAATTTTAAAAATTAAAATCAGATTTTAGGAAACGGGATTGGCAAACACTCTATTGAGCCAAAAATTATTTTTGAGTTTCTAATCATGTATTTTTTTAAAACTAGGCCAAACACTTGTATAAATTGTTGCACGCTAATTTATTTCATTATTCAAATATAGTCTATGATATTAATTTTATTATTATAAAAAATTCAAGTCACCGATCAACCCCGGTAAATAAGTTATAACACCGGTAAATAAGTTATAAGATTTTGAGCTGTTAGGATAAAATTTTACATATTATTTTTAGAAATTGTCTATAGAACAACCAAACTGTCTCTAAGTTAAATTTTGATTGTTTAGTATGTATATGTTTGCTGAAAAAAAACAAAAAAAAAGGAAGACCAGTTCTTTAATGGCTTGGTTTTTTGACGTGACTAGATCTCGATCAAAACATGCTATGTTTGACTGAACTTGGATGGATGTGATTCGACTGACTTTGGGCTCGGAAGAAAGGAACAATGAGAACCTTGGATTTTGGCGTAGATCTCCATATGGTTGAAATGTTATAGTAATTAGTTGTGCAACTATTGAGGTTTCGACTATTATTGTTATTGTTACTAAAGCGAAGTAGAAAACTAAACTAAACTAAACTCTCAATGAGAAATATAATTAAATATATAGAAATACTACTACTACTACTACTATAAAATCTCCTCAAGGGTTCACTGTTGCGTTTGAGAAGAAAGATATATGTGTGTTGCAGGTCTTATATTCTCTGAGCACCTGCGCGATATTTATAGCCTTAATCGTCTAAATCCCAATTTGAATTTCTTAATAAGCTCGAATCTAAACCAAAAAATAATTCACGATATTCCGATCAAATTCCAAAAAAGTTGGGATGTTAATCTTTCCAAACATAATCCTAATTGATTATATTGGACGAAATATGCGAGGTAATAATTGCCCTCCTTTGTCGGCCAGAAGTAGCTAGGACAATGATCTTGATTTTGATTGATGAAGTCGAAAAGATGCCTCTGACGCACAAAATGTCACCTCAACTCTTGCGCCTTTTGCCTTCGTTCCTTCAGGTTGTGTGATTTAGTCATTCTCCACTTGTTTCTATATGTGAGTATTCTTTTTTCCTCTGCTAGTCCTATCGTCTAAGCCTGACTGTTCTTGAACTCCTCCTAGACTTTATAGCCTTCTACTTTCATCCTCTGAATACACCTTTTTGGTCTTCATGGCCTCTTTAATTGCTATTCTCCACGAAAACAAAGATTCGACCTCTATCTAGAGGCCGCCAATTTGATGCACCACGGCAGATCCGTTGATCAGATATAATCTCTTCTAAACTCAAAAAAAACGATAATCATCTCAATCAATACGATACGTATAATAAGATATATAATATCAGAGTGAAAATTACTAAATTGAATATTCAATTTTAAATATAAAAATTATAACAAGTTGAAATTAAAAGGCTACATGAATGAATATTTTAATATAATATTTAGTTATAATTTATTTTTTTTTTCTCACCAAAATACAATGTGTTGAAATAAAAAAATTTCGCAACGTGGAAAGAGATGCTGTCGAATAGGAAAGTCACATGCGGTGCAGAACCTTAGGCCGATAAGGAACGTCTTTATCTCAGCTAAAGCCAACTCCGAGCGGTTGCGCAAAGGAAATTGGGTCATCAGTTCCCTTAGCCGATCGATAACGAGGGATAAGAGCGAGATCAGAGCTCGGTCAGAAATCGGCTTCACGAGCCGAAGGAAAGTAAAAACTGAGGCGCAGAAGTACCGATCCTAACAAAAAAGGTACGGAGATATAGAGCGCTAATTTCGTAATAGATGCGAATATGGCAAATGGCGTCGCCCAGTATCAACGATCGCCGAGGATCACGCCTCGGCGCACAAAATGAGGCGCCCACTTTCCTCACACACCACTTTCCTTTGAGGTCGTCTCTCCTTAGGGTTAGTTCTGAAGCCGATTGCGGACCGGACCAGGTCAACGGCCAGCACGACATTTGAGCACCAACACAATGTTCACTCAAAACGCAAAAAAGGGTAACATATCACTAGATCCTTTTGGTCCTCTACTCTGTCGAGCCCTTACCCCTGTCGCGAGTCTCACCGACTGTATTTGGATCTAGGGGTGGCAATCCAGCTAGCTGTTTGCGAGCCAGTTCGTGTTCGGCTCGAAATGAGCTCGAAATCGAATCGCTTGTTTAGTAAACGAGCAAATACGAGCTGAGGTCAGCTCGCTCGTGTTCAGCTCGATAGCAGCTCGAATTCATATATATATATATATATATATATATATATATATATATATATATATATATATATAAATTTTTAGTATTTAATTTTTATCCCAACTTAAATATAAAATCCACCTCCGTTATAAAGAGATCTAATTATAAAAAAGGCTTATTTATCTATACTGAGTTAGGATGATTTTAAAAGTATTAAAAAAAATAATTTTTGGAAGTGACTTTTTGGTCATTAGATCAAAGGTAAAAAATAATAATTATTTGTGAACTATTGTGTATGATCCAAAAACTATTAGAATTAATTTAATGATTAAAAAAATTATAGTGCCAACACTTTAATACTTTCAAAAGAACCTTAGTCGAACTCTCTCTCTCTCTCTCTCCCTTTGAGAGAGAGAGAGAGAGAGAGAGTCCGGCTACTATGCTTGTACAAGTAGTACCAAGCAATTGGTGTTTGCAACTTTTTTACTATTAGATCTATTCCTTTGACTAATTTCATCTGTTAGATCATTTTATTCTACCAACCACTCAATTAACCCAAGGAGCCCACTATCATTCTAACCACACATCTTTTCATTCAAAAGCTAAAAACCTACAAGTACCAATGACTTGTTCTTTTAAAGATATAGAAACTCAATTTATATATATATATATATATATATATATATATATATATATATATATATATATATATATATATATATATATATATATATATATGAGAAATGCTCATGTAAATTTTACAATTTAGATTTTAGGCTAACCTAATATAATTTTTTTTTTTGAATTTTAATTATTAAATTAAAATTAAAATTTTTTAATTTTCTTTCAACTTTACATATAATAGTAAAAATGAAAATCTAACTTCTTGTTCGCGAGCCAGCTCGTGTTCGGCTCGTTGATAAGCGAGCTGAACACGAGCCAAAATTTTCAGCTCGATATTTAAACGAGCCAGCTCGTGTTCGGCTTGTTTATTAAACGAGCCGAACACTAGCCGGCCCTAGCTCACTCGTGTTCGGCTCGTTGACACCCCTATCTGGATCTACACTAGCATGAAGATATGAAAATTGCTACACTACTAGTCCATACTTAATTTTATAATACTACTTAGCCATGCCACACTAGGCTACTAAACCATATATCGGCCACTATGCCGCTACTTAAGGGTTACACCTAACTCGACTGCCACCTGTCACTCTAATCATTTTATAATTTAAGTTTCATATAAGGTGTTTCGTAGAGAATCGACTTATACGCGTACTCTCTCTACTTAGCGATTCCTTGGGCCCCTTTAGAGCCATTTACTCGGAGAGTCGACTTACGCGCGTATCCTCTCCATCTTGCTCTGAATGAGTTTAAGATATTTTGACACTCATTCGAAGGGGGAGTCGAAATATACTAGCAACCTTCACGCGGGAGTCGAAAATATGCTCGTAACCCTTCCGTTGGCATTTTATCTCTTCCGGAAGCTTTATTAGCTTACTTTTCTCTTTTATCCTACATTATTAACTTTAGAATTATTTTATTTACTAATTTTACACTTTTAAGCCTAAGTTCTTGACTCTAGAATTCAAAATGCCCTAAGGACACCAAAACTCACATCATGCCACTCTAACTTAGAGTTCAACGATTTTATGTTGAGACTCTATCTCTTTTTTTCTTAGGTTTTATCTTAAGTTCAATGCCACTATTTTTGTCACGCCCCGGGGTCGAAATTACGACCCGGGCCCGCCAACAGATCCGCCGCCCATACGGGAAGCCCTGTATAGACGAAGCGTCTAACATGCAAAAAAAAGGATACTACAGCTATACAGATATCAGAGCTGAAAAGTAGACTACTGAAATAAAATAATACAACTCCAAAAGTACAAGTCTGAACTTCACTACAAAAGTCTCTCAAAAATAAAACCCTCAAAAGTAACTAACAACAATAATCCAGCAGACTGTACTACTAAGCTCCAAAAAGGGGTACAGCTATACTCCAAGGACGGGTAGGGAACTAGCTCGCGACTCCCTCACTTCGATCAGCAAAAACAAAGGATCAGCAACTGGAGCAGCAGGAACTGGAGAAAGGGTCCCTGGAAAAAGCCACCATGGCGGATGTGAGAACTACATCCCACAGTAGTTCTCAGTGGGTACCGCCACTAAGCCCGACGGTCTGACCACTAAGTCTACTAGAGGCATAAGATAACAGAAAAACTATAATAATGGAAAGATAAGCTGGAAAGAGTCTACAACTATTATGCCTCTATCTACAATGCTCAAATGGTGATACAGATGAAAATGATGCATCGACTCTAACCCAAATACTCAATCAACCCAATCACAGTGACTGCCACATAGGGTCCAGTCAAACATGTGCCCACCTACTGCCACACATCCACAAGAGGACGGGACTTACGTAGGGCGTCCGTGACTGCCAAAACTGGCCCAGCTAGAGGGACTGCATCGACAAGTCGCGATAGCAAGTAACAGGCCCAGCTCCGGAGCGGCACTCGAGGGGCGCGACCCCATCGAGGAAAGTATCCGCGCATCTCTGTCGAGCTCAATATGGCTCATGCAGGCTACAATCCAAATCCATGATCAATCAGATCGACAATGTCCAACTCACAATACTAACCCAATGGCTGGAGGTACTCAATAGGCAGGACCTTCGTCAACCCAATGGCTCCCAAAACAGGACATCCAACTCAAAGACGAGAAAGAACCAACCGACTCAGTAAGGGTCCGAGAATCCCGAAAGGTCGGTGTTTAGAATCGCAATCAAACAAGAACAGACTCCAGACTCAACCTTTCGAAGTTCTCGACCCATTATAGTTCGGGAAAACAACTCCCTTGGTAAAACATGCAGAAGAAACCAACCAGGGTACGAAAGTTTCGGGAGACCAACACCTACAACCCTATCAAACAAGAACAGGTTTCAGGTACAGCCCCCGTAGCTTTCGTCCCGAAATAAGGGAACGACCCCTAGAACCCAGGTCACCCAAACTCTCTCGGGTGAGGAAGTTTGTAATAAAAGATGGAAGTTATTGCTGAAAACTATTTTAATCTAAGAAACCCAATTTAATATATTTTAGTTCTTTAATAAATCAGTACAAATAAGTTTTATTTTTCAAACCCCGAAGGACTATTGCCTTCACCCAAATCAAACAAGAACAGGCTCCGACGACCCATCGAAATTTGGAAGGAAAAATATTAGTTTATAGAAATTATGTGTGTCCAAAAATAGTCTGGGTTCTAGGTCCTGCTATCACTAGTATACCCCTGTCACTAACATAGTGACAACAAATAAAACAGAGAAATACGATAACCCGGGACCACCGTTTAGCCAACGGCTCCCGCCACAGATATAAGACCAGCTACATATACCAGACTCAACTCTGCCCCCAAGCATGAGTGTAACATGCATCCCACACTAAGAGAAATCCCAACCACTGGGCCCACTACCCGGGCGAGGAAAACACTATATCCAGGGATAGAAAGAAAAGTGTGGATGTCTAAAACATAAATAAACCTAGCCCAAGTGAGGGTTTTCTACTAGTCTGGTTTACACATGCAAACATATGAAATGGTGCTAGGTCAAGTCCAATACTAATATTTAATCAACACAGATAGGAAGTAATAATCAACATGATCAGAATCACCACACTAGAAAATCCTATCTAATACAATATGCTTTCTAATACTGCTTACGTAATGCATGCTCGCTAACAATATAGAGTTAGAGAACCGTCCACCGGTTTTGGAGACGAAGCAACCCACCTGAAGCGCACGTCAATGCAAGATCCAAAAAGGCTGAAACTGAACAGGGACAATCCTCGGATTCCCACGATTCCATCGAGTCCAAAAACACCAGAAAACTCCTCCTGGGAACAAAGATATGGTCCAAACATTGCAATAAGTCAAAATTCCCATAACACATACACTGCTGAAAAATCTGTCCCAAAGAAGATTAATTCCTACCTGTGAGATAATCTCCAAAAATTCCAATAAAAATACGATGGTGATCCTCATGAAGAGTATATGTCGATTGAGTCCTCACAGGTCGAAATCCGACACTCGAGCGCAGAGATAAAAATCTGACAAGTCTTTGCTGTCCAGAAAAACCACCAGCAACAAAGGGGTTCAAAGATGCCTTGTAAAACATGCCAAGAACTCAGAATAACGCAAGGTGATCAACACGGATATCGAAGGCCTACCTCTCATGAAACCGATGCCGCAAAAATCGTCCAAAAATTCCTTCGAAGTAGCTCTGTGGACCTCGTGGACCGAAACACGGCGGAAATGGGCCATCGAAGAAGAAACGTCGCACTGCTGAATCGCCGAAGCCGTCAATGCCGCGCCCTCCAAAAATTCCGAAACTCCTTCGCAAGATGTAGCACAAGATGAGTATCAACTTTGCTAGAGGGCTCTGTCGCAGAGGAGTTCGGGAAAAGGGGCTAAAGGCCCAAGAAAGGGGCCTATTTATAGGCCCCCACCAAAAACAATCCAAAAGTCCACATTATTGGGCTTTCGGGCCCAATTTTCGGGCGCCCGGGGGGTTTCGGGCTCAAACAGTGCCCAAAACTGCCCCCCAGGCCCGGCTCGCGACCAACGCCCGGATCACCCAGTGCCCGACAGGTGTCCCGAACAGCGGACAGCATGTGCGGGGCCGCTGGGGATCCGCCGCGTGGCTCGACCCGGGGTCGTGGGGTGGGTGGCGCCCGCCAATCGCCGAGTGCCACGTGGTGCCGTGCGTACGGCGGCCACCTGCCCTACCTGCCCCCGTCTGCCCCGCCTGCTCTTGCTGATGCGTGGACAGCGCGCACGTGAGCCAGCCACTCACAGGCCGCCACGTGGCCCGCCCCGGTGCATGCGCCAGCCCGCGCGTCTCCGTGGACCGTGCCATGTGAGCCCGCCAATCCGAGCCGCCATGTGTCCCGCGCGTCTGGTCTATGCACCAGCGCCCAACCCTGTGGACCGCGCCGCGTGCGCTGGCCAATCAGCTGCCGCCATGTGGCAACCGGCTGGTCCACGGCTTCCCCTATGCACCAAAATGCGCAAAAAACTTTCGGCGGTTCGTTTTTGGACATCCGGACTCCGAAAAATACAAGTAAATAACTGATTTTTGGCGTTTTTCCTCGCTGAACCCAAATCCGGCCTCGGATTAGCCTAAAACCCTTTCAAAACTTCGGCGAAAGCAGCTGAAAGACAGGCTTGATCTAGAAGCCTCATTGAGTCCGTCCAACGCGTCTATTTGACGCGTTGCGGGTTCGACACACCAATAATAAGTGTTCCACTACATGGGTCATAGGAAAAGCAGTACGGGGATCGGGGTCACCATAGTTTTCAACCCAAATTTTTCTAGATTCAATTTTCATACAAAAGTAACCTACATCTAGATTTTTTGGTTCACATATATATAAGGCTAAACTTTATAATCCATTTTTTACCATTTAAAGCTAAACCCTAATTTTACTCATATACACATGCATTACAAAGCATTTACTATTATATTAATACTTCTAGATTAATAAAAAGTATAAAAACAAGAGATTTAGTTCACATTTTTTAGTGAAATCCCCCACCTTGAGTATTTCTTGCAAAGGTTGTGAGCTCGATCCTTTAACTTTTCAAGAAAATCTATAAAAATGGGATAAAAATTCATAAGAGATCTACAAATCTCTTTTATACATCAAAAATCATAAAAATCTAAAAATCGATTTTTTTTTTCCACTTACCTTTCCCAACTTCTAGCTAAAAGGAATGGAGAAAACCTTCTTCTTCTCCTTCCTAAGCTCTCCTTAGGGCTTATCTTTGATTTTCTTGTTGTTTTGTAGATCAAACCCCTGCCAATAGGGCTTTCTCCAAGTGCTTCTCTCATTTTCTTCTACTTTTTCTTTTTCTCTAGAAGAAATACACACACACACACATAGAGAGAGTGAGGAGAGAAATGTGAGGGAGAGAGAATGAGATAGATAAAAATAGTTTGGTGGGTTTTGTCAGGGAGATAAGTGGCTAGGACAAAGGGGTTGAAATTACTCTTTTGCCTCTAAAAAATTCCCTACCTACTTATGTCAATCACCACACATTTCGGGTGCCTGCGAGTTGTTTCAATCGTCCGAAACCTCGTAGTTACAGTGCTTGCACCGCTCCAAGGGTGCCCGCAGGACAAATGGGGCGTCCGGAACCCTCCGCGCACAGATGTTGCTGCTGTTAGGTTGAGAGCCAGATTGTACGGATAGAGCGCTCTCCCCTGCGCTTGCTACTGTTGATCCAGGCGTCCGCAGGACATCCCAGGCGTTCGAAAGATCTCGAGTCCAAATTTTCAGCTCTCGAGTTGAGAGTCCGAAAGTACGGACACGGGCGCCTACTTTGGGTTCGAGAGTACGGTCGAGTGTCCACTTCCTCTTTTGGGCATCCGGAAGAGCCTAGGAACATTTTAGGGCTGCTTGTGGTCAACTTTTCAGGGCCTTCTGAGCCAGCTTCGGACCGAGATAAGGGGATTGCACCGTAGATAAAAGCCCTTATATAACGACCTGGCCATTAGCAATAATAACTCGTTGAATTTAAACCACCGACCCAAAATGCTTTAGCCCAGTTATTATTATTAGCGTCCATGGTTTCTTTATACCCAATCACAACTCCATTTTCATCCAATGTAGGACTATTACGGTGTCACGGACTCATCCCGTTTAGACTTGACGTTCTCGTTAGCCCAAACACACACACAACTCAAGATTACTAGGCGATGTGAGACTTGTTCATTAGCTTTGTCATTCAGACTTCTGACATAACATGTCACCTTATCTTTCAGACTCTGGCTCAGCTGAGACTCGTCACACACTTCCAGCTGGTGATTAGCTTTGATACCAAATGAATGATCCGACCCACAAGCAATAATAATTTGTTGGGTCCAAACCACCGGCTCAAAATGTTTAAGCCCAATTATTATTATTAGTGTTTATGGTCTCTTATATATTCAAATACAATTCCATTCTAAACAAGGGGAGTCTGTGACATCCTAATAGTCCCACATCAGATGGGAATGGGCTTGTGATTGAGTATATAGGAGACATGTACACTATTAATAATAACTGGATTTAAGTATTTTAGATTGTAGTTTGGGCCCAATGAGTTATTATTGTTAGTGGGTCGGATCGTTATACCCTACCCAATATTATTTTGATAGAGATAGTCCACCCTATTGGTAGCTTAATTTTGTGGATTGTACATCAGGACTGGCCAAGGCAGGGTCATTTACTTGTATTTATTTCTTTTGAGAGGTGGATTTTGTATATATCTTGTATAGTGATAGATGTTATTATAGTTTTATTTTTCGTTCTCATATATGTTCAATTGTAAATTATAGTTCTTTTGCAAGATAGTTTTGGGCGCTTCGCGTGTGTGGGTGGGGTGAGTCTTCGTACACGTGGCGGATCTGTTGAGTGCCTGAGGACTTTTGCTGTGGACTTGGGACGTGACAGAAACAAACCCTAAAAAGAAATTGCATGTACCTAGGGCTGGCAATCCAGCTTATTGTTCGCGAGCCAGCTCGTGTTCAATTCGAAATAAGCTCGAAATTGATCGTTTGTGTAAATAAAAAAAATCAAATACGAGCTAAATTTTTTAACTCAAAATTTAAACAAGCTTAACATGAGTTGAGGTCAGTTCACTAATGTTCGGTTTGAAATAGCTCGAATATATTATATATATAAATTTTTACTATTTAAATTTTAGGCCCACCCAAATGTAAAAAAATTTATATTTTACAAAATTAAATAATTAGATTAACATTTTAATTTTTAAATATTTTTTAACCTTTCAGTTAGTATTAAAACTGATAATTTAACTAGTTGTTCGCAAATCAGCTCGTATTTAACTCCATCGTTTAATTAAGGGAAGAACATGAATCGGCGCAGCTCACTCCTGTTGCACTCATTGACAGCCTTACATTTATCCGAAACCTCATGCATCCTGTCCTTAAAATTGTACAGTAGGACCTCAAAATTATTGTTTAATTTATTAGATACCTTCCATATTAATGTTTAAGCCTCTACGTACCAGAATCATAAACTTGGCACATATATCTTCTGTGAAAGTGAATCAAACAATATTATTTTTTTTTTCCTATATTGTTGATTTTTACTACTATTATATGTTTACATAATAGATTTTCAAAATATATAATTTTCTTAAATATAGACTTTTTAAAAATTATAAAATGAAATGAAATTTTTTATTTTAAAATTAATTATCACACTAGTCTTACGGCACACTTATTATTTTAAAACTAAATATTTTAAAAAGTTGTCTAAAACCTTAGATGAGATGCGTATAAAATTTAAATTCAACTTTTGGGTGAACGAATAGTTTTTTTTTTTAATCTAATAAGTGAATATAAATTTTATATCTTATTTAATTATTCAAGAGTTACTGTTTTAGCTAGCATTATTAGTCTTATTGAATTTTTATTTTTAATATTATTTTTTTTTAAAAAAAAATTAAACGATGAATGAATGTAAAATTTACATTCAATTTTTAATTTTTTTTTTTTACACAAAGTTTGTATTGTTTAAAAACTTTTATTAGTATCTATTTATTTATCCATAAATAATTAAAAATTATTAATTAGTTGATGATTCTATTTCTCACCTACTGTACTGCCGCAGTTGAAACTATAACAAATTTGAATGTAGTTCCAACTATAATATTTTAATTTTTTTGTACAGTTGTTATTGTAAAAATTAAACTTAATTGTACAAAATCAAATACATAAATTAAAATTATATATATTTATAATTACAGTGCAGTTATAAAATTAAGCGTGTAACTAAATAGTCCCCTTACTGGAAGCAGCAGTGCAGGCATATATGCTAGTGCTGACTTAAAATTGGTGCATGTGAGGCCACATGAATGTAGTTCGGAGAAGGTGGCATTTTCCGCGGAGTGGGTGATCCCTCTGGACTAATTATTGCTTGGAGTGGGAATGTGGGACCTTGGTGCTGCCTGCGCTCTTATAATACAACATTTTTTACAGCACATTTCCTTCCATTTGCAAAGCTACTGCTGCAGTTTTTTTTATTTTGTAATCGATCTACTCACTCCTAATTAGGCCCTGTTTGTGTGATTGAAAGTAAAAAAATTTGATGAAATTTATGTGAGGTACGTATTTCTTATTCGGAATGTCGGAATAAGATAATCAAAAATAACATATTCTATATCAGAATTTTCTAATATATATGCATGATAATATATAACTCAGAAATTTAATTTTTTAATTTTTTCTTTTTTAAATTTACTATTTATAATTTGGTAAAATAATATATTTATAAAAAAATATATTTAAAAGCTGAATATGGTATTCTATTTTAAATATTAAATATTTGGTCAAACTTTCTATCCATCAAATGAACAAAAATTTTCAAATAAATTAAGAGAATACATAGAACAATATATTCATGCATCAAAATAGGCATTCTTCAAAAATATATTTCTAATAAGATGTTTATGCGTCTTTAAAGACGACCTTTAGATTCTGTTTGAATATACGAATATCTTTTTATTCGATATATCCTTATAATTTAATTAGGAAGTTCGTACATTTGGTACATGAGAAGCGTAATCAGAGTCTAAAATTGGATATTATATACGGCATTAAGTTAATAATCTTTTGGATAGGATAAATCATCTTATAGATGAGATATGTTATCATAGCAAATTATGCATATCAAGATCTTTCAAAGAGTAAAAATTAAATTCATTTTTTATATAATCACACTAAATTTTTTTTTTGTACCCAATAAATTATTTTTAAATAATATATTTTGACTTTTAAACAGAAATTTTTTTTTTTTTTTTTTTTTTTTGAGAATAAAGTAGCATGGTACCGTTTCATTCATTTTATGGATGAATTTAGCTACAAACTGAGACAACTAGGTTCCGACCCGCCAAAACGTGAAAAAAAGAAAAAGAAAAAAGGGAATCAAGGTGAGCAAAATGAGATCCAAGTATGCCTCAACAACTTGTTTCGACAACCACAACCGGGCCCGTCTCGATTGCTTTCCCGACGTAAAAAGCGCTATTTCCTGCTAGCCAAATGGCCAATAAAAGAGGTAAAGACAGTCAGAGTAAAACTATCCCTAAACTGAAGCTGGAAATAAAATACAATTCTTGCCACATTCTGTCTCTCCCAGCTCACCAAAATAAATACAACCTGCTGGCAAAAGCCAGTCCCAAATGTAAAAGTACAACCGTCTGAGGAAACCTGGGTACATACAGTCCAGCTAACTCGCTACATCCTGCCTAGCCGTCTAAGTCCAGAGAAGGGAATCTCAGGGAAGCAAGGAAGAAGTATAGAGGAAAGAAGAATGGGGGTGAGAACTACTAGTAAACCAGTAGCCTCCCCTAGTGGGTAAAACCTCAAACTCTGACGCACCCACTAGGTCTACCAGAGAAAAGGAAAGAAGAGTGGTAAGAAATGAAACTGCTGAAAAAGGGAGTCTACCACTACTATGCCTCTAAAATGCAGTCCTAGACTGGTAACCAAGAAACAAAACAACCGCCAGATGAACCCAATCTGTACCGCCCTCATCTCGGGCAAGAAAGCCGCGCCGAGTGATAGCAAAACTCCTGCTGCCGCCCTCATCATGGGCAAAAAGCCGCGCCGATGTGATCACCGTCATAACTGTCCGAGCCCGGCCTCCGGAGGGGAACTCGAGGGGAGCGACCCACACGAGGAAAGCATCACCGGGCAATAACCGCGCCGGTGTAATAGTCCTCAATGCACTGTATAAATAGTATGATGTAACTGAACAGAGATATATAAGAAAACTCATTCAATCGCCCAATATCCCTCCTTTCCTCTCTTCCAACTATCCCAAGCTCAACTACTCCCAATCACACCTCTTCTCCTTCCCCAAATTCCGGTCAATCCCAATTCACTCCATGGATCACTGAAAACACACCATCATCCTCACCAACCGATCTCAGGTCAACTATCCTCGATCGGGCGACGGAACATCCGTTCAATATCATCCTCACCGCCATCGGACTCAGGCATTCTCCACGATCGGCTGCGGTTCCCAAACCCCGTGTCAAAGTGGTATCAGAGCAGTCCTATCCCAGGGATCGGAACAACTGCCCAATCAAGATCGAGCAAAAGTAACATAATCGAGGCCTATCTGATCCAACAAGCATCAATAGATCGAGGCAACACCCACAATTGATTAAGATCACCAGGCAACAAACAAGTAGTTACCACCATAATCAGATCCTGGAGCAAGCTGTTGGAATCTGAGCAAATCTAGAATCAATCAACCATGCAATGATCTCAAGAGCAATCGCAGGATAATCTGGCTCTAATACAATAAGGCAACACATAACCTCAGGTGTAACATTCCAACCATCAGGAACCTATATTCTCAACAAGTAAAGCATCAGGGAGGTAATATCTGAACCAACTCCATTTAGATATTGCATATAAGTAAGGAAGTTATCGAGAGTGATCATAGTTGAGCATTACTATCATGGTGTCCGGTGTACTATCAAATCCATTAGCCATTTAGTATAAATTGGATTCAAATAGGAAGTAAGAAGGTTCAAAATTCAAATACAATAGTGGGAATATATTGAAAAATGGATAAAGCAACAGGCTCAAGATCTGAATGATCATCTCAGAGAGGTGGAAGAGAAAGTGCAAAACCTTACTATAGAATGTAATCAGTGTTAGAAACCAAGTTCCAACAGTTTGAGTTGGATTATAATAGGAAATTGGGAACTGTGGTGCAACAACTTGATGAAATACAGAAGGAGGGACAACAGAGGTATGAGGCTCAACAGATTGAATCAATAAGAAGGCATGAGCAGTTGCTCAAGTTGTTTAGCACTCAATCAACTGTTACCAACTCCTCTTCCCAGTCATTTCCTCCACTGAAGGAGAACAAGCCATTTAATGACTGTTATACAAATAGCAGTACCAGAACAACTGTGAGGGAAGATAAAAAGGAAAGGGCATTTTGCCAAGTCCCTTATTAAATCAGGACAGTTTTACTGGTGGTATAGGACAGAGGGGATCTTACTACATCCCTCATCCAAAATTGGATTTTCCCACTTTTGGAGGGGAGGATCCTAGAGAATGGATAAGTAAAAGTGAATAGTACTTCAAACTTTACCAAATCCCTGAGGAACAGTGGATTGGAGTAGCTACTTTACATTTTTTTGGAAAAGCTCACAGGTGGAAAGAAGGTTATTTACTGGATAAGCCCAATCTTAGCTGGGAAGAGTTATGTAAAGCAGTGAACAGGAGATTTGATGGAGCCACAATGAAAAAATTAGTGAGGGAGTTTAATAAGATGGTCCAAACTTCATCTGTAGAGAAATACCAGAAAGATTTGAAGAATTAAGGGCAAGGATGATCTATCTTAATCCAACATTGAGTGAGGACCATTTTATACAGAGCTACATAAGTGGCTTAAGGAGGAACTGGTGCCTTTTATAGATCTATCAAATCCACAGACACTGGAGGAAGTTTATGAACAAGCCAGGCTTCATGAACAAGCACTGGCCATGATGTGGAGAAGACCAAGAGCCTTCATCAAACCAACAGGTGGTAGTCAGACTCAGGGTTATCCAACTACTAAACCCTTCACTCCAAAATTGGGTTCTGGACCAATTAACACTACTAAGTGGAATGGCAATAGAAATTCTGAAGGGCAAACTGGGTTTAACAGACAATTGTTTGAGCAAAGGAGAGCTGCAGGCTTATGCTATAAATGTGGGGATAAGTACTAGCCAGGTCACCACTGCTCAGTTAAAACCATGAACCAAATGGAGGGGGAGCCAGATATAGAAGAAGTCTTTGATGAGTCACTGCTACAGGAAGAAGAGTGTATGGAGGAGGAAGAACTGACAGAAGAAATGATATCTGAAGAGGTGGGCATCTCTGTACATGCACTGAGTGGAGAGATATTGCAAGAGACAATTAAAGTATAGGGAGATAGTGGAAACAAGTCATTGGTGATATTGATTGATACTGGGAGCACCCACAGCTTTATTGACCTCCAAGTGGCTAAGGAAGTGAAAGCAGAGATTACTGCAGCATCACCTCTCATTGTAACTGTTGCCAATGGGCATAAGGTGTTGAGTAAACTCAAATGCACAAACTTCAGTTGGAAAATGCATGGAGAAACCTATCAGGCAGACTTGAGGGTTATCAGGTTGGATGGATCCAGTGTGATCCTGGGTATTGATTGGTTAAGGAAGTATAGGAAGGTTACTTTTGACTATACCAACCACTCAGTTACTTTTAATAAAGAGGGTAAACCCATAACAGTTAAGGGAATAGTGGAAGGTGCTAAGCTTAAGGCTATTGGAGCTAAACAATGGTATAAAGCAGGACTGCAAGGTCACTGTTGTGCTATTGGTCACTTGACAGTTGCAAAATTAAAGAAGAGAAGGCAGTGCCTAAAGAAGTCCAAGAGTTGTTAGAGCTGTATGCCAAGATTTTTCAGGAACCAAAGGGTCTGCCACCCAAAAGGGGCCATGACCACAGGATTCCATTACAATCAGGCTCCAACCCAGTCAACATCAGGCCTTATAGGCACAGTCATGAACAGAAGGGGGAGATAGAGAAGCAAATTGCAGATATGTTACAAAACTCTGTCATACAAAACAGCAACAGCCCCTACGCATCTCCAGTACTGTTGGTTAAAAAGAAGGATCATACCTGGAGGATGTGTATAGATTACAGGCAACTCAACAGGGATACCATCAAGGACAAATATCCAATTCCTATCATTGATGATCTCTTAGATGAACTGGGAGGTTCCAAATTGTTTTCTAAAATTGATTTGAGGTCAGGATATCATCAAATCAGGATGAAGGAGGAGGATATCCACAAGACTGCATTTAGGACTCATGCAGGGCATTATGAGTTCTTAGTCATGCCATTTGGCTTAACCAATGCACCAGCCACATTCCAAGCTTTAATGAATGAAGTATTCCAGCCTTACCTTAGAAAATTTGTGTTGTTTTTCTTTGATGATATCCTGATTTACAGTCCTAGCTTGGAGGATCATATAAGCCATCTCAAAAGGGTTCTAGATCTGCTACAGGTTCATCAATTATATGCTAAGTGTGGTGACCCGGATCCTTGCAGGGCTTCTACAGTGTGACCAGCAGCTTCGGGAGGCCTACGGGGCATGTCGGCGGTGTTCGCGTGCCAATTTGGATTCAAGTGATGGATTCGGGGCTTAAATAGATCACGTGGATAACCGGAAGACCCCGTTGGATGTTTAGAAGAGTTTTCGCGCAAATCGGATATCAAATTTTGACTCGGCGCGAAATTCGGAATGGAAATACCTTTCCGGGAGCCTCCGGCAAATTTTAGGATTGGAATTTGGCAAAACGGACGCCGTATTTGGATTCAGCGCGCGAAAACGGTCAAGATGGGCTATTTACTTGGATTTTTCGGAGCTTGCTACAGTATTTTTACTGTTCACGGCCGGAACAGTGCTTTCCGGCGATCGCCGGCGCCGGCGGCGGCGGCGGGCAGCACCGGCGGGCGGCGGAACGGCCTCGGGCAGGCGGAGCAGCGGCGGCGCGCAGCGCGGGCAGCGCGCAGGGGCGCGGGCAGGCGGCCGGTCCACGCGGCGGGCGTGCACCGAGCGGGGTGCCACGTGGCAAGATCCTGTTGGGTGGCTCACAGCACCCGGTCCACGGAACAGTATTGGTGCACGGTGGACCGACTGTGGACACGTGGCGGCATTTGATTGGGTCGGTGTTGTGCTCCCGGTCCACGCAAGTCTCGGAGTGGGTGCCGTACGCGGAGTAAGTGTACGCGACGTGCGGGTGCGCGGTTCACGGGCGGTGCACGGTGTTGGGGCCACGTGTCGCGTCGCCATTGGGTGGCTCACGTGCACAGGGCGCAGCGAATTTTCTGGAGACATTTTTGTGTTGGATTTCCTTCTTAAGCAATCCGAGGGAGATTGATGGACCATTTCCACCCTCTTCGAGCTCTTATCTCCCTGTGGCCTGAGAAGAAGAAATCTTCTCCATGAAGAGGAGATTACATCTACCAAGTTTCAGATTGTTGGGTGGCACGGATTTCGAGATTTCGATTTTACGGCGCGGCGCGACGTTGCGTTTCCTGTGTCCTTCTTCGGCGCAGCTGCGGTGTTTTAGCTCCCCTGGTTTACCCCGAGCTCCTTTTCTGTGATTCTTGCGCCGACAGACTCCTAACAGGTAGGGCTTCAACTTTGATTGTGATCACTCTTTCTGATTTTGCTTTTTGGCCGGATCCCGAGGTACACAAGGGTCCCCCTTTTTCTGTGAGGAATGTGAGGACAGCATCGGAGTATTTTGGCCATATCTTCGCGCACGAGCGTCTGACGGAGACGAGCTTATACAACTTTTTCATCTACAGAACGCAAGGAACGCGCTCGTATTTTTATTGGATTTTCGTGAATTTTCTTTCGAGGTGATAATTAGTGATTTCTCAGTGAACAGTAATCAGCCCTTAATCCTGATTTTAGTATGAGTGTGCCCCCTTGCCGAATTTTTATCTTGATGTACAGAACTCGGATTTGGGCGTGCAAGGTACCGTTTCGAAGCTATCGACGCGAGGATCGCCGTGATATTTTTATTGGAATTTTCTGGGCAATTTCTGCAGGTGATAATTTAACTGTACAGAATTCGGGATTGTATGAGTTAATTAGTGCTATAAGTGAGAGCCTAAGTGTAATTAGTGAGCTTTGTACTGTACCAGGGATATTTCGGGTGTGCTGAAATTGTGGAAGCAAGGATTTGGAGTTTTGGTATTTTCTAGCTGTACGGACTTGGACTGTTGCGCTTCAGGTGGGTGGTTGTTGTACTCCTCTCCTTTGTTATGCCCACTAGGAATATCAGAGTACCCCTGATTTGATGATGCTAAATGTGTTAATTGGTAGACTCGCATGCTTTAGGGAGCAAATTATTGGTTATCTGATCCGCGAAAATTATTGTTAGATTGATCATTTGTTTAAATCGCCTAAGTTCTGGACCGTATGCATAGAGACAATGTGATAATATTGAGGACTGCAAAACTGATGATTAATCATATGTGACTGTCACTTTAGCCTTTATTCTCTAAATTGATTATTCTGGGAAACTGGACAAATATTGGTCACATAATTATTGCCATCTTTTACTGCTACACTATTTTGGGACTTGACTTAGGAGAAACCATGCTTTTTCTCTTTTCTTCTTTCATTGTTGGCACTAGCGGCTTAATCGCTCAGGTTCGAGCGTATGTTGGACAGTGTAGGCAGGTATTGGGGATTTGGGACAGGTTGAGTTTGTCAGGGGGTTGCGGCGACCACGGATCTTGGGTGGTTGACCGGATTGTTTCTATTGCATCAGATTGGGTGTTCGGGGATCGGGCTTACTTTAGTGGAGGGTTGTTCCCACTTCTTTGAGTCTCGATCCAGTCCTGCTATTATGAGACAGTGGTTACAGAGATGGTTGATACAGTGATACTTTACTCGTGTGGGTCGCTCCCCTCGAGTGCCACTCCGGAGTAGGCTTTCCACGGTGTGAGCGCCGGGCACCATGCTGGTTTCTTGAGTTCCACGGTGTGAGCGCCGGGCACCATGCTGGGTTCTTGAGTTCGACAGCAGAGCAGGCAGTGCCAGTGTTCACTGGCTGTCAGATTGGGTCTTTATGACAGGCTACTTGATTCTGATGCATCACTTTTCCCATCCTTATTGGTTGGTCATATAGAGGCATATTAGGGATAGCACTTTATCAGTTGCTTTATTTATCTGCATCTCCCTTCTTTTCCTTTCCCCTTTTCGCCTCTGATCACCTGGTGGGCATATCTGAGCTGAGGCTTTACCCACTAGGGGAGGCTACTGTTTATAGTAGTACTTACCCCCATTGTTTTTCTTGTTTCTTTCTTTCCCCTTGTTTTGCAGAGTCCTCAGTGGGAGTTGCTGGGCCGTCAGCAACTGATCGAGGTAAGCGATTGCGGACTAGATAGAGAGCCACCGAGGGTCGTAGCTGGAGATTTTTGGGTACCAGGACTTCTCAGACAGTTTTCTTGTATTTCTTTTTAGGGACTGGCTTCTGCCAGCAGGTTGTATCTTTAGTAGTGAGCTGGGAGAGACATCTGTATTTTATTTCACTGTTGTACCTTTTACTTCCAGCATCTGTCTGAGATACAGTAGTTTTATTTCAGCTCTGATTTTTATGCTCTTTTATTATTTTTCTTATCTGAGCAGGTTACCGACGCTTCGTGTGTGTGGGAAATACCGCATGCACGGCGGATCTGTGGACGGGCCCGGGTTCTGGTTTACACCCGGGGCGTGACAGATTAAGTTGGTATCAGAGCTTAGGGATAGGTCAGTTGGGACTTAGGAAACCCTAGGCTTTTGGACAGACCCTAGGATGATAGGGCGTGAGTGGCGTGACATTTTGCGAAAGTCGGTGATTTTTATAGTTAACTCTTCCTGTGAGTGAAGAGGGATCGACATAGTCTATTTCTGTTGAACCATTATGTTGGCTGCAGACAACATAAGGTTACAGAAATAGGGAGATGTCTTTGACTTTCGCTAGATTGGGTCGAGTGTTTGGGATGTGCTGATTTGCTGTTTGTCGTGGCGAGCGGTGTCTCCCCGACTTTGGGGCCCTGACCCGGGTGCACTTGGTGCAGCAGTTGAGTCTGAGCTTATTGATCTCGCAGCAGGCGCCGTTGGTCGAGCGGATGAGGCGATTACAGCTGGAGGTAGTATCCCCTGGGGTCTCTGCTAAACTCATGCCTATGGTCTTGCAGCCCACTCTGTTGGAGAGGATCAGGGATACTCAGAGTGAGGACCCCCACTTGACGAGGATCAGGACGCAGCTTCAGGCGGATCAGACAGGGGATTTTTCTGTGGATAGCTCGGGAGTACTGCGGTACAGGGACCGAGTGTGTGTGCCTTTGGATCAGGAGATTAGAGATCAGATTTTGAGGGAGGCCACTATACACCTTATACCGTCCGCCCTGGAGGTACTAAGATGTATAAGGACCTCAAGGCACAGTTTTGGTGGCCCGGAATGAAGCGGGACATTGGAAGATTTGTGGCTCACTGTTTAACTTGTCAGCAAGTGGAAGCAGAGCATCGCGTCCCTGCTGGCAAGTTGCAGAGTCTTCCAATTCCTGAGTGGAAATGGGACCACGTCACTATGGATTTCGTCACTGGATTGCCTAGGGCGCAGAGCGGGGCAGATGCGATCTGGGTTATTGTGGACAGACTCACCAAGTCGGCGCACTTCTTACCGGTTCAGATGACTTGGTCACTTGAGCGTTTGGCACAGTTATATATGGATGAGATAGTGAGGCTTCACGGCATACCTGCTCCGATTGTGTCAGATCGAGACCCGAGATTCGTGTCACGCTTTTGGGGGAGTTTGCATTCTGCATTGGGGACCCAGCTCAGGTTTAGCACCGCTTTCCCCCACAGACCGTTGGGCAATCAGAGCGCACCGTACAGACCCTCGAGGATATGCTTAGAGCGTGCGTTATGGATTTTGGAGGAGGGTGGTACCGACACTTATCCTTGGTTGAGTTCGCGTACAACAACAGCTATCAGGCGAGCATCCAGATGGCTCCGTTTGAAGCGTTGTATGGACGCAAGTGTCGGTCTTCCTTATATTGGAGTGACGTGGGTGAGAGGAGGACTTTGGGACCGGAGTTACTTTTGGAGGCAGAGGAAAAAGTCAGGATTATTCGCCGGCATCTTGAGACATCGGGGGTTGGGTGGACCCCGATGACAACGACAGCCCTTTTATCAGAGCGGCGCAGCGGTAGCGTGTATTGGCTGTCTGCGAGAGACCACATTCGGCACCTCAGTGTGAGCATGGACAGAGGTCGTGCTCCTTTTGTGATTGTTCTAGATATTTTGGCAGGCTGAGCGACGACCACTTGCATCGAGCGGATGAATTTGTGCCGCCCGGTCGGAGGGCGCCACGGTAGTGGATTGAGTTGTCGCAGGTATGATTTCATCACAGCAGTCAGAGTTAGAGCATGTTGCATCCCTACATGGACTAGAGGTAGAGTCGTTACCACATGAACTTGAGGTACAGGTTACTGTTGGCATGGTGCAAGTGGGGGAGGCTTGTGGATCGTGTCCAGTGTAGCAGAGGCTGTGAGTTTTGCCGGCAGACATATTGGTGTTTGTGGCAGCTTGGTGTTTGACCCAGTGCATGGGATTGGTTGGCGTAGTGCCACAGGATGTTTGACTGTCGAGAGAAAGGGCTTTGATTTTCTGCAAGGCAGATAATGGAAGGCAATTTGTTTGTTGAGACTGTTAGAGCATACCGATTACAGTGACAGTGTGAGAGGTGCCTACGGCGACAGCGGGACTTAAGGATATCCCTATTGCTCGTGAGATCCCGGGTGTGAGACCACCTGAGCCGATGATTATGCCGCCAGAAAGGGAGATTAAGATTGTGGTTGACGTGGTTCTGGAAACCGCGCCAACTTCATAGCACCTCGTTGGATATCGCCTTTAGAGCTGCGGGAGTTGATGGCATAGGTGCGGGGATCTGATGGATCGAGGGTCTGTTGGACCTAGTGTCATGTCGTTGATATACGACGGTGAGAGCCCTTTGTGATTGGAGCCCAGTCAGGTCCAGGTATTATTATTTAGGGCCTTTTGATGGAGTTCTGCCCCGGCAGTTGATCGATTGTGATGCCTGCACCAGTTTAGATTCACAGCTGAGTATTTCGTCAAGATGGCGTACAGGAGACGCTAGGGGCATTATCAGTACAGTGAAGCCAATGGAATGACTAATGCCCTGTTGCCTTTAAGATTGAGGAACTCTGTTTTCCAGTGGGACGTGAACGGATTGATAGCAGCGATCTCTAAGGATATTTTGGCTTACCCCCTTCCCGAATGATTTTGAGCTTGTGGAGCATTTGTAGATGCTGTGGCAAGGTCCGTGAGGAAGAAGCTTTATGCAAGTCGTTGCGGAACAAGTTTTAGCTTCGAGAGCATGTCTTCCTGGATTGCCTATTCAAGCCTTAGGGGCGACTGTGGAAATTCGGCCAGAATGGATGTTATTTAAGACTGGCCGAGATCGACGGTTATTGTTGGGGTGAGGAGCTTTTGGACCGGATAGTGCTAGCAGAGCCTGATGATCAGATGACGAGTTTGGTACCAGCGCCGATTTTAACCTAGTCAGTGGTGGGAGATGGATTGGTGTGTTATAGTGATACCTCCCATTGTGGCTGTAGAGCTATCATTGGATTTTGTCGAGCACCCTGTATCACCCCGATAGGGCCGCTGTGGTGGCGGATACCTGGAGCGGAAGAGCTTTGGGGTTGTGTTTGTTGATTCTATAATTGGCGCTGTGTGGGGCCATCTTGGTGTACAGGGTTTGAGTTTGTGTCCTAGAGGATCTCTTTGGATTAGAGGCTGCGGCTGAGCAATCCACTTGGGTGGTTGAGTTCTGAGGGCGACCGAGTGTGAACACCTGCTTGTTTGGGCCCCTTTTCTGTGCAGGTGTTGTGTGTTTGTGTTTCGGATCGCGTTGGTTGAGTTGGCTCTTTGGTGTGATTCTTGAGCATGTTGCTCGGGCTGTTCGTTCCTTTCCCCAGTCTTTTGTTGGAGATCTGAGGTTTTTCTGCATCTCAGCTCAGGAGTGGTATGCTTTGGACCCCTCGCCCGTGATTGACTCGCTTCTTTTGAGCCCTATGAGAGTTCGGTGTACGAGGGACGCCCGTTGCGAATTCCGGCTCGTGTGGTGAGGGAATTGCGCAATCGGGCTTTGCCGTTCTGGTTGTTGCTGTTGTGGTTGTTGCGGAGTAATCACGGGGAGTGATTGGTGACTTGGGGGCTGGAGACGGCGGTGTTGGGTTTTAACCCTGGTTTTTGAGACTCCTAGGGAGTTTCTTTAGTTTCGAGGACGAAACTTTCTTTTAGTGGGGGAGGATGTGGTGACCCGGATCCTTGCAGGGCTTCTACAGTGTGACCAGCAGCTTCGGGAGGCCTACGGGGCATGTCGGCGGTGTTCGCGTGCCAATTTGGATTCAAGTGATGGATTCGGGGCTTAAATAGATCACGTGGATAACCGGAAGACCCCGTTGGATGTTTAGAAGAGTTTTCGCGCAAATCGGATATCAAATTTGGACTCGGCGCGAAATTCGGAATGGAAATACCTTTCCGGGAGCCTCCGGCAAATTTTAGGATTGGAATTTGGCAAAACGGACGCCGTATTTGGATTCAGCGCGCGAAAACGGTCAAGATGGGCTATTTACTTGGATTTTTCGGAGCTTGCTACAGTATTTTTACTGTTCACGGCCGGAACAGTGCTTTCCGGCGATCGCCGGCGCCGGCGGCGGCGGCGGGCAGCACCGGCGGGCGGCGGAACGGCCTCGGGCAGGCGGAGCAGCGGCGGCGCGCGGCGCGGGCCGCGCGCGCAGGGGCGCGGGCAGGCGCGCGGTCCACGCGGCGGGCGTGCACCGAGGGGGTGCCACGTGGCAGATCCTGGTTGGGTGGCTCACAGCACCCGGTCCACGGAACAGTATTGGTGCACGGTGGACCGACTGTGGACACGTGGCGGCTTTGATTGGGTCGTGTTGTGCTCCCGGTCCACGCAAGTCTCGTGAGTGGGTGCCGTACGCGGAGTAAGTGTACGCGACGTGCGGGTGCGCGGTTCACGGGCGGTGCACGGTGTTGGGGCCACGTGTCGCGTCGCCATTGGGTGGCTCACGTGCACAGGGCGCAGCGAATTTTCTGGAGACATTTTTGTGTTGGATTTCCTTCTTAAGCAATCCGAGGGAGATTGATGGACCATTTCCACCCTCTTCGAGCTCTTATCTCCCTGTGGCCTGAGAAGAAGAAATCTTCTCCATGAAGAGGAGATTACATCTACCAAGTTTCAGATTGTTGGGTGGCACGGATTTCGAGATTTCGATTTTACGGCGCGGCGCGACGTTGCGTTTCCTGTGTCCTTCTTCGGCGCAGCTGCGGTGTTTTAGCTCCCCTGGTTTACCCCGAGCTCCTTCTTCTGTGATTCTTGCGCCGACAGACTCCTAACAGGTAGGGCTTCAACTTTGATTGTGATCACTCTTTCTGATTTTGCTTCTTTGGCTCGGATCCCGAGGTAACAAGGGTCCCCCTTTTTCTGTGAGGAATGTGAGGACAGCATCGGAGTATTTGGCTATATCTTCGCGCACGAGCGTCTGACGGAGACGAGCTTATACAACTTTTTCATCTACAGAACGCAAGGAACGCGCTCGTATTTTTATTGGATTTTCGTGAATTTTCTTTCGAGGTGATAATTAGTGATTTCTCAGTGAACAGTAATCAGCCCTTAATCCTGATTTTAGTGTGAGTGTGCCCCCTTGCCGAATTTTTATCTTGATGTACAGAACTCGGATTTGGGCGTGCAAGGTACCGTTTCGAAGCTATCGACGCGAGGATCGCCGTGATATTTTTATTGGAATTTTCTGGGCAATTTCTGCAGGTGATAATTTAACTGTACAGAATTCGGGATTGTATGAGTTAATTAGTGCTATAAGTGAGAGCCTAAGTGTAATTAGTGAGCTTTGTACTGTACCAGGGATATTTCGGGTGTGCTGAAATTGTGGAAGCAAGGAATTGGAGTTTTGGTATTTTCTAGCTGTACGGACTTGGACTGTTGCGCTTCAGGTGGGTGGTTGTTGTACTCCTCTCCTTTGTTATGCCCACTAGGAATATCAGAGTACCCCTGATTTGATGATGCTAAATGTGTTAATTGGTAGACTCGCATGCTTTAGGGAGCAAATTATTGGTTATCTGATCCGCGAAAATTATTGTTAGATTGATCATTTGTTTAAATCGCCTAAGTTCTGGACCGTATGCATAGAGACAATGTGATAATATTTGAGGACTGCAAAACTGATGATTAATCATATGTGACTGTCACTTTAGCCTTTATTCTCTAAATTGATTATTCTGGGAAACTGGAACACTGCATGATTAAATTGGTCACATAATTATTGCCATCTTTTACTGCTACACTATTTTGGGACTTGACTTAGGAGAAACCATGCTTTTTCTCTTTTCTTCTTTCATTGTTGGCACTAGCGGCTTAATCGCTCAGGTTCGAGCGTATGTTGGACAGTGTAGGCAGGTATTGGGGATTTGGGACAGGTTGAGTTTGTCAGGGGGTTGCGGCGACCACGGATCTTGGGTGGTTGACCGGATTGTTTCTATTGCATCAGATTGGGTGTTCGGGGATCGGGCTTACTTTAGTGGAGGGTTGTTCCCACTTATTTGAGTCTCGATCCAGTCCTGCTATTATGAGACAGTGGTTACAGAGATGGTTGATACAGTGATATACTTTACTCGTGTGGGTCGCTCCCCTCGAGTGCCACTCCGGAGTAGGCTTTCCACGGTGTGAGCGCCGGGCACCATGCTGGTTTCTTGAGTTCCACGGTGTGAGCGCCGGGCACCATGCTGGGTTCTTGAGTTCGACAGCAGAGCAGGCAGGGCCAGTGTTCACTGGCTGTCAGATTGGGTCTTTATGACAGGCTACTTGATTCTGATGCATCACTTTTCCCATCCTTATTGGTTGGTCATATAGAGGCATATTAGGGATAGCACTTTATCAGTTGCTTTATTTATCTGCTTCTCCCTTCTTTTCCTTTCCCCTTTTCGCCTCTGATCACCTGGTGGGCATATCTGAGCTGAGGCTTTACCCACTAGGGGAGGCTACTGTTTATAGTAGTACTTACCCCCATTGTTTTTCTTGTCTCTTTCTTTCCCCTTGTTTTGCAGAGTCTTCAGTGGGAGTTGCTGGGCCGTCAGCAACTAATCGAGGTAAGCAGATTGCGGACTAGATAGAGAGCCACCGAGGGTCGTAGCTGGAGATTTTTGGGTACCAGGACTTCTCAGACAGTTTTCTTGTATTTCTTTTTAGGGACTGGCTTTTGCCAGCAGGTTGTATCTTTAGTAGTGAGCTGGGAGAGACATCTGTATTTTATTTCACTGTTGTACCTTTTACTTCCAGCATCTGTCTGAGATACCGTAGTTTTATTTCAGCTCTGATTTTATGCTCTTTTATTATCTTTTCTTATCTGAGCAGGTTACCGACGCTTCGTGTGTGTGGGAAATACCGCATGCACGGCGGATCTGTGGACGGGCCCGGGTTCTGGTTTACACCCGGGGCGTGACAGATTAAGTTTGGTATCAGAGCTTAGGGATAGGTCAGTTGGGACTTAGGAAACCCTAGGCTTTTTGGACAGACCCTAGGATGATAGGGCGTGAGTGGCGTGACATTTTGCGAAAGTCGGTGATTTTTATAGGTTAACTCTTCCTGTGAGTGAAGAGGGATCGACATAGTCTATTTCTGTTGAACCATTATGTTGGCTGCAGACAACATAAGGTTACAGAAATAGGGAGATGTCTTTGACTTTCGCTAGATTGGTCGAGTGTTTGGGATGTGCTGATTTGCTGTTTGTCGTGGCGAGCGGTGTCTCCCCGACTTTGGGGCCCTGACCCGGGTGCACTTGGTGCAGCAGTTGAGTCTGAGCTTATTGATCTCGCAGCAGGCGCCGTTGGTCGAGCGGATGAGGCGATTACAGCTGGAGGTAGTATCCCCTGGGGTCTCTGCTAAACTCATGCCTATGGTCTTGCAACCCACTCTGTTGGAGAGGATCAGGGATACTCAGAGTGAGGACCCCCACTTGACGAGGATCAGGACGCAGCTTCAGGCGGATCAGACAGGGGATTTTTCTGTGGATAGCTTGGGAGTACTGCGGTACAGGGACCGAGTGTGTGTGCCTTTGGATCAGGAGATTAGAGATCAGATTTTGAGGGAGGCCACTATACACCTTATACCGTCCGCCCTGGAGGTACTAAGATGTATAAGGACCTCAAGGCACAGTTCTGGTGGCCCGGAATGAAGCGGGACATTGGGAAGATTCGTAGCTCACTGTTTACACTTGTCAGCAAGTGAAGCAGAGCAT
>CM054952.1:5792606-5864705 GCA_029168755.2 Tillandsia fasciculata
TTTGGGGATTTAGGGACAGGTTTGGGGATTTGGGACAGGGTGTTTGCGGCGACCACGGATCTTGGGTGGTTGACCGGTTTTGTACTATTGCATCAGATTGGGTGTTTTGGGATCGGGCTTTCTTTAGTGGAGGGTTGTTCCCACTTCTTTGAGTCTCGATCCAGTCCTGCTATTATGAGACAGTGGTTACAGAGATGCTTGATACAGTGATATTTTACTCGTGTGGGTCGCTCCCCTCGAGTGCCACTCCGGAGTAGGCTTTCCACGGTGCAGAGCGCCGGGCAACAGCTGGGTTTCTTGAGTTCGACAGCAGAGCAGGCAGTGCCAGTGTTCACTGGCGGTCAGATTGGGTCCTTATGACAGGCTTCTTGATACTGCTGCATTCCTTTCTTCCATCCAGTTGTTGGTTATCATATAGAGGCATATTAGGGATAGCACTTTATCAGTTGCTTTATTATCTGCATCCCCTTTCTTCTCCTTCCCCTTTTTGCCTCTGATCACCTGGTGGGCATATCTGAGCTGAGGCTTTACCCACTAGGGGAGGCTACTGTTTATAGTAGTACTTACCCCCATTGTTTTTCTTGTTTCTTTCTTTCCCTTGTTTTGCAGAGTCCTCAGTGGGAGTTGCTGGGCCGTCAGCAACTGATCGAGGTAAGCGATTGCGGACTAGATAGAGAGCCACCGAGGGTCGTAGCTGGAGATTTTTGGGTACCAGGACTTCTCAGACAGTTTTCTTGTATTTCTTTTTGGGACTGGCTTCTGCCAGCTGTTTGTATTTTAGTAGTGAGCTGGGAGAGACATCTGTATTTTATTTTACTGTTGTACCTTTTACTTCCAGCACCTGTCTGAGATACAGTAGTTTTAGTTTAGCTCTGATTATTATGCTCTTTATATTATTTCTTATCTGAGAGGTTACCGACGCTTCGTGTATGTGGGAAATTACCGCATGCACGGCGGATCTGTGTCACAAACCCGGTTCTGGTCTCGGCATGTGAGACTGCGAAAATCTGGGATGTTCTTCAAGTTACGCATGAGGGAACTAACCTTGTGAAGATTCAGAAACTGCAAATGCTTACGAGCAAGTTTGACTCTATCTCTATGGCAGAGAATGAATCTTTCACTGACTATTACACACGATTGCAAGACATCGTAAACTCATGTGCTAACTTGGGAGAGAAGATTCCAGAATTTAAAGTTGTAAGAAAAATTTAAGAACTCTTCCTGAACGATTTCGCCCGAAGGTCGCAGCCATTGAAACAATTAAACACCCGGACGAAATGCGTGTAGAAGAATTAGTAGGTGCTTTACAAACTTATGAAATGACATTTCCTACTAACTATTCTTCTGGAAAGGCATCCTCTTCTAAGTCTTCAGGTTACGCATTGAAATCAACTAAAGAAGAAGACGCGGATTCATCCTCCTCGGACGACGACGAGAACCTTTCTATGGAGGACTTTGAGAAGCAGCTCGCTCTCTTGACAAGGAAGTTTCGCCGCAACTTTCGAAGGGGTAATTCAAGCAAAACTCCATCCTTCGGAAAGTCGAAGAAAGGCAAGGGTTCTTCAAGTTACAAGTCAAGAAAGCAAGAGAACTTCTCAAAGGATAAGAAAAGTTCAGAGGGACAAGTTCAGTGCTTCAAATGTCGAGGCTACGGCCACATTGCAACGGAGTGTCCCAACAAGAATCCGGCAAAGAAGAAGGCGATGCAAGTCGTCACTTGGGATGACAACTCCACGTCAAATGAGTCATCCTCAAGTGATGAAGAAGACAACGCGACAGCTTTCCACGCGTCCACTTCTTCACCCTTCATGTGCTTAATGGCAAGTACATCCGATTCATTGTCCAACTCCTCTGTTGAAAAGATTGCAACGGACGATGAATCAGATGATTCTGAAGGTGAAGATTTTGCTCTTGCCTACCATAAGCTTTTGAGGGATTCAAAGAAACTGGCAAAGCAAAACAAGGGGTTGAAAGGGAGATTGCAGGATCTCGAAGAAGAAGTAAAAAGGTAACTTCTCTCTCAACCGATCTTGAAGTGGAAAGGGATAATTAGTCAAAGCAAATGTTTCCCTTCAAGAGTCCAATGAGCTTTCGAGAAGAACATATGGATATGGTGAACAAAGCGAATTACTTCTTGAAGCTCTACGGCGAGGCTCGACAGGAAAAATTGGAAATGACGGAGACCATACGCCAACTAAAGGATGACTTAAAGAGATTTTCTTCTGGAAGGAGTAAGTTGGACAGACTTCTTGGTCTTGGTCAAACAAATAAGTTCGGCCTCGGATACACTCAAACTGGAGACATTCCAAGTTCGAGTGGGACAGTATTTGTGCCTCAGTCGGTATCTCCTCCTCCGACACCGGAATTCACGACAAGCAACGACAACAAGCCTACTTCATCCTCCTCGGGATCGTCAAGACTAAGGTATGTTTTCGTTGTGGCATTTCAGGGCACATAAGGAGAAATTGCAAGACGGGAGCCAAACGCACACCTCAAGCACCTCTTGCAATGACTACCAAAAGGTGATTCCTCAGAAATCAACTGCAAATCATTGAAGGAAAAGAGCCTTGGTAGTACACCGCTCAAGACGACATCATCAAGGAGCAGCAATTCTTCAACAAGACGCTTTCACCTAGGAGAATCAACTTCACGACCATTACCGACGCATTCCAAAAAGGTTTGGGTGCGCAAAGGTGAAATTTTTCCTTGTCTTGTTACCAATGTTTCCTTGCATGCATATGATAGTTCGTCTTGGTATCTGGATAGCGGGTGTTCCCGTCATATGACCGGTGACAAAAACTGTTTTCAAACATTTGAGAAAAACTCCGGAGGACTTGTTGTTTTCGGAGATGGTCGGTCTTCCAAAATTGTTGGAAAGGGAACGGTAGCTATTCCAGATGGCCCGGTTCTAGATAATGTGTTATTTGTTCATGGCCTTAAGACTAACCTCATAAGCATAAGTCAACTTTGTGATAATGGTTATTCAGTTAATTTTTCATCTGATAAATGTACTGTAACTGACAAGAACCATGCTTTCTTTTTAAAAGGGGTTAGATCAGAAAACAATTGTTATGTAGTTCCTAATAAAATTTCTGAAAAATGTAACCTAGCATCTTTGAAAAATGAAACACTTTGGCATGAAAGGCTAGGTCACATAAACTTTAAGGAACTTGCTAGAATTTCAAACAAAGATGTGGTCAAGGGGGTTCCGAAACTTTCTTTTGAACAAAACATTGTGTGTGGCGGTTGCCAAAAGGGAAAACAGTCTAGGACTGCACACAAGAACTTGAACCACATAGGTACAAAACGGCCTTTGGAACTTTTGCATATGGACTTAATGGGGCCAACTCGTCAACCATCTTTGGGAGGTAAATGGTATATTTTCTTATTGGTTGATGATTTCTCTAGATATACTTGGGTAGCATTTTTAAAAGAAAAAGCTGATACTTTTGATTCTTTTCTCGAAATTTGCCATCGTATTATGATTGAAAAGAATGAAAAGATTACTCGAGTTAGAAGTGATAGAGGTGGAGAATTCATAAATTCCAAATTCATTGATTTTTGCACTTCTAACGGCATTAAACATGAATTCTCCGCACCTTACACACCTCAACAAAATGGTGTAGTCGAGCGCAAAAACAGGGTCGTACAGGAGATGGCACGTGTTATGCTTCATAGCCGGAACTTACCTTTATATTTTTGGGCTGAAGCGGTGAACACTGCTGTCTATGTTATTAATCGAGTGTATTTGCGCCCGGGGACTTTGAATACACCATATGAACTATGGTTTTGTAGAAAACCTAACATCAAATATTTTCGTATCTTTGGGAGTCGGTGTTTTATTTTACGTGACCGCGAAAATCTTGGAAAATTTGACTCTCGAAGTGACGAAGGGATTTTCTTAGGTTATTCTACAAACAGTAGAGCATATCGAGTTTTTAACTTAGAATCTAAGACGATCGTAGAATCGATAAATGTTAAGGTAGATGAAGCTTTTCACTTTGAATCTGAAAAATCTACCCTCGATATCTCTCTTGATGATGATACACCTGCTAATGCATCTTCTTCTAACAATTCTTTCGATAATAATGATGCATCTAACGGTTCTTCAAGTTTATCTGATGTGCAGGAATCATCTCGTGTACCTCCGCCTACTCCTTACCTCAAACGTTACGCATCTCCAAGGATCATCCTGAATCGAACATCATTGGAGATCCACAAGAAGGAGTTAGAACACGGAGACAATTGGTTTGCGGATTTGCATGCTATGTATCTCAAATCGAACCAAAGAATGTTGATGAAGCTCTTCAAGATGACTACTGGATTAAAGCAATGCAGGAAGAGCTCCATCAATTCGAGCGAAACAAAGTCTGGGAATTAACGAAGCCTCCGAAGCAACATAATGTGATAGGTACCAAATGGATCTTCAAGAACAAGAAGAATGAAGATGGTACTATCATCCGGAACAAAGCAAGGTTAGTTGCTCAAGGCTACTCTCAAGTAGAAGGTATAGACTTTGATGAAACTTTCGCCCCTGTAGCTAGACTCGAGTCCATTCGTATCCTATTTGCGATTGCTTGTCATTTTAAAATCAAATTATTTCAAATGGACGTTAAGAGCGCCTTTTTAAATGGGTTTTTAAATGAGGAAGTTTATGTGGCTCAACCGAAAGGTTTTGTGGATCATAAACAACCTGACCATGTTTTTCGTTTGAAAAAGGCTCTTTACGGTCTGAAACAAGCACCGCGAGCATGGTACGAAAGGCTGACAAAGCACCTTTTGGAAAAGGGCTATACTCGAGGGGGAGCTGACAGGACTCTCTTTGTGAAGCATTATCAAAACAATTTCATTGTTGCACAAATCTATGTCGATGACATTGTATTTGGCGCAACAAGAGATAATGATGCTTCTAAATTCGCGGAGACCATGGAAAGCGAATTTGAGATGTCAATGATGGGCGAATTGACTTATTTTCTTGGATTACAAGTTAAACAAAACGATGAAGGAATTCACTTGTGTCAATCCAAGTATGCAATGGAGTTGGTCAAAAAGTTTGATTTGAAAATTCTAAGGATTTTCCGACTCCAATGGGAACTAGCCATAAGGGACTTGGAAGTGAATCACATAGTGAGAATGTAGACGAGAAACTGTATCGCAGTATGATTGGAAGTCTACTATATCTCACGGCTAGTCGCCCGGATATATCCTTCAGTGTTGGGATTTGCGCGAGATATCAATCAGCACCGAAGGAGGTTCACCTGAAAGCGGTGAAACGGATCATCCGGTATATCAAAGGTACAATCAATTTCGGAATTTGGTATCCTATGGGAACAAGTTTGGATATTGTTGGATACTCAGATGCCGATTGGGCTGGATCAGTGGATGATCGGAAAAGCACGAGTGGTGCATGCTTCTATCTTGGCCATTGCCTTGTTGCATGGCACAGTAAAAAGCAAAACTGCATAGCACTCTCGACTGCCGAAGCGGAGTATATTTCAGCAGGAAGTTGTTCAACCCAATTGATTTGGATGAAAAGCGTGTTGAGCGACTTCCGGATTTCAGCAACTTCGGTAACAATTCTTTGTGACAACACTAGTGCTATAAACATTTCAAAAAACCCTGTGTTGCACTCTAGAACAAAACATATTGAACTTAGATATCATTTTCTTAGAGAGCTAGTTGAATCAAATATTCTTCAACTTTCATATATTTCAACTGAGGATCAATTAGCTGATATCTTAACAAAACCTTTGGATCAAAAACGTTTTATTCACTTGCGTAAAGCAATTGGCATGCTTTCCTTGAAATAACCTCTTTTGAAACCTTTGCTTAGGTTAGGTTTTGTTTTTGTGTTTTTGTTCTTTATCTATGTTTGTACATAGGACATTAATTGAGCATAAATCATAATTGACTTTAATTGCATCTTTTCACGCATTTAGAAATTTATTATGCTTTTGATATCATAATATTTCAATGTTGCAATGATCATTTATGTTAATTAAGTCATCTTTTAAGTGATCAAAGTCAATTTCTCTCTCAATGATCTCTTGGTATAGTCATTATCTTATTTGATTGCTTAGTCGAGTATGAATGCGAGATCAATTTTTGGTTGAATACCTTATATATTAAATAATTGATAGCCAATTGAGGGGGAGTCAAAGAAAAGTAAAATGCTCAAAAGATGTGGAAAGAGTTACATCCCAATGAGGAGTGTGAAAACTACCACCACATGGAGAAAATAAAAGAAAAAAAATACCCATGAATGCAAAGCAAATTTTTGTTTAAAATTGTTGATGAAATGCATATTGAAATACTTGACTCAGTCAAATTTCATGGTTGGTATAAGGTGGGATTTTTGATGAAAGATGCTCAAAGAGCCACTCTCTTCAACAGATTGTCTAGATATATTATCTAACTTATCTGGGATTTCAAACATCTATTGATCTTGGTATTTCATTTTCTTTACCAAAATTGATGATTTGATAAAGGCATTACGCATAAGATCAGGTTAGATGTAATTGAAGTTGTTCAACTTTAAGAGTTTTAATTTCCATAAATTTTCGTTTCATTTTTGAGTATTTTTGATAGATTTGGTATAATCTATTTCTTATTGTATGAAACGATGATTTTTGTTTAAAGTTGATATGCTAAAGCGCTTACATACTTTTTCTGGATTTTGTGGAATTTTTCTAAATTTTTCTGGTGAAAAGTTGGAGCCGATCCGGATCGGACTAAGTGATCCGGATCCCGAACGCAGGCTTTTTCCTGCGGCTGGCCGATCCGGATCGAAATCTCGATCCGATCCGGATCACGGCAAGGGTTTTAATAAGAACAAGAGGGTTTTTGATTTCTTTTGCTACAATCACTGAAAAAGGACCTCGGGGTAGTCCAGGGGAGCTAAAACATCACTGCTGCGCCGAAGGAGAAAACAGGAATGCAACGTCGCGCCGCGCCGTAAAATGGGGAACCTCGGGATTCGAGCCTCCTAAAATCCTAGAACTTGGTAGGAAGATCAAGCATCAAGAGGTGAACAAATCTCCTTAAGGTGGCTCGGGCAGAGGAGGCGCGGTTTGGGAGAAAAAAGCCAAAGAAGAGGGCTCGGGTTGGCTATTTATAGAGCTGGAGGGAACAAATGGGATAATTCCCATTGTGTCCGGGTTTTCGGGCGCCCGGAAATTTCCGGGCGCGCATAATGTGGCCCGGCCCAAATCTTTCGGGCGCGCACAGTGCGGCCCGGCCCGCTACACGCCGTCGGACGGGATCCATGATCCGTCCGACCCGCCCCGACGCCCGCCACGCGTCCCCCGAACACGGCACAGCCGTGCAAGCTTCCCCGGGGGCGCCATGTGGCCCTGCCAGCGGCAGTGCGGTGGGTGGCGCCCGCGAATCAGCGGGCGCCACGTGGCCCTGCCACGCCGCCCGCCTGCCTGCCCTGCCCGCCCGCCGCCCTGCGTCCTGCCGCCTGCCGGCCTGCCGCCGACCGCCTGCCGCCTGCCGCCGGCCGCCTGCCCGCGGTACGGCGTCTGCCCGCGCCATCAGCCTTGCGCGGCACGTGGACCGCGCGCTCGTGAGCCCGCCAATGCGGAGCTGCCACGTGGCGCGCCCCCGGTCCACGCCTCCCCGCGCTCCCCCGCACACCGGGCGCACCTGAGCCGACCAACCCGGGGCTGCCACGTGGCGCGACCCGGTCCACGCGCTCCGCGGTGCACCCCAGCAAACCGGGCGCACCTGAGCCGCCCAATCCGGGGCTGCCACGTGGCGCGCCCCGGTCCACGCGCTCCACGGTGCACCCCGGTCCTCTCCCCCGAGCTCCGTGGACCCGGCCGCGTGCGCCGGCCAATCAGAGCATGCCACGTGGCATGCCCGCCGGTCCACGGCTCCCCCATGCACCAGAATTGCTGTAAAACTTTCGGGAGTCCGTTTTTGGGCATCCGGACTCAGATTTTAGCAAATAAAAAGCCATATTCAAGCGTTTTTCCGCGCTGAATCCAAATCCACCCTCCGTTTGGCCAAATTCCTTTTCTAAAATTCGGCAAAAGCCGCCGAAAGCCAAAACGGTTAACCAAAGCTCACAGGGTCCATCTGTGGCATCCCTTTGATGCACTATGGGCCAGATACACCATCAACAGGTGTTTGCACAGTGGATTCACGGGAAAAGCTGCATGGGGTTCAGGGGTCCTACACTAGGGCTTTTAAATTTTCACTTTTAGTGCTAGTTTGGGCACTGATTTCGCTCGTTCTTTCAACTGGAGATTCATTTTAACATTCCGTCACTTCCAGCAGGTTACTTATGTTTTGCAGGACACCGTGCTCACTCATTTGTGGCAGCACGGTCCCGAGGCAAATTTTGGCCCACAACATATGCACTAACATAGCCTAAAAGCCATTTTGTTTCTTCGGGACTTCAAACAGTGATTCTAACGCGAGCATCGCGTCCAGTGACTCCAAATTAGCCTAGGGCACACTATCGCGGCTTCGCAACCAGCCCAGAACAATGTTTTGTTCAAACATTTCTTTAAAAGGATGATTAAACTATAACTTGTTAATTTAAACTTCAAACAGGAAAACTTTGTATATCAAAGTTGATCTGGGCAATGCCAGGACCTCAGTGCTCACCCTGGTTGGGGCCTAGGGGTGCTGGTTCAAGCAAAACCAAGGTCAAGCACACCTACAAGTTCACAATGCTCCAAATTGTTATCCACTCAATTTCTGTTTGAACTGAAGTGAGCACAGAGCTCAGGGGACTATTTGGAGCAAGTTTTATATTTAAAGTTTTGTCAAATTCCATTTTACAGTTCTTTGAGGCATTTTATCAAGCACCTAGGGTGCACAATATACCCCACACACACAAGCACCATCCCAGCCTTGAT
Source organism: Tillandsia fasciculata (assembly GCA_029168755.2). Taxonomy (NCBI): domain Eukaryota; kingdom Viridiplantae; phylum Streptophyta; class Magnoliopsida; order Poales; family Bromeliaceae; genus Tillandsia; species Tillandsia fasciculata. The sequence goes on from CM054952.1 coordinate 5,801,477, forward strand.
TCTCTGCAAATACAGCCCCAACTCCAGAATTCTTGGAGGGAAATGATCCTCCAGGCTTGCAGGGATCTTTCAGCCTTTTGGAGCAACCCCAAAGCCTCGGGTTGGCCGAGCTCCAAGGTTTGAAGAAGATGGAGTTTGCTTTGATTTCGTGATGAGTCACCAGAGGTTCTGGGATCAACTTAAGAGCACCAGCAGGTGCTATTACCTCACTGATGACTTCCCATGCATGTGGCTGGCCCCGGGGTGCGGCGGCGGCCGGCGGAGCAAAGCTCCGATTTGGAGCTTGCCACCTCTAATGGCGGATTTGCACCGAGGCCACCTGGAGCTCTATAACTTGGAGGGAAATGCTCCTTGGGTCCACAGAAACTCCCGACCACCCCGCCCCGGCCGGAGTTGGCCGGAGCGCCGGCGACCAACTTTGGTCTTAACTTGGGTCAATAATGGCCGCCACCACTCGGGGTTGCATGGGCCACATGCAAACGCATGTATGCACTCCCCTTGGTCCCCGAATCACTGCTAGGCAGTTAGCCGGCGCCGGGGAAGCCCGCCGGCGCCGGAGCTGCAAGCTCGGTGCATGCATGAAAAGCTCACACCTAGGGCATCAATTTTCTCCCACGTTACTCAACCCTCCTCCACCAAACTTTGCAGATTTCTTCCATATGTCCTACAGTCCCTACCCTCCAATTTTGAGTCAGTCTTGTCCACAGGTTGAGGAGTTCTATCAAGGCGGAGCAACACTAGGTTTCCGGCGACCCATTGTGGCCGCCGGCCAACCGTGCTGCATGGGAGGCTCGGGCTTTGCAGGGAGGATGCTTAGGACATATAGAACCTACTGCTCAAGGGTCAAGGGTGTAACACACTTAATAGATTGGGAGCCTTACCTTGGCCGAGCTCGGGGAAGATAGGAAGTGTTGGGTTTAGGTTAATAAGGATCTAATAGGGGAAAAAACACCTAGAGGGGGGGTGAATAGGTGTAAACAATAAACACTCAAAAAATCATTGTGCGATAAAACCCAATGCGGAAAAATAAAAGAACACGCAAGATTTTTACGTGGAAAAACTCCAAACCGGAGTAAAAAACCACGGGACCGATAACACGGCGAAATCCACTAGAGTTAACACACGTACAAGGTGATATAACGTACTCACAGACGACTCAACCTTTTACCATACGCCCCTAGTCGATCTTCCCGCTCGCTCCACGACGCTTCTCGAATCCACGATCCGCGCCCAACGCTGAATCCACAGCGTCCAACGTCGAGTCCACGACGTCCAACCGAATCCACGGTCTTCACCCAATGGTACGCTTCGAATCCACGAACGCACCTCGCTCCGAATCCACGAAAGCGATAACACCTTGAATCCACAAGGCCACGCGAGTCCACGCGCCGATTTTGGGGTAAATCGTTGTTTGTTTGGGTGGTGATGATCCGCCGAATACTTAGATCAAGAGTAGATCGGAAATACCATCTAAGTATTCATTAGTTTGATTCACTCAAGATGTGAGTATGAAAACCTAGAATCAAACTAATCAATATAGATGAAGAAACATAGAATAGATCTATTGATTTCCTTTCTTCTCTATATGTGGATCTTTCCGTATAAAATGATATTTGAAAATGACGGCTCTATTTGGATTCCCCCTAGAAAAATGACCATAGGGTTTATTTATAGGTTAGAAACCCTAGGAAGAATATTCGGATCAAAAACAAACTTTTCTGGAAAGTTTTACCGACGGCGATCCGGATTGTATAAGCCACGATCCGGATCGCAGACGCACAGAATGCAGTTTCCAGAAAATCGCCTGTTCGGGATCCGGATCATAATCCACGATCCGGATCGTTCATACATTTTCACAAAACATCCCATTCGGGATCCGGATTGTACAAGCTGTGATCCGGATTGAGCATGTATGAACGAACACCTTTCGGGATCCGGATTGAAAGTCCACGATCCGGATCCTGAACATGTCCCATGTCCAGTTTTTGATGAATAAGCAGTTAAAACCTCTTCCAGGTGTTTCTACACTATAAGAAGTATTCGGATCATCAAAATTATTTAGTTAAACGTACCTGATCCTTTTGAATTCTTCTTTCTTGAGATTGAGGTATACGATCCAAAGTTTCTTCATCTTCAATCTTCAAGACTTAATACAATCACGAAATACGCCAACTCAAATTCCGTAACAATCTCCCCCTTTGGCGGTTTCGTGACAAAACACAGATCCACAAAGAAAATTCAAAAAGATATTTTTGTTGCTATCACCATACAACAAAAATTTACAAAAGAGTTCCAGAAATTAAAAACATGAGATAAACTCCTAAGACAGACTCTAGACTTAGACATCTGTAACCTCTGCACACAGAAAACATTCTTGACAAACAAAATCGTTAGATACCTCAAGAATTGGAACATAGAAAAACCAAGTACAGAGATAGAGTTTGATCTCATCATGACATTTAAAAGAATCAGATATGTGAAAGAAACATAGTTAAAACCAACATATCTTCTAAGCAGTTGAAAACCAAATGTCAAAGTATGTTAGTCCAACATCAACTTGTTAGTCATATTACATGCCCAAATAGTTAGTCGAATAGTTAGTATAGAAGCATGTCACAAATCACAAAAGAAAACCAAAGTTGAGTTGAGATTCATACTTACCTTGATATCATCGATATTCACAATCATTGTTCAAAGTTCATCATTGTTCATCTAACTCTCTCCCTTTTTGTCACAAAACAAAGCCAAATAATTACAACAAAAGGAGAGTTAACACATAAACACACATCATAAACCTGCAAAACAGAACAAAAAGCAAAGTCAGAGGAAAATGATTATAACATAGATTTACTCCTGAGAGTCGGAGTCATCCGAGGTCGTGCAACCCATTTTCGCAAACAACTTCTTCACAAGTTTCTTTACTGAAGAGACTGACTTGGTCAGTGACTTGAGAAGCTGTGATAATTTCCATCTCATTTTTCATAACATGAAGATCGCCTTTCATTTCAGAAAATTCAGCGGACATACGTCCTGTTCATTTGAAAGCCGCTGTTGTTCTTTGAAGATGGATGTCACCGAGGCATCATCGTCAGAAGTAGATGCAGGTGCCTTCTGTTTCGGAGAACGGGGGCAGTGGAAGAAGTTGCATGCGTTCGAACTCGTTGGCCAATTGGAGGAGAAGGGGATCATCCTGCTTTGTTGTCAGAGACTTGACAATGGTTGTCTCATTTATTGTCCCCAACTATACAAATACGAACTCGCGCTCGTATCCCCTTAAATCTCCTAAGGATGCGCATTATAATCATTGGATATGGTAGTCGCTCAGAGGGATGTGAGTGTTCGACATACCGCGTCATCCTATTCCAAATGAGGTAGGGGATGTTCAGGTTTGCTCCCATTGCTGCAGTTGGGTTTCCCAGAAGATAAAGAAATAGCAACCTATCCCATCGGACGATTTTCGTGTTCATGTTGGGAAGAATGTTGTAGCAAATAATGAAGTTTAAGTACTTGTACTCCTTCTTGAGTTCCCTGGAGTAAACTGAATTTCCGGCAGACGTAGTATCCGGAGAGCAGGTTCCATTGACTACTATTCTCCAAGATTGGCTGTGAAGCCTGAGTCTTCAAATAATGAACTCCGTCTGAGATGGCTGTCATACCGAGCACCTCTCCAATCAGTTGGGGAGTGACTTTGATCTTGATACCTTTTACAAAGGTATGAAATTCTCGGCGTCCATCACTTCATCAATAAGACCTGCTGCATTCTGATAGAAGATCCGAACTGAGTGTGGACAGTACCCAGTTTTCTCAGGAAAGTTGCAGATCGGACCAAGACCAACTTGATCAAACAGAGCTCCAAACTCTGCAGATCTATTCTTCATCTGTTGTACATTGACATGTCGTTCTCCTATGCATTCCCTCTTTTCAAAATCTTTGATTCGTGTGGAGCTGACGAATCCCGAAATGGTGGCAGGTTGTCATAGGTTCATTGATTGAAATACCTTGGGCACCACTTCTTTTCCTTGCGGAGGTTTTCACTCTTTTTCCGGTAGGCTCCATTGGCGCCTTTCCTTTCTCAGCTGCAGTAGGAGGAGGTTTAGATTTGGGAGCTTCAGCAGGAGCCTTCCCCTTTGCAGAAGTTGGGACAGCCCTTCAACTTCAATTGTGTCCCAGTCAATCGATTCAGTTTCCGATTCAGTATCGGAGTCAGCTTTTGCTCTTTTTGTCCTCTTGCTTCTCTTTCGGCTTTGCAGAGTCCTTCACATGAACCATGGCAGTGAGCAGAAAATGATCCAGGAGATGCCATTGTCTAGTGCTTTGAGTTTTAGAAAGTGTCCTGTGAAAACCAACTCAAGAACATATGAAAAATCGTCAATTTTGAAAAATTTGAAAACATTGTACCTAGACAATCATAATCATATAGAGAAGCCAAGAATCAAATTAGTTTTCCAAAAAGAATTTTAAAAATAGATCAATCCATGATTTACAAAAATTCCTCTTTTATGCCCTAAAACCGAATTTTTAGAAATCGAAGCCTAAAAACTCGTTAATCAAGTGAAATCCCAGCATAAAAGCAAAACTAATTGACCCAGAGTTCTTATTTCAAAAGAAATTTGATCAAAAACCATTCACAAACGAAAAAATTCCAACTTTTCAACTCACGTTTGATGAAAAAACATAAAAACTGTGAAAAACCGAGTTTTGATCATGAAAACTTACTTGAATCCGAAGAACTTTGAGTTTTGAAGCTCCAAGAAGCAAGAAATCTAGAGAGAGAAACTCTAGAAGCTTGAAAACCAGAAATTAGGGTAAAGAAATCTGAATCTCTTTGTTTCTATATAGAACCCTAGCCGTGATCCGGATCGGCCGAGAATGTGATCCGGATCGGCTACCCGCAGGAAAATCCTGCGTTCGGGATCCGGATCACTTGCCACGATCCGGATCGGCTACACCTTTTTCTTCAGAAAAATTTAGAAAAATACAATAAAATCCAGAAAAAGTATGTAAGCACTTTACCATGTCAACTTTAAACAAATGACATCGTTTCATACAACAAGAAATAGATTATGAAAAATCTATCAAAAATATCCAAAAATGAAACGAAAATTTACGAAAGTTAAAACACTTAAAGTTGAACAACTTCAATTACATCTATCCTGATCTTATGTGTAATGCCTTTATCAAATCATCAATTTTGGTAAAGAAAATGAAATACCAAGATCAATAGATGTTTGAAATCCCAGATAAGTTAGATAATATATCTAGACAATCTGTTGAAGGAGTGGCTCTTTGAGCATCTTTTATCAAAAATCCCACCTTATACCAACCATGAAATACGACTGAGTCAAGTATTTCAATATGATTTCATCAACAATTTTTCAAACAAAATTTGCTTTTCATTCATGGAGTATCTTTTTCTTTCATTTTCTCCATGTGGTGGTAGTTTTCACACTCCTCATTGGGATGTAACTCTTTCCACATCTTTTGAGCATTTACATTTCATTGACTCCCCCTCAATTGGCTATCAATTATTTAATATATAAGTATTCAACCAAACCATTGATCTCGAATTCATACTCGACTAAGCAATCAAATATGATAATGACTATACCAAGAGATCATTGAGAGAGAAATTGACTTTGATCACTTAAAGATGGTTTAATTAACGTAAATGATCATTGCAACATTGAAATATTATGACATCAAAAGCATAATAAATTTCTAAATGCATAAAAGGATGCAATTAAAGTCAATTATGATTTATGCTCAATTAGTGTGCTATGTACAGAACATAGATAAAGAACAAAACAAAAACAAAACAAAAACAAAACCTAATCTAAGCAAAGGTTTCAAAAGAGTTTATTTCAAGGAAAGCATGCCAATTGCTTTACGCAAGTGAATAAAACGTTTTTGATCCAAAGGTTTTGTTAAGATGTCGGCTAATTGATCCTCAGTTGAAATATATGACAGTTGAAGAATGTTTGATTCAACTAGCTCTCTAAGAAAATGATATCTAAGTTCAATATGTTTTGTTCTAGAGTGCAACACAGGGTTTTTAGAAATGTTAATAGCACTAGTGTTGTCACATAAAATGGTTACCGAAGATGTTGAAATTCGGAAATCGCTCAACACGCTCTTCATCCAAATCAATTGGGTTGAACAACTTCCTGCAGAAATGTACTCCGCTTCGGCAGTCGAGAGTGCTATGCAGTTCTGCTTTTTACTGTGCCATGCAACAAGGCAGTGGCCAAGATAGAAGCATGCACCACTCGTGCTTTTCCGGTCATCCACCGATCCAGCCCAATCGGCATCTGAGTATCCAACAATATCCAAAGTCGTTCCCATAGGATACCAAATTCCGAAATTGATTGTACCTTTGATATACCGGATGATCCGTTTCACCGCTTTCAGGTGAACCTCCTTCGGTGCTGATTGATATCTCGCACAAATCCCAACACTGAAGGATATATCCGGGCGACTAGCCGTGAGATATAGTAGACTTCCAATCATACTGCGGTACAGTTTCTCGTCTACATTCTCACTTTGTGATTCACTTCCAAGTCCCTTATGGCTAGTTCCCATTGGAGTCGGAAAATCCTTAGAATTTTCAAGATCAAACTTTTTGACCAACTCCAGTGCATACTTGGATTGACACAAGTGAATTCCTTCATCGTTTTGTTTAACTTGTAATCCAAGAAAATAATTCAATTCGCCCATCATGGACATCTCAAATTCGCTTTCCATGGTCTCCGCGAATTTAGAAGCATCATTATCTCTCGTTGCTCCAAAAACAATGTCATCAACATAGATTTGAGCAACTATGAAATTGTTTTGATAATGCTTCACAAAGAGAGTCCTGTCAGCTCCCCCTCGAGTGTAGCCCTTTTCCAAAAGGTGCTTTGTCAACCTTTCGTACCATGCTCGCGGTGCTTGTTTCAGACCGTAAAGAGCCTTTTTCAGACGAAAAACATGGTTAGGTAGTTTATGATCCACAAAACCTTTCGGTTGAGCTACATAAACTTCCTCATTTAAAAATCCATTTAAAAAGGCGCTCTTAACGTCCATTTGAAATAATCTGATTTTAAAATGACAAGCGATCGCAAACAATATACGAATGGACTCGAGTCTAGCTACAGGGGCGAAGGTTTCATCAAAGTCTATACCTTCTACTTGAGAATAGCCTTGAGCAACTAACCTTGCTTTGTTCCTGATGATAGTACCTTCTTCGTTTTTCTTGTTCTTGAAGATCCATTTGGTACCTATCACATTGTGTTGCTTCGGAGGCTTCGTCAGTTCCCAGACTTTGTTTCGCTCGAATTGATGGAGCTCTTCCTGCATTGCTTTAATCCAGTAATCATCTTGGAGAGCTTCATCAACATTCCTTGGTTCGATTTGAGATACATAGCATGCAAATCCGCAAACCAATTGTCTCCGTGTTCTAACTCCTTCTTGTGGATCTCCAATTATGTTCGATTCAGGGTGATCCTTGGAGATGCGTAACGTTTGAGGTAGAGGAGTAGGCGGAGGTACACGAGATGATTCCTGCACATCAGATAAGCTTGAAGAACCGTTAGATGCATCAACATTATTATCGAAAGAATTGTTAGAAGAAGATGCATTAGCAGGTGTATCATCATCAAGAGAGATATCGAGGGTAGATTTTTCAGATTCAAAATGAAAAGCTTCATCTACCTTAACATTTATCGATTCTACGATCGTCTTAGATTCTAAGTTAAAAACTCGATATGCTCTGCTGTTTGTAGAATAACCTAAGAAAATCCCTTCGTCACTTCGAGAGTCAAATTTTCCAAGATTTTCACGATCACGTAAAATAAAACACCGACTCCCAAAGATGCGAAAATATTTGATGTTAGGTTTTCTACAAAACCATAGTTCATATGGTGTATTCAAAGTCCCCGGGCGCAAATACACTCGATTGATAACATAGACAGCAGTGTTCACCGCTTCAGCCCAAAAATATAAAGGTAAGTTCCGGCTATGAAGCATAACACGTGCCATCTCCTGTACGACCCTGTTTTTGCGCTCGACTACACCATTTTGTTGAGGTGTGTAAGGTGCAGAGAATTCATGTTTAATGCCGTTAGAAGTGCAAAAATCAATGAATTTGGAATTTATGAATTCCCCACCTCTATCACTCCTAACTCGAGTAATCCTTTCATTCTTTTCAATCATAATACGATTGCAGATTTCGAGAAAAGAATCAAAGGTATCAGCTTTTTCTTTTAGAAAGGCTACCCAAGTATATCTAGAAAAATCATCAACCAACAAGAAAATATACCATTTACCTCCCAGAGATGGTTGACGAGTTGGCCCCATTAAGTCCATATGCAAAAGTTCCAAAGGCCGTTTTGTACCTATGTGGTTCAAATTCTTGTGTGCAGTCCTAGACTGTTTTCCCTTTTGGCAACCGCCACACACAAGGTTTTGTTCAAAAGAAAGTTTCGGAACCCCCTTGACCACATCTTTATTTGAAATTCTAGCAAGTTCCTTAAAGTTTATGTGACCTAGCCTTTCATGCCAAAGTGTTTCATTTTTCAAAGATGCTAGGTTACATTTTTCAGAAATCTTAGAAGGAACTACATAACAGTTGTTTTCTGATCTAACCCCCTTTAAAAAGAAAGCATGGTTCATGTCAGTTACAGTGCATTTATCAGATGAAAAATTAACTGAATAACCATTATCACACAGTTGACTTATGCTTATGAGGTTAGTCTTTAGGCCATGAACAAATAATACATTATCTAGAACCGGGCCATCTGGAATAGCTACCGTTCCCTTTCCAACAATTTTGGAAGACCGGCCATCTCCGAAAACAACAAGTCCTCCGGAGTTTTTCTCAAATGTTTGAAAACAGTTTTTGTGGTGACCCGGATCCTTGCAGGGCTTCTACAGTGTGACCAGCAGCTTCGGGAGGCCTACGGGGCATGTCGGCGGTGTTCGCGTGCCAATTTGGATTCAAGTGATGGATTCGGGGCTTAAATAGATCACGTGGATAACCGGAAGACCCCGTTGGATGTTTAGAAGAGTTTTCGCGCAAATCGGATATCAAATTTGGACTCGGCGCGAAATTCGGAATGGAAATACCTTTCCGGGAGCCTCCGGCAAATTTTAGGATTGGAATTTGGCAAAACGGACGCCGTATTTGGATTCAGCGCGCGAAAACGGTCAAGATGGGCTATTTACTTGGATTTTTCGGAGCTTGCTACAGTATTTTTACTGTTCACGGCCGGAACAGTGCTTTCCGGCGATCGCCGGCGCCGGCGGCGGCGGCGGGCAGCACCGGCGGGCGGCGGAACGGCCTCGGGCAGGCGGAGCAGCGGCGGCGCGCGGCGCGGGCAGGGCGCGGGCAGCGCGCAGGGGCGCGGGCAGGCGGCCGGTCCACGCGGCGGCGTGCACCGAGCGGGGTGCCACGTGGCATGATCCTGTTGGGTGGCTCACAGCACCCGGTCCACGGAACAGTATTGGTGCACGGTGGACCGACTGTGGACACGTGGCGGCATTTGATTGGGTCGGTGTTGTGCTCCCGGTCCACGCAAGTCTCGGAGTGGGTGCCGTACGCGGAGTAAGTGTACGCGACGTGCGGGTGCGCGGTTCACGGGCGGTGCACGGTGTTGGGGCCACGTGTCGCGTCGCCATTGGGTGGCTCACGTGCACCGGGCGCAGCGAATTTTCTGGAGACATTTTTGTGTTGGATTTCCTTCTTAAGCAATCCGAGGGAGATTGATGGACCATTTCCACCCTCTTCGAGCTCTTATCTCCCTGTGGCCTGAGAAGAAGAAATCTTCTCCATGAAGAGGAGATTACATCTACCAAGTTTCAGATTTTGGGTGGCACGGATTTCGAGATTTCGATTTTACGGCGCGGCGCGACGTTGCGTTTCCTGTGTTCTTCTTCGGCGCAGCTGCGGTGTTTTAGCTCCCCTGGGCTACCCCGAGCTCCTTCTTCTGTGATTCTTGCGCCGACAGACTCCTAACAGGTAGGGCTTCAACTTTGATTTTGATCACTCTTTCTGATTTTGCTTCTTGGCTCGGATCCCGAGGTAACAAGGGTCCCCCTTTTTCTGTGAGGAATGTGAGGACAGCATCGGAGTATTTGGCCATATCTTCGCGCACGAGCGTCTGACGGAGACGAGCTTATACAACTTTTTCATCTACGGATCGCAAGGAACGCGCTCGTATTTTTATTGGATTTTCGTGAATTTTCTTTCGAGGTGATAATTAGTGATTTCTCAGTGAACAGTAATCAGCCCTTAATCCTGATTTTAGTGTGAGTGTGCCCCCTTGCCGAATTTTTATCTTGATGTACAGAACTCGGATTTGGGCGTGCAAGGTACCGTTTCGAAGCTATCGACGCGAGGATCGCCGTGATATTTTTATTGGAATTTTCTGGGCAATTTCTGCAGGTGATAATTTAACAGTACAGAATTCGGGATTGTATGTGTTAATTAGTGCTATAATTGAGAGCCTAAGTGTAATTAGTGAGCTTTGTACTGTACCAGGGATATTTCGGGTGTGCTGAAATTGTGGAAGCAAGGAATTGGAGTTTTGGTATTTTCTAGCTGTACGGACTTGGACAGTTGCACTTCAGGTGGGTGGTTGTTGTACTCCTCTCCTTTGTTATGCCCACTAGGAATATCAGAGTACCCCTGATTTGATGATGCTAAATGTGTTAATTGGTAGACTTGCATGCTTTAGGGAGCAAATTATTGGTTATCTGATCCGCGAAAATTATTGTTAGATTGATCATTTGTTTAAATCGCCTAAGTTCTGGACCGTATGCATAGAGACAATGTGATAATATTTGAGGACTGCAAAACTGATGATTAATCATATGTGACTGTCACTTTAGCCTTTATCTCTAAATTGATTATTCTGGGAAACTGGACAAATATTGGAACACTGCATGATTAAATTGGTCACATAATTATTGCCATCTTTTACTGCTACACTATTTTGGGACTTGACTTAGGAGAAACCATGCTTTTTCTCTTTTCTTCTTTCATTGTTGGCACTAGCGGCTTAATCGCTCAGGTTCGAGCGTATGTTGGACAGTGTAGGCAGGTATTGGGGATTTGGGACAGGTTGAGTTTGTCAGGGGGTTGCGGCGACCACGGATCTTGGGTGGTTGACCGGATTGTTTCTATTGCATCAGATTGGGTGTTCGGGGATCGGGCTTACTTTAGTGGAGGGTTGTTCCCACTTCTTTGAGTCTCGATCCAGTCCTGCTATTATGAGACAGTGGTTACAGAGATGGTTGATACAGTGATATACTTTACTCGTGTGGGTCGCTCCCCTCGAGTGCCACTCCGGAGTAGGCTTTCCACGGTGTGAGCGCCGGGCACCATGCTGGTTTCTTGAGTTCCACGGTGTGAGCGCCGGGCACCATGCTGGGTTCTTGAGTTCGACAGCAGAGCAGGCAGTGCCAGTGTTCACTGGCTGTCAGATTGGGTCTTTATGACAGGCTACTTGATTCTGATGCATCACTTTTCCCATCCTTATTGGTTGGTCATATAGAGGCATATTAGGGATAGCACTTTATCAGTTGCTTTATTTATCTGCTTCTCCCTTCTTTTCCTTTCCCCTTTTCGCCTCTGATCACCTGGTGGGCATATCTGAGCTGAGGCTTTACCCACTAGGGGAGGCTACTGTTTATAGTAGTACTTACCCCCATTGTTTTTCTTGTCTCTTTCTTTCCCCTTGTTTTGCAGAGTCCTCAGTGGGAGTTGCTGGGCCGTCAGCAACTGATCGAGGTAAGCAGATTGCGGACTAGATAGAGAGCCACCGAGGGTCGTAGCTGGAGATTTTTGGGTACCAGGACTTCTCAGACAGTTTTCTTGTATTTCTTTTTAGGGACTGGCTTTTGCCAGCTGTTTGTATTTTAGTAGTGAGCTGGGAGAGACATCTGTATTTTATTTCACTGTTGTACCTTTTACTTCCAGCATCTGTCTGAGATACAGTAGTTTTATTTCAGCTCTGATTTTTATGCTCTTTTATTATCTTTTCTTATCTGAGCAGGTTACCGACGCTTCGTGTATGTGGGAAATACCGCATGCACGGCGGATCTGTGGACGGGCCCGGGTTCTGGTTTACACCCGGGGCGTGACAGATTAAGTTGGTATCAGAGCTTAGGGATAGGTCAGTTGGGACTTAGGAAACCCTAGGCTTTTGGACAGACCCTAGGATGATAGGGCGTGAGTGGCGTGACATTTTGCGAAAGTCGGTGATTTTTATAGGTTAACTCTTCCTGTGAGTGAAGAGGGATCGACATAGTCTATTTCTGTTGAACCATTATGTTGGCTGCAGACAACATAAGGTTACAGAAATAGGGAGATGTCTTTGACTTTCGCTAGATTGGGTCGAGTGTTTGGGATGTGCTGATTTGCTGTTTGTCGTGGCGAGCGGTGTCTCCCCGACTTTGGGCCCTGACCCGGGTGCACTTGGTGCAGCAGTTGAGTCTGAGCTTATTGATCTCGCAGCAGGCGCCGTTGGTCGAGCGGATGAGGCGATTACAGCTGGAGGTAGTATCCCCTGGGGTCTCTGCTAAACTCATGCCTATGGTCTTGCAACCCACTCTGTTGGAGAGGATCAGGGATACTCAGAGTGAGGACCCCCACTTGACGAGGATCAGGACGCAGCTTCAGGCGGATCAGACAGGGGATTTTTCTGTGGATAGCTCGGGAGTACTGCGGTACAGGGACCGAGTGTGTGTGCCTTTGGATCAGGAGATTAGAGATCAGATTTTGAGGGAGGCCACTATACACCTTATACCGTCCGCCCTGGAGGTACTAAGATGTATAAGGACCTCAAGGCACAGTTCTGGTGGCCCGGAATGAAGCGGGACATTGGGAGATTCGTAGCTCACTGTTTAACTTGTCAGCAAGTGGAAGCAGAGCATCGCGTCCCTGCTGGCAAGTTGCAGAGTCTTCCAATTCCTGAGTGGAAATGGGACCACGTCACTATGGATTTCGTCACTGGATTGCCTAGGGCGCAGAGCGGAGCAGATGCGATCTGGGTTATTGTGGACAGACTCACCAAGTCGGCGCACTTCTTACCGGTTCAGACGACTTGGACACTTGAGCGTTTGGCGCAGTTATATATGGATGAGATAGTGAGGCTTCACGGCATACCTGCTCCGATTGTGTCGGATCGAGACCCGAGATTCGTGTCACGCTTTTGGGGGAGTTTGCATTCTGCATTGGGGACCCAGCTCAGGGTTAGCACCGCTTTCCCCCACAGACCGTTGGGCAATCAGAGCGCACCGTACAGACCCTCGAGGATATGCTTAGAGCGTGCGTTATGGATTTTGGAGGAGGGTGGTACCGACACTTATCCTTGGTTGAGTTCGCGTACAACAACAGCTATCAGGCGAGCATCCAGATGGCTCCGTTTGAAGCGTTGTATGGACGCAAGTGTCGGTCTTCCTTATATTGGAGTGACGTGGGTGAGAGGAGGACTTTGGGACCGGAGTTACTTTTGGAGGCAGAGGAAAAAGTCAGGATTATTCGCCGGCATCTTGAGACATCGGGGGTTGGGTGGACCCCGATGACAACGACAGCCCTTTTATCAGAGCGGCGCAGCGGTAGCGTGTATTGGCTGTCTGCGAGAGACCACATTCGGCACCTCAGTGTGAGCATGGACAGAGGTCGTGCTCCCTTTGTGATTGTTCTAGATATTTTGGCAGGCTGAGCGACGACCACTTGCATCGAGCGGATGAATTTGTGCCGCCCGGTCGGAGGGCGCCACGGTAGTGGATTGAGTTGTCGCAGGTATGATTTCATCACAGCAGTCAGAGTTAGAGCATGTTGCATCCCTACATGGACTAGAGGTAGAGTCGTTACCACATGAACTTGAGGTACAGGTTACTGTTGGCATGGTGCAAGTGGGGGAGGCTTGTGGATCGTGTCCAGTGTAGCAGAGGCTGTGAGTTTTGCCGGCAGACATATTGGTGTTTGTGGCAGCTTGGTGTTTGACCCAGTGCATGGGATTGGTTGGCGTAGTGCCACAGGATGTTTGACTGTCGAGAGAAAGGGCTTTGATTTTCTGCAAGGCAGATAATGGAAGGCAATTTGTTTGTTGAGACTGTTAGAGCATACCGATTACAGTGACAGTGTGAGAGGTGCCTACGGCGACAGCGGGACTTAAGGATATCCCTATTGCTCGTGAGATCCCGGGTGTGAGACCACCTGAGCCGATGATTATGCCGCCAGAAAGGGAGATTAAGATTGTGGTTGACGTGGTTCTGGAAACCGCGCCAACTTCATAGCACCTCGTTGGATATCGCCTTTAGAGCTGCGGGAGTTGATGGCATAGGTGCGGGGATCTGATGGATCGAGGGTCTGTTGGACCTAGTGTCATGTCGTTGATATACGACGGTGAGAGCCCTTTGTGATTGGAGCCCAGTCAGGTCCAGGTATTATTATTTAGGGCCTTTTGATGGAGTTCTGCCCCGGCAGTTGATCGATTGTGATGCCTGCACCAGTTTAGATTCACAGCTGAGTATTTCGTCAAGATGGCGTACAGGAGACGCTAGGGGCATTATCAGTACAGTGAAGCCAATGGAATGACTAATGCCCTGTTGCCTTTAAGATTGAGGAACTCTGTTTTCCAGTGGGACGTGAACGGATTGATAGCAGCGATCTCTAAGGATATTTTGGCTTACCCCCTTCCCGAATGATTTTGAGCTTGTGGAGCATTTGTAGATGCTGTGGCAAGGTCCGTGAGGAAGAAGCTTTATGCAAGTCGTTGCGGAACAAGTTTTAGCTTCGAGAGCATGTCTTCCTGGATTGCCTATTCAAGCCTTAGGGGCGACTGTGGAAATTCGGCCAGAATGGATGTTATTTAAGACTGGCCGAGATCGACGGTTATTGTTGGGGTGAGGAGCTTTTGGACCGGATAGTGCTAGCAGAGCCTGATGATCAGATGACGAGTTTGGTACCAGCGCCGATTTTAACCTAGTCAGTGGTGGGAGATGGATTGGTGTGTTAGTGATACCTCCCATTGTGGCTGTAGAGCTATCTTTGGATTTTGTCGAGCACCCTGTATCACCCCGATAGGGCCGCTGTGGTGGCGGATACCTGGAGCGGAAGAGCTTTGGGGTTGTGTTTGTTGATTCTATAATTGGCGCTGTGTGGGGCCATCTTGGTGTACAGGGTTTGAGTTTGTGTCCTAGAGGATCTCTTTGGATTAGAGGCTGCGGCTGAGCAATCCACTTGGGTGGTTGAGTTCTGAGGGCGACCGAGTGTGAACACCTGCTTGTTTGGGCCCCTTTTCTGTGCAGGTGTTGTGTGTTTGTGTTTCGGATCGCGTTGGTTGAGTTGGCTCTTTGGTGTGATTCTTGAGCATGTTGCTCGGGCTGTTCGTTCCTTTCCCCAGTCTTTTGTTGGAAGATCTGAGGTTTTTCTGCATCTCAGCTCAGGAGTGGTATGCTTTGGACCCCTCGCCCGTGATTGACTCGCTTCTTTTGAGCCCTATGAGAGTTCGGTGTACGAGGGACGCCCGTTGCGAATTCCGGCTCGTGTGGTGAGGGAATTGCGCAATCGGGCTTTGCCGTTCTGGTTGTTGCTGTTGTGGTTGTTGCGGAGTAATCACGGGGAGTGATTGGTGACTTGGGGGCTGGAGACGGCGGTGTTGGGTTTTAACCCTGGTTTTTTGAGACTCCTAGGGAGTTTCTTTAGTTTCGAGGACGAAACTTTCTTTTAGTGGGGGAGGATGTGGTGACCCGGATCCTTGCAGGGCTTCTACAGTGTGACCAGCAGCTTCGGGAGGCCTACGGGGCATGTCGGCGGTGTTCGCGTGCCAATTTGGATTCAAGTGATGGATTCGGGGCTTAAATAGATCACGTGGATAACCGGAAGACCCCGTTGGATGTTTAGAAGAGTTTTCGCGCAAATCGGATATCAAATTTGGACTCGGCGCGAAATTCGGAATGGAAATACCTTTCCGGGAGCCTCCGGCAAATTTTAGGATTGGAATTTGGCAAAACGGACGCCGTATTTGGATTCAGCGCGCGAAAACGGTCAAGATGGGCTATTTACTTGGATTTTTCGGAGCTTGCTACAGTATTTTTACTGTTCACGGCCGGAACAGTGCTTTCCGGCGATCGCCGGCGCCGGCGGCGGCGGCGGGCAGCACCGGCGGGCGGCGGAACGGCCTCGGGCAGGCGGAGCAGCGGCGGCGCGCGGCGCGGGCAGGGCGCGGGCAGCGCGCAGGGGCGCGGGCAGGCGGCCGGTCCACGCGGCGGGCGTGCACCGAGCGGGGTGCCACGTGGCAAGATCCTGTTGGGTGGCTCACAGCACCCGGTCCACGGAACAGTATTGGTGCACGGTGGACCGACTGTGGACACGTGGCGGCATTTGATTGGGTCGGTGTTGTGCTCCCGGTCCACGCAAGTCTCGGAGTGGGTGCCGTACGCGGAGTAAGTGTACGCGACGTGCGGGTGCGCGGTTCACGGGCGGTGCACGGTGTTGGGGCCACGTGTCGCGTCGCCATTGGGTGGCTCACGTGCACAGGGCGCAGCGAATTTTCTGGAGACATTTTTGTGTTGGATTTCCTTCTTAAGCAATCCGAGGGAGATTGATGGACCATTTTCACCCTCTTCGAGCTCTTATCTCCCTGTGGCCTGAGAAGAAGAAATCTTCTCCATGAAGAGGAGATTACATCTACCAAGTTTCAGATTGTTGGGTGGCACGGATTTCGAGATTTCGATTTTACGGCGCGGCGCGACGTTGCGTTTCCTGTGTCCTTCTTCGGCGCAGCTGCGGTGTTTTAGCTCCCCTGGTTTACCCCGAGCTCCTTCTTCTGTGATTCTTGCGCCGACAGACTCCTAACAGGTAGGGCTTCAACTTTGACTTTTCTGATTTTGCTTCTTTGGCTCGGATCCCGAGGTAACAAGCCCCCTTTTCTGTGAGGAATGTGAGGACAGCATCGGAGTATTTGGCTATATCTTCGCGCACGAGCGTCTGACGGAGACGAGCTTATACAACTTTTTCATCTACAGAACGCAAGGAACGCGCTCGTATTTTTATTGGATTTTCGTGAATTTTCTTTCGAGGTGATAATTAGTGATTTCTCAGTGAACAGTAATCAGCCCTTAATCCTGATTTTAGTGTGAGTGTGCCCCCTTGCCGAATTTTTATCTTGATGTACAGAACTCGGATTTGGGCGTGCAAGGTACCGTTTCGAAGCTATCGACGCGAGGATCGCCGTGATATTTTTATTGGAATTTTCTGGGCAATTTCTGCAGGTGATAATTTAACTGTACAGAATTCGGGATTGTATGAGTTAATTAGTGCTATAAGTGAGAGCCTAAGTGTAATTAGTGAGCTTTGTACTGTACCAGGGATATTTCGGGTGTGCTGAAATTGTGGAAGCAAGGAATTGGAGTTTTGGTATTTTCTAGCTGTACGGACTTGGACTGTTGCACTTCAGGTGGGTGGTTGTTGTACTCCTCTCCTTTGTTATGCCCACTAGGAATATCAGAGTACCCCTGATTTGATGATGCTAAATGTGTTAATTGGTAGACTCGCATGCTTTAGGGAGCAAATTATTGGTTATCTGATCCGCGAAAATTATTGTTAGATTGATCATTTGTTTAAATCGCCTAAGTTCTGGACCGTATGCATAGAGACAATGTGATAATATTTGAGGACTGCAAAACTGATGATTAATCATATGTGACTGTCACTTTAGCCTTTATTCTCTAAATTGATTATTCTGGGAAACTGGACAAATATTGGAACACTGCATGATTAAATTGGTCACATAATTATTGCCATCTTTTACTGCTACACTATTTTGGGACTTGACTTAGGAGAAACCATGCTTTTTCTCTTTTCTTCTTTCATTGTTGGCACTAGCGGCTTAATCGCTCAGGTTCGAGCGTATGTTGGACAGTGTAGGCAGGTATTGGGGATTTGGGACAGGTTGAGTTTGTCAGGGGGTTGCGGCGACCACGGATCTTGGGTGGTTGACCGGATTGTTTCTATTGCATCAGATTGGGTGTTCGGGGATCGGGCTTACTTTAGTGGAGGGTTGTTCCCACTTATTTGAGTCTCGATCCAGTCCTGCTATTATGAGACAGTGGTTACAGAGATGGTTGATACAGTGATATACTTTACTCGTGTGGGTCGCTCCCCTCGAGTGCCACTCCGGAGTAGGCTTTCCACGGTGTGAGCGCCGGGCACCATGCTGGTTTCTTGAGTTCCACGGTGTGAGCGCCGGGCACCATGCTGGGTTCTTGAGTTCGACAGCAGAGCAGGCAGGGCCAGTGTTCACTGGCTGTCAGATTGGGTCTTTATGACAGGCTACTTGATTCTGATGCATCACTTTTCCCATCCTTATTGGTTGGTCATATAGAGGCATATTAGGGATAGCACTTTATCAGTTGCTTTATTTATCTGCTTCTCCCTTCTTTTCCTTTCCCCTTTTCGCCTCTGATCACCTGGTGGGCATATCTGAGCTGAGGCTTTACCCACTAGGGGAGGCTACTGTTTATAGTAGTACTTACCCCCATTGTTTTTCTTGTCTCTTTCTTTCCCCTTGTTTTGCAGAGTCTTCAGTGGGAGTTGCTGGGCCGTCAGCAACTAATCGAGGTAAGCAGATTGCGGACTAGATAGAGAGCCACCGAGGGTCGTAGCTGGAGATTTTTGGGTACCAGGACTTCTCAGACAGTTTTCTTGTATTTCTTTTTAGGGACTGGCTTTTGCCAGCAGGTTGTATCTTTAGTAGTGAGCTGGGAGAGACATCTGTATTTTATTTCACTGTTGTACCTTTTACTTCCAGCATCTGTCTGAGATACCGTAGTTTTATTTCAGCTCTGATTTTTATGCTCTTTTATTATCTTTTCTTATCTGAGCAGGTTACCGACGCTTCGTGTGTGTGGGAAATACCGCATGCACGGCGGATCTGTGGACGGGCCCGGGTTCTGGTTTACACCCGGGGCGTGACAGATTAAGTTGGTATCAGAGCTTAGGGATAGGTCAGTTGGGACTTAGGAAACCCTAGGCTTTTGGACAGACCCTAGGATGATAGGGCGTGAGTGGCGTGACATTTTGCGAAAGTCGGTGATTTTTATAGGTTAACTCTTCCTGTGAGTGAAGAGGGATCGACATAGTCTATTTCTGTTGAACCATTATGTTGGCTGCAGACAACATAAGGTTACAGAAATAGGGAGATGTCTTTGACTTTCGCTAGATTGGGTCGAGTGTTTGGGATGTGCTGATTTGCTGTTTGTCGTGGCGAGCGGTGTCTCCCCGACTTTGGGGCCCTGACCCGGGTGCACTTGGTGCAGCAGTTGAGTCTGAGCTTATTGATCTCGCAGCAGGCGCCGTTGGTCGAGCGGATGAGGCGATTACAGCTGGAGGTAGTATCCCCTGGGGTCTCTGCTAAACTCATGCCTATGGTCTTGCAACCCACTCTGTTGGAGAGGATCAGGGATACTCAGAGTGAGGACCCCCACTTGACGAGGATCAGGACGCAGCTTCAGGCGGATCAGACAGGGGATTTTTCTGTGGATAGCTTGGGAGTACTGCGGTACAGGGACCGAGTGTGTGTGCCTTTGGATCAGGAGATTAGAGATCAGATTTTGAGGGAGGCCACTATACACCTTATACCGTCCGCCCTGGAGGTACTAAGATGTATAAGGACCTCAAGGCACAGTTCTGGTGGCCCGGAATGAAGCGGGACATTGGGAGATTCGTAGCTCACTGTTTAACTTGTCAGCAAGTGGAAGCAGAGCATCGCGTCCCTGCTGGCAAGTTGCAGAGTCTTCCAATTCCTGAGTGGAAATGGGACCACGTCACTATGGATTTCGTCACTGGATTGCCTAGGGCGCAGAGCGGAGCAGATGCGATCTGGGTTATTGTGGACAGACTCACCAAGTCGGCGCACTTCTTACCGGTTCAGACGACTTGGACACTTGAGCGTTTGGCGCAGTTATATATGGATGAGATAGTGAGGCTTCACGGCATACCTGCTCCGATTGTGTCGGATCGAGACCCGAGATTCGTGTCACGCTTTTGGGGGAGTTTGCATTCTGCATTGGGGACCCAGCTCAGGGTTAGCACCGCTTTCCCCCACAGACCGTTGGGCAATCAGAGCGCACCGTACAGACCCTCGAGGATATGCTTAGAGCGTGCGTTATGGATTTTGGAGGAGGGTGGTACCGACACTTATCCTTGGTTGAGTTCGCGTACAACAACAGCTATCAGGCGAGCATCCAGATGGCTCCGTTTGAAGCGTTGTATGGACGCAAGTGTCGGTCTTCCTTATATTGGAGTGACGTGGGTGAGAGGAGGACTTTGGGACCGGAGTTACTTTTGGAGGCAGAGGAAAAAGTCAGGATTATTCGCCGGCATCTTGAGACATCGGGGGTTGGGTGGACCCCGATGACAACGACAGCCCTTTTATCAGAGCGGCGCAGCGGTAGCGTGTATTGGCTGTCTGCGAGAGACCACATTCGGCACCTCAGTGTGAGCATGGACAGAGGTCGTGCTCCTTTTGTGATTGTTCTAGATATTTTGGCAGGCTGAGCGACGACCACTTGCATCGAGCGGATGAATTTGTGCCGCCCGGTCGGAGGGCGCCACGGTAGTGGATTGAGTTGTCGCAGGTATGATTTCATCACAGCAGTCAGAGTTAGAGCATGTTGCATCCCTACATGGACTAGAGGTAGAGTCGTTACCACATGAACTTGAGGTACAGGTTACTGTTGGCATGGTGCAAGTGGGGGAGGCTTGTGGATCGTGTCCAGTGTAGCAGAGGCTGTGAGTTTTGCCGGCAGACATATTGGTGTTTGTGGCAGCTTGGTGTTTGACCCAGTGCATGGGATTGGTTGGCGTAGTGCCACAGGATGTTTGACTGTCGAGAGAAAGGGCTTTGATTTTCTGCAAGGCAGATAATGGAAGGCAATTTGTTTGTTGAGACTGTTAGAGCATACCGATTACAGTGACAGTGTGAGAGGTGCCTACGGCGACAGCGGGACTTAAGGATATCCCTATTGCTCGTGAGATCCCGGGTGTGAGACCACCTGAGCCGATGATTATGCCGCCAGAAAGGGAGATTAAGATTGTGGTTGACGTGGTTCTGGAAACCGCGCCAACTTCATAGCACCTCGTTGGATATCGCCTTTAGAGCTGCGGGAGTTGATGGCATAGGTGCGGGGATCTGATGGATCGAGGGTCTGTTGGACCTAGTGTCATGTCGTTGATATACGACGGTGAGAGCCCTTTGTGATTGGAGCCCAGTCAGGTCCAGGTATTATTATTTAGGGCCTTTTGATGGAGTTCTGCCCCGGCAGTTGATCGATTGTGATGCCTGCACCAGTTTAGATTCACAGCTGAGTATTTCGTCAAGATGGCGTACAGGAGACGCTAGGGGCATTATCAGTACAGTGAAGCCAATGGAATGACTAATGCCCTGTTGCCTTTAAGATTGAGGAACTCTGTTTTCCAGTGGGACGTGAACGGATTGATAGCAGCGATCTCTAAGGATATTTTGGCTTACCCCCTTCCCGAATGATTTTGAGCTTGTGGAGCATTTGTAGATGCTGTGGCAAGGTCCGTGAGGAAGAAGCTTTATGCAAGTCGTTGCGGAACAAGTTTTAGCTTCGAGAGCATGTCTTCCTGGATTGCCTATTCAAGCCTTAGGGGCGACTGTGGAAATTCGGCCAGAATGGATGTTATTTAAGACTGGCCGAGATCGACGGTTATTGTTGGGGTGAGGAGCTTTTGGACCGGATAGTGCTAGCAGAGCCTGATGATCAGATGACGAGTTTGGTACCAGCGCCGATTTTAACCTAGTCAGTGGTGGGAGATGGATTGGTGAGTTAGTGATACCTCCCATTGTGGCTGTAGAGCTATCTTTGGATTTTGTCGAGCACCCTGTATCACCCCGATAGGGCCGCTGTGGTGGCGGATACCTGGAGCGGAAGAGCTTTGGGGTTGTGTTTGTTGATTCTATAATTGGCGCTGTGTGGGGCCATCTTGGTGTACAGGGTTTGAGTTTGTGTCCTAGAGGATCTCTTTGGATTAGAGGCTGCGGCTGAGCAATCCACTTGGGTGGTTGAGTTCTGAGGGCGACCGAGTGTGAACACCTGCTTGTTTGGGCCCCTTTTCTGTGCAGGTGTTGTGTGTTTGTGTTTCGGATCGCGTTGGTTGAGTTGGCTCTTTGGTGTGATTCTTGAGCATGTTGCTCGGGCTGTTCGTTCCTTTCCCCAGTCTTTTGTTGGAAGATCTGAGGTTTTTCTGCATCTCAGCTCAGGAGTGGTATGCTTTGGACCCCTCGCCCGTGATTGACTCGCTTCTTTTGAGCCCTATGAGAGTTCGGTGTACGAGGGACGCCCGTTGCGAATTCCGGCTCGTGTGGTGAGGGAATTGCGCAATCGGGCTTTGCCGTTCTGGTTGTTGCTGTTGTGGTTGTTGCGGAGTAATCACGGGGAGTGATTGGTGACTTGGGGGCTGGAGACGGCGGTGTTGGGTTTTAACCCTGGTTTTTTGAGACTCCTAGGGAGTTTCTTTAGTTTCGAGGACGAAACTTTCTTTTAGTGGGGGAGGATGTGGTGACCCGGATCCTTGCAGGGCTTCTACAGTGTGACCAGCAGCTTCGGGAGGCCTACGGGGCATGTCGGCGGTGTTCGCGTGCCAATTTGGATTCAAGTGATGGATTCGGGGCTTAAATAGATCACGTGGATAACCGGAAGACCCCGTTGGATGTTTAGAAGAGTTTTCGCGCAAATCGGATATCAAATTTGGACTCGGCGCGAAATTCGGAATGGAAATACCTTTCCGGGAGCCTCCGGCAAATTTTAGGATTGGAATTTGGCAAAACGGACGCCGTATTTGGATTCAGCGCGCGAAAACGGTCAAGATGGGCTATTTACTTGGATTTTTCGGAGCTTGCTACAGTATTTTTACTGTTCACGGCCGGAACAGTGCTTTCCGGCGATCGCCGGCGCCGGCGGCGGCGGCGGGCAGCACCGGCGGGCGGCGGAACGGCCTCGGGCAGGCGGAGCAGCGGCGGCGCGGCGCGGCGCAGCGCGGGGCAGCGCGCAGGCGCGCGGCGCCGGTCCACGCGGCGGGCGTGCACCGAGCGGGGTGCCACGTGGCAAGATCCTGTTGGGTGGCTCACAGCACCCGGTCCACGGAACAGTATTGGTGCACGGTGGACCGACTGTGGACACGTGGCGGCATTTGATTGGGTCGGTGTTGTGCTCCCGGTCCACGCAAGTCTCGGAGTGGGTGCCGTACGCGGAGTAAGTGTACGCGACGTGCGGGTGCGCGGTTCACGGGCGGTGCACGGTGTTGGGGCCACGTGTCGCGTCGCCATTGGGTGGCTCACGTGCACAGGGCGCAGCGAATTTTCTGGAGACATTTTTGTGTTGGATTTCCTTCTTAAGCAATCCGAGGGAGATTGATGGACCATTTCCACCCTCTTCGAGCTCTTATCTCCCTGTGGCCTGAGAAGAAGAAATCTTCTCCATGAAGAGGAGATTACATCTACCAAGTTTCAGATTGTTGGGTGGCACGGATTTCGAGATTTCGATTTTACGGCGCGGCGCGACGTTGCGTTTCCTGTGTCCTTCTTCGGCGCAGCTGCGGTGTTTTAGCTCCCCTGGTTTACCCCGAGCTCCTTCTTCTGTGATTCTTGCGCCGACAGACTCCTAACAGGTAGGGCTTCAACTTTGATTGTGATCACTCTTTCTGATTTTGCTTCTTTGGCTCGGATCCGAGGTAACAAGGGTCCCCTTTTTCTGTGAGGAATGTGAGGACAGCATCGGAGTATTTGGCTATATCTTCGCGCACGAGCGTCTGACGGAGACGAGCTTATACAACTTTTTCATCTACAGAACGCAAGGAACGCGCTCGTATTTTTATTGGATTTTCGTGAATTTTCTTTCGAGGTGATAATTAGTGATTTCTCAGTGAACAGTAATCAGCCCTTAATCCTGATTTTAGTGTGAGTGTGCCCCCTTGCCGAATTTTTATCTTGATGTACAGAACTCGGATTTGGGCGTGCAAGGTACCGTTTCGAAGCTATCGACGCGAGGATCGCCGTGATATTTTTATTGGAATTTTCTGGGCAATTTCTGCAGGTGATAATTTAACTGTACAGAATTCGGGATTGTATGAGTTAATTAGTGCTATAAGTGAGAGCCTAAGTGTAATTAGTGAGCTTTGTACTGTACCAGGGATATTTCGGGTGTGCTGAAATTGTGGAAGCAAGGAATTGGAGTTTTGGTATTTTCTAGCTGTACGGACTTGGACTGTTGCGCTTCAGGTGGGTGGTTGTTGTACTCCTCTCCTTTGTTATGCCCACTAGGAATATCAGAGTACCCCTGATTTGATGATGCTAAATGTGTTAATTGGTAGACTCGCATGCTTTAGGGAGCAAATTATTGGTTATCTGATCCGCGAAAATTATTGTTAGATTGATCATTTGTTTAAATCGCCTAAGTTCTGGACCGTATGCATAGAGACAATGTGATAATATTTGAGGACTGCAAAACTGATGATTAATCATATGTGACTGTCACTTTAGCCTTTATTCTCTAAATTGATTATTCTGGGAAACTGGACAAATATTGGTCACATAATTATTGCCATCTTTTACTGCTACACTATTTTGGGACTTGACTTAGGAGAAACCATGCTTTTTCTCTTTTCTTCTTTCATTGTTGGCACTAGCGGCTTAATCGCTCAGGTTCGAGCGTATGTTGGACAGTGTAGGCAGGTATTGGGGATTTGGGACAGGTTGAGTTTGTCAGGGGGTTGCGGCGACCACGGATCTTGGGTGGTTGACCGGATTGTTTCTATTGCATCAGATTGGGTGTTCGGGGATCGGGCTTACTTTAGTGGAGGGTTGTTCCCACTTATTTGAGTCTCGATCCAGTCCTGCTATTATGAGACAGTGGTTACAGAGATGGTTGATACAGTGATATACTTTACTCGTGTGGGTCGCTCCCCTCGAGTGCCACTCCGGAGTAGGCTTTCCACGGTGTGAGCGCCGGGCACCATGCTGGTTTCTTGAGTTCCACGGTGTGAGCGCCGGGCACCATGCTGGGTTCTTGAGTTCGACAGCAGAGCAGGCAGGGCCAGTGTTCACTGGCTGTCAGATTGGGTCTTTATGACAGGCTACTTGATTCTGATGCATCACTTTTCCCATCCTTATTGGTTGGTCATATAGAGGCATATTAGGGATAGCACTTTATCAGTTGCTTTATTTATCTGCTTCTCCCTTCTTTTCCTTTCCCCTTTTCGCCTCTGATCACCTGGTGGGCATATCTGAGCTGAGGCTTTACCCACTAGGGGAGGCTACTGTTTATAGTAGTACTTACCCCCATTGTTTTTCTTGTCTCTTTCTTTCCCCTTGTTTTGCAGAGTCTTCAGTGGGGGTTGCTGGGCCGTCAGCAACTAATCGAGGTAAGCAGATTGCGGACTAGATAGAGAGCCACCGAGGGTCGTAGCTGGAGATTTTTGGGTACCAGGACTTCTCAGACAGTTTTCTTGTATTTCTTTTAGGGACTGGCTTTTGCCAGCAGGTTGTATCTTTAGTAGTGAGCTGGGAGAGACATCTGTATTTTATTTCACTGTTGTACCTTTTACTTCCAGCATCTGTCTGAGATACCGTAGTTTTATTTCAGCTCTGATTTTTATGCTCTTTTATTATCTTTTCTTATCTGAGCAGGTTACCGACGCTTCGTGTGTGTGGGAAATACCGCATGCACGGCGGATCTGTGGACGGGCCCGGGTTCTGGTTTACACCCGGGGCGTGACACTAAGAGATCTAAATGCTTCTTTGGACAAACTCATGTGGAGTATCTGGGGCACATAATTACACAAGAGGGGGTAGCTACTGATCCAGACAAAATCTCAGCAATGGTTAACTGGCCACAGCCTAAGAGTATCAAGGGTTTGAGGGGTTTCCTGGGGCTTACAGGATACTACAGAAAATTTATTAAGGGATATGGTGGATTGAGTAAACCCCTCACTGAATTGTTAAAACATAACAGTTTCTGTTGGACTGATGAGGCTCAGAAATCTTTTGAAAGGCTTAAGCAAGTAATGACTACAACCCCTGTCTTAGCAATGCCTGATTTTACTAAAGTGTTCACTGTGGAAGTGGATGCATGTGGACAGGGAATAGGAGCTATTCTATCTCAAGAAGGTAAACCCTTGGGTAAGGCTATAAGTTCTAAAAATATGGGGTTATCGACCTATGAAAAAGAATTTTTAGCTATTCTATTGGCAGTAGCTAAGTGGAAGCATTATTTGAGCCCCTCAGCTTTTGTAATTAAGACTGACCATGAAAGCTTAAAGTTCCTGCTCGAACAAAGGATCACAATAGCAGTCCAACAAAAAGGCATGTTAAAGTTTATGGGCCTAGAATACACTGTCATCTACAGAAAGGGGAGAGAAAACTTAGCAGCTGATGCTCTATCTAGGAGGGGACTAGAAGATGGACATCTAATGACAATTACAACTGCTATACCAACTTGGGCTAGTGAAATTACTACAAGCTATGAAGGAGACACAGTGGTGCAACCAATCATCACTTCCCTGCTACTACAACCCAATTCCAACCCTGATTACTCCTACCAGCAAGGTATACTAAGGTATCAAGGAAAACTGTATTTGGGTAATAATGGAAATCTGAGACAGGAACTGATTGGCCATCTACATGCATCACCCTTAGGGGGACATTCTGGTATTGATAATACCTATAAGAGGGTTAAACAATCTTTCTATTGGTTGGGTATGAAGAAGGATATAGAGAAAGTGGTAAAGACTTGTGAAATATGCATTAGAAACAAGGTGGATGGAACCCCCTACGCAGGGTTATTACAACCACTCCCAATTCCCTCACAAGCTTGGCAACTCATTAGTATGGACTTCATTGAGGCTCTACCACTTTCAGAGGGAAAAAATACTATTTTTGTGGTAGTTGATAAGTTCACTAAGTATGCTCATTTCAGTTCTATGGCACACCCTTATACTGCTCAAGATGTGGCTAAGGTCTTCTTTGATTCTATATATAAATTGCATGGGTTACCAGAAGGGATAGTATCTGACAGAGATAAAATCTTCACAAGTCAATTCTGGCAGGACTTGTTTAGATTGGTGGGGGTCAAGTTACAAATGAGCACAGCCTATCATCCCCAGACAGATGGGCAAACTGAGAGAGTCAATAGGTGTCTTGAAACCTATTTACGCTGTATGTGTTCACAGCAACCGCGGAAATGGCACAAATGGTTGTCCCTTGCTGAATGGTGGTATAACACTACTCACCATTCTGCCATAGGGATGTCCCCATTCCAGGCCTTATACGGGTATTCCCCCCCAATCCATTTCATGGCACATCTTAAGGAAGATGTAAGCTCATTAGTGCAAGACTGGAAGGCTGAGCGGGAAAACATGGTACAACTACTAAAGGAGAGGCTACAGGAGGCACAAAACAGAATGAAACAGAATGCTGATAAAAAGAGGGTGGATAAAGATTACCAAGTAGGTGAGATGGTGTATCTCAAGTTACAACCTTACCGACAGAGGAGCGTGGTGATGCGGCGATCTATGAAACTTAGCTCGAGGTATTTTGGCCCATATGAAATTTTGGAGAGGGTAGGGCCTGTGGCCTACCGACTACGCTTGCCTGAAGGGTCGAAGGTACACCCTGTTTTCCACGTGTCCCAACTCAAGCAAGGAGTTCCTAAGCAAGAGCAGCTGTCTCCGGTGCAGCCGATGGTCGGTGAGGAAGGTCAACTGCTGAACCAACCCGACCGCATCTTGGAGCGAAGGTTGGCACCGAAGGGAAACTGCGCTACTACTCAGGTACTTGTGACTTGTGTTACGGCTTTTTGGTGTTGGCATATTTCGTGAGTCAAGTCAGTGAGTTGAGTCGGAGTCTTAAAGGGATCAAATTGTCAATCAGCAATCAAAGACTTAGAGAAGATTCAACAAGAGCTCAAGTTGACACTCAATGTCTTGAGTCTTGAAGATTGAAGATGAAGAATTGTGGATCAGTTACATCAATCTCAAGAAGAAAGTATTCAAAAGGATCAGGTATGTTTAACTAAATAATTTTGGTGATCCGAATACTTTCTTATAGTGTAGAAACACTTGGATGAATTTTTAATTGCATAAAAATCAAAAACTGGACATGGGACATGTTCAGGATCCGGATCAGATCTTCCAATCCGGATCCCGAAGGGTATTGTTCATTGGCAAATCCAATCCGGATCCAAGGCCATTCCGATCCGGATCCCGAACATTGGATGTTGCTGAAATTCATGAACGATCCGGATCGGGCCTTGCGATCCGGATCCCGAACCCTTGGATTTCTGGAATCGTCAATCTCGTTACGACGATCCGGATCGCAGTAATCCCGATCCGGATCGCCGTCCTGAAAATTTCCAGATAAGGTATGTTTTTGATTCTTATCTCTTTCCAAAGGTTTCTAAACTATAAAAAGACATTTAGGGTTTCTCAAAAACTGGGGAGCACGGCCGATCAATTTATAAAACACTTGAGAGCAACCCTAGAGGCTAGGTTTTTATCGTTCTTCTTTATAGCCTCTTTTAGGTCAATTCGACGGTTCTTCCAAGAACATATCTTTTGTCGAATTGATCTAATCTTTGCTTAGAGATTTTTCCCATGGATCTTCATTGATAATCTAAGCAAAGGATCACCATCGAAGCCAATATTCTTACCGGCTGAGTTTGCGTCGTGGATTCGACGTGGCATCGTGGATTCGGTGTGCTAAAGGCGTTTCGTGGATTCGAAACGTGTGCTCGTGGATTCGAGTGGCGTTCGTGGATTCGAACGTGTGCAGTGGACGTGCAAACGGTGGAGCGCAAGGTCCGAAGAAATTGAAGGAGGGGTTAAATCCGTGGAGACGGTAATCACCTTGTTATTCTTCTTTTCTTGTGGATTGTTATTGCGTGGACATCCAACCGGTCAGCGCAAGGTCCGAAGAAGTTGAAGGAGGGGTCGAGTCCGTGGAGTCGGTAATCACCTTGTTATTCTTCTATTCTTAGTGGATTGTTATTGCGTGTTGGTCCCGTGGTTTTTCTCCTGGATTGGAGTTTCCACGTAAATCTCGGTGTGTTGATTTTTATTTTCCGCATTGTTTTTATTTTTGCACTGAGATTGGTTTTTATAATATTACACCTATTCACCCCCCTCTAGGTGTTTGATAGTACCTATTTAGATCCTTGTGGATCCTAAATAACTCTACAATTGGTATCAGAGCGGGTTTTAGGTTTATCTATCATGATGGGTGAAAGTGGTAATATTTTTAGACCTCCTCTTTTTGATGGGACCAATTATGCATATTGGAAAGTGCGGATGAGAGCTTTTCTCATCTCTATTGATGAGCGGGTATGGCAAACCGTGGAATACGGTTGGGTGCATCCGGTTGAGGAAGTAGGAAATTCTACTACCCCAAAACCTCGCTCTAGATGGTCCAAAGAGGAAATCGAAAGATCTTCTTACAATGGGAAAGGTATGAACGCTTTATTTAATTCTCTTTCCTCGACTGAGTTTACAAGAATTTCCGCGTGTGAAACCGCGAAGGAAATTTGGGATATTCTCAAAATTACACATGAGGGTACTAATCTTGTAAAAATTCAAAAGCTCCAGATGCTTACAAGTCAATTTGACTCTATTCATATGGAAGAGCATGAATTGTTTACAGATTATTACACTAGACTTCAAGATGTAATTAATACATGTGCTAATTTAGGAGAAAAGATCCCGGAGTCGAAAATTGTAAGAAAGATTCTTCGGACTCTTCCGGAACGGTTTAGGGCAAAGGTTACCGCCATTGAAACCGTTAGTCATCCGGATGAGATGAGTGTAGAGGAATTAGTAGGTGCTTTACAAACTTATGAGATGACTTTTCCTACTAATCAAAATTCTTCCAAGTCTTCTTCTAAGCTTACAGGTATTGCATTCAAATCAACAAAGGAAGAAGATGACGAATCGAGTTCCGACGATGAAATCTCTTTTGCCGATTTTGAAGAACAATTGGCGCGGATCACAAAGAAATTTCGTCGGAAATTTTGGAAGAATCGAACCGATGGATCTTCATCCACGAAACCATCTAAAGGATCATCGGGTTCTAAATCCTCTAAACTCAAAGGCGTTGCAAAACCTTCTAAAGAAAAAGAAAAAGATGATTTCGAAGGGGAAATCCGATGTTATCGATGCAAAGGCTACGGCCATATTTCAACGGATTGTCCTTCTAAGAAATCATACAAAAAGAAGGCTTTGCAAGCAAAAACTTGGGACGATTCTAGTTACGATGAATCGACCTCAAGTGAAGAGGAAAAAGAAAAATTGTTGCTTTTCATGCCTCTCAAATTCCCTCTTCTAATTTGTGTTTATCATCTTTAGTCACTGACTCTATTCCTTTGATTTTGCATGAAACATCAACATCCGGAGGAGAGTCATCAAGTGAGGGGGAGTCGGACGAAGAAGAACTCGTTGAGGCATACCAACAACTTCTTGCGGAATCAAAGAAGATGGCCAAACTTAACAAGAAGTTGAGGAAGCAACGACTTGAAGTTCAAGACGAGATTAAAGATCAAACTTCATGATCTCGAGGAGGAACGAGAGCTTTTATTGGATAACAATAAAATCCTCCAAGAAAAGATAAATCAATCGGAGATGGTCGTTAATTCATATATTAACAAGATTGATTTTCTTGAAAAACAGTTTGAAGAGATTCATGTCACCAACCAAGCTTTGACCAAGCAAGTTCATCAACTTAAATCCGACATACAAAGGCTTTCAACCGGTTCCAAGAAACTTGATTGTATGTCCGGATTAGGTCAAACAAGCAAGGTTGGTTTGGGATTTAAAAAGAACCAAACTGTGAAGGCTTCAAGTTCCACAATAAATTGAAAGGAAGAACTTGTCACCTATGTGGACTTGAAGGACATTTGGTGAAGTATTGCCCGAAAAAGAAAAAGAAAATACTTCGGCAACTTCATCTACGGAGCGGACTCAACGGAATCAAAAGACACATCAAGTCAAAGGAGTTCACTCAACCCACCAAAGGTCCGAGCCACAACATCAATCATTCAAGTGGATCATTGCAAGGCAAAGACCTAAGGTGGACCAACAGTCAAAGCTACCAACCCCCGGCACAATGAATCAAGACAACCCAAGATCCGACGATTTTGGATTCGGAAAGGTGATATCTTTCCTTGTCTTAAGTTCTAAATAGCTTATGACTGTGTGTAATGCTTTGATTGGTTTTCCCTTCATATTTTTCTTAATCTCTGCATTACATGTTTCTCAATGCTCTTTGTTTTTATACTTTGTTTTTGAACAAAAGGGTTTTTTAACGAACAAGTGCATTGAATAAAAAAGGGCTTCACGTTCATTCACTCCAAATTAATTTTACTTGGATTATCAACTTGACTCCTTAATCATAATCTTGAAGACACTTCATTAGAGGAGTTGTTTAATTGAGCATTGGTTAAATTGACTTTAATTGCATCCTTTCACGCATTTAGAAATTTATTATGCTTTTGATATCATAATATTTCAATGTTGCAATGATCATTTATGTTAATTAATTCATCTTTTAAGTGATCAAAGTCAATTTCTCTCTCAATGATCTCTTGGTATAGTCATTATCATATTTGATTGCTTAGTCGAGTATGAATGCGAGATCAATTTTTGGTTGAATACCTTATATATTAAATAATTGATAGCCAATTGAGGGGGAGTCAAAGAAAAGTAAAATGCTCAAAAGATGTGGAAAGAGTTACATCCCAATGAGGAGTGTGAAAACTACCACCACATGGAGAAAAAGAAGAAAGAAAAAGATACCCCATGTATGCAAAGCAAATTTTTGTGTTTAAAAATGTTGATGAAATGCATAATGAAATACTTGACTCAGTCATATTTCATGGTTGGTATAAGGTGGGATTTTTGATAAAAGATGCTCGAAGAGCCACTCCTTCAACAGATTGTCTAGATATATTATCTAACTTATCGGGGATTTCAAACATCTATTGATCTTTGTATTTCATTTTCTTTACCAAAATTGATGATTTGATAAAGGCATTACGCATAAGATCAGGTTAGATGTAATTGAAAGTGGTCAACTTTAAGAGTTTTAATTTTCATAAATTTTCGTTTCATTTTTGAGTATTTTTGATAGATTTGGTATAATCTATTTCTTGTTGCATGAAACGATGACTTTTGTTTAAAGTTGATACGCTAAAGTGCTTACATACTCTTTCTGGTTTTTATTTTTCTAAATTATTCTAATGAAAGAAATTTGGATTGAATGGCATCTATGTGAATTCATTGTTCTTCAAAGCACTTAAATGATTTCTTGATGGAATACAAATCGGTATTTGAAAAGTTTCCAAAATCTGGATTTGTTTCAAGAAATTATTTGATTTTTGCTTTCTGGTACCGGTACGCAATCTGCATTTTTGTTATATACCGGAACTGAGCTTTTATCTCTCTTTCTCTATGAACTAATGTTGTTAGTGATTTCCTTTTGTCTAGTATGTTCACTGTTTGACAATTTGTGACAAAAAGGGGGAGAAGAGAAATGACGGAGATGAGATCATCAAGAGAGGACAAACGAAAATAGAAAAATGGGGGAGAACGGAAAATGATGATCGTATCACAAAGGGGGAGAACATAGATGCTCAAGAACATGGAGAACATGGAGAACATGTTAGAGATGCTCAAGATAGGGGGAGACAGAAAAAATTGAAAGAGCCGAAAAACAAAAGAACCAAAAGAAGACGAATCAAATGTAGGATTTTAATTTCTAACGACTAACGTTTGATTTTGTTTGGAGTTTTGTTTTGCAGGAATTACATCACTTTAAGACTCCAAGTCCTAAGTCATAGAGTATGTTCTAGGACTGTTTGGTTCAAATGTAATTTTGTATTTATTGGATCTTTCACGCAAAGAAAATCAATGTTTTGGTGATGACATTGAATTTCAATTTTTTGGTTTAAGATGAGTGACTTGAGCGTTTTTATGTATTTTTGGGTTTTGTCACGAAATTGCCAAAGGGGGAGATTGTTACGGCTTTTTGGTGTTGGCATATTTCGTGAGTCAAGTCAGTGAGTTGAGTCGGAGTCTTAAAGGGATCAAATTGTCAATCAGCAATCAAAGACTTAGAGAAGATTCAACAAGAGCTCAAGTTGACACTCAGTGTCTTGAGTCTTGAAGATTGAAGATGAAGAATTGTGGATCAGTTACATCAATCTCAAGAAGAAAGTATTCAAAAGGATCAGGTATGTTTAACTAAATAATTTTGGTGATCCGAATACTTTCTTATAGTGTAGAAACACTTGGATGAATTTTTAATTGCATAAAAATCAAAAACTGGACATGGGACATGTTCAGGATCCGGATCAGATCTTCCAATCCGGATCCCGAAGGGTATTGTTCATTGGCAAATCCAATCCGGATCCAAGGCCATTCCGATCCGGATCCCGAACATTGGATGTTGCTGAAATTCATGAACGATCCGGATCGGGCCTTGCGATCCGGATCCCGAACCCTTGGATTTCTGGAATCGTCAATCTCGTTACGACGATCCGGATCGCAGTAATCCCGATCCGGATCGCCGTCCTGAAAATTTCCAGATAAGGTATGTTTTTGATTCTTATCTCTTTCCAAAGGTTTCTAAACTATAAAAAGACATTTAGGGTTTCTCAAAAACTGGGGAGCACGGCCGATCAATTTATAAAACACTTGAGAGCAACCCTAGAGGCTAGGTTTTTATCGTTCTTCTTTATAGCCTCTTTTAGGTCAATTCGACGGTTCTTCCAAGAACATATCTTTTGTCGAATTGATCTAATCTTTGCTTAGAGATTTTTCCCATGGATCTTCATTGATAATCTAAGCAAAGGATCACCATCGAAGCCAATATTCTTACCGGCTGAGTTTGCGTCGTGGATTCGACGTGGCATCGTGGATTCGGTGTGTTGAAGGCGTTTCGTGGATTCGAAACGTGTGCTCGTGGATTCGAGTGGCGTTCGTGGATTCGAACGTGTGCAGTGGACGTGCAAGCGGTGGAGCGCAAGGTCCGAAGAAGTTGAAGGAGGGGTTAAATCCGTGGAGACGGTAATTACCTTGTTATTCTTCTTTTCTTGTGGATTGTTATTGCGTGGACATCCAACCGGTCAGCGCAAGGTCCGAAGAAGTTGAAGGAGGGGTCGAGTCCGTGGAGTCGGTAATCACCTTGTTATTCTTCTATTCTTAGTGGATTGTTATTGCGTGTTGGTCCCGTGGTTTTTCTCCTGGATTGGAGTTTCCACGTAAATCTCGGTGTATTGATTTTTATTTTCCGCATTGTTTTTATTTTTGCACTGAGATTGGTTTTTATAATATTACACCTATTCACCCCCCTCTAGGTGTTTGATAGTACCTATTTAGATCCTGGTGGATCCTAAATAACTCTACAACTTGGAGTAACCTGGATCCCAAAGAAGCCACTTGGGAGGACTACTGGGAACTCAAGAAAAGGTTCCCTGGTTTTGATCCTTGAGGTCAAGGATCCTTTGAAGTGGAGGGGCGTGTTACAGTGGGGTGTAGCGGTTAAGTGAAGAGAAGGGAATCACAGGGGAAGGAAGAGAAGTAAGTATAGATGGAGAGAAGTGCGGCTGAGGCAGTATGGTGCACCTAGGGCTTGTTAGGGGAGAGTGTAGAGAAGAGGGAGCAGAGAACACATCTGGAGCAGGGAAGAGAGAAGGAGCTTCTGGAGTCTTCGGATGGCAGGTAGGGGAGGACAGCTGGGTGTAGTGGGATACAGCTGGAGAAGATATTTTCCTGGCGAGGTGTGGCGAGCTGGGCTGCAAGGAGGGCTCCGCGGATCGAGTGGGCTGGGTCAAGGATCACCATTGAGAAGCCCAACCAAGAAGGAATTAATTACAAATTACAATTCACACCCTTTAGCATTCACTAATTGCCATTTAGTCCTCAATGCATTAGTATAAATAGTATGATGTAATTGAACAGAGATATATAAGAAATTACTCATTCAATCTCCCAATTTCCCTCTCTTTCTCTCTCTTCTCTTCTATCCCAAGCTCTTCTACTCCCAATCACCTCTTCTCCTTCCCCAAATTCCGACCAATTTCCCAATTCACTCCATGGATCACTGAAGAACACACCATCATCCTCACCATCGCCGATCTCAGAGCAAGTTCATCCTCGATCGGGCGACGGATCGTCCGGTTCAAGCTATCATCCTCACCGCCAAGCCGGATCTCAGAGCATTCTCTTCATCGATCGGCTGCGGTTCGTCAAGTGTGTTACAAGGTGGTCCACCATCTCACATCCATCCGTACAGAGTGTACAAACCCCCACCCCGCTCCATCCCCTTTTGGAGGTTGTCGGCAGTGAGAACCCTTTTTTTGAGGACCAGCCAAACAAAGACTTTAACTTTTGGTGGGATCCTGATCCTCCAGAGTTGAACGAAGCATCTATCAACTACTCCTCCATCCTACTGGAATCTGTAGAGTGACTTGACACTGAATCTGCCCGAATTATCCCACCTCCATTTGATCTCATCCTTGTCGTTCCCAATGGAAATTGCTTGGACCTCCGCTCTGATTTGTGTTGCCATCTCCTTCTCTGCTTGGGAATCGGGGACAAACCCTGTCAAAATCTTACACCACTTTCATCCCCTAACTCCCCGACAATATCGCACCCTGACGTTTTTGCTTCTCACTTTATCATAGATTAGGGGTACACGGTTCGGAGGGGGGCCTAGCCCAACCAAATATCGTTCCACCAATCAACTTTGCAGCCATCCCCAATATTGTAGTAAGTGCCACATTTAAATATACCCTTTGTCGTTAAAACACTCCTCCACAAGTACGAAAACGGTCTGAACGACTCCCCTTCCATAAGTGGGGTTTCCTCTGGGCGTAGTAAGTTTCGTTTATTAGTGGACCCCATAGGTTTTTCTGGTCAGATAGTAGTTTCCACCACCATTTGGCTAGGAGGGCTGCGTTCATACTTTCAAGATCCAGGACCCCCAATCCTCCATCCGTTTTACTCCTGCAAACTGTCTTCCATTGAACGAGGCACTGTCCCCTATTAATCGTTGTCCATCCTTTCCAAAAAATGCCCTTCTCAAAGCTTCAATGCGTCAGAGGGCCCACTTGGGTGCTTTAAAAATCGAGAGGTAGTACAGAGGTATGTTCGAAAGCACCGAATTCACAAGTGTTAGCCTACCTCCTTGTGAAAGGAGTTTGGCTTGCCATCCTTCTATATGTTTCTTGACCTTTTCGATGACGTTCCACCAGTCCTCCTTCCGCGGTTGTCCTATAGTGAGAGGTAGACCAAGGTAATGAATCGACAATATCCCTATTTTGCAGCCCAAAATCGCCTCAAGCCTCTCTCCCTGACCTACCTGATTGCCCGTATAAAAGAGTTCTGTCTTATTCCTATTTATTTTCAGTCCAAATGCCCACTCGAACAGTTGCCACACGAACCGAAGGTTTCTGACCTGCCTTGTCTTGGCCTTGCAGAGGAAAATCGTGTCATCAACATACTGGATAAGGGATACTTTAGCCTCGTCAACAGGTCCGACCCCTGAAAACAACCCGTTCTGTATCGCATTATCGGTCAGTCTCGCCAACCCTTCAGACACTAGCAGGAAAAGATGCGGGGAAAGAGAGTCCCCCTGCCGGAGCCCCTTTTTGTTTTAATCCATTTCGTTGGTACCCAATTTACCAACACCGCTACCTTGGCATTTACCGTACATTGTTCCACCCATCCGCACCATTTCTGGTCCGCTCCAAGCCAACTCGAGACCTTTCTGAGGAATACCTAGTTCATTCTATTGTAGGCCTTCTCAAAGTCAGCTTTGATGCCAATACAATTCTCCACACTTTTATAACTCCAATTAATGATCTCGCTCGCGGTAACAAATGAATCAAGAATGGATCATTTTTTGAGGAAAGCTGCCTGTGCGGGAGATATGATATCGACCATTACCCTTTCCAACCTATTAGCCAACACTTTGGATATAATCTTCTGCACGTCGTTGATGAGACATATCGGTCTGAAATCGTTTGCTGTCACTGCTCCCTCTTTCTTCAGAATAAGACAGATGAAGGAATAGTCCATCGGTTCGGAGTTGAGATTTTCGTCGTAAAGCTCCCGAAAATTGCACATAAGGTTGTCCTTAATTGTCTCCCAGAATCTCTAATAAAAGCGCATGTTGAACCCATCCAGCCCCGGAGCTTTGTCGCTGCCTAATTGAAAAATAGCCTTCCTCGCCTCTTCCATTGAGAAAGGTATCGAAAGTTTATCAGGATTGCATATAGGTTTATTACTGAAAAGACTGCTCCAATCCCCGGTCAAGGGGCTAGCATTACTGTTCGGGGCAAACAGCTCTTTAAAAAACGAATATATAATATCCCTTTTCTCATCTTCCCTTTTCTCATCTTCCCTGTAAAACGACATACCATTCGCCTCGATCACATTAATTGCGTTAACCCGCCTTCTAGCGTTCGCCATTGCGTGGAAGAATTTTGTATTTCCATCACCCTTTTTGAGCCATTGTTGTCTCAATCGAGATTTCCAAAGTGTCTCCTCGTTCGTTATGATCCCTTTTAGTTGTGATTTAAGTTGTGCGTGCAACTCGAATTCCTGTAAAGTTAGGTCTTGCCGTTCTTCCAAGGTATCCAGTTGGTATATCTCATCAGCGATCACCTTCTTGGTATTGGCAACACTATAAAAACTTGTACAACTCCATTCTTTCATTCTTTTACGACAGTGTCTAAGTTTGGTTGTGAACGTGAGTACACTGTTCTCTTTTCTAGACGTCTCGTTCCACCCTTTAGGAAGCAGATCACAAAATTCCTCTCGTGCAAGCCATATTTCCTCGACCTTGAACAAACATTTGCACAGCTTGTCACCGGTGTTAAGCAATATCGGGGAATGATCGGACGTGATTCTCGGCATCGCCATCACCTTCGACAAAGGAAAGACAAGATCTAATTCAGTGGAAACTAAGAAGCATTCTAATCTAGCCAGCGTAGGACAACGTTGCATATTTGACCATGTGAAACTTTGATTCCCCATCGGTAGGTCAATCACTTGTAAGTCGTTGATTAAAGCGTTAAACATTCCCATGAGCCGTCTACTCCATCCCCTGCCCCTCCTTTCTTGGTGGTACCGTGTTAGATTAAAATCACCACAAATCACCCACAAACCTCGGCATACGCTTTTAAGATCACCCAGTTCATGATAAAAATCATCTTTCCCCTCCCACGTGGGAGGTCCATATACGTTCGTCACGTAGAAGCTCGTGCCGCTGCTAAGAAACTTTAAGCGAATTGTGAGAGAAAAGTTACGCGTAATCACTTCAGAACATGAGAAAGCTCTAGAACTCCAACACGTAATAATCCCCCCTGACGCTCTTTCGGATTTGACAAAATGACACTTATCAAAGTAAGTGCCAGCGAAAGAACGGAGGAAGGAACGAGAGACGGTCTCCACCTTAGACTCTTGGAAGCAGAGTACCGACGACTTAAACCTAGGCACGACGTACTTGACCAGGCCTCTTTTACCCTGGACATTAAGACCCCTTACATTCCAACTGCATACATGAAACATAAGTAACTAAAAAAACCTCTCTCCACCAAGCACAATTTGCATGTCCATCCTAAGTAGACGCTCCCATGAAATCCTTGAAACTGCGTACTTCTTCATCAGATAAGTGGATGCCGCATTTCAACCCCTTGCGCTTGATCTTGTTGTGCCTCGACGACCGAAGAGCGTTGTCGCCCACTTCATGTAGAGCCTCCCGAAAGAACAGCCTCGTTCTGGATCCAGTGGGGCCTATAGGTTCAACCACCTCCATTTGTTTAGACTTCCGAACGATGGCCCTCTCCAAAGCTCCATTCTTCGAACGGCTTGCTAGCCGGGCGCTCTTCCTGGGAGAGAACTCCAAGATGGTTGGATGCGGTCCCCTCCCAACAGCGCGAGGGGACTCCGGTTCCCTGCCATGATGTCCATCGGAAGAAATCACATTAGCAAGCGTCGTCGCGTAGCCATCCATTCGATCCCCCTTCGAATCCTCTCTACCCAAAGGAAACGTCAAAGAATGTGAGACTCTCAAATTCGCTCTAGCCTCGACCCATTTGTGCACACTGTACCCCACAACCCCTTGTATATGTCCTGCCCAGCCACCGTGAAAGGGGCCCGAAAGAGAAGAAGGCCCTGCAAGGCCCACTCTGAAAGACAGCCTTCCTGCTGAAGCCTCAATCCAGAGGCCCGAATGCTTCAGAGAAAAAAGGTCTAGGCCCCAAGAATAGTAATAACCCCAAGTGATTAATCCAAAGGCCCGGTAGCCCAAAATCCAAGGTGTAAGCCCGCCCGCCCAGACCCTGATATGCCAAACCTCCTCCAGCCTTGAGACCGACACCGCTACACCCCACTCAATTCCTGTGCCACCTCGGTACCCTCACTCCTCATCTGCGTCGAGCACTCCACCCAAAAACCAGCTACTTCCGGCAATAGGACCTTCAAAAGAAGCGTCTCGGTCCGCTTCACCGCATAAAAGCTGCCCTCGATAATAGAGCGAAGCACGGACTCGGTTTGTTGCAAGAGAACCTCTTCCCCAAGCAACCCTCTAAACCCCTCAAAACCTCGCCAACACACGACGACTTCCGCCCTGGGCTCCGGTCGCTCGCCTTGCTTCCCCTGAGGGCCAGCCACACAATCAAAAAATTTCTCGAAACGCCCAACTTGCTTCCCCCGAGGGCCAGCCCCGACACCACCGCCAACTCCCTGCACGAGCATCCAAGAGTAGAAACTCATGCCGCTGACAAATCCCGCGGCTCGAGGAAAGCATGCCGGACCAAGCCGTTCGCCTCTAACCCCTTGTCCGAGCCGTACCGGCTGCCTCGACCCCCCCGTCGGAGCCACCGCCAAGTCCGCCGCCGTCGACCCCACCCTTCTGCGATCCCTGGTCTTGGACGAGTTCCAAGAATTGCTTTGGTCGGAAGCATCACCCGCTCCCACCACACTATCTTCCGCAGCACCCTCCACCAAAATCGATCCATCTTGTCAGCTGCCGGCCCATCGGGTGTCTGCAATCTTGAATGACTCATCTCGCGCGGTTCACCTTTTTTCAGATTTACCGTGGGATGGTATTCACGATTCAGATGGATATTTATATATGGATCGGTGTATGTGGGTATCAGGTGTTGCGGATCCATGACTTCCAATAGATGCAAGCATCTATTGTTAATTACCCCCGTGTGATTGGGGCACCTTCGATTAAGAGACCTTTGTGAGAAGGATAAATCGTATCCTAATGATTGACCAAATCCTAAGTATATGTGTTAGGATTTAGCTGGATTTGAAACTTACTTGATCCCAATTATATGCGTTGAGAACTAGTCGAGATTAAACTCTAATTATATGTGTTAGAGTTTAATTGGGTTCAATTGGCTCTAAGTATATGTATTAGAGTTCAATTATATTTGATTTCACATTTGGCGTATGTTCCAAACTGAAGGTATGACCAAACCCCAAGGATATGTATTGAGGTGGGTCGGATTTGATGCTACTCGAAAGTATGAGGTGGCTAAGTCCTATATGTATTAGGATTGGCCGAGTTTGATAGGTCTTTTACTCTAGTTATATGTGCTAAAGTAAAAGGTTGACTAGACCCTAAGTATATGTATTAGGGTTAGTCGGGTTGATTTGAATGAACTTTATATATGGGAGCTCGATTGAATTTGATTTGACTAAATTCTAAGTATATGATTTAGAATCTAGTCGGTTTGTATATATTTTGCCTTAATTATATGTGTTAAGGCGATGGGATTGAATGAGTTTGGGTTTTATTTGTGGGTTGGAATGGGTTTTGGATTTTATTTGTGGGCTGGAATGAGTTTTGGGTTTTTTTTTTTTTTTTTTTTTTTTTTTTTTTTTTTTTTATTTATTTATGGATCGAATGGGTTTTGGGTTTTTTTGTGGACTTGGATTATATTATATATGGACTGGATTTGGGGCAGTATGTGGACTGAGCCTATGTCATATGTGAATTGGATTCAGTTCTCATATATGGACTGGGCGCGTTATTTATTAGGCCTCTTGGACTTAGGCTCCAAGTTGATTAGACCCCATTTGAATCTTGCTTGAAATCGACTCTGGATTCAAAGAAATTTCTGTTTGTTTCGATATCCCATTTTATTTTATTTTATTTGGGGTCCGAAGAAAATTCTCTAATTTTATCTTGGGGTTCGAAGAAATTTTTTTTTTTAAAAAAAAATAATAATTTGGGGTCCGAAAAATCTCCGTTATTTTATTTTGATTTGGGATCCGAAAAAATTCGTTTTTGACTAAGCCTAAATCCCGATGTCCGAAGAAATCTCCGTTATTTTATTTTGATTTGGGATCCGAAAAAATTCTCATTTAAAAAAAATTAATAATTTGGGGTCTGAAGAAATCCCCATTGTTTTATTTTGATTTGGGATCTAAAGAAAATACTTCGGGATCCGAAGAAATCCCTTTTATCTTATAATTTGATTTAGGATACGAAAAAATCCCTTTTTGACTGAGCCTAAATCCAGGTGTCCGAAGAAATCACCCGAACCGGCTTATTTAACTTTTTTTTTTTTTTTTTTTTTTTTTTTTTTTTTTTTTTTTTGAACTTATGTCCAGATGTCCGAAGAAATCATCCGAACCGATTTTGGAATAAGCCTAAAGTTAGGGCGTCCGAAGAAATACCCGAACCGACTTTATTTAATTTTTTTTTTTTTTTTTTTGAACCTATGTTTGGATGTCCGAGAAATCATCCGAACCGGTTTTGGAATAAGCCTAAAGTTAGAGCGTCCGAAGAAATACCCGAACCGGCTTTATTTAATTTTTCTTCTTTTTTTTTGAACCTAAGTCCGGATGTCCGAAGAAATCATCCGAACCGGTTTTGGAATGAGCCTAAGTTAGGGCGTCCGAAGAAATCACCCGAACCGGCTTTTTTTTTTTTTTGAACCTAAGTCCGGATGTCTGAAGAAATCATCCAAATCGGTTTTGGAATGAGCCTAAAGTTAGGGCGTTCGAAGAAATACCCGAACCGGCTTTATTATAATTTTTTTTTTTTTTTTTTCTTAAATTAACCTAAGTTCGAATGTCCGAAGAAATCATCCGAACCGGTTTTGGCATGAGCCTAAAGTTAGGGCGTCCGAAGAAATACCCGAACCGGCTTTATTTAATTTTTCTTCTTTTTTTTTGAACCTAAGTCCGGATGTCCGAAGAAATCATCCGAACCGGTTTTGGAATAAGTCTAAAGTTAGGGCGTCCGAAGAAAAAACCCACACATATATATATATATATATATATATATATATATATATATATATATATATTATATATATATATATATTAATTTCACCTTAGTTTGGATGTCCGAAGAAATCATCCGAACCGGTTTTGGCATGAGCCTAAGTTAGGGCGTCCGAAAAAATACCCGAACCGGCTTTATTAAATTTCTTTTTATTTTTTATTGAACCTAAGTTCGGATGTCCGAAGAAATC
Organism: Tillandsia fasciculata; assembly: GCA_029168755.2. Lineage (NCBI taxonomy): Eukaryota > Viridiplantae > Streptophyta > Magnoliopsida > Poales > Bromeliaceae > Tillandsia > Tillandsia fasciculata. Next base: position 5,844,035 of record CM054952.1, read on the forward strand.
ATCCGAACCGATTTGGAACGAGCCTAAAGTTAGGGTGTCCGAAGAAATCACCCGAACCGGCTTTTAAAAATAAACGAGAAGGTCTCTGGCAAAATATTCTTCTTCTTTTTTCTTTTTTTTTTATTATTTTTCTTTTTACCTGAGAGAGCACGCCAGAAAAGATACGATACGATGAGGCGTTGAGGAAATTGAAGCTGTACGATGTGGTGAGGAAGTCGAAGATGTAATTGGAAAATTGGGAACGTATAGTGCGTGGGAGAATTGAGGAGGTTGTTTTTTTTGTTTGTGGGATATTGCGTTGGATATGTGGTGCAATCTGGGAAGAGGTGGTGTTTTTTTGTGGTGGGATTGCGTTGTTTTCCTTTAGACCAGAAAAAAAAAAATCTCTTCCTCTTCTTCTTTCTATTTTCTCTATTTATAATGGGGAGTGGGAGAGAGACGTCGCGTGGGGTTTGTTGGGATTTGTTAAGTGATTGTATTTATAATGGGGAGTGGGAGAGAGACGTCGCGTGGGGTTTGTTGGGATTTGTTAAGGGATTGACGAGGAAATATGGGTTCGTTGAGGAAAACAAGAGGTTTAAATTTGTATACGTTGAGAAAATTATTATATTAATATTTCAAATTTCAAATTTCAAATTTCAAATTTCAAAATTAAATATGTTCGAATTTTAAAATCTAAAGGTTATGTTCAAATTTCAATATTGCGGGAATATGGTTATATTCAAATTTTAAATTTTAAATTTTAAAATTGAACGATTATGTTCAAATTTCAATATGTTGAGGGAGTATGGTTATGCTCAAATTTTAAATTTCAAAATTCAAAATTGAATATGTTCGAATTTTAAAATTGACCGATTATGTTCAAATTTCAATATGCGTTCAAATTTCAAAATTAAACGGTTATGTTCAAATTTGAGGAAGTATGCTATATTTAAATTTCAAATTTTAAATTTGAAAATTGAATGGTTATGTTCAAATTTGAGGAAGTATGGTTGTATTTAAATTTTAATTTTCAAATTTCAAAATTTAATATGTTCAAATTTCAAAATTGAAAGGTTATGCTCAAATTTGAGGAAGTATGGTTGTATTTAAATTTTAATTTTTAAATTTTGAAATCGAATATGTTCAAATTTCAAAATTGAAAGGTTATGTTAAAATTTGAGGAAGTATGGTTGTATTTAAAATTCAAATTTCAAATTTTAAATTTCAAAATTTAATATGTTCAAATTTCAGAATTGAACGGTTAACGAACGAGAAAATTTGCTTGGATTCAAAAGTTCAAAACAAGATATAGATAAGTTTGGGTATGTCAGTTGAGAGATATTTTAAAATGTGGTTGAAGATTTGGATAAGTGTGTTTTAGGTAATTGACGCATGAGGAATTTCGATTGGGGCCGAATTCGGGTATAGGTGGCGCTCGAATTCAATTTTGGGGTATATTTATTATTATTATTATTATTATTATTATTATTATTATTATTATTATTATTATTATTTATTTATTTATTTATTTTGTTTTTTTATTATTTTTTTCTTTCAAATATCGGGTCAGTTTGATCGCCGCCTTCGTTAGGATCCCCACCCACGAAGGGAATCCCCTTGTCATCCCCTCCGAAAGGTGCGGTGCTGACCAGAATCACTCTAAAATTCACAATAATATCACCCAAGGTGATAAACAGATTTTTCGAGATGTTTGCCGGATGGTTGACGACCACCTGACATTTGAAAAAATTTGAAATCCAGAAGATTCCGACTACTTTCGTCGGCCCGCAGATATCTCCCGAACCCACTGATGATCGACGAGACCCTGCTCTCAGACCAGCACTCGTAGGGGAGATTGATCAACTTTATCCACACCTTGCAGGTCAGTCGGGCTCTGACTGCTTCTCTATAGGGGTTCCAAGCGAAGCACCGGAGTCGGCAATGACCAAGGCGGATACCCCCCCTTCGAATCAGCACCTCCGGTTTGTGGTGTCCCAATTTTTTCGTACGACCTGTCTGGGTGGTCGGCGGTGAGAAAACACCTATTATCAGTGTATCGAGCCCGATGTGCGTCAAACAGATGCCAAAAAGGACTCAGCACGCGAAAATGTTGAAAATCGGCTATTTTCGGGCGAAATGGGAATTCGGGCCGAATTCTTAGTGGGCCGGTCACCCTCAGCGGCAGCAGCAGCGACGACCGCCTCAGTAGCAGCAGCCTCAGTAGCAGCAGCAGTTTCTGCGACAGCCGCGCCAGGACAGATGTGTTATTTGTGGGGGACCGCACCCGCCGAGCCAGTGTACTCAGAGGCAGGGTGCTTCCGTTGCAGTCAGACTGGTCATTTTCAGGCGTCGTGCCCCAGAGCGGGATTCCTAGCACCCTCGACGGCCTCAGCACCCCCTGTTCCCCTACAGATGGCTGGACCTTCTGCGACTTATGATATGCCTGATCGTGCTTCTTCCTCGCGACAGCCAGAGCGACGACCACCAGCGCCGAGCAGGCGAGTTTATGCCGCTCAGGTTGGGGATGCTGCGGCAGCTGACCACGTCGTTGCAGGTATTATTTTGATTTCTGCAGTTCGTACTCGAGCTCTTTTCGATATTGGTGCTTCACATTCATTTATCAGTAGAGTATTTGTATCCCTATATGGTTTAGAGATAGATTCATTGTCGCATGCATTAGAGGATCGGATTTCAGATCATATTTTGCATGTCGAGGAGTGTTGTAGGGCTTGCCCAGTGCAGTTGGGATCTTGAATTTTGACGGCAGACTTGTTTGTCTTGCGGCAGCTCCAGGATATTGATGTTGTACTAGGTATGGATTGGTTGTCGCGGTACTTTGCCATAATTGACTGCAGAGAGAGGACTGTGACTCTCCGCGAGCATGGACAAGAGGAGTTCGTCTACAGAGGCTGCCAGAGCACACTGTTGGTAGTGACCATTTCCTCGGTGAGGGCTAGGCGGATGATGAGTAGATGTTGTACCGCTTTCTTGGCGACTATTGTCGAGGTGCCTACGGCAGCACTGGGACTCGAGGATATTCCCATCGTCCGCGAGTTTCCAGATGTTGTAGGGTTTAGGTTAATAAGGATCTAATAGGGGAAAAAACACCTAGAGGGGGGTGAATAGGTGTAAACAATAAACACTCAAAAATCTTTGTGCGATAAAAACCCAATGCGGAAAAATAAAAGAACACACAAGATTTTTACGTGGAAAACTCCAAACCGGAGTAAAAAACCACGGGACCGATAACACGGTGAAATCCACTAGAGTTAACACACGTACAAGGTGATATAACGTACTCACAGACGACTCAACCTTTTACCATACGCCCCTAGTCGATCTTCTCCGCTCGCTCCGCAACGCTTCTCGAATCCACGATTTGCGCCGCCAACGCTGAATCCACAACGTCCAACGTCGAATCCACGACGTCCGACCGAATCCACGGTCTTCACCCAATGGTACGCTTCGAATCCACGAACGCACCTCGCTCCGAATCCACGAAAGCGATAACACCTTGAATCCACAAGGCCACGCGAGTCCACGCGCCGATTTTGGGGTAAATCGTTGTTTGTTTGGGTGGTGATGATCCGCCGAATACTTAGATCAAGAGTAGATCGGAAATACCATCTAAGTATTCATTAGTTTGATTCAACTCAAGATATGAGTATGAAAATCCTAGAATCAAACTAATCAATATAGATGAAGAACCATTAAATAGATCTAATGATTTCCGTTCTTCTCTATATGTGGATCTAAGGCCGTATAAAATGATATTTGAAAATGACGGCTCTTTTTCCGATGTGTGGATTGCCCTAGAAATGAAAAGGAAGGGCTATTTATAGGTTAGAAACCCTAGGAAGAATATTCGGATCAAAAACAAACTTTTCTGGAAAGTTTTACGGGCGACGATCCGGACTGCGCAAGTCACGATCCGGATCGCTTACGCGTAGAGAGCAATTTCCAGAAAACCGCCTGTTCGGGATCCGGATCATAATCTACGATCCGGATCGTTCATACAGTTTTACCAGAACAATGTGTTCGGGATCCGGATTGAGATTCCACGATCCGGATCGTTCAAGCCAACAGGTAAAACTCATGTTCGGGATCCGGATCATCAAATGCCATGATCCGGATTGAACTAGTGTATGAACGAGCACCCTTCGGGATCCGGATCGAAACGACATGATCCGGATCCTGAACATGTCCCATGTCCAGTTTTTGATGAATATGCAGTTAAAACCTCTTCCGGGTGTTTCTACACTATAAGAAGTATTCGGATCATCACAAATTATTTAATTTAACGTACCTGATCCTTTTGAATTCTTCTTTCTTGAGATTGAGGTAGTTGATCCAGAGTTTCTTCATCTTCAATCTTCAAGACTTAAACTATTCACGAAATGCGCCAACTCAAATTCCGTAACAATCTCCCCCTTTGGCGGTTTCGTGACAAAACACAGATCCACAAAGAAAATTCAAAAAGGATATTTTTGTTGCTATCACCATACAACAAAAATTTACAAAAGAGTTCCATGAAAAATAAAAACATGAGACAAACTCCTAGAACAGACTCTAGACTTAGACATCTGTAACTCTGCACACAGAAAACATTCTTGACAAACAAAATCGTTAGATACCTCAAGAATTGAAACATTGAAAACCAAATGCAGAATTAGAGTTTGATCTCATCATGACATTTGAAAGAATCAGATATGTGAAAGAACATAGTTAAAACCAACATATCATCTAAGCAATTGAAAACCAAATGTCAAAGTATGTTAGTCCAACATCAACTTGTTAGTCATATTACATGCCCAAATAGTTAGTCAAATAGTTAGTATCAGCATGTCACATTCCACAAAAGAAAACCCAAGTTGAGTTGAGATTCATACTTACCTTGATTCATTCCTTGATTCATTCACAGTCATTGTTCAGAGTTCATTGTTTTTCATTGTTCAGAGTTTATAACTCTTCAACTCTCTCACTCTCATTCTCTCCCCCTTTTTGTCACAAATAAAGCCAAAAATGTAGCATGAGCTACAATATGTAAGGAGAGTAAACAAAAAGTTCATAAGTTTCTAACAATATGCACAAAAAGAGAATTAACCTAAGAATATGCACAAACTGAGAGTTAAACTAGACTAAAAGAATCAACTAAACTAATCCAAATTCAGTTATCGAGAAATAAATCCTGCACAAAAAGACAAAGTTAGTTATCAGAATCTGAAAAGTCTGAACTCATGCAACCAATCTTGGACATAATCTTTCGCATCCGCTTGTCCATTGAGTTTATTTTCTTCGTGATGGTGATGTGAGCTGCTGTGGTTAGCTCCAGTTCATTCGCAACCCTTTGTTGTTCCTTCAACATTCGTTCCTGCTGAACGGATAGTCGTTGCTGCAACTTGAAAATTGAAGTCAATGATGCTTCATCATCTGTGCCAGGTGCTTGATGAGATGGTGATGCATCCGTGTCAGGCTTCTTTCCAGATGCAGAAGCTTGAGTGACATGAGGCAGCTTGTGAAGAGATTTGACAATTGTGGACTCGTCTATCATGTTCAAACATTGATGATACGTCGCCGAGGTGATGTCAACTTGAAATTTCTGTAAGATCCTCATTATGATCAATGGAAAAGGAATTCTTTCGGTAGGATGAGGATGCTCAACATATCGTGTCATTCTGTTCCAGATGATGTATGGTATGTTGACATTCAATGCCCTTGCTTCTGACGGGTGTCCTATGAGATATAAGAACAACAACCGTTCCCATCTCACAACCTTCGTCTGCATGTTTGGAAGTATATTGTAGCAAGTGATGAAGTTCAGGAAGCGATATTCCAGACGAAGTTCTTTGGATCGAACTGATTTGTTCGTTGATTGAGTTCCCTCGAGACAAATCCCCTCAATAACTTTACACCATAAAGTATTTGTCAAATCCACTCCTTTCAGATAGTGAGCTCCTCTTCCGCTTGCTTCCATTCCCAAAACCTCACCAATCAACTGTGGGGTGATTTTAATTCTCGTTCCTTGGATATTCGTATAGAATTCCATCGGACCGTTCTCAAATTCGCGAAGATGCCGTGCGTTGGTATAGAAGGTCCTCACATGGTGCAGGCAGTATCCGAGAGTTTCCGGGAAGCGACATACTTGAATGAGATTTGCTTCATCAATCAAAGTACCAAATTCAGGAGAGTGACTTCGTAGAGCTTCAATGTTCACGTGTCTTTCGCCAATGCACTCGCGATGTGCAAATGCTCTAAGCCGGTCATTGTTAACAAACACTTCTTCATCTCGTGGCGGAGAGTCCGGAGCTATTGGTGGTTCAACATCGGTCTCCTTTCTCCGTCCAAAACGTCGAGCGAGCCGCTTACGTTTTAGAGAAATAGTTGGGGCAGGCATAGGAGCCTTCCCAGAGTTCACTGGTGCTTTTCCTTTTTGCTTCGAGTCAGCAGGCACAAACTCGTCATCATCATCGTCATCCGTTAACATGTCCCAGTGTACTTCATCTGGGTTTTTCTCAAGTTCAGTATCACTGATAATTTCAACCTCTCCTTTTCTTTGAACTTTCTTAGCCCTCTTCAACTTATTGGTTGGTCTAGTGAGCACCATCGAGATAAGTAACAGTACCAACCAGGAGAAAGTCATTGATCCTAGTGCTTTGAGTTTAAACGAGAATGTCCTGTGAAAACCAACTCAAGAACATATGAAAAATTGTCAATTTTGAAAAATCTTAACACATTGTACCTAGACAATCATAATCATATAGAGAAGCTAAGAATCAAATTAGTTTTCCAAAAAGAATGTTAAAAATAGATCAATTTCATGTTTTACACAAATTCCTCTTTTATGCCCTAAAACCGAATTTTTAGAAATCGAAGGCTAAAAACTCGTTAATCATGCAAAAACCCAGCATAAAAGCAAAACTAATAGATCCAGAGTTCTTATTTCAAAAGAAGTTTGATCAAAAACCGTTCACAAACGAAGAAAATCCATCTTTCTGCTCACGTTTGATGAAAAAACCTAAAAACTGTGAAAAACCGAGTTTTGATCATGAAAACTTACTTGAATCCGAAGAACTTGAGTTTTGAAGCACTAGGAAGCAAGAGATCTAGAAAGAGAAACTCTAGAAGCTTGGAAATCAGAAATTTTGGTAAAGAAATCTTGAATCTGAAGGTTTCTATAAGAAGCCCTAGCCGCGATCCGGATCGGTCGTGAATGAGATCCGATCGGCCACATACAGGAAAATCCTGCATTCGGGATCCGGATCACTTGCCACGATCCGGATCGGCTATACGCAGGGAGAGAATCCTGCGTTCGGGATCCGGATCACTTTGCCACGATCCGGATCGCCTACACCTTTTTCTCCAGAAAAGTTAAAAAAAATACAATAAAATCCAGAAAAAGTATGTAAGCATTTTATCATGTCAACTTTAAACAAAAGCATCGTTCCATACAACAAGAAATAGATTATGAAAAATCTATCAATAATATCCAAAAATGAAACGAAGATTTACGAAAGTTAAAACACTTAAAGTTGAACAACTTCAATTACATCTATCTTGATCCTATGTGTAATGTCTTTATCAAATCATCAATTTCAGTAAAGAAAATGAAGTACCAAGATCAATAGATGTTTGAAATCCCAGATAAGTTAGATAATATATCTAGACAATCTGTTGAAGGAGTGGCTCTTTGAGCATCTTTTACTAAAAATCCCACCTTATACCAACCATGAAATACGACTGAGTCAAGTATTTCAATATGAGTTTCATCAACAATTTTCAAAACAAAAAGTTTGCTTTTCATTCATGGAGTTTCTTTTTCTTTCATTTTCTCCATGTGGTGGTAGTTTTCACACTCCTCACTGGGATGTAACTCTTTCCACATCTTTTGAGCATTTCAGATTTCATTGACTCCCCCTCAATTGGCTATCAATTATTTAATATATAAGGTATTCAACCAAACCACTGATCTCGAATTCATACTCGACTAAGCAATCAAATATGATAATGACTATACCAAGAGATCATTGAGAGAGAAATTGACTTTGATCACTTAGAAGATGGTTTAAATAACGTAAATGATCATTGCAACATTGAGATATTATGACATCAAGGACATAATAAATTTCTAAATGCATGTCAAGGTGCAAGTAAAGTCAATTATGAAATGTGCTCAATTAGTGTGCTATGTACAAAACATAGATAAAGAACAAAACAAATACAAAACAAAAACAAAACCTAATCTAAGCAAAGGTTTCAAAAAGAGGTTATTTCAAGGAAAGCATGCCAATTGCTTTACGCAAGTGAATAAAACGTTTTTGATCCAAAGGTTTTGTCAAGATGTCAGCTAATTGATCTTCAGTTGAAATATATGACAGTTGAAGAATGTTTGATTCAACTAGCTCTCTAAGAAAATGATATCTAAGTTCAATATGTTTTGTTCTAGAGTGCAACACAGGGTTTTTAGAAATGTTAATGGCACTAGTGTTGTCACATAAAATGGTTACCGAAGATGTTGAAATTCGGAAATCACTCAACACGCTCTTCATCCAAATCAATTGGGTTGAGCAACTTCCTGCAGAAATGTACTCCGCTTCGGCAGTCGAGAGTGCTATGCAGTTCTGTTTCTTACTGTGCCATGCAACAAGGCAGTGGCCTAGATAGAAGCATGCACCACTCGTGCTTTTCCGGTCATCCACAGATCCAGCCCAGTCGGCATCTGAGTATCCAACAATATCCAAAGTCGTTCCCATAGGATACCAAATTCCGAAACTGATTGTACCTTTGATATACCGGATGATCCGTTTCACCGCTTTCAGGTGAACCTCCTTCGGTGCTGATTGATATCTCGCACAAATCCCAACACTGAAGGATATATCCGGGCGACTAGCCGTGAGATATAGTAGACTTCCAATCATACTCCGGTACAGTTTCTCGTCTACATTCTCACATTGTGATTCACTTCCAAGTCCCTTATGGCTAGTTCCCATTGGAGTTGGAAAATCTTTCGAATTTTCAAGGTCAAACTTTTTGACCAACTCCAGTGCATACTTGGATTGACACAAGTGAATTCCTTCATCGTTCTGCTTAACTTGTAATCCAAGAAAATAATTCAACTCGCCCATCATGGACATCTCAAATTCGCTTTCCATGGTCTCCGCGAATTTAGAAGCATCATTATCTCTTGTTGCTCCAAAAACAATGTCATCAACATAGATTTGAGCAACTATGAAATTGTTTTGATAATGCTTCACAAAGAGAGTCCTGTCAGCTCCCCCTCGAGTGTAGCCCTTTTCCAAAAGGTGCTTTGTCAACCTTTCGTACCATGCTCGCGGTGCTTGTTTCAGACCGTAAAGAGCCTTTTTCAGACGAAAAACATGGTTAGGTAGTTTATGATCCACAAAACCTTTCGGTTGAGCTACATAAACTTCCTCATTTAAAAATCCATTTAAAAAGGCGCTCTTAACGTCCATTTGAAATAATTTGATTTTAAAATGACAAGCAATAGCAAACAATATACGAATGGACTCGAGTCTAGCTACAGGGGCGAAGGTTTCATCAAAGTCTATACCTTCTACTTGAGAATAGCCTTGAGCAACTAACCTTGCTTTGTTCCTGATGATAGTACCTTCTTCGTTTTTCTTGTTCTTGAAGATCCATTTGGTACCTATCACATTGTGTTGCTTCGGAGGCTTCGTCAGTTCCCAGACTTTGTTTCGCTCGAATTGATGGAGCTCTTCCTGCATTGCTTTAATCCAATAATCATCTTGGAGAGCTTCATCAACATTCCTTGGTTCGATTTGAGATACATAGCATGCAAATCCGCAAACCAATTGTCTCCGTGTTCTAACTCCTTCTTGTGGATCTCCAATTATGTTCGATTCAGGGTGATCCTTGGAGATGCGTAACGTCTGAGGTAGAGGAGTAGGCGGAGGTACACGAGATGATTCCTGCACATCAGATAAGCTTGAAGAACCGTTAGATGCATCAACATTATTATCGAAAGAATTGTTAGAAGAAGATGCATTAGCAGGTGTATCATCATCAAGAGAGATATCGAGGGTAGATTTTTCAGATTCAAAGTGAAAAGCTTCATCTACCTTAACATTTATCGATTCTACGATCGTCTTAGATTCTAAGTTAAAAACTCGATATGCTCTGCTGTTTGTAGAATAACCTAAGAAAATCCCTTCGTCACTTCGAGAGTCAAATTTTCCAAGATTTTCACGATCACGTAAAATAAAACACCGACTCCCAAAATGCGAAAATATTTGATGTTAGGTTTTCTACAAAACCAAAGTTCATATGGTGTATTAAAAGTCCCCGGGCGCAAATACACTCGATTGATAACATAGACAGCAGTGTTCACCGCTTCAGCCCAAAAATATAAAGGAAGGTTCCGGCTATGAAGCATAACACGTGCCATCTCCTGTACGACCCTGTTTTTGCGCTCGACTACACCATTTTGTTGAGGTGTGTAAGGTGCGGAGAATTCATGTTTAATGCCATTAGAAACACAGAAATCAATGAATTTGGAATTTATGAATTCACCACCTCTATCACTCCTAACTCGAGTAATCCTTTCATTCTTTTCTATCATAATACGATTGCAGATTTCGAGAAAAGAATCAAAGGTATCAGCTTTTTCTTTTAGAAAGGCTACCCAAGTATATCTAGAAAATCATCAACCAACAAAAAAATATACCATTTACCTCCCAGAGATGGTTGACGAGTTGGCCCCATTAAGTCCATATGCAAAAGTTCCAAAGGCCGTTTTGTACCTATGTGGTTCAAATTCTTGTGTGCAGTCCTAGACTGTTTTCCCTTTTGGCAACCGCCACACACAAGGTTTTGTTCAAAAGAAAGTTTCGGAACCCCCTTGACCACATCTTTATTTGAAATTCTAGCAAGTTCCTTAAAGTTTATGTGACCTAGCCTTTCATGCCAAAGTGTTTCATTTTTCAAAGATGCTAGGTTACATTTTTCAGAAATTTTAGAAGGAACTACATAACAATTGTTTTCTGATCTAACCCCCTTTAAAAAGAAAGCATGGTTCATGTCAGTTACAGTGCATTTATCAGATGAAAAATTAACTGAATAACCACTATCACACAGTTGACTTATGCTTATGAGGTTAGTCTTAAGGCCATGAACAAATAATACATTATCTAGAACCGGGCCATCTGGAATAGCTACCGTTCCCTTTCCAACAATTTTGGAAGACCGACCATCTCCGAAAACAACAAGTCCTCCGGAGTTTTTCTCAAAAGTTTGAAAACAGTTTTTATCGCCGGTCATATGACGGGAACACCCGCTATCCAGGTACCAAGACGAACTATCATATGCATGCAAGGAAACAGTGGTAGCAAGACAGGGAAAGATCTCACCTTTGCGCACCCAAACCTTTTTGGATGCGTCGGTAATGCTCGTGAAGTTGATTTCCTAGGTGAGAGCGTCTTGCTTGAAGAATTGCTGCTCCTTGATGATGTCGTCTTGAGCGGTGTACTACCAAGGCTCTTTTCCGTCAATTTGGTTGGAGTGGTTTTCCGAGGAATAGCCCTTTTGGTAGTCATTGCAAGATGTTCTTGAGGTGTGCGTTTGGCTCCAGTCTTGCAGTTTCTTCTTATGTGCCCTGAAATGCCACAACGAAAACATACCTTGGTTCTTGTCGATTCCGAAGATGATGTAGTAGGTTCGTTGTCGTTGCTTGTCGTGAACACCGGTGTCGGAGGAGGAGATACCGACTGAGGCACAAATACTGTACCACTCGAACTTGGAATGTCTCCAGTTTGAGTGTATCCGAGGCCGAACTTGTTTCTTTGACCGAGACCAAGAAGTCTGTCCAACTTACTCCTTCCAGAAGTAAATCTCTGTAAGTCATCCTTTAGTTGGCGTATGGTCTCTGTCATTTCCAATTTTTCCTGTCGGGCCTCGCCGTAGAGCTTCAAGAAGTAATTCGCTTTGTTCACCATGTCTACATAACTCTTCTCGAAATGCTCATTGGACTCTTGAAGGGAAACATTTGTCTTAATCAGATTGTCCCTTTCCACTTCAAGATCGGTTGAGATAGAGGTTACTCTTTTTACTTCATCTTCAAGATCCTGTAATCTCTCTTTCAACCCCTTGTTTTGTTTAGCCAGTTTCTTTGAATCCCTCAAAAGTTGATGGTAGGCTAAAACAAAATCTTCACCTTCCGAATTATCTGATTCATCGTCCGTTGCAATCTTTTCCACAGTGGAGTTGGACAGTGAGTCGGATGTACTTGCCATTAAGCACATGAAGGATGAAGATTTGGTGGACGCGTGGAAAGCTGTCGCGTTGTCTTCTTCATCACTTGACGATGACTCATTTGACGTGGAGTTGTCATCCCAAGTGACTGCTTGCATCGCTTTCTTCTTAGCCGGATTCTTGTTGGGACATTCCGTTGCTATGTGGCCGTAGCCTCGACATTTGAAACACTGAACTTGTCCCTCAGAACTTTTCTTATCCTTTGAGAAGTTCTCTTGGCTTCTTGACTTGTAGCTTGAAATCCCTTGCCTTTCTTCGACTTTCCGAAGGATGGAGTTTTGCTTGAATTTCCCCTTCGAAAGTTGCGGCGAAACTTCCTTGTCAAGAGAGCGAGCTGCTTCTCAAAGTCCTCCATAGAAATGTTCTCGTCGTCGTCCGAGGAGGATGAATCCGCGTCTTCTTCTTTAGTTGATTTCAATGCGTAACCTGAAGACTTAGAAGAGGATGCCTTTCCAGAAGAATAGTTAGTAGGAAAAGTCATTTCATAAGTTTGTAAAGCACCTACTAATTCTTCTACACGCATTTCGTCCGGGTGTTTAATTGTTTCAATGGCTGCAACCTTCGGGCGAAATCGTTCAGGAAGAGTTCTTAGAATTTTTCTTACAACTTTAAATTCTGGAATCTTCTCTCCCAAGTTAGCACATGAGTTCACGATGTCTTGCAATCGTGTGTAATAGTCAGTGAAGGATTCATTCTCTGCCATAGAGATAGAGTCAAACTTGCTCGTAAGCATTTGCAGTTTCTGAATCTTCACTAGGTTAGTTCCCTCATGCGTAACTTGAAGAACATCCCAGATTTCTTTCGCAGTCTCACATGCCGAGACGCGAGAGAACTCAGTTTGTGACAAAGCATTAAATAGAGCATTAATCCCTTTGCCATTGTAAGAAGATAAGTCTATCTCTTCCTTGGTCCATTTCGACCTAGGTTTTAAGGTGCGAACATCATCTAAAATTTCAGTTGGATTAGACCATCCTAATTCAATTGATTGCCACACCCTTTCGTCGATGGAAATTAAAAAGCTTTCATCCGTACTTTCCAGTACGCATAATTTGTTCCATCAAAGAAAGGGGGTCGATTGATGTTTCCACCTTCAACCATTGTTTACAACCCTATTCCCGCTCTGATACCACTTGTTGGGTTTAGGTTAATAAGGATCTAAATAGGGGAAAAAACACCTAGAGGGGGGTGAATAGGTGTAAACAATAAACACTCAAAAAATCATTGTGCGATAAAACCCAATGCGGAAAAATAAAAGAACACACAAGATTTTTACGTGGAAAAACTCCAAACCGGAGTAAAAAACCACGGGACCGATAACACGGCGAAATCCACTAGAATTAACACACGTACAAGGTGATATAACGTACTCACAGACGACTCAACCTTTTACCATACGCTCCTAGTAGATCTTCTCCGCTCGCTCCACGACGCTTCTCGAATCCACGATTTGCGCCCAACGCTGAATCCACAGCGTCCAACGTCGAGTCCACGACGTCCGACCGAATCCACGGTCTTCACCCAATGGTACGCTTCGAATCCACGAACGCACCTCGCTCCGAATCCACGAGAGCGATAACACCTTGAATCCACAAGGCCACGCGAGTCCACGCGCCGATTTTGGGGTAAATCGTTGTTTGTTTGGGTGGTGATGATCCGCCGAATACTTAGATCAAGAGTAGATCGGAAATACCATCTAAGTATTCATTAGTTTGATTCAACTCAAGATATGAGTATGAAAACCTAGAATCAAACTAATCAATATAGATGAAGAACCATAGAATAGATCTAATGATTTCCGTTCTTCTCTATATGTGGATCTAAGGCCGTATAAAATGATATTTGAAAATGACGGCTCTTATTCCGATGTGTGGATTGCCCTAGAAATGAAAAGGAAGGGCTATTTATAGGTTAGAAACCCTAGGAAGAATATTCGGATCAAAAACAAACTTTTCTGGAAAGTTTTACGACGGCGATCCGGATTGCGCAAGTCACGATCCGGATCGCAGACGCGTAGAGAGCAATTTCCAGAAAACCGCCTGTTCGGGATCCGGATCATAATCCACGATCCGGATCGTTCATACAGTTTTACCAGAACAATGTGTTCGGGATCCGGATTGAGATTCCACGATCCGGATCGTTCAAGCCAACAGGTAAAACTCATGTTCGGGATCCGGATCATCAAATGCCATGATCCGGATTGAACTAGTGTATGAACGAACACCCTTCGGGATCCGGATTGAAAGACATGATCCGGATCCTGAACATGTCCCATGTCCAGTTTTTGATGAATATGCAATTAAAACCTCTTCCAGGTGTTTCTACACTATAAGAAGTATTCGGATCATCAAAATTATTTAGTTAAACGTACCTGATCCTTTTGAATTCTTCTTTCTTGAGATTGAGGTATATGATCCAAAGTTTCTTCATCTTCAATCTTCAAGACTTAAACTATTCACGAAATACGCCAACTCAAATTCCGTAACAATGTGTTTCCACCTGAGTTGACGACTATGCCGCTGGAGAGAGAGATAGAGTTTGTGATTGACGTAGTTCCAGGAACCGCGCCAATCTCGAAGGCACCTTATAGGATGGCACCTGCCGAGTTGGGGGAGCTGAAGGCACAGTTACAGGATCTGATGGACAGGGGTTTTATTAGACCTAGTGTGTCACCGTGGGGAGCGCCGATTTTGTTTGTGAAGAAGAAGGATGATTCGCTTAGATTGTGTGTGTATCACAGAGAGTTGAACAAAGTGACCATCCGGAATAAGTATCCCTTATCGCGGATTGATGATTTGTTTGATCAGCTGCAGGGAGCTTCGGTGTTCTCGAAGATTGATCTCTAGTCCGGTTACCACCAGTTGAGAGTGAGGGTCGAGGACATATCCAAGACGGCTTTTAGATCCCGGTACGGGCATTATAAGTTCACAGTGATGCCATTTTGGATTGACTTATGCCCCTGCCGCATTCATGGACTTAACGAACCGGGTATTCCAGCCGTATTTAGACCTGCTTGTTGTGGTATTCATTGATGATATTCTGATTTACTCCCGGAGTGATTTGGAGCATGAGGAGCACTTGAGAATAGTGCTGCAGCTTCTGAGAGAGAATAAGTTGTATGCCAAGTTTAAGAAGTGCGAATTCTGGCTTCAGGAGGTTGAATTTTTAGGCCATGTAGTTTCAACCGCAGGAGTGGCAGTGGACCCGACGAAGATTGATGCTGTTCGGGATTGACCTAGGCCGACGACGGTTACCGAGGTCCGGAGTTTCTTGGTCTTAGCAGGTTATTACCGTCAGTTTGTGGAGGGCTTTGCGAAGTTCTCTACTCCCCTGACCCGACTAACTAGGAAGGGGACGAAGTTTACTTGGACTGAGCAGTGCCAGCAGAGCTTTGAGGAGCTGAAGATGAGACTGATATCAGCGTCAATTTTAGCATTGCCAGTGATGGGTGATAGGTTTGTGATCTACAGCGACGCCTCTCATAGCGGTTTGGGTTGTAAACTGATGCAGCATGGTAGGATAATTGCTTATGCTTCACGACAGCTAAAGGATTACGAGAAGAATTACCCTACGCATGATTTGGAGCTTGCAGCTGTTGTTTTTGCTCTGAAGCTGTGGCGACATTATCTTTATGGGGAGCACTGCGAGATCTACACCGATCACAAAAGCTTAAAGTATCTGTTTACTCAGAAGGAGCTGAATCTGAAGCAACGCCGGTGGTTAGAGTTATTGAAGGATTATGATGTGAGCATCCTGTATCATCCCGACAAGGCCAATGTCGTGGCAGATGCTTTGAGCAGGAGGATAGTGCAGAGCTTGAGTTTGTTGATCACACATCAGGCACCTCTTATTGAGCAGATGAGGCGTTTGCAGATTGAGGTAGTATCCCCTGGGGTCTCTGCTAGACTTATGTCTATGGTCGTTCAGCCCGCTCTGTTGGACAGGATTAGAGAGACACAAAGTGAGGACCCCCACTTGACGAGGATTCGAGGGCAGATTCAGGCAGAGTAGATAGGGATTTTCAGTGGATGCTTCGGGAGTACTGCGGTACAGGGACCGAGCGTGTGTGCTTATGGATTCTGAGATCAGAGAGCAGATTATGAGAGAGGCCCATTATACACCTTGTACCATTCATCCGGTGGGACTAAGATGTATAAGGACCTCAAGGCACACTTTTGGTGGAATGGATTGAAGCGGGATATTGGGAGATTCGTGGTACACTGTTTAATTTGTCAGCAAGTGAAGGCAGAGCACCGTGTTCCTGCTGCCAAGTTGTAGAGTCTTCCAATCCCCGAGTGGAAATGGGATCACGTCATGATGGATTTCGTCACTGGGCTGCCGAGGGCACAGAGTGGAGCTGACGTGATATGGGTAGTTGTGGATAGACTCACCAAGTCTGCTCACTTTCTACTTGTGTAGGTGACTTGGCCTTTGGAGCGACTTGCTCAGTTGTACTTGGACGAGGTGGTGAGGCTACATGGTGTACCCGTATCGATTGTATCTGATAGAGACCGAGGTTTGTCTCGCATTTCTGGAGGAGTCTACAGATAGCCTTGGGGACACAGCTCCGATTTAGCACGGCATTCCACCCACAAACCGATGGACAATCTGAGCGCACCATACAGACCCTCGAGGATATGTGAGAGCGTGCGTCCTGGATTTTGGAGAGGGATGGTACCGGCACTTAGGATTGGTTGAATTTGCGTACAACAACAGCTATCAAGTGAGCATTCAGATGGCTCCGTTTGAAGCGTTGTATGGACGCAAGTGTCGGTTGCCCTTATATTGGAGTGACGTGGGTGAGAGGAGGACTTTGGGACTTGAACTACTGCAGGAGGCAGAGGAAAAGGTCAGACTAGTACGGCGACATCTTGAGACCGCCTAGAGTCGACAGAGGAGCTGTACTGATACTCGACGGCGAGACCTAGAGTTTCAGGTTGGTGATCATGTCTTTTTGAAGGTCTCGCCTTCGAAAGGGGTCAGAAGATTTGGAGTTCGTGGGAAGTTAGTCCCCGTTTTATTGGACCATTTGAGGTGCTTGAGAGGGTAGGCCCTGTTGCATACCGTGTTGCTCTTCCACCGTGCCTTGCAGGAGTACATGATGTTTTCCACGTCTCGGGTTTTGAGGAGATATGTCTTTGATTCTTCGCACGTGATTGACTTCACCCCACTGGAGCTCGGTGAGGACCTTGGATACGAGGAGCGCCCGTTGCGGATTCTGGCTCGTGAGGTGAGAGAATTGCGCAACCAGGCTATACCATACGTGAAGATTTTGTAGAGCAATCACGAGGAGCATGAGGCCACTTAGGATCCTGAGACGGTGATGAGAGATACCTATCCTTTCCCGTTCGAGGCTTCTGGCTGAGGTACGTCTGTTTTTGTTTTCTTAGTTTCGGGGACGAAACTTTCTTTTAGTGGGGGAGGATGTGGTGTCCCAATTTTTCTGTACGACCTGTCCGGGTGGTCGGCGGTGAGAAAACACCTATTATCGATGTATCGAGCCCGTTGTGTGTCAAACGGATGCCAAAAACGGACTCAGCGCGCGAAAATGTTGAAAATCAGCTATTTTCGGGCGAAATGGGCCTCAGGCCGAATTCTTAGTGGGCCGTTCCACGGCCCACTTCTGCGTGCACCGGGACCAGCGAATTTGCGCCTTGGGACACGTGGCGTACAGGGCTTGGCTAGTCAACGCACGCGCGACAGCGCGCGTCTGCACCGGGCGCGGCTCACGGTGGAACCCGCCAGGCCACGTGTCTCCCGCCCATTGGCGGGCCGCAGCGACCCAGCTGGCCTGCTGTGAACCGCGGCCCACGGTTCCCGCCGTGGACCGCGCTGCCACGCGGCACGCCGCGATTGGCGGGCGTGCATGCGCGGGGCGCGGGGCGGGCCACGTGGCGCGTTGTGGGTGTTTCGGGCGCGCACAGTACCGGACCGAGCTGTATTCGGGCGCCCGATTCCTGCGCCCGAATCCGAAACCTCCCTTTTGGTGGGCTTGGGCTATAAATAGCCCATTTGGGCTTCTTTTTTTGAACTTTTTCTCTACGATTTCAAGCCTATTTTTCGACAAGTGTTTCCACCCTTGAGTTTTCTTCGATATTTGGGATTTCGGAGATTTTTGGGAGTCGTGCCATCTGTGTTCTTCTCGACATCGCGAGCTTCGACGCGCCTTGGATACCGAGTTTTTTTCGTCGACGCTTCTTCCGCGAGCTCCCCAGGACTGACGGGATGAAGTTTTTGGCCGATTTTTGCGGCATCGATGTCACGAGAGGCAGATCTTCATTTTTCGTGTTTTCAGCTCCTCTCAGCTTTGGGTTTTTATTGGGGTTCTGGAACATCTTTGAACCTCTTTCTTACTACTGGTTTTTCTTGGACAGCGGAGCTTGTCAGATTTTTATTTCTGCGCTCGGATATCGGATTTCAGCCTGTGAGGACTCGATCGACATCTAAGCTTGGCGAGAATCATATCCGTATTTTTATTGAAATTTTTGAAGATCATCTCGCAGGTGATATTTGGCTTCTTTCGGACTGATCTTTCCACAGATTTGTGATCGTGGGGATTTTTACTTACCGCGGTGTTTGGACTGTATTTTTGTGCCCAGGAGGAGTTTTCTGGTGTTTTTGAGCTCATTGGAATAGTGGGAATCCGAGGATTATCCCCGTTCAGTTTCAGCCCATTTGGACTTTGGATTGACGCGCACTTTCAGGTGGGTTGCTTCGTCTTCAGAACCGGTGGACGGTTCTCTAATTCTATTAAATAGAATGCATGCATGATTGCGAGAGAAGCTAGGAAGCATGCTAGAGAAAGAGAGATGATATTTTCTTGTATTGTTATTGAGATCATATCAGCTAATGCTTCATTGTTGTGTTAACAATGTTATTATTGAACTTGACCTAGCACCCTGTCATATGATGCATGTCAACCAGACTAGTAGAAAACTCCAACTTGGGCTAGTTTATTTATGCTTTAGACACTCCCACATTTATTCTTGTCACCTGGACTTAGAGTTCCTCGCTCGGGTAGTGGGCCGAGTGGTCGGGGTCGTGGGATGCATGTTACACTCGTGCCTGGGGGCCGAGTGGAGTCTGGTAGTTGTGTTTAGATCAGTACTTGTCTTGGGAGCCGTCTGAGTCGACGGTGGGTCCCGGCTGTGAGGATTTCTAGTCAGTGAGTGAGAGATGTGATGTTAGTTACTGTCGATCTTGTTGATCGTGGATTTGGACTATAGCCTGCATGAGCCACATTGAGCTCGACAGAGATGCGCGGATACTTTCCTCGGTGGGGTCGCGCCCCTCGAGTGCCGCTCCGGAGCTAGGCCTGTTACTTTGCTATCGCGACTTGTCGACGCAGTCCTTCTGGCTGGGCTCTTTTTGGGCAGTCACGGACGCCCTACGTAAGTCCAGTCCTCCGTGAATGTAATGACAATAGGTGGGCGCAGGTTTGACTGGATCCTATGTGGCAGTCAGTGTAGATTGGGTGATTGTAATTTTTTTGAGAGATAGTAGATGCATCATATTTCATCTGTATCACCCCTGGAGCATTTAGATAGAGACATAGTAGCTGTAGCGTTATATTCAGCATTCCTTTTTCAGTACTGCATTTGTTTTTATGCCTCTAGTAGACTTAGTGGGCAGACTGTCGGGCTTGGTGGCGGTACCCACTGAGAATTACGTGACGGTGTAGTTCTCACACCCATGGTTGGTGACTTTTTTTAGGGACCTCTTCTCCAGTTTCTGCTGCTCCTGTTGTTGATCCTTTTGACCGAGGTAAGAGAGTCGCGAGCTAGATCCCTACCCCCCGTCTCCAGCGAGAGAGTAGACGTACCCCTTTTGGTGATGTGACAGTACTGTCAGTGATTTTTGTAATGTATTTTGTACTTTTGTTTTGAGAGTTTTATTTTGGAGAGACTTATGTATTGTGAGGACCTGGCATATACTATTTGGAGTTGTATGTATTTATTTCTGTAGTTTACTTTTCGCTCTAATATCTATATAGTGGTTAGTATGATCTTTTGCAGATTAGTCGCTTCGTCTATATTGGGCTTCCCGTTATGGGCGGCGGATTTGTTGGCGGGCCAGGGCGCAGTTTCGACGCCGGGGCGTGACACGGTTGAACCCACCGAGGCAGAAAATCACATAATCCCTCTCCCAGAACTTGGTAACCAAGAAATCATTAGAAAAACCGCCGTATCGCCCCGCCAAGTCGTTCGCTATCAACCCCTGCGGGTAGTGACCAAGATTAGCCAGACCCATGGGGTTGCAAGCACCGCATGCCGACCTTGCTGTTGACGGGTGTAATAGCACTCCATGAGCGGCACAAAAACTTTCATTGAGTGGGGTCGGAATCTACCGCTCCCTGCATTCTTCTACTCCCGTTGGCCCGACAGTCGCGCGCAAAATGTCCGGTTCT
>CM054952.1:5864805-6190182 GCA_029168755.2 Tillandsia fasciculata
CGGGATCCGGATCAGAAACGACATGATCCGGATCTGAACATGCCCCATGTCCAGTTTTTGATGAATATGCAGTTAAAACCTCTTCCAGGTGTTTCTACAATTATAAAAGTATTCGGATCATCAAAATTATTTAGTTAAACGTACCTGATCCTTTTGAATTCTTCTTTCTTGAGATTGAGGGGTCATACAGATCGTTGTTACTTCAATCTTCAATCTTCAAGACTTAAGATTCACGAAATGCGCCAACTCAAATTCCGTAACAATCTCCCCCTTTGGCGGTTTCGTGACAAAACACAGATCCACAAAGAAAATTCAAAAAGATATTTTTGTTGCTATCACCATACAACAAAAATTTACAAAAGAGTTCCAGAAAATAAAAACATGAGATAAACTCCTAGAACAGACTCTAGACTTAGACATCTGTAATCTCTGCACACAGAAAACATTCTTGACAAACAAAATCGTTAGATACCTCAAGAATTGAAACATTGAAAAAACCAAAGACAGAATAGAGTTTGATTCTCATCATGACATTTGAAAGAATCAGATATGTGAAAGAACATAGTTAAAACCAACATATCTTCTAAGCAATTGAAAACCAAATGTCAAAGTATGTTAGTCCAACATCAACTTGTTAGTCATATTACATGCCCAAATAGTTAGTCAAATAGTTAGTATAGAGCATGTCACATTCACAAAAGAAAAAAAAACCAAAGTTGAGTTGATGATCATCATTACCTTGATATTCATTGATTCATTCAGGTCATTGTTCAGAGTTCATTGTTCATTGTTCAGAGTTTATAACTCTTCAACTATCTCACTCTCATTCTCTCCCCCTTTTTGTCACAATAAAGCCAAAAATGTAGCATGAGCTACAATATGTAAGGAGAGTAACAAAAGTTCATAAGTTTCTAACAATATGCACAAAAGAGAATTAACTAAGAATATGCACAAACTGAGAGTTAAATAGACTAAAAGAATCAACTAAACTAATCCAAATGCAGTTATCGAGAATAAATCCTGCACAAAAAGACAAAGTTAGTTATCAGAATCTGAAAAGTCAGAACTCATGCAACCAATCTTGGACATAATCTTTCGCATCCGCTTGTCCATTTTTATCTTCTTCGTGATGGTGATGTGAGCTGCTGTGGTTAGCTCAGCTCATTCGGCAACCTTTGTTGTTCCTTCAACATTCGTTCCTGCTGAACGGATAGTCGTTGCTGCAACTTGAAATTGAAGTCATGATGCTTCATCATCTGTGCCAGGTTCTTGATGAGATGGTGATGCATCCGTGTCAGGCTTCTTTCCAGATGCAGAAGCTTGAGTGACATGAGGCAGCTTGTGAAGAGATTTGACAATTGTGGACTCATCTATCATGTTCAACCATTGATGATACGTCGCCGAGGTGATGTCAACTTGAAATTTCTGTAAGATCCTCATTATGATCATGGAAAAGGAATTCTTTCGTTGGATGAGGATGCTCAACATATCGTGTCATTCTGTTCCAGATGATGTATGGTATGTTGACATTCAATGCCCTTGCTTCTGACGGGTGTCCTATGAGATATAAGAACAACAACCGTTCCCATCTCACAACCTTCGTCTGCATGTTTGGAAGTATATTGTAGCAAGTGATGAAGTTCAGGAAGCGATATTCCAGACGAAGTTCTTTGGATCGAACTGATTTGTTCGTTGATTGAGTTCCCTCGAGACAAATCCCCTCAATAACTTTACACCATAAAGTATTTGTCAAATCCACTCTTTCAGATAGTGAGCTCCTCTTCCGCTTGCTTCCATTCCCAAAACCTCACCAATCAACTGTGGGGTGATTTAATTCTCGTTCCTTGGATATTCGTATAGAATTCCATCGGACCGTTCTCAAATTCGCGAAGATGCCGTGCGTTGGTATAGAAGGTCCTCACATGGTGCAGGCAGTATCCGAGAGTTTCCGGGAAGCGACATACTTGAATGAGATTTGCTTCATCAATCAAAGTACCAAATTCAGGAGAGTGACTTCGTAGAGCTTCAATGTTCACGTGTCTTTCGCCAATGCACTCGCGATGTGCAAATGCTCTAAGCCGGTCATTGTTAACAAACACTTCTTCATCGTGGCGGAGAGTCCGGAGCTATTGGTGGTTCAACATCGGTCTCCTTTCTCCGTCCAAAACGTCGAGCGAGCCGCTTACGTTTTAGAGAAATAGTTGGGGCAGGCATAGGAGCCTTCCCAGAGTTCACTGGTGCTTTTCCTTTTTGCTTCGAGTCAGCAGGCACAAACTCGTCATCATCATCGTCATCCGTTAACATGTCCCAGTGTACTTCATCTGGGTTTTTCTCAAGTTCAGTATCACTGATAATTTCAACCTCTCCTTTTCTTTGAACTTTCTTAGCCCTCTTCAACTTATTGGTTGGTCTAGTGAGCACCATCGAGATAAGTAACAGTACCAACCAGGAGAAAGCCATTGATCCTAGTGCTTTGAGTTTAAAGAGAATGTCCTGTGAAAACCAACTCAAGAACATATGAAAAATTGTCAATTTTGAAAAATTTGAAACATTGTACCTAGACAATCATAATCATATAGAGAAGCTAAGAATCAAATTAGTTTTCCAAAAAGAATTTTAAAAATAGATCAATTCCATGATTTACAAAAATTCCTCTTTTATGCCCTAAAACCGAATTTTTAGAAATCGAAGCCTAAAAACTCGTTAATCATGAAAAACCCAGCATAAAAGCAAAACTAATTGACCCAGAGTTCTTATTTCAAAAGAAATTTGATCAAAAACCATTCACAAACGAAAAAATCCATCTTTTCAACTCACGTTTGATGAAAAAAACCTAAAAACTGTGAAAAACCGAGTTTTGATCATGAAAACTTACTTGAATCCGAAGAACTTTGAGTTTTGAAGCACCAGGAAGCAAGAAATCTAGAGAGAGAAACTCTAGAAGCTTGGAAACAGAAATTAGGGTAAAGAAATCTTGAATCTGAAAGTTTCTATAAGAAGCCCTAGCCGCGATCCGGATCCGGATCCGGATCGGCCAGAATCCTGCATTCGGGATCCGGATCACTTGGATCCGGATCGGCTATACGCAGGGAGAATCCTGCGTTCGGGATCCGGATCACTTGCCACGATCCGGATCGGCTACACCTTTTTCTCCAGAAAAGTTAAAAAAATACAATAAAATCCAGAAAAAGTATGTAAGCACTTTATCATGTCAACTTTAAACAAATAGCATCGTTTCATACAACAAGAAATAGATTATGAAAATCTATCAAAAATATCCAAAAATGAAACGAAAATTTACGAAAGTTAAAACACTTAAAGTTGAACAACTTCAATTACATCTATCCTGATCTTATGTGTAATGCCTTTATCAAATCATCAATTTCAGTAAAGAAAATGAAGTACCAAGATCAATAGATGTTTGAAATCCCAGATAAGTTAGATAATATATCTAGACAATCTGTTGAAGGAGTGGCTCTTTGAGCATCTTTTACTAAAAATCCCACCTTATACCAACCATGAAATACGACTGAGTCAAGTATTTCAATATGAGTTTCATCAACAATTTTCAAAACAAAAATTTGCTTTTCATTCATGGAGTTTTTTTTCTTTCATTTTCTCCATGTGGTGGTAGTTTTCACACTCCTCATTGGGATGTAACTCTTTCCACATCTTTTGAGCATTTCACATTTCATTGACTCCCCCTCAATTGGCTATCAATTATTTAATATATAAGTATTCAACCAAACCATTGATCTCGAATTCATACTCGACTAAGCAATCAAATATGATAATGACTATACCAAGAGATCATTGAGAGAGAAATTGACTTTGATCACTTAAAAGATGGTTTAATTAACGTAAATGATCATTGCAACATTGAAATATTATGACATCAAAGCATAATAAATTTCTAAATGCATAAAAGGATGCAATTAAAGTCAATTATGAAATATGCTCAATTAGTGTGCTATGTACAAAACATAGATAAAGAACAAAACAAAACAAAGAACAAAAACAAAACCTAATCTAAGCAAAGGTTTCAAAAGAGGTTATTTCAAGGAAAGCATGCCAATTGCTTTACGCAAGTGAATAAAACGTTTTTGATCCAAAGGTTTTGTTAAGATGTCAGCTAATTGATCCTCAGTTGAAATATATGACAGTTGAAGAATGTTTGATTCAACTAGCTCTCTAAGAAAATGATATCTAAGTTCAATATGTTTTGTTCTAGAGTGCAACACAGGGTTTTTAGAAATGTTAATAGCACTAGTGTTGTCACATAAAATGGTTACCGAAGATGTTGAAATTCGGAAATCGCTCAACACGCTCTTCATCCAAATCAATTGGGTTGAGCAACTTCCTGCAGAAATGTACTCCGCTTCGGCAGTCGAGAGTGCTATGCAGTTCTGTTTTTACTGTGCCATGCAACAAGGCAGTGGCCAAGATAGAAGCATGCACCACTCGTGCTTTTCCGGTCATCCACCGATCCAGCCCAATCGGCATCTGAGTATCCAACAATATCCAAAGTCGTTCCCATAGGATACCAAATTCCGAAATTGATTGTACCTTTGATATACCGGATGATCCGTTTCACCGCTTTCAGGTGAACCTCCTTCGGTGCTGATTGATATCTCGCACAAATCCCAACACTGAAGGATATATCCGGGCGACTAGCCGTGAGATATAGTAGACTTCCAATCATACTGCGGTACAGTTTCTCGTCTACATTCTCACATTGTGATTCACTTCCAAGTCCCTTATGGCTAGTTCCCATTGGAGTTGGAAAATCTTTCGAATTTTCAAGATCAAACTTTTTGACCAACTCCAGTGCATACTTGGATTGACACAAGTGAATTCCTTCATCGTTCTGCTTAACTTGTAATCCAAGAAAATAATTCAATTCGCCCATCATGGACATCTCAAATTCGCTTTCCATGGTCTCCGCGAATTTAGAAGCATCATTATCTCTTGTTGCTCCAAAAACAATGTCATCAACATAGATTTGAGCAACTATGAAATTGTTTTGATAATGCTTCACAAAGAGAGTCCTGTCAGCTCCCCCTCGAGTGTAGCCCTTTTCCAAAAGGTGCTTTGTCAACCTTTCGTACCATGCTCGCGGTGCTTGTTTCAGACCGTAAAGAGCCTTTTTCAGTCGAAAAACATGGTTAGGTAGTTTATGATCCACAAAACCTTTCGGTTGAGCTACATAAACTTCCTCATTTAAAAATCCATTTAAAAAGGCGCTCTTAACGTCCATTTGAAATAATTTGATTTTAAAATGACAAGCAATCGCAAACAGTATACGAATGGACTCGAGTCTAGCTACAGGGGCGAAGGTTTCATCAAAGTCTATACCTTCTACTTGAGAATAGCCTTGAGCAACTAACCTTGCTTTGTTCCTGATGATAGTACCTTCTTCGTTTTTCTTGTTCTTGAAGATCCATTTGGTACCTATCACATTGTGTTGCTTCGGAGGCTTCGTCAGTTCCCAGACTTTGTTTCGCTCGAATTGATGGAGCTCTTCCTGCATTGCTTTAATCCAATAATCATCTTGGAGAGCTTCATCAACATTCCTTGGTTCGATTTGAGATACATAGCATGCAAATCCGCAAACCAATTGTCTCCGTGTTCTAACTCCTTCTTGTGGATCTCCAATTATGTTCGATTCAGGGTGATCCTTGGAGATGCGTAACGTCTGAGGTAGAGGAGTAGGCGGAGGTACACGAGATGATTCCTGCACATCACATGAGCTTGAAGAACCGTTAGATGCATCAATATTATTATCGAAAGAATTGTTAGAAGAAGATGCATTAGCAGGTGTATCATCATCAAGAGAGATATCGAGGGTAGATTTTTCAGATTCAAAGTGAAAAGCTTCATCTACCTTAACATTTATCGATTCTACGATCGTCTTAGATTCTAAGTTAAAAACTCGATATGCTCTGCTGTTTGTAGAATAACCTAAGAAAATCCCTTCGTCACTTCGAGAGTCAAATTTTCCAAGATTTTCACGATCACGTAAAATAAAACACCGACTCCCGAAAATGCGAAAATATTTGATGTTAGGTTTTCTACAAAACCAAAGTTCATATGGTGTATTAAAAGTCCCCGGGCGCAAGTACACTCGATTGATAACATAGACAGCCGTGTTCACCGCTTCAGCCCAAAAGTATAAAGGAAGGTTCCGGCTATGAAGCATAACACGAGCCATCTCCTGTACGACCCTGTTCTTGCGCTCGACTACACCATTTTGTTGAGGTGTGTAAGGTGCGGAGAATTCATGTTTAATGCCATTAGAAACACAAAAATCAATGAATTTAGAATTTATGAATTCACCACCTCTATCACTCCTAACTCGAGTAATCCTTTCATTCTTTTCTATCATAATACGATTGCAGATTTCGAGAAAAGAATCAAAGGTATCAGCTTTTTCTTTAGAAAGGCTACCCAAGTATATCTAGAAAAGTCATCAACCAACAAAAAATATACCATTTACCTCCAAGAGATGGTTGACGAGTTGGCCCCATTAAGTCCATATGCAAAAGTTCCAAAGGCCGTTTTGTACCTATGTGGTTCAAATTCTTGTGTGCAGTCCTAGACTGTTTTCCCTTTTGGCAACCGCCACACACAAGGTTTTGTTCAAAAGAAAGTTTCGGAACCCCTTTGACCACATCTTTATTTGAAATTCTAGAAAGTTCCTTAAAGTTTATGTGACCTAGCCTTTCATGCCAAAGTGTTTCATTTTTCAAAGATGCTAGGTTACATTTTTCAGAAATTTTAGAAGGAACTACATAACAATTGTTTTCTGATCTAACCCCCTTTAAAAAGAAAGCATGGTTCAAGTCAGTTACAGTGCATTTATCAGATGAAAAATTAACTGAATAACCACTATCACACAGTTGACTTATGCTTATGAGGTTAGTCTTTAGGCCATGAACAAATAATACATTATCTAGAACCGGGCCATCTGGAATAGCTACTGTTCCCTTTCCAACAATTTTGGAAGACCGGCCATCTCCGAAAACAACAAGTCCTCCGGAGTTTTTCTCAAAAGTTTGAAAACAGTTTTTATCGCCGGTCATATGACGGGAACACCCGCTATCCAAATACCAAGACGAACTATCATATGCATGCAAGGAAACATTGGTAGCAAGACAGGGAAAGATCTCACCTTTGCGCACCCAAACCTTTTTGGTATGCGTCGGTAATGCTCGTGGAGTTGATTTCCTAGGTGAGGGCGTCTTGCTTGAAGAATTGCTGCTCCTTGATGATGTCGTCTTGAGCGATGTACTACCAAGGCTCTTTTCCGTCAATTTGGTTGGAGTGGTTTCCGAGGAATAGCCCTTTTGGTAGTTGCTGCAAGATGTTCTTGAGGTGTGCGTTTGGCTCCAGTCTTGCAGTTTCTTCTGATGTGCCCTGAAATGCCACAACGAAAACATACCTTGGTTCTTGTCGATTCCGAAGATGATGTAGTAGGTTCGTTGTCGTTGCTTGGCGTGAACACCGGTGTCGGAGGAGGAGATACCGACGAGGCACAAATACCGTACCACTCGAACTTGGAATGTCTCCAGTTTGAGTGTATCCGAGGCCGAACTTGTTTCTTTGACCGAGACCAAGGAGTCTGTCCAACTTACTCCTTCCAGAAGTAAATCTCTGTAAGTCATCCTTTAGTTGGCGTATGGTCTCTGTCATTTCAGATTTTTCCTGTCGGGCCTCGCCGTAGAGCTTCAAGAAGTAATTCGCTTTGTTCACCATGTCTACATAACTCTTCTCGAAATGCTCATTGGACTCTTGAAGGGAAACATTTGTCTTAACCAGATTGTCCCTTTCCACTTCAAGATCGGTTGAGATAGAGGTTACTCTTTTTAATTCAACTTCAAGATCCAGTAATCTCTCTTTCAACCCCTTGTTTTGTTTAGCCAGTTTCTTTGAATCCCTCAAAAGTTGATGGTAGGCTAAAACAAAATCTTCACCTTCCGAATTATCTGACTCATCGTCCGTTGCAATCTTTTCCACAGTGGAGTTGGACAGTGAGTCGGATGTACTTGCCATTAAGCACATGAAGGATGAAGGTTTGGTGGACGCGTGGAAAGCTGTCGCGTTGTCTTCTTCATCACTTGACGATGACTCATTTGACGTGGAGTTGTCATCCCAAGTGACTGCTTGCATCGCTTTCTTCTTAGCCGGATTCTTGTTGGGACATTCAGTTGCTATGTGGCCGTAGCCTCGACATTTGAAACACTGAACTTGTCCCTCAGAACTTTTCTTATCCTTTGAGAAGTTCTCTTGGCTTCTTGACTTGTAGCTTGAAATCCCTTTGCCTTTCTTCGACTTTCCGAAGGATGGAGTTTTGCTTGAATTTCCCCTTCGAAAGTTGCGGCGAAACTTCCTTGTCAAGAGAGCGAGCTGCTTCTCAAAGTCCTCCATAGAAATGTTCTCGTCGTCGTCCGAGGAGGATGAATCCGCGTCTTCTTCTTTAGTTGATTTCAATGCGTAACCTGAAGACTTAGAAGAGGATGCCTTTCCAGAAGAATAGTTAGTAGGAAAAGTCATTTCATAAGTTTGTAAAGCACCTACTAATTCTTCTACACGCATTTCGTCCGGGTGTTTAATTGTTTCAATGGCTGCAACCTTCGGGCGAAATCGTTCAGGAAGAGTTCTTAGAATTTTTCTTACAACTTTAAATTCTGGAATCTTCTCTCCCAAGTTAGCACATGAGTTCACGATGTCTTGCAATCGTGTGTAATAGTCAGTGAAGGATTCATTCTCTGCCATAGAGATAGAGTCAAACTTGCTCGTAAGCATTTGCAGTTTCTGAATCTTCACTAGGTTAGTTCCCTCATGCGTAACTTGAAGAACATCCCAGATTTCTTTCGCAGTCTCACATGCCGAGACGCGAGAGAACTCAGTTTGTGACAAAGCATTAAATAGAGCATTAATCCCTTTGCCATTGTAAGAAGATAAGTCTATCTCTTCCTTGGTCCATTTCGACCTAGGTTTTAAGGTGCGAACATCATCTAAAATTTCAGTTGGATTAGACCATCCTAATTCAATTGATTGCCACACCCTTTCGTCGATGGAAATTAAGAAAGCTTTCATCCGTACTTTCCAGTACGCATAATTAGTTCCATCAAAGAAAGGGGGTCGATTGATGTTTCCACCTTCAACCATTGTTTACAACCCTATTCCCGCTCTGATACCACTTGTTGGGTTTAGGTTAATAAGGATCTAATAGGGGAAAAAACACCTAGAGGGGGGTGAATAGGTGTAAACAATAAACACTCAAAAATCATTGTGCGATAAAACCCAATGCGGAAAAATAAAAGAACACACAAGATTTTTACGTGGAAAACTCCAAACCGGAGTAAAAAACCACGGGACCGATAACACGGCGAAATCCACTAGAGTTAACACACGTACAAGGTGATATAACGTACTCACAGACGACTCAACCTTTTACCATACGCCCCTAGTCGATCTTCTCCGCTCGCTCCACGACGCTTCTCGAATCCACGATTTGCGCCGCCAACGCTGAATCCACAGCGTCCAACGTCGAGTCCACGACGTCCGACCGAATCCACGGTCTTCACCCAATGGTACGCTTCGAATCCACGAACGCACCTCGCTCCGAATCCACGAAAGCGATAACACCTTGAATCCACAAGGCCACGCGAGTCCACGCGCCGATTTTGGGGTAAATCGTTGTTTGTTTGGGTGGTGATGATCCGCCGAATACTTAGATCAAGAGTAGATCGGAAATACCATCTAAGTATTCATTAGTTTGATTCAACTCAAGATATGAGTATGAAAACCTAGAATCAAACTAATCAATATAGATGAAGAACCATTAAATAGATCTAATGATTTCCGTTCTTCTCTATATGTGGATCTAAGGCCGTATAAAATGATATTTGAAAATGACGGCTCTTATTCCGATATGTGGATTGCCCTAGAAATGAAATGGAAGGGCTATTTATAGGTTAGAAACCCTAGGAAGAATATTCGGATCAAAAACAAACTTTTCTGGAAAGTTTTACGGACGGCGATCCGGATTGCGCAAGTCACGATCCGGATCGCTTACGCGTAGAGAGCAATTTCCAGAAAACCGCCTGTTCGGGATCCGGATCATAATCTACGATCCGGATCGTTCATACAGTTTTACCAGAACAATGTGTTCGGGATCCGGATTGAGATTCCACGATCCGGATCGTTCAAGCCAACAGGTAAAACTCATGTTCGGGATCCGGATCATCAAATGCCATGATCCGGATTGAACTAGTGTATGAACGAGCACCCTTCGGGATCCGGATCGAAACGACATGATCCGGATCCTGAACATGTCCCATGTCCAGTTTTTGATGAATATGCAGTTAAAACCTCTTCCGGGTGTTTCTACACTATAAGAAGTATTCGGATCATCACAAATTATTTAATTTAACGTACCTGATCCTTTTGAATTCTTCTTTCTTGAGATTGAGGTAGTTGATCCAGAGTTTCTTCATCTTCAATCTTCAAGACTTGAACTATTCACGAAATGCGCCAACTCAAATTCCGTAACAGATGTGTTTCCACCTGAGTTGACGACTATGCCGCTGGAGAGAGAGATAGAGTTTGTGATTGACGTAGTTCCAGGAACCGCGCCAATCTCGAAGGCACCTTATAGGATGGCACCTGCCGAGTTGGGGGAGCTGAAGGCACAGTTACAGGATCTGATGGACAGGGGTTTATTAGACCTAGTGTGTCACCGTGGGGAGCGCCGATTTTGTTTGTGAAGAAGAGGATGATTCGCTTAGATTGTGTGTGTATCACAGAGAGTTGAACAAAGTGACCATCCGGAATAAGTATCCCTTATCGCGGATTGATGATTTGTTTGATCAGCTGCAGGGAGCTTCGGTGTTCTCGAAGATTGATCTCTAGTCGGTTACCACCAGTTGAGAGTGAGGGTCGAGGACATATCCAAGACGGCTTTTAGATCCCGGTACGGGCATTATAAGTTCACAGTGATGCCATTTTGGATTGACTTATGCCCCTGCCGCATTCATGGACTTAACGAACCGGGTATTCCAGCCGTATTTAGACCTGCTTGTTGTGGTATTCATTGATGATATTCTGATTTACTCCCGGAGTGATTTGGAGCATGAGGAGCACTTGAGAATAGTGCTGCAGCTTCTGAGAGAGAATAAGTTGTATGCCAAGTTTAAGAAGTGCGAATTCTGGCTTCAGGAGGTTGAAATTTTTAGGCCATGTAGTTTCAACCGCAGGAGTGGCAGTGGACCCGACGAAGATTGATGCTGTTCGGGATTGACCTAGGCCGACGACGGTTACCGAGGTCCGGAGTTTCTTGGTCTTAGCAGGTTATTACCGTCAGTTTGTGGAGGGCTTTGCGAAGTTCTCTACTCCCCTGACCCGACTAACTAGGAAGGGGACGAAGTTTACTTGGACTGAGCAGTGCCAGCAGAGCTTTGAGGAGCTGAAGATGAGACTGATATCAGCGTCAATTTTAGCATTGCCAGTGATGGGTGATAGGTTTGTGATCTACAGCGACGCTCTCATAGCGGTTTGGGTTGTAAACTGATGCAGCATGGTAGGATAATTGCTTATGCTTCACGACAGCTAAAGGATTACGAGAAGAATTACCCTACGCATGATTTGGAGCTTGCAGCTGTTGTTTTTGCTCTGAAGCTGTGGCGACATTATCTTTATGGGGAGCACTGCGAGATCTACACCGATCACAAAAGCTTAAAGTATCTGTTTACTCAGAAGGAGCTGAATCTGAAGCAACGCCGGTGGTTAGAGTTATTGAAGGATTATGATGTGAGCATCCTGTATCATCCCGACAAGGCCAATGTCGTGGCAGATGCTTTGAGCAGGAGGATAGTGCAGAGTTTGAGTTTGTTGATCACACATCAGGACCTCTTATTGAGCAGATGAGGCGTTTGCAGATTGAGATAGTATCCCCTGGGGTCTCTGCTAGACTTATGTCTATGGTCGTTCAGCCCGCTCTGTTGGACAGGATTAGAGAGGCACAAAGTGAGGACCCCCACTTGACGAGGATTCGAGGGCAGATTCAGACAGAGTAGATAGGGGATTTCTCAGTGGATGCTTCGGGAGTACTGCGGTACAGGGACCGAGCGTGTGTGCTTATGGATTCTGAGATCAGAGAGCAGATTATGAGAGAGGCCCATTATACACCTTGTACCATTCATCCCGGTGGGACTAAGATGTATAAGGACCTCAAGGCACACTTTTGGTGGAATGGATTGAAGCGGGATATTGGGAGATTCGTGGTACACTGTTTAATTTGTCAGCAAGTGAAGGCAGAGCACCGTGTTCCTGCTGCCAAGTTGTAGAGTCTTCCAATCCCCGAGTGGAAATGGGATCACGTCATGATGGATTTCGTCACTGGGCTGCCGAGGGCACAGAGTGGAGCTGACGTGATATGGGTAGTTGTGGATAGACTCACCAAGTCTGCTCACTTTCTACTTGTGTAGGTGACTTGGCCTTTGGAGCGACTTGCTCAGTTGTACTTGGACGAGGTGGTGAGGCTACATGGTGTACCCGTATCGATTGTATCTGATAGAGACCCGAGGTTTGTCTCGCATTTCTGGAGGAGTCTACAGATAGCCTTGGGGACACAGCTCCGATTTAGCACGGCATTCCACCCACAAACCGATGGACAATCTGAGCGCACCATACAGACCCTCGAGGATATGTTGAGAGCGTGCGTCCTGGATTTTGGAGAGGGATGGTACCGGCACTTAGGATTGGTTGAATTTGCGTACAACAACAGCTATCAAGTGAGCATTCAGATGGCTCCGTTTGAAGCGTTGTATGGACGCAAGTGTCGGTTGCCCTTATATTGGAGTGACGTGGGTGAGAGGAGGACTTTGGGACTTGAACTACTGCAGGAGGCAGAGGAAAAGGTCAGACTAGTACGGCGACATCTTGAGACCGCCTAGAGTCGACAGAGGAGCTGTACTGATACTCGACGGCGAGACCTAGAGTTTCAGGTTGGTGATCATGTCTTTTTGAAGGTCTCGCCTTCGAAAGGGGTCAGAAGATTTGGAGTTCGTGGGAAGTTAGTCCCCGTTTATTGGACCATTTGAGGTGCTTGAGAGGGTAGGCCCTGTTGCATACCGTGTTGCTCTTCCACCGTGCCTTGCAGGAGTACATGATGTTTTCCACGTCTCGGGTTTTGAGGAGATATGTCTTTGATTCTTCGCACGTGATTGACTTCACCCCACTGGAGCTCGGTGAGGACCTTGGATACGAGGAGCGCCCGTTGCGGATTCTGGCTCGTGAGGTGAGAGAATTGCGCAACCAGGCTATACCATACGTGAAGATTTTGTAGAGCAATCACGAGGAGCATGAGGCCACTTAGGATCCTGAGACGGTGATGAGAGATACCTATCCTTTCCCCGTTCGAGGCTTCTGGCTGAGGTACGTCTGTTTTTGTTTCTTAGTTTCGGGGACGAAACTTTCTTTTAGTGGGGGAGGATGTGGTGTCCCAATTTTTCTGTACGACCTGTCCGGGTGGTCGGCGGTGAGAAAACACCTATTATCGATGTATCGAGCCCGTTGTGTGTCAAACGGATGCCAAAAACGGACTCAGCGCGCGAAAATGTTGAAAATCAGCTATTTTCGGGCGAAATGGGCCCTCAGGCCGAATTCTTAGTGGGCCGTTCCACGGCCCACTTCTGCGTGCACCGGGACCAGCGAATTTGCGCCTTGGGACACGTGGCGTACAGGGCTTGGCTAGTCAACGCACGCGCGACAGCGCGCGTCTTGCACCGGGCGCGGCTCACGGTGGAACCCGCCAGGCCACGTGTCTCCCGCCCATTGGCGGGCGCAGCGACCCAGCTGGCCTGCTGTGAACCGCGGCCCACGGTTCCCGCCGTGGACCGCGCTGCCACGCGGCACGCCGCGATTGGCGGGCGTGCATGCGCGGGGCGCGGGGCGGGCCACGTGGCGCGTTGTGGGTGTTTCGGGCGCGCACAGTACCGGACCGAGCTGTATTCGGGCGCCCGATTCCTGCGCCCGAATTCGAAACCTCTCTTTTGGTGGGCTTGGGCTATAAATAGCCCATTTGGGCTTCTTTTTTTGAGCTTTTTCTCTGCGATTTCCAGCCTATTTTTCGACAAGTGTTTCTACCCTCGAGTTTTCTTCAATATTTGGGATTTCGGAGATTTTTGGGAGTCTTTCCATCTGTGTTCTTCTCGACATCGCGAGCGTCGACGCGCCTTGGATACCGAGTTTTTTTCGTCGACGCTTCTTCCGCGAGCTCCCCAGGACTGACGGGAGGGAGTTTTTGGCCGATTTTTGCGGCATCGGTTTCACGAGAGGTAGATCTTCGTTTTTCGTATTTTCGCTCCTCTCAGCTTTGGGTTTTTATTGGGGTTTCTGGAACATCTTTGAACCTCTTTTCTTACTACTGGTTTTCTTGGACAGCGGAGCTTGTCGGATTTTTATCCCTGCGCTCGGATATCGAATTTCAGCCTGTGAGGACTCGATCGACATCTACGCTTCGCGAGGATCGCATCCGTATTTTATTGAAATTTTTGGAGATCATCTCGTAGGTGATATTTTGGCTTCTTTCGGATTGATCTTTACACAGATTTGTGATCGTGGGAATTTTTACTTACCGCGGTGTTTGGACTGTATTTTTGTGCCCAGGAGGAGTTTTCTGGTGTTTTTGAGCTCATTGGAATAGTGGGAATCCGAGGATTATCCCCGTTCAGTTTCAGCCCATTTGGACTTTGGATTGACGCGCACTTTCAGGTGGGTTGCTTCGTCTTCAGAACCGGTGGACGGTTCTCTAATTCTATTAAATAGAATGCATGCATGATTGCGAGAGAAGCTAGGAAGCATGCTAGAGAAAGAGAGATGATATTTTTTCTTGTATTGTTATTGAGATCATATCAGCTAATGCTTCATTGTTGTGTTAACAATGTTATTATTGAAACTTGACCTAGCACTTTGTCATATGATGCATGTCAACCAGACTAGTAGAAAACTCCAACTTGGGCTAGTTTATTTATGCTTTAGACACTCCCACATTTATTCTTGTCACCTGGACTTAGAGTTCCTCGCTCGGGTAGTGGGCCGAGTGGTCGGGTGGTCGTGGGATGCATGTTACACTCGTGCCTAGGGGCCGAATGGAGTCTGGTAGCTGTGTTTAGATCAGTACTTGTCTTGGGAGCCGTCTGAGTCGACGGTGGGTCCCGGCTGTGAGGATTTCTAGTCAGTGAGTGAGAGATGTGATGTTTGTTACTGTCGATCTTGTTGATCGTGGATTTGGACTATAGCCTGCATGAGCCACATTGAGCTCGACAGAGATGCGTGGATACTTTCCTCGGTGGGGTCGCGCCCCTCGAGTGCCGCTCCGGAGCTAGGCCTGTTACTTTGCTATCGCGACTTGTCGACGCAGTCCTTCTAGCTGGGCTCTTTTTGGGCAGTCACGGATGCCCTACGTAAGTCCAGTCCTCCATGAATGTAATGACAGTAGGTGGGCGCAGGTTTGACTGGACCCTATGTGGCAGTCAGTGTAGATTGGGTGATTGTATTTTTTTTGAGAGATAGTAGATTTATCATATTTCATCTGTATCACCCCTGGAGCATTTAGATAGAGGCATAGTAGCTGTAGAGTTATATTCGGCCTTCCTTTTTCAGTACTGCATTTGTTATTTTATGCCTCTAGTAGACTTAGTGGGCAGACTGTCGGGCTTGGTGGCGGTACCCACTGAGAACTACGTGACGGTGTAGTTCTCACACCCATGGTTGGTGACTTTTTCTAGGGACATCTTCTCCAGTTTCTGCTGCTCCTGTTGTTGATCCTTTTGACCGAGGTAAGAGAGTCGCGAGCTAGATCCCTACCCCCCGTCTCCAGCGAGAGAGTAGACGTACCCCTTTTGGTGATGTGACAGTACTGTCAGTGATTTTTGTAATGTATTTTGTACTTTTGTTTTGAGAGTTTTATTTTGGAGAGACTTATATATTGTGAGGACCTGGCATATACTATTTGGAGTTGTATGTATTTATTTCTGTAGTTTACTTTTTGCTCTAATATCTATATAGTGGTTAGTATGATCTTTTGCAGATTAGTCGCTTCGTCTATATTGGGCTTCCCGTATGGGCGGCGGATTTGTTGGCGGGCCAGGGGCGCAGTTTCGACGCCGGGGCGTGACACGGTTGAACCCACCGAGGCAAGAAAATCACATAATCCCTCTCCCAGAACTTGGTAACCAAGAAATCATTAGAAAAACCGCCGTATCGCCCCGCCAAGTCGTTCGCTATCAACCCCTGCGGGTAGTGACCAAGATTAGCCAGACCCATGGGGGTTGCAAGCACCGCATGCCGACCTTGCTGTTGACGGGTGTAATAGCACTCCATGAGCGGCACAAAAACTTTCATTGAGTGGGGTCGGAATCTACCCGCTCCCTGCATTCTTCTCCTCCCGTTGGCCCGACAGTCGCGCGCAAAATGTCCGGTTCTAAAGCACCTGATACACCTCACTGGATCCCTACACTCGTGTGCCCAGTGATCGGAAGCGAGACATCTGAAACAATGATTACCCCTCTCCCTCCTCACCAGAGTGCGAACGGTCGCTCTCCACTTAGACGTAGAAGGAGCACCGTTATGTGGAATAGGCTTCAGGAGAGCCTCTTTATAGGACCTCCCTTTCCCAAGAACCGCTGAGGGAGTGGAAATCCCTAGATTCTGCCAGTTCTTCACGTCCCTCACACGATGTTCCTTCGCATTGTCACCGCCCGCCGGGGCTCCGAGATCATTGTACCCTGTTGAAGATTCAACATCGAAGAGACATCACCTAGACAAAGGCCTACCCACATGATCCGCCAAGGTAATCCTTTTTCTTATCCAATGCTTTCTTGTCTTCTTGTCTGAGGCAACTTCCCCCACCCTGATATTCTTGGATTCCTTAGCAGAATCGAAAAGGTACGCAATACCCCCTCGTGCAACTTCAGAATCTGCTTTTGTTGTCTGGTAACAGGCTTTGACTCCTTCCCCGTCCCTCCCCCACCGGTCACCTTTCAGCGAGATGGCTCCTTGAGAGATTCCTTAGTGCCAATACCCCAGTCACCTTTCTGCAAGATGACTCCTTGAGAGATTCCTCAGCACCCCGTCCCTTCATCCCTGTCTTCTCAAGCGACACTCCGGTAATACAAAGGTGTTACTTTTCTCTCTTTCTCTTAATAATATTCCAAAATTTCTTTAAATTCTTTACTCAAAATTTTGAAATTATCAGTGCTGCTAAGCAAAAGAATAATTAGCTAGGAAAGTGGCAGAAATGCATTACACTAATTTTGTAACTAATTGGCATATTACATTACTATAGGTAAGGAGGTTTTATCATTTTGACATCAGGAGGAATGGGTACTTGTTGACAATAAAATTCGACCGTTGAATTTTTAGGGAAAATGATGATCTGAACTGTTTATACTTTAAAAAGAAGATAAACTTGAATCAGAAAAGGTAGATCTTAGCCGACGCATCAAATAATTAACCTTAGCCATATATTCTAAGAAAAGAGAAAATTGCAAGAGAAAATTGTAAAATTTGGTCTAGATTCGGTAGGATTTGATTTTGAATTTCAAAGACTATAAATACCCCCTAAAGAGAAGAGAAGAGAAGAGAAGAGAAGAGAAGAGTAGAAGGGACAATCAATCATTCATTCAACAGAAAACTCGAAAGCTCAAAATATCTAGAAAGAGAGTAGGTAGATAGTTTTAGCTTTCAATAATTTACGGAAGTTTTAGTTCGAGGGCAAGCTAAGTAGCTAGATAGATTTAGTTTTTTCTTTCGGCAATTTTCTCTTTCGATTTCGGCAATAATTCAAATTATTGGTCGAAATCATAGTTTTTTTTGGGGATGCAGCAATCTGATCGAATCGATCCACTTCTGAAGATACAAAATTCAGCTCGTTCCAAGCAGGTACTTTAAAAGATCAACTCCGTGTGTAGAGCCTAAGTCGAATTGCTTGCGTTTTCCTTCATTATAATTTTACTTTTGGTCAATAAAACTCAAATTTTATTTTTCAGCAAATTTTTATTATTTGGCCGAACGTTTTTGACCGAACAGTACTTCATTAGTGAAAACAATGTAAACGAACGGCCAATTCTTGGTTATGCATCTCAAATCATACCACTAATTGAGTTACAATGTTTTCTTCTAAAGTAAATATTGGGAATAAAAGAAAGTGATGCATGAAGTGCCAATAAATTTGTAGTGCGCAAATACACTTACCAACTAGGTACAAGAAATACTTTCCCTTATTCTTAAGTAACGACATAAATGTTTGGAAGTTCGGGAACTCAGATTTTAAATTTAAATGTTTGAGAATCAAAATAAATGTGACTAAAAATTGAGGGACTAGTAATGCAATTTGCCCTTGTATTTTCCAAAAAAACTTTGCACAAACAGGATCCAGGTCCAGGATAGAGATCTATGGGTTTTTTTTTTTTTTTTTTTTTTTTTTTTTTTTTTTTTTTTTTTTTGAAAAAAACTTTAATGAAAGCCCATATACCCATATATTGCCCAAACCCAATACAATTGGGCCGATTACAGACCGGAGTGGGTTGTAACTAATGTGTTAATAGTGAAAATGGAGTGAAATTAAGTAATTAATTAATTAATATAGGGATCATCTTGACTCCTATCCAACCAAAACTCAAAGAGAAAAAAGCCAACCGACTGTGTCGTTCGGTTTCTACTATGTTGAGCCGAGGGCTCGGTGTTAGATATATGTTCTAAAAGTTAATCTGGTCGACACATATATTCTTTCTAAGATATAAATTTGTATTTGACATTTTACATTATGAATTTAGTTAGATTTTTTTTTCCATTCATATTGTATATGTGTCTATGAATCGTCCAGAAAATTAATAAGATGATGATACATATTCTTAAGAGTTGAGAGTTTGAGACATATATCATTAGTGATTAATTCCTAAATGCTCCCGATCAATGGATCATCATGGGGACAGTGATTAATCAGGTAAGATTGGTGCACAGGTCGCTTCCCTTTTAAGGTAGACGAGTCTCGAGTCAACAGTGTGGGGACACTAGAGCGAATGTGTAGATGGTTGTTGGAGAACAAGGGTACCGAGCGTGACCATCACGAGAAGTCAATTGGATATCTACTCACTCGTCAGTGACTTACTCGATGTTGCAGTAGTGTGACTGGTCCTTTAACCAGCGGTGCCTCAGCTATTCACAGTGGGGTTACTGTAGTTTGACTGTACATATACTTGATCCCTAGCCATTTGGGTCCATGCGGTGCATGTTGGCTGCAGTAGGTTCGTTGTAAGAATAGGGTGTGTACCTATATGGAATCTATCGTTCTTAGTAGACAAGGGAGTTAGTCCTATGTGATCCTTGAGACCGAGTTTAGAAGACCTTGGCCAGGGTAGAGTAATAACAGAAAAGGGTTTTCGATATTAAAAACTCGAGTCGAATAAATTTGTCATATGACAGATGGTGGGGTTCGATGAGCAATTCCACGACCTTTGTCTAGTCGAGACTCCTGACATAAGGATTATGTTACACGTTAACTGCACCTAGAGATTCAGTATTCCATTCTACTGGAATGTCACTACATGCTGCTAGACGTCACTGGTGGATTGTGGGACTCACGAGAATTATCTGGATGAACAATAATTCTTATTGGGTTGAGTTGGAATTATTCTGACCCACTAAAAAGAGCTTCGGTCATATTGTTGATGGTGATCACAATATATTCCACTACGAGAAATAATAGAATCTATGAAATCACACACATAAGAGATTATGACTGATCGGATAGTTTGATCGCGATTTTTGAATCGTTTGAGAACTTAATTATCAATATGTTAATAATTGGACTAATTTGTAATTATTACAAATTAAGAATATTAAAGTGCAAATATTGCTAGAGAGGACTTACTAATAGTTAGTGAGTTGTGAGAGGACTTAAGTGCAAATATTGCATTATTGATTTGATTTGATCAAATTAGAATAGAGTTCAAGTCGAATTAAATTAGGATTTAATCGATTGAATCGATTAGGGATAAGATAAATTTAAATATAATTGTAAGTTTATCTCAATGATGATTATCTTAATGATTATAAAAGGGATTATAAATATCACTCTTTATACGTATGAGTTTTCTTTAAGAAAAAGTGAAAAAGACAAAAAGAAAATCCTAGTCATTTTTTTTTTCTCATCTTTCTCTTTTCTAAATATCCATGATTGAAAAAGAAGATTCTATGCAAGGGAACTAGCACTCCGGTGAGAACTTCGATCAGATCGACAATCTCGTGTGGATACCCGTAGAGGCCAGACGCGTGTGCGGCTTCAAAAAAACCAAATTTCACGATCATCACATTGCGGTGTAGATCTCCCATCTCAAATGTGAAGATTAGATCTTCCTCTTTTTAGTTTAATCTTAAATGCATGAGGGATCATATTTTGCGTGGTTTTGAGATTGTATCTCAAGTTTTTGAAATCTTCATTTATTTGATTTTCTTTTCCGCTGCGTTTAATCTTGCGCAAAATTCTAACACTCGGTCATCTATCTCTTTTGTAATCGAACCTTTTAGATGAAATAAAGTTATTATTTTGGTGTTTTATCCCTTATACTCCGATATTATGCATTCTTTCGCTTCCTTTTATTAAGAACGAATGGGACCGACCGTTCCGTTCGGATTGAGCGTGTCTTGCCTATTCGGCGGGGTGTCTGTGCGTGCTCTCGAACCGATCAATCGGCGATTTCAGAGCTTGACATACTATCTAATGTAGGTTGAGAATCTTGAGTACATCGATTGAGTGGATTTGTGACATAGATGTCGTGTGGTATTAGATGTCTTGTTGAGTATTGTGCATATGATTGAAGTTTGTAAGAGCCAAATGAGCTCAATTCGCATACGCTTATGGGGGTCGCAACCCTATAGCCTAGTCCTCCGGAGGTATACCATATGATTATGACTTGCTTTACTATTTTGATAGTCGATTGGGCGACAGGTGTAAGGTACAGCTCGCATTGCGAGATGCTGATCACGGTCCATGAGGCTTGGCGCAGGCTAGGACCGAACCTTGAGTAGGTCAACTAGAGATTGGGTAAAAAGTTGCTTTTGGGCCATATGAGCCATATTGATACATATCTTGAGAGTCGATTAGGCGATGAATGAAAGGCACTGTCACGCCCCAGAACCACCGATTGATCTGTTCAGAAGCACGTACAGATTTCCCGGCAAACGGGCAAGCCACGCTCCACCCGAACGAAACGGTCAGTCCAATCACGCTTAATTAAAAGGAAGTGAAAGGATGCACAATATCAGAGTACATGGGATGAAATATCAAAATATAATTTTATTACATCTATCGGTTCGATTACCAAAGGAACAAACAATCGAGCCCTTGGCTCAACAAAACAACAATCGAACGACGCAGCACAGCGGACAGCCGGATAGACTCCTAGCTCCACTACTCGACCATGTTCTTGCCGCGATCACGAGCCTCACCAATTGATCCGACACTTGAAATGAGTAAACTATAGAGTGTAAGAACTGATTAAAGTTCACAGTAAGTTCAACCACTGAGAAAGAATATTCTACACTTACTTGATCTACAGGAGCCATCTACAAAGTCAAACAGAGATAAGACAAGCAGATAAGAAAATCAATAAGGTTAAAGGAACGCTCCAGATGCCTCACCTACACCCAACCGAAACCAAACCCTCGGCTTAGATCTGCCGAGCTCAATCACTTGCGCAACAATCGAAACGGGTCTTACCTCCCTGATCGGTTGACCTGTATGAGCCCTAAGAAGAGGTCGAATCCTCGAACTGTACTCCCATCGGTGACCCATACATTCATCTGGCGGAGTCGGTTGACCGTTCGCTCCTCAAATTGGTCATAGATGCCAAGTGGGGCGCCGAAGAGTTTCGTACTCACGCTACCTGGTAAAACAAACCGACCACCAGGAGAGCCGAGACCCAGCCCACGTCACTCCTCAGTGGGTA
The DNA here is from genome assembly GCA_029168755.2 of Tillandsia fasciculata. Classification (NCBI taxonomy): domain Eukaryota; kingdom Viridiplantae; phylum Streptophyta; class Magnoliopsida; order Poales; family Bromeliaceae; genus Tillandsia; species Tillandsia fasciculata. The sequence goes on from CM054952.1 coordinate 5,886,822, forward strand.
TTCCACCACATACTGCGCATCGCTTGGAGAACCGAGACCAAACCCCGTCATCCTCTGGTAGATCTTTCATTATAATTAAACGAATGGGAGGCTGGGTTACCCACGTCACCACACCCATCGTTAGCTCTGTACACCCGTTTTTTGAGAAGTCGAAAGTATCGACCTACTCCTCAGTCAAGCGCTCTCACGCCACACAATAGCCCAAAGGCCAACTACCCAGCTCACAACATATCAGAGTACTTGCTTCTAGTCTTTCTTAGGCTACTTCTGTGACATCCCAGAATTTGGATTACTCCTATATATAAATAATATAATATGACTAAATCTCTTAACTCCGGTATAGTATTTTGCGTGGTAGTAAGACCCAAGAGGTTAAGAGGGTTGAGCGTGCTAGAGCTTGAGTAGTTCTAGGATGGGTGACCCCCTGGGAAGTTAGGGTGTCACAATTGGTATCAAAGCCAATCACCAGCCGAAAATATGAGATGAGTCTCGGCTGAGCTAGGGTTATATAGCAGGTAGAGCGCGGCTCCCCGACTAATGACTGTTGCGGGTGGAGTGTAGCTCCTCACAAGGTCGGCTAAGGCTAGCAAGACGAGTCTCACATCGCCTGGTACTTGTGAGTATGCTTGAGCCTGACGTGGACGTCTGGGCTTAAAAGGGGGAAGAATGTGACAACCCGAAATTTAGATTAGTCCTATATATAAATGATATAATAGGACTAAATCTCTTAACTCGGCTATAGCATTTTGGGTGGTAGTAAGGTCTAAGAGGTTAAGAGGGTTGAGCGTGCTAGAGTTAGAGTAGTTCTAGGATGGGTGACCTCCTGGAAAGTTGGGTCGTCACAACTTCTAAGACAGAGTCTACCACTCTCATACTCAACCGAATTCCCGGTTCAACAACCCTATGGTTCTATCCTGAGGTCCATAAGCAAAAAATCCAAGCATAGGGTCACTAACCTCTATGGTTCCAAAACCTTAAGGCTCAGGGAGTTCAACAAAAGACAAAGCTCAAGACAGTAGACAAGGTAAGAGATCACCCTTGCTTGATAATAGCCCCTACCTCTGTCTGAAGAACTGTTGAAGGTTGCAGTTGGTTGCTTGAATCGCCGAAGAACGCTCCTCCAGGCACGAGCCGATTCGAGGAAGAGGTCATGAAACTCTACAATATGCTGAAGATTTTCGATCTTCGGCTCGAGCTACCCTCTCACAACATTCGACATAGTTTCATCTTAGTAGAGTTACTCTTAATACTATTTATAGGGGAAACTAGTTGAGTACGAAGAAGACAGAAGTGACTGGGTGGCACTAACCAGGCAGCATGACAAAGTGGAGTACCCGACACGTCACCCCAGCCATCCTCATAATAACAAGCCCCAGTGTCATTGTAGTTTTCGATGGCTGTCCCATCACCAACAGGATCCGTTGACTTACGTATGAGCCGATCGCGCTGGTATGAACCGAGATGTTGTCCACACATTGCTTCAAGGCATTCGGCTCATCTCAAGTCGGTTCGGCTCACCACAACTGATCACGGGCACAGCTCGCGCTGGCGGGGTGCTAAACACGGTCCATGAGGCGTAGTACAGGTAGGGCTATACCCTATGTGAGTCCTCGGAGTTTGATTGAGTATCCCTGAGTCCCCAAAGATTAGGTGAGAATCTATGAGTTCCTAAAGATTGAGTTAGTATCCTTGAGTTCGTAGAGATTTAGTGAGTATCTATGAGTCTCTAGAGATTTGTTGAGTATTCCATATTGATGCATATCTTGAGTGTTGATAGGGCGACGGTGTGAGATACAACTTATACTGCGAGGTGCTGAATACGGTCCATGAGATATAGTACAAGTTGGGACAATACCCTAAGTGAATCCCCGAGAGATTGAGTATGTGATTACAATTGACTAACTTGTGCCAATTTGATACGTAGTCAAGTTTGAGACATGAACTGTTCTACCATTTGTAGCATGTGTGGGTCTCTGTGTGGTGTAGAGTGAATATTCTCTATAGTAGAGTATAGACAGATTGGGTGATGAAATAGTCAGTAATATATAATAATATTATATGATAGATTTCATTACCACATGTATAGAGAGGCATGAGTATAGCGTTATTTTTATGCACGTAGTATGTATGTATATGTATATATATATATATATATATATATATATATATATATATATATATATATATATATATATATAGTTCGGTTACTATGCTATCGATAGCACCAAGTATTTAGTGCTATCAAAATTTTTACCGTCAGATTAACCCCTTTGATTATTTTTATCCGTTGGATTATACTATTTTCCCAACTACCCATTAAACCCTAGGGGCCTACTATCATTCCAACTACACATTTCCTAATCCAAGGGTCAAAAACTTAATAGCACCAATGACTTGGTGCTGTTAATAGCATTCCAGCCTTGCTCTCTCTCTCTCTCTCTCTCTCTCTCTCTCTCTCTCTCTCTCTCTCTATATATATATATATATATATATATATATATATATAATATATATATATATAATTAGGCTAGAATACTATCGATAGCACCAAGCCACTAGTGCTATCAAGTTTTAGCCGTTAGATGAAAAAATATACGGTTGAGATTATAGTGGTCCCCTAGGGTTTACTAGGTGGTTGGTTTGAATAGTAAAAATCTTAGGGGACCACTATAATCCCAACGCATATCTTTTTATCCAATGGCTAAAAACTTGATAGCACCAATTGTTTGGTGCTATCGATAGTATTCTAGCTGGACTATATATATATATATATTATATATATATATATATATATATATATATATATATATATATATATATATATATATATATATGCTTATTTTAATTATAGTTTACTTTATATGCTTATATTTATAGTGCTTATTTTGAACCTGATGGATTGGGCTTCTCACTTGGGTGGCCGTACCCACTGAAAATTATTTTTATAATTTTTACCCCGTGTTTAAGATCCAGCTAAGCTGGCAGTGATAGAAAGAGCACACGACGTAGCTCCCTAACTAGAGACCCTATCATTTTCAGTGTACGTAGAGATTATATTCGATAGTTTTTTGTTAAAGATAAAAGAAATGTAAGTGCAAAAATTGTAATAATATTTTGGATTGTAAAAAAAAAAAAAAAAAAAAAAAAATGAAATGTAAATGTATTTAATGTAATGAATGCAAGTAATAGAATAAATATTTTATATTTTCTATATTTTTCTTTCGCAATCCGGATATGAACTTTATTTTTGATTGGAACTCGATCGCTAAATTGTACAGCTTGTGATGTCTTAAGCGAACAAAAAAAAATTATGCCAATTGGGCGAATTTATGCACGTATCCGAAATGATCAAATTACCCGTCTCAAAATGTACTGTAGGGTGTACATATTCGAGGATCTAATTTTTATTTTTTATTTTTAAATTGTATTAAAATAATAATAATAGAACTAGTGAGCAAATATAAATTTTAGATTATCTAGAATATATATTAATATTAATTATTTTATAATGTATATATAATATTGCTCATAAAATATACTATTTAGGCATTAGTTATATGTGACACACACGTAGTTGAGACAAAACGACGGTATATTGCTCGCTAATACTGGCCTTTTTAAGCATGTACTACGACTGCTTTTCCGGACTAGTCAGAATAGAACGGAATAAATACTTACGCAACAGCGGCAACTTCATGCGAAAGCACTTAGACGTGGTGGTCGTGGAATAAGCTATAAGCCATACGTTATTCCACCACAACTTTCATATTTTGAGACCGTCAATTTTTATGATTCAAACGCATATACAAATACGTCAAACGAATAGAATCTCTCTATTTTCGTCAGAACGGTGATATATTTTAATAGTACAGCATACACGAGATTGATACATGTAATATCATAGTATAATTACTAAACTTGAAATTTTAACCATATCAAAAATTTATAAAATTGATACATATAAAACTAGAATGAATGTCAATTGCAATTTACATCAATTTTTTTTCTAAAATATAACAAGTTAACTCTAGTACAAAATGGGCACATGTAGACCTCGCTAGATTTATTAGTACTCCGCGAAATTTTTGTCACGATCCCGCGTTTCACTGGACTATAGAAAGTAAGAATTACAAATAATTTTTAGCGAGTGTAACCATCGAAAAACATGCTCTATACTCACTTGAACTAAAGAAAGCATTACTAGCGAGAGAATATTAATAACAAATATTTCTATACTAATATGCAATTTAAATAATTACACTATTAGAGTTCATATGGATAGAATGTCACTATACTACTATGCCACCATGTCACTAGGCCACTATACCACACGGCTACTATGTTTAATCATTGGTGCTAACCATTAATTCTAAAAGCTCGAACTGTTAGAAATACACAACCAATTCACTTAAAGCGTAGAAATACAGCGCCCACGGGTCTCGACCGGACTCAACCCATCTTGATGTTGGGTCTATTATTGGGCCTCTTGCCTTTAGATTTATTGTGGATCACAACCCCACTAAACTTTTTAGACTCACCCTGCTTAACTTATTAGTCTCATGAGTCTATACCGTGCAGAAAGTTGAACCATTTTTACCCTAAGTTCAAGACTTTAGGGTTGACACTAATTTGTTCGCTTGTCACACATAACTTAGAATTCATTTGCCTTTATATTTTCACCTTGGATTTTACCTAAGTTAGATGCCATTTATATTAATCTATATCAAGATTTTCTCTTTTATATAAATGCAAGGCATAAAGTTTGTGCTCTTTTCCTCTATGTAGGTCTAAACCTTAAATTATGTATCAAACTTAAGAATGCATCTTAAATCCTCTACTTACTCACTAATCATACTTCTAAATCAAGAAAAGTAATGGCGTAAGAAAGAGATAACCCTTTCAGTGATATTCCCCACCTTAACTAGCTTTTTTTCAAAGGATGAGCTTGATCTCTTGAATTCTAAAGAAAAATGCTAAAAATAGGTTCAATACCTTTAGTAACAAAAAAAACTCTCTTTTAAAATCCAAAAAAATAGTGGTTGATACCTGTGACCCGAGTTCGAAGCCTAGTTGCTTCATATTTCTAGCTAAGTTTATTTCAAAAATAAACGAAGCGTGTAGCATGCTACGTTTCTCTCAAAAAAAAAAATCCAAAAATTCAAAACCCTAATATTTTCCAATTCACCTCTCTCTTATAGCAAGCCAAAATGTAGGAGAGAGGAGTCCTTCTTTGTCACGCCCCGGGGTCGAAACTGCGACCCTCGCTCGCCAACAGATCCGTCACCTATACGGAAAACCCCGCATAGGCGAAGCGTCCAACCTGTAAGGATAAAATTACAGCTAAACAGATATCAGAGCTGGAAAGTAAACTGCTGTAAAACTAAAATCCAATCACTGTACAACTGGAAATAAAAATACAATATCCATCTCCTAAAAATATTCATCATAGATCATCCTCTGATACAACATCTAAGAGCCCAAACGGGGAGATAAACTAAAATAATAATACATCAATGTACACGCTCACAGTACAAGTTAGATCTTCACAATACAACAGTCTCTTAAAAGTAAAAAAGTAAACAATTTGACTGACTGTACTATAGATCTCCAATAAGATGGTACAGCTACTCTCCAAGGACAGGTAGGGATCTAGCTCGCGACTCCCTCGCCTCAATCAGCAACAGAAGGACCAGCAACTCTCGCAGAAAACTCTGCAAAATAAAGAAGAGGAAAGAAAAGAGGGAGGGGGAGAACCCCCAACGGGTGTGAGAATTACACCAACACGTAGTTCTCAGTGGGTACTGTCACCAAGCCCGACGGTCTACGACTAAGTCTACTAGAGGCATAAGATAACAATATAGTAAAAACTAAATAAGAAAAGCTGGAGATACTCTACAGCTACCATGCCTCTATCTAAATGCTCAATAAGTGATACAGATAAAAAATATGCAACCACTTGCATCCAAGGTGCCCAATCGACCCAATCGAACTGACTGCCACATAGAGTCCAGTCAAGCCTGCGCCCACCTACTACCACACATCCACAAGAGGACGGAATTTACGTAGGGCATCCCAAGCGGACGATGTCGACAAGTTGCGATACTAAAGTAATAAGCCCACTCCGGGCGGGGCACTCGAGGGGCGCGACCCCACCGAGGAAAATGTATTCGCGCATCTTTGTCAAGCTCAAAGTGGCTCCTGCAGGCTATAATCAAAATCCACGCTCACTCTTAGAACGGAAGGACTCAAGATCCTCAAACATCTCGCACAACGGTCGGAGCATTCTCAACGACCCAGCTAATATGCTCTCACGAATCTCGAGACACAAGCGAACTCAACCAACTCGTGGCACTAAACTCACTGGCTAGAGATACTCCCCAGCCGGGACCACCGTCAACCCAAACGGCTCCCAAAACGAAACACCCAACTCGTCACGCTAAAAACACAGGCTGGAGGTACTCCACAGCCGGGATCGACCCACAACTCATGGCTAACAAAACTAGTCGGACGACACTCAACGACCCGGGACCACCGTCTACCCAAACGGTTCCCGACAACACTGACCGGAAGATACTCAATGGTCCGGGATCACCGTCTACCCTACGGCTCCGAACAACACTAACACTGGTATAAACTCAGCTACCAGACTCCACTTGACCCCCAGGCACGAGTGCAACAATGTCCCACAATAACCTGACCACTCGGCCCACTACCCGGGCGAGGAAACTCTATGTCCAGGAAATGATGCATAGTGTGGGATGTCTAAAGCATAAAAGAACCTAGCCCAAATGAAGGTTCTCTACTAGCTTGGTTAAACATGTAACATATGACGGGGTGCTAGGTCAAGTTCCAAATAATAGCATTTAATAACATAATATAAATAGGAAAAATTAGCCAACAGTAATCTCAATATCCTCAAACAGAACATTATCTCTCACAAGTATGCTTTCTATCTCATTTAGCATAAGGTGAACATAACCATTTTAATCTATGAGTTATTTCAAATGTACCCAACATGTACAATAAATCAAGTAAGCCTCAAACCACATGAATTAAACCATTTCTCATACTTACATCCCAATCTTATAGGTTGTACAATAAATTATGCTTGCTATCAATCACATAGGGTAACACTTCCCTTGGGTAAGCTTTCAGTAGTCATAATCATGAATATCCAACCTAACATAAATGCTTCTCTTGCAATTTCTCATAACAATACCATTACTAAGCTTACCTCTCAACCATATAAGGTACACTAAACATGCATGTATTCTATCAGATAGAATTAGAGAACCGTCCACCGGTTTTGGAGACGAAGCAACCCACCTGAATGCGCATGTCGATCCTAAGTCCAAATGAGCCGAAACTGAACGTAGATACTCCTCAGGTTCTCACGATTCCAACGAGTCCAAAAATACCCAAAAACTCTTCCCGGTCACTGAGATACAAGCAAAACATCGTGGTAAGCACAAATCTTCAAAATCACAACTCTGTAGAAAATCAGTCCAGAAGAAGTCAAAATACCACCTTCGTATGTCCTCTAAATATTTCAATAAAAATACGGTTGCATTTCTCTCGAAAAGTATATGTCGATCGAGTCCTCACGGGCTAAAATCCGATAACCAAGCACCGAGATAAAAATCCGACAAGCTCCGCTGTCCAGAAAAACCAGCAGCAGGAAAGGGGTTCAAAGATGCCTCAAAAACCCCACCAAAAACTCAAAACAGAGCAATGTGATCAGCACAAAAATCGAAGGCGTACCTCTCGTTAACACGCTGCCACAAAAATCAGCTCAAAACTCCATCGGAGTAGCCCAGGGGAGTTCGCGGACTGAAGTGCGACGGAAAAAGCCACCGAAAGAGGAACGTCCAGTGCGCCGAATTGCAGAAATCGTCGATGTCGTGGCCTCCAAAAATTCCCAAGATTCTACAGAAGGTGGGGGACTAGCAGAGGAACAACCCTGTCAAAAGGAGCTCAAAAAGACCTCCAAAGCTCGAAAATGGAGAGGGGAAGTGGATTAAAATAGGCTAAGTGAATCAATTGGCTAAATCACACACGGGCTCCACACGCGATCCGGCCAAAATAGGAAACAGCAGCGCCCGCCAATCGTGGGCATCGCATGTCCCGCTCCATGCCGCAGCGAAGGAAGGCCGCTCGTGAGGCGCCGCGTGTCCCGCCCCTGCGTACGGGCGGCTGGCGCGCGCCCAATTGCGAGGCGCCTCGTGGCGCCCGCGTCGTTGACGCGGTCGTCGCCCGCGTGTGCACGCTAATTAGCGCCGCTGATTGCGGTGAATCACAAGCCGCCACTTGGCGACCTGCGGCGCCAGCTGTGCCCGGTGCATGCCCACTGGCTCGTGGACCGGCCCGCTACGAATTGAGCCCATTTGGCCCAAATAGCCAATTTTCACCGTTTTCGCACGCTGAGTCTATTTTTGACGTCCGTTTGACGCACAACGGGCTCAGTACACCAATAATAGGTGTTTTATCACCGCCGATCACCTAGTCAAATCGCACAGGAAAAAAAAAATCGGGACACCACATTCTTCCTCATAGAGCTTCCTCTTGAAGCTCTCCACCGTTTTCTTGCTCTGAGCGAGATCAAAACCTACCTCTGATGCTCATCCAATTGTGGACTCTCCTTTGTCTAGAGAAAAAAAGGAAATGAGAGAGTGAGGCAGTGGAAATAAGGAATTGGGTGAGCTTCAACCGAAGGTTGGGGTGCTTTATTTGTGTTGTAACAATTACAACTTAGTTCACAACTTCACTTAATTGCAAATAGACCCATCTTTCAGTCTGCGCCAACTTTCGGACTCCTGTAAGAGGATTCAGGCATCCGAATCACCGTAAGTCACTATTTATTCGAGCTTCTCCGACACCAGCAGGACATTTTGAGCGTCTGAAATATCGGACCTTCGCACTGGGGGTGCTCTCGGGTTGAATGTCCGAATGAGAACTCTGAGCGCTTGCCTGAGTGTTCGAAAGATCACTCTTTTGCGTGACCCCCACTCTAGGATTGGAGTCCGAATTCTCTTATAGGAGTTCTCAAATAGGATCCGAATTCAAATCCGGGCACCCGATATTTGTTTCGAGCGTCCGAATGTAGTCTAAAACTCAGACTTCAGCTGTTCGAACTTTGTTTTGATTCGAACTCATTTCAGTTCGATCCAAACTCATTCCAAACTCTTTTAATGGCATTGTAAGCATGTCTAGCATGATTAAATCCACACTTTGTCAATTTTGGCAAAGCCTGTGCACTACATCCATCCTTTCTGAAAATGAGTTTCATCTGCGAAACTAAACTTGTCACACCCCGGGTGTAAACTAGAACATGTACTCGTCAACAGATCCGGCGTACACACGAAATTTTTCATACACACGAAGCATCGGTAACCTGCTTAGATATATAATATGTACAATAAAAGAGTATAGTTACAGAGCTGAACTAAAAGAACTATATAATATCTCAGACTAGAAATATGATACAAGTGTAGAGATACAATAAACTCCCATTTTACCAAAATGATACATCCAGCTGGCCCAAGCCAGACCTCAAAATAAAAGAGTACTACAGTCTGAGTAAAGAGGGTACATCAAAAGTTCAGCTATCTCTCAGTCTCACATGAGATCTATCTACTTAGCGATCCCCTTACCTCGATCAGCCGCCGAAGGCCTGGCAGCTCCAGCAGAAGACTCTGCAAAACAAAGGGAAGAAAAAGGGAAAAACAACAATGGAGGTGAGAACGACTAGTAAACCAGTAGCCTCCCCCTATGGGTAAAGCCTCAAACTCTGACATACCCACTAAGTCTGCCGGAGGCTAGGAATGAAGTAAAGTGGTAAGCTGGAATAATATGCTGATAAGGGAATAACCATTACTATGCCTCTAATGTGATACTGAATGACAACGACTGTATATATGCATCAATGACCAATAACTGCCCAAAACAACCCAATCCAAGAACCGATACACGACTGGTACTGCCTGCTCTGCGGTTGAACTCTAGAATCAAATAGCGGGAGCGGCACACGACCGAATCCCTCGATAACCAATAGACCGGCACACGACCGGTAACAAGCCTACCTCCGGAGTGGCACTTGAGGGGAGCGACCTACACGAGTAAAGTAACCATAACACAAGTATCTCGAAATAGCAGGATTGGATCATGACTATGCTCAAGTGAGAAAAACCCATCCATTGAAGAAAGCCCTAATCTGATGCAAAAGTAAACATCCGGTCAACCGCCCAAGGTCCGCGGTTGCCGCAACACCCCACAAATCCCACGACTAGTACAATCTCGACTACACTATCCCAACCCCCCTGCACGAACCTGAGTAATCATGAATCATTCCTCTGAATAAAGGAGAAATAGAGTAAACGTAGTTTCTCCTAAGTCAAGTCCCAATATAATAGTGTAGTAATAAATAGTGGTCTATCTAGATGTCCATGCAAACATGTAAGTATTTTCAAGAAAGATAAAAGAAAGAGTATCATGTAATAATCTCCTAAAGGAATAACTCATCAGGTCATAATCACCATCCAACTATACATGCCCATAAAATCATCAAGTAGTATCCTCACATAGGATATGTCATCTTGTCCGATCGATTAATCAACTTTTATGAAAGGCAAAGTGCTAGCATGGCATGTTGATAAATCACCACTATAATATACCAATCCCATATAGATGGACTAATAATTAATCAGAATATTTAATCATGTATGATCTCCAATAAGGTGGCAAACCGATAAACAATAAGTCTGGGGTCTCTCTAATAGCCCTAGTGGGTAAATCGTAGAAAGAGGTAAGCAACAACCATCCACCTGGATGTGCACGTCGGTCCAAAGTCCAAAAGTGCTGAAACTTAGCAGGTGCGATCCTCAAGTTCTCACGATTCCGACACACCAAAAATCATCAGAAAACTCCTCCCGGTTGCTGAGATATAAGCCGAACATCGTGATAAGGTCAAACAGTAATTTCTTTCACATCTGTCCATAAAATAGGAAATTACCTCTTGGAGATGCCCTCTAAGAATTCCAACAAAAATACGGTTGTGATCCTCTCAAAGCGTAGATGTCAATCGAGTGCTTAAACTCCCAGTTCTGACAACCGTAGCTCAAGAAATTGCAAGATTACTCCTCCGCTGTCTAGAAAAGGTATCGCAGAAAAAGGGGGGGTCTAAAGAAGATGCACAAACTCCCATAAAAACTCAAAACGGAGCAGAGCGATGAGTATCAACATCGAAGGCCTACCTGTCCCGGAGACGTTGCCGCAAAAATTGGCGAAAAACACCAAAAGGTGAGCTCAGGGGAGCTCTCCGACGAAAAGTCGACGAAAGAAACCGATGTTGAAGAAACAGCGCGACTCTCGAAATCAAGCAGGGAAAAATAGCAGATGATCTCCAAAAAATCTCTAAAACCCCAAAAATTGAAGAACACTTGATGTAGAATCTCACCGTGAAAATTGCCCCTCAATTAGAATCGCAGATCCCTAAAAAAAATGGGTCCCAAAAATAAATCAAAATGGCCTATTTATAGCCAAGCCATTCGGGCTCCACACCAAATCCTTGGCGAAACAGGAAACAACAAAATCCACTACTCGGGTTGCACCGCGTATGCCAAAACACGAAACAGCGGTGCAAGTCTTCTAGAAATGCGCCATGTGTCCCCCACGCGGTTCACGTGGTCCACGCCCCCGGTGTACACGCCGGGTCTTCCGAAAAGTGTCGGCCAATCACACGACGCCACGTGTCACGGCCGCGGCCTCCTCCTTAGAACACTGTCCAACTAATAGAGTTACTGTTCCGGCGTGAACAGTAACTTTTTGGCGCCAAATTCCAAAAAATGCAAGTAAATAGCTCATTTTGATCGTTTTCGCGCGCTGAATCCAAATCCGCTGTCCGTTTTGCCAAATTCCCATCCGAAATTTTGCCGGAGGTCCCCGGAAAAGCCAATTTGATCCGATTTTCACACCGGGTCCATTTCTAAGGTTCGATTTTGACACTAATAGCTCCGTTACACCGTGTAAGCCTCCTGTAGTCGCTGCTAAAGCTGCAAAAGCTTCTGCAGAAGTCCGGATCATCACAAAACTTTCATACCTCAATTTGGATCTCCGAATAGGTTAGGGAAACACTCTCGTTTAGTGCTTTCAAGCTCCCAGGTAGCCTCTTGCTCCTCATGGTTGCTGTCACACTCCGAGACCGCCAATTTGATCGATTTAGGCACGCCAACAGACCCGTCAATCAAGCATGACCTCTCTATAACCTGAAAGAAATAGTAACTATCTCAAACACATATGAGTACAATGAGATATACGAGAACATCGAAATGAAACTGAACTAAATAATCAACTTTAAATATAAACACAATTGTATAAAGATGAAATTATAAAGTATTAGAATGAACATTTAAATACATTGCTAATTACAATTTCTCTTTTCTTTTCAGTTTCCTCACTTAAAAATACAATGTTCACTCTGTGACAAAATGGCACTCTAGACTCTCTGGGTCATCTACTCAGCTGGGCTCTTTCCCCTATCGCTTGTCTCATAGACGGTATCTGAATCTACAAAAAGTGTAAACCACGGGGTGTGAGAACTACAAATAGTTCTTAGTGGGTTCATCCACCGAGAAATATGCTCTACACTACTTGGTCCTATGAAAGCATTAGTAGCACAATAATAAGAAAAGCGGTAAAGTCTACACTAGTATGCAATTATGAAAACTTCTACACTATTAGTCCATGCACAAGTACCACTATCTACTAAGCCATGCCACACTATGCTACTATACTAGGCCTACTCGCTCACGAAGCCGCTACACAAGAATTACAACTAACCCGACAGCAATCGGTCACTCTAATCATATTATGTTTTAGGTTTCATAAAGTTACTTCATAGAGAGTCGACTTATGTGTGGAACCCTCTCTACTCGGCGGTTGTTTGGGTTCCTTTAGAGCCATTTACACGGAGAGTCAACTTATGCGCGAAACCCTCTCCAACTTGCCATGAATGAGTTTAAGGCATCTTGGCACTCATTCGTAAAAAAGGAGTCGAAATATGTTCGTAACCCTCCAGTTGGCACTTTATCACTTTCGGAAGTTTATTATCTTACTTTTCTCTTTTATCCTAGTTTATTAACTCTAGGAAAGCTAGAACGCCCCAAGAACACCAATTCACATTAGAGTTCTCTTGTTTACTTATTTTACACTTTTAACCATAAGTTCAAGATTCTAGAGTTTAAGATGTCCCAAGGACACCACATTACTCCTGCCATGCCACTATAACCTAGAGTTCATTGACTCTATGTTAAAATTCTACAATTTTCACCTTAGGTTTTTTCCGGAGTTCAATGCCACACATTTTGTCCTAGGTTCTTTCAGGTTCTTTGCCACACAAGAGTAACCTAGCTATATCTAGATTTTCTTACTCATGCCATTGTAGGGCTAAAATCATAGTTTTTCCTCTTTTTACACTATTTAGGGCTAAACTCTAGGTTTGATCATACACAAGATGCATCAAAACCCTAACTCTTACCAATAAAGCTTCTTAATCTAATAAAGGCATAAGAACAAGAGATTACTTCACCATTTTCAATGAAATCCCCCAGAGATAGTGAGGGAGAGAATAGATAGAGTTGGTCGGTCAGGGAGGTGGGTGGCCACTTTTTAGAGGGTGTAGCAATTACATTTTGGCCCAAAACTTTTCATATTTGCAACTCTCACCATGTTAGTCACAACCACTTTCGGGTGCCCGCGAATTATTTCGGGCATCCGAAACTTCGTAGCTATAGCTCTGTGGGGGTCCTAGGGCGCCCACAGGCCATTTCAAGTTTTCGAAACGCCGTGTGAACAAAACTAGTGCTTTCAGATTGAGGATCCACAAGTACAGATCGGGCGCCCTCCCTGTACCCGCAAGACACTTTCCGGGCGCCCGCAGGGCATCCCAAACACCTGAAACCCCTTACGCACCAATTTCCAACTCTCGGATTGAAAGTCCGCTTCTCACTCCCGGATGCCCTTCTAGAGCTCACTTCCGGGCGTCCGAAACTTTTTCGAGCACCCGAAACAACTTAAATTTTTTGCCTGTTTTTGACTCAACTTTGATTCGAATTCGATCCAATTTGAACCGAACTTGCTCTAGACATTTTTAATCACATTTTTAAACGTGTCCAAGGTGACTTATCCGCACTTTGCTAATTTAGCAAAAACCAACGCACCACAATTGCTCCACAATATCTTCACATAGAGGGATCGAGTGATTCCTCAACATTTTCTCCTGCCAGTCGAGAATGTCCATCGGGTACTAGTCATAGTCTTCCTTCAAATCAAGCGGTGAGTGACTAATGATGTGAGCCAGATTAGGTATACATTTGCGGAGTAATAATGGATGGAACACATCGAGTACTCCCGCCACGCTCGGGGGTAGTGCCACCCGATACGCCATAGGGCTAATCCACTCCAACACCTCAAAGGGTGTAGTGTTTTAATGCTTTTTGGCCATGTGGACACATATAGTTGTTGACCGATGCATCTAGAGATGGTCGGGGCAAGTCGGAGCCATTTTAGCACGAAATTGAGATTGTGTAAACTGAAGTTTTCTAGAATTCGGGCATCTAAATCCACATTTCGGACGCCCGGATTGTACTTTTCGGACAACCTGAATCCTTATGCTTTGGATACTATTTTCGGGTTGTTTCGGACATTAATTGGAACACTAGTTCCGAGCGCCTGAATAATGATTAGGGCACCTAAAAATATCTCCTCCTGCGTGGATCCGGTTTAGTTTTGATGCTGTTCCGCAGGCTCATCTTATCTGAGACTATTTTTCTATAAAAGAGGTCGGCCAGGGGAATTTTTCTACGTTGTTCCCCTTTTCATCTGAGCCCATATCCTCTTCTCCTCTCCCTCTTTCCTTCTTTTGGCATTGTGGATAAACTAAGCAGCAGCAAGAGCAGCTCAGCAGAATAGCTTGGCCAACACCTTGGCCGCCTGCTTTGAGTTTGTAGCGGCTTCGGACCCTGAGGGAGTGGATCACACACGACGTGTGAGCGATCGAGCGGAGTTTTGGAGTGGTTCTTCTTCTTGTTCTTCTGAGGGATTTGAGATAAGTTTTGAGATTTTTGGGTGATTTTAGTTTGAATTTTGGAGTTTGGTTTTGGATTTTGCAAATTTCACCTCTTGAGGATTTCAAGGGCCCTCATACCAAATTGTTAGTTTTCTCTTCCCTGTTGGTATAGGTCTGATCAGGAGCTGTGGTTTCTGATCAGGAGCTGTGGTTTTGGAATTGGTTGTGTTGGTGTTGAGATCGTTGAGGGTGCTTGCAGAGGCCATGGTGTGTTCTTGGAGTTGACAGTGGAGCAGCTTGGGTTTTGCTTGATGTTCATGTGCTGAGGCTCCAGTTCGCTTCCTGACAGTGGATCGAGCCACAACAACTTCACTCCATGATTGGATTAGCATTTTATGTGGGATGGATTTCACCAAAATTGATGAGCTCCTTATTATGTCTATTTATTTAGATGTTCAGCATATTAGATTAAATATTGTGATTTTTTGTCAAATCTGATATTGCATGTAGACTCGAATAAAATTATATTTGGAATCCTTGAACATTTTTAGTATGAAATAGAAAATATTTGACACTAGAAAATTGATTAAAATCATATTTTAACCTACACTCTAACACTCGATTAATTAGCTGTATCGTTATTTGGATTTAGCTATTTTATTTTTATTTTTCACCCTGAGTAGAAGGTTGTGAGTCATCAGACTAGTGTAGGTTGTATTTACGCTCGTGGTGGGGAGTCGAGTGGATTTTTGTAGTAGTCAATAGGCCGAGTTCTAGTGTTGGGAGCCGTCTAGGTTGACAGTGGTACCGGACCATTGAGTATTCTCCGATTTACGCTGTAGGCAGGTTGTGTGGTGATCCGAATCCCTGTGATGCATGGCTACGTGGTCATCGACATGTTGACACCTATTTTTGTGTGTCGAGTGCGTTGCGTGCCAAACGAACGCGAGAAACGGATTCAGCGTGAAAAACCAACCAAAAACATATAGTTTTGTGTTTTTGGGCGGATTCGGGTGTTGGGAAATGGATTTCGGGCGCCCGGAAGTAGGTGCGCTTGGCCTACAAAATGTCACTCTTTAATAGTCTGAGGACAAATAATCTAAAAAAATTGAGACGAAAATTATAATAAATTAAAATTTGCAAAACAAAATGTCACTCTTTAATAGTCTGAGGACAAAAAGAGTAATTATATAGCCAAATCTAATATGACAGATATACTTCATGATCTACAATTGAGAGTCTATGAATACAAAATCAAGTATTTTAGAGATTAGCTCTGTGAAGGAAGTTTGGGATCTTGCTACTGAACCAGGAGTTGGGAGAAGATGACTAAGGGGAGAGGGAGAGGAGTAGAGAGAGGAGCTCACAAGACTCAACCAAATCTCGGGGAGACTACCAACTGTTACACCTTTTTCAGATCTCCACCTCGCCACCACCTGCCGAGCCATCAATGGACCTGTTCATCCATTGGAGTTGGGGCGAGGAGCTGTAGTAGTGAAAGCAAGAATAAGAAAACCATTAAATGAGTAGTGTGGGCAGATGAGGTGGGTAAGAGCCTGTTTGACGTTAGGTCTTTTCATGGAGATTTACATGGAGTTTTTGTGTCTCCTGCAAGAGCTGACCTACATATCTTTGGAAGGAGAGGAATTTATGGCAAACACAATCCAGGAATTTTGAGAGATTCTGCATTAAAGGCTAAGGATGTGGTGTTGCCACTTGAGATGCCGAGATTCAATTACTCCATCTACCCATCTAATGGATCCTATAAAGAGGCCGTGCTCATCCAGGATTCGGCTCCACACCTTCCATCCATCTCTTATCCAAAAAAGAGAGCCACATCTTCGTGGAGTAGACGGTCGTCTCGTGCGAGGGCTAGAAGGTGCTTTAGATGCCTTGCGTCGGACCACTGTGTGTCCGTTTGCAGGGATCCCATTAGGTGTCGTCGGTGCTTGGGGTACGTACACTTTGCTGCCAAGTGTAAGAAGGCCAACCTGACTGGAGGCAACAGGATGAACCTGACAGGAGGCAGCAAACCACCGTCATCGTTGAGGGAGGACTCCGAGTTCGAAGGCATTCGTGCCTTACACGGAGGAGTTCCTGAGAAGGACTCAGCTGCAGCGCAACGCTTTGCTGGCCGACGTTGTGCAGCCTGCGGACCTTGGTCTCGCCCCGCAGCAGACTATAGCTAACGCGTTGGCTAGACGCTTTGGTGGTTACGCGCATGATTTTTTCGTGGCCCGTTATAGGGAGAACGACTTTGTGGTCCTGCTTCCGAGGTGGGTCTCGGCGGAGGTCCTGATTAGACGATAGTTAATCACCCTCGAAAACATCTGGCTGAGGTGCTTCGCCTGGGGTCCTTACCGCAATGCTGGTCCCTACAGGCCCCCCTTCTCTGCTTGGATTCAACTTCGAAACCTTCTGTTCGAGTGTTGGACCACGGCCAGCGTCGCTTCCATGATCTGCGAGTTTGGCAGGTTCATTTCTACAGACGAGGTGATCAAGGAGATGACGGACCTAAGAGGTTACCAATGTCGGATAGTGGTGGATAATATTTTCGAGATTCCTCAAACTCTGTCCATTATTCTTGGGGACGAGGTCTTCTCCATCAACGTGCATTTGGAGAGTTAGGAGAGGAATCTACCTGTAGATGGGAACGATCCACCGCTGCCGCCTTCGAATGGGCCAAATAACTTCAACAACGCTAACGGACCTGGAAGATTGCATCGCGAGGAAGGAAGAGGCCCCGTTGCCGGAGATGCATCGGGGGAAAGGGAGGCGATTGATGAGGATTTGGATCAGGATCACCACTCTGAACTATCGGTAAACCGTGCTAATGGGGGGACCCTTCTCGACTTGAGCTACGGAGGACGATGGAGGGCTTCTCGACATCCGATCACCAGAGGCGGCGAGCAGACTAATGCCGGAAATGCACCTAACTATTTTTAGAAGGGGATGGAGCTTGAGCGTTTCTCGATCATCCAAAATCCAACGCATCGGCGTACTGGGGGCATGCAGCGGCAGCTTGCGGGCCACCTCTGCCTCAGGTGTCGTCGCGGCACGGTGGACAGCGCTGATCGGGGGCGATTCTGCAGTGGTGGTTCTTCAAAGGCGACACAGCAATTTCCTCGAGCTTCTAGTCGCCTGCTGCCTAACTGGAGACGCATCACTGCCGGCGTTGACCGGGGAAGATGGGCAACGGCTAGTCATGGCACGACGACTGAGGGAGGACAACTGGCGGGCGCGGTTTTCGGGAGGGGGCGATGCCGAATCACCAAAGCTTGCACCTTTTCGAGCCAGTGCAAAAAAGAGATTTCAGCTAGTGCTTGCATCTTTTCTCCATTCTATTCTCTGCTGGGAGGAGGGTAGAGTTTTAATTTGGAAGACTCCATCTGTTAGGCTGCTCGTTTCGAAGTACGTGAAGGATGCTATGTGGAATGATGGCCTTTCTCTAGGGGCTCTCGACTTGTTGCGTAAGTTTGGGGACATTGACTGTAGGAGCAGAGGCACTAACTGTGGATTGGGAGTGACTTTTTTAGCTAGTGGAGGCTCTTGGGAGGTGAGCTAGCTGGCAATTAGGGCGACTTTGTGTGACGCCCCCAATAGTCCCACATCGGATGTGGATGGAATTGTGATTGGGTTTATATGAGACATGGACACTAGTAATAATAACTGGGCTTAAGCATTTTGGGCTGTGGTTTGGGCCCAACAAGTTATTATTGCTAGTGGGCCGGGTCGTTACATTTGGTATCAAAGCCAATAACCAGCCGGAAGTGTGTTACGAGTCTCAGCTGAGCCTGGGTCTAGATGACAGGGCTAGCTCACATCGCCTAGTGAT
Organism: Tillandsia fasciculata; assembly: GCA_029168755.2. Lineage (NCBI taxonomy): Eukaryota > Viridiplantae > Streptophyta > Magnoliopsida > Poales > Bromeliaceae > Tillandsia > Tillandsia fasciculata. The sequence goes on from CM054952.1 coordinate 5,905,718, forward strand.
CTTGGGCTACTGTGTGTGTGTATGTTTGGGCTGACGAGGACGTCAGGCCTAAACAGGCGTTAGGCCTAAACGGGGGGAGTTTGTGATGCCTCCAATTGTCCTACATTGGATGTGGATGGAATTGTCATTGGGTTTATAGGAGACATGGACACTAGTAATAATAACTGGGCTTAAGCATTTTGGGCTGTGGTTTCGCGTCCAACGAGTTATTATTGCTAGTGGGCCGGGTCGTTATATTTGGTATCAGAGCCAATAACCAGCCGGAAGTGTGTGATGAGTCTCGACTGAGTCTGGGTCCAGATGACAGGGCTAGCGAGACAAGTCTCACATTACCTGGTGATCTTGGGCTGTTGTGTGTGTGTTTGGGCTGACGAGGACGTCAGGCCTAAACGGGGGGAGTCTGTGACGCCCCCAATAGTCCCACATCGGATGTGGATGGAATTGTGATTGGGTTTATATGAGACATGGACACTAGTAATAATAACTGGGCTTAAGCATTTTGGGCTGTGGTTTGGGCCCAACAAGTTATTATTGCTACTGGGCCGGGTCGTTACACTTTGAATGCCTCTGGGGTAATGTTAAGGGGGGACTTTTTCTCGTTGGTTGTTTCTTGGGCGCCCAGCCCTGCCAGTGGGTTGGGGTCATTTCTTTCGTTTCAATCTTTTGCTTCTAACCGCGCTGGCTTGTTGGGCCCCATTGGGCCTGAAACTTCAGTTTCTGGAGCTTTGGGCTTGGACCCAGTGAGGCATACGAGTGTTTCGGACCTCTCCCTTGATGATTCGGTTGTAACAACTTGTCTGGCGCCTGATCATCTCCACTTGATCCAGCCCATGACTGAAGATTTTGGTGGTCAAGTGGGGGAAGCGACGTCTGACTACTTTTCGGGTTCGGTAGTTGGGAATGCCCCGAGGTTCTCGCTGGGCATTCGTGCTAGTAGCAGGCTTGCAAATGGGGTTTCGACTTCGGTGCTACTTAAAGCAATTGTAAGAAAAGTGACCCTACGAGATGGCGACGAATCAGTCGCTGCTGGAGCTCGAGCTCAGCTCAACAAGAAGAAAATCAGGGAGAAGAGCGTGCTGTGTAGGGTGCGTATTGATGATGCAGAGGCAGATTCCTTTAAGGAATTCATCTCCAATCTGTACTAGGCTCACCTTGTCGGGGTGTGGTACCCGTGTTCGGTCTGTTTGGTTCCTGTTGCTGGGTGGGGTTGTGTTCCTTTATGGGGCTTTTGGGGTTAGGGTGTTTTTTCTTCTCTATGTTTCGATCTGCAGTTGGAACGTTAGGGGTCTCAACAGCATCTCTAAATGCCATGCTGTTCATTTTGTAATCTCCAACCTCCGTAATATTGTGGTTTGTCTCCAAGAAACAAAGGTCCGAGAAGTCTCTTTTTCCTTTCTTAGGAGTTTTGCGGGATCTTATCTGGATAAACGACATTTCGTTGAGGTTGCTAGGGCTTCAGGGGGCTTGATCACGTGCCGGAGTTCCAAAGTTTTTGCTTATGATGAAATCTTGGTTCGCAACTTCTCGCTCACTTCGAGTCTGTGCCACCGCTCTAGTGGGATGCGTTTTTTCATCACTAATGTCTACGACCCACCCTCTTAGGAAGGTACAGATACTTTTTGTTCGGAGTTAGCCCATCTGAGAAATTCTTATGGGTGCAACTGGGTAGTTTGTGGGGACTTCAACTTTACCAGATCTCAGGACGAACGAGTTGGTAGAAGGTGGAGCGACCGAGCGTCCTCCATGTTTAATGAGTTGATTCGGGATCTTGCACTTATTGACTTGCCTTCGAAAAATCACAGATTTACCTGGTCGAATATGCAGCTTTCCCCAACCTTAGCAAAGCTGGATCGGTTCCTTATCTCGACCGAGTGGGACTCAACTTTTCCACTAACTAAGGTTGAGGCCCTAACTTCGGATCACTACCCTATCCTACTTTCTTTGGGCGCCAAGTCGACGAGTAAGAGTAAGATTTTTAGATTCGAGGAGGTGTGGCTTCGGTGTGAGGATCTTCTCTCTAACATCCCAGTTTGGTGGAATGAGGTTAAGGCTAGAAGCTCAGGGGTCCTAACCTTCACAGCCAAGTTGATACACTGTCGCAATATGAGTAAAGATGGTGCGCTTCACACTTCTACAGTATTAGGGCAGCTAAGTTGAGTCTCTCGAAAGAACTACATAACTTAGACATTTTGGAGGAGTCGCGGGACCTTACGCCAGACCTCTCTGGAAGAAGAGAGAAGTTGAGATGTCACGCCCCGGAACCCGGGCTCGCCAACAGATCCGCCGTGCACACGGGATTTCCCGCGTACACGAAGCGCTGGTAACCTGCTCCGATATAATATGAACAATAAAAGAGCATAATATCGAGCTGAATAGAAGAACCACATAGTATTTCAGACTGGAAATACAAATACAACTGTAATAAGTACAATAATCTCCCAGCTCACCAAAATAGTACATCCAGCTGGCGGAAGCCAGACCCAAAATAAAAGGAGAATATCACAGTCTGAGTGGAGGGTGCAATATCTGTCTAATAGCTCTCAGCCTCACAGGAGATCTATCTATTCAGCGATCCCCTTACCTTTATCAGCTGCCGATGGCCTAGCGGCTCCCGCAGACGACTCTGCAAATAAAGAAGAAGAAAGAGAGAAACAACAATGGGGGTGAGAACTACCAGATAAACCAGTAGCCTCCCCTAGTGGGTAAAACCTCAACTCTGACGCACCCACTAGGACTACTAGAGGCAACAGGAAAGAACAGTGGTAAATTATAAAGGCTGCTGTAAAGAAAGGAACTATCACCACTATGCATCTACATGCCATGTAGCACGAAATGACTGGATGCAACATTACCAAACATGCCTGCCTGAAATAACTCAGTCTAGTGTCACTAGTAAAACTGGTACTGCCTGCTGTGCCTTGCCAAATCGGGTGTGCTGGCCAATGCCTTATCACCGATAGGGGATAGTTGCCAAATCGGGTATGCATAATACCGATAGGGGATAGGAGTCTCAAAGACTCTAAGCATGTCTGTAACACACTCCGGAGTGGCACTCGAGGGGAGCGACCCACACGAGTAAAATATCTCAGTAATAAGTATCAGAAGTGCCATAAAACAGCAGGACTGGATCATGACTATGATCAAAGTGGGAAAACCATCCACTAGGAAAACCCGATCCCCAACTGACGCAATAAACCAGACTCAACCCCAATCTGATGCAAGGATAAACATCTGGTCAACCGCCTACTGTCCGCGGTCACCGCAATACCCCACAAGTCCACAATCTAGCACAACCTTGGCTACACTATCCCAAACCCCTGCTCACACTTGAGCAACAACATATGAATGCAAAGGACAACAATGAAACATGTTCAAATCCCAATATGATAGTGTAGCAATGAATAGTGGCCTTACCTGATGTCCGGGCATGCATGCAACTGTCTTTATTTTTAAAAGTTGTAAAATAGTGTCAAAGGTTTAAAACAATTGATTTACTGAATAAAAGTCATTTGCATGCGAGATCATAGCCTTTGTCTCAATCACAGTGTCCCAATATAAGTCATCATATCTTTTGTGGGGTTATATTAAGTTTTAGGGGAGTTTGTCCCAGCGGTCCTTGTCATTTGTCATATTAATTTGTCCCAATGGTTCTCATTAATTGTCCTGTTAGTTGTCCTGTTAGTAGTCCTGTTAGTAGTCCTGTTAGTTGTCCCAATGGTTCTCATTAATTGTCATATTTTAGGGGATTTCTAGTAATCCCAGTGAGCTTGTCAAAAATGAGGTAAGCAACAACCGCCCACCTCGAGCAGCTCAAAATACACCCCAGGTAGTCTCCTGGTTGTCCACAGTCCTCAAATCCTGCAAATCAACGCTCCCGGTATGAATACAAATCTCAAAAAGCACAATATTTGCTGTTTTTCAAACAGCACGGGAAAAGAGGAATTTTTCACCTCTAAAATGAGCTCCTAAAATCCCAGAAAAATCACGGTTGCGTTCCTCGCGAAGAGTAGATCAAAATCAACTCTTAAAACGCCTCGATCTGACGCTCCTACGTCAAGATAAAAATCGGAGAAGTCGGTGCTGTCCAAAAACCATCACAGTAAAAAGGGGGGTCAAAGAGGACTTGAAAACTGTGCCAAAAGTACAAAACGGAGCAAAATGATCAACATAGAAATCGAAGCCCTACCTCTTACGGTCGCGCTGCCGCAAAAATCGTCCAAAAATTCCACCTGGTTAGCCCGCAGTGAATTTTCGACGGAACTGCGACGGGAAATGGGCCTAAAAAGAAAATCGTCGCAGTGCGCCGCGTCGCAGATATCTCACTATCTGTAACTCCTAAAATCCTGAGATTTTAGAGAGAGAGAGAGGAGAGAGAGAGGAAAAACTTTTGTATAGAACACTTCCTCTGATTCTCTCTCTTCGGCGTGCAAAATGAGGTGGGAATGTGAGGGGGTGGGGAACTTCTTATATAGTGGGCCAAAAGGGAATATTCCCACACAGGATCCGGATCCGAACAGGAAACACCGAAACGGGCCAACCAAAACGCGCCACATGTCCACAAAACAGGCAACAGCCTGTGCAGGCCCAATGGAAATTCGCCACGTGGCCACGTGGTGCACGTGGTTGCTCCGCGCTCCGGATTTTCCGGAAGATGTCAGCCAATCCGGGTGCGCCACGTGTCACCCTCCCACACGCCTTCTAGAAGCCGGCCAGCCACTCAGGAGCTGCCACGTGGCACGGGAAAAAGTCGGTGCACCCGGTGCACGCCATGCCGTGGACCGCGCACCAGCGCCCCCTGCCCGCGCCTGCCCGCGCCTGCCCGCGCCGCGCTCCTCCGCGCTCCGCCGCTGCCCCGCTGCTGCGCCGCTGCCCGCCGCCGCCCGCCGCCGCTCGCCGGTCGCCGCCGGCGGCCGGAACAGTAATTCCGGCCGGCGGTTACTGTTCCGGTGAACAGTACCAAGTGCCGAAAAAATAAAGCGAATATACCATTTCGATCGTTTTCGCGCGCTGAGTCCGATTTCGCCGTCCGTTTTGCCAAATTCTCATCCGAAATTTTGTCGAAAGCTCCTGGAAAATCCCATTTGCTCTGATTTTCGCGCAGAGTCCATATTAAATGTCCAATTTCGATTCTACAAGCTCTGTTGCACTGTACAAGCTCCCCGCAGTCACTGTTTAATGTTGCACAGTTCCTGCGGGAGTCTGGATCATCACATGAGAGCTAATCTTAGCAGGGTGCTAAACGACGAGGAACTTCTTTGGAAATCTCATGCTAAACTTTGCTGGCTGAAGGAAGGCGACGGTAACACTATGTTCTTTCACACGTTTGCAAATAGGAGGAGAAGGTTTAACGGGATAAGCACGATCGAGGATGATGGTCTAACTTACAACTAGGATAAAGACAAGATTGCTTACTTCTACCGCAAATTTAAGGAGCTCTTTGCTTCCTCGGATACTGGACGGGTCAACATTAGCAATTAGAGCGATCTTTTCCCCTCACGGCGCATCTGAGAGACGGACCATCAGATTTTAACTACTCTTTTCACCTGGGAGGAGATAAGGGGAGCGACTTTCCAGCTAGGAAATGACAAAGCTCCTGGTCCTGACGGATTCCCATTGAGCTTCTACCAAACCTTTTGGGAAATAGTGAAGGATGATATCTAGAAGATTTTTTAGGAGCTCCACGAGGGAAATTGCTACACTGGTCCCATCGACTACACCAACTTGTGCCTGATCCCCAAAAAGGATGGAGCCTTGAAAGCTAACGACTATCGACCGATTAGCCTATTGAATAGGATTCAGAAATAATTTCTAAAGTTCTGGCTAATAGGCTGATACCGATTTTGCACAATCTAATCTCCCACACCCAATATGCGTTTCTAAAAGGAAGGAATATCTCAGACGCTTTTGCGACGGCTTGCGAACTTTTAGGATGGAGCAGCAGATCCAAGAGCGAGGGTGTTGGTGTCAAAGTTGACTTCGAAAAGGCTTTTGACAAGATGAGCTGGGCCCACCTTCTGTCACGCCCCGGGTCGAAACTGCGACCCGGGCTCGCCAACAGATCCGCCGCCTACACAGTGAATCCCGTATAGACGAAGCGTCTAACCTGCAAAAGGAAATACTATAATAAACAGATATCAGAGCTGAAAGTAAACTGCTAGAAATAATATAAAATACAACTCTCACAATACAACAAGTCCTCACCAAAAACAAATACAAAAGTCTCTCAAAGAAAGAAGAAAAGTACAACTCAATACCTCACTACAAGGTCGCTCAACATACCACTCTAATCATATAAAGGGGGTACATCTACTCTCAGGATGACGACAACTGGTAGGGATCTAGCGCGCGACTCCCTTACCTCGGTCTGAAGAAGCAGCAGCTGGAACAGCAGGATCAGGCGTAGAACTCCCTGGGGAAAAAGATACCACGACGGGTGTGAGAACTACATCCCACAGTAGCTCTCAGTGGGTGCTGTCAACAAGCCCAACGGTCTGCCCACTACGTCTACTAGAGGCATAAGGAAAACAAAAACAGTGCTGAAAGGAAAAGCTGAAAGATAAATTTTACTGCTACTATGCCCCTATCTAAATGCTCAAAAAGCAGGACAGATGAAAATCATGATGCATCTACTGACTCTCTAGTATAGCCACCCAATCTATACTGACCACCACAAAGGGTCTAGTCAAACCTGCGCCTCCCCTACTGCCGCACATCCTCAACAGGACGGGTCTACCGTAGGGTGTCCGTGACTGCCAAAACTAGCTCAGCCAGAGGGACGGCGTCGACAAGTCGCGATAGCAAGTAACAGGCCCAACTCCGGAGTGGCACTCGTGGGTAGCGACCCCACCGAGCAAAGTATCTGCGCATCTCTGTCGAGCTCAAAAGTGGCTCCTGCAGGCTATGATCCAAATCACTGTCTCAATCACTAGCTGGAACTACACTGCTGATGTCACATCTCTCACTCAATGGCTAGAAATACTCACAACCGGGACTACCGTCTACCCGACGGCTCCCACAACAGAACACCAACCTCGAGAGAACCGACACTATAAGGGTTCGAAAATCCCGATAGGTCGGTGCCTAGAACCCTATCAAACAAGAACAGACTCCAGGCTCCGCCTATCGAGGTTCCCGACCCCTTACAATTCGGGAACACGACAGTCTCTGATCAACAAGCGGAGGACACCAACCGGGGCCCGAAAGTCCCGGAAGACCAACACCTACAACCCTATCAAACAAGAACAGGTCCTAGGCTCGGCCCCCGTGGCTTTCGTCCCGAAAATAGGAACGGTCCCTAGAACCCAGATCACCTAATCTATCTTGGTGAAGAAATTGTAATAAATAGATGACAGTTGTTATTAAAAACTATTTTAATCACAGGAAAATCCACTTTAGTATATTTTAATTCCTTTATGAAAATCGGTTTAAATAAATGGATCTTTTTCCATACCCCGAAGGGCTATTGCCATCACCCAAATCAAACAAGAACAGGCTCCGGCGACCCCTCGAGATTTGGAAGAAAACATTAATTTACAAAAAAATCATGTATGTCTAAAGGAAAACAGTCTGGGTCCTAGGTCCTTCTGACACTGATAATCGACTGTCACTAACCCAGTGGCGACAAATAAAACATCTCGGGACCGCCGTTTACCCAAACGGCTCCCGCCACAGATGAATGATCAACTACATCTACCAGACTCCACTCTGCTCCCAAGCACGAGTGAAAAATGCATCCCTCGCTAAAAGAAATCCGACCACTCAGCCCGCTACACGGGGGAGTAGATACTATGTCCAGGATGAATTAATAATAAAGGTGAACACCTAAACCAGAATAAACCTAGCCCATGTTGAAGTTTTCTAAAGTCTGGTTAAACATACAGCAAATAACGGGGGTGCTAGGTCAAGTTCCACGATGTCAAAGAATTAGAGGTGATAGAAACAGGAGTTTGCATGATTATCAAATAACATTAAAATTATCCGCTACCACCTTCAAGCATACTACACAAAAGTATCACTATCATGCATGATCCTACTATAGTAGATTTAATGAACTTCCATAAGTCTTGAAGACAGGGCCACCCACCTGAAGGTGCACAACTGGCCAGGGTCGCACAGATAAGAGAGTCCAGAAACAGCCAAATCACAGTATCCTCAAGTTAGCAACACTGTAGTAGTGCTCACAATGCCCTGGGTACAATTACAAACCAAATTCACACTTAAAATCCATAAAAATTCCAAGTACCAAAATCCTGCATGAACAGTCCCCTTATCACGAAATTTTCACCTGAAAATCATTTTCAAAAATTCCGATAAAAATATGACGGCAATCCTCGCGAAGTGTAGATGTCGATAGGCTCTTGAATCGTCGAAAACCGATTTCCAGATGAAGAGATAAAAATCCGCGAAGTGGGTGCTGTCCAGGAATCTCACAGCAAAACTGGGGCTCAGTAAAGCCTCGAAAACAGTGCCAAAAACCCATATCTAGACAAAACACTCAACACGAAAGTCGAAGATATACCTCTCGTGAATCCAAAGCAGCAAAAATCGCCGAAAAAGACTGTCAGGGTAGCTCTGTGGAATTTCCAGACCAAAATGCGACGATAACGGGCCTCCAACTGTAAATCGTCGCACTGCGCTACGATGCCAGGAACGTCGTCGCCGGGACTTCCAAAAATTCCGGGCCTCTGCCAGAGGATGCGCGACTCGAAGATCTACACTTTTCCTAAACGGGCCAAGAGTAGAGGAGCTTCGGAAAGGGGGCAAAAATGGCCAGCAAGCCAGCTATTTATAGGCCCAGCCCGAAAAACCAGGATTTTGGACTTTTGGCCCAAAACCGGGCGCCCGGAACTTCCGGGCTGCTACAGTAACGGGCCCGGCCCGTTACTGTTCTCGCCCGGAAAAATCCCATGCTGCCACGTAGCCACCCGAACAGGGTACAGCAAAACAGACCAACCATGTTGCGCCACGTGGCAAGCCGGGGCCGACGCGTGGCGCCCTCGAGCGGGAAGCGCGGGTCAGCGCGCCCACGTCGCGCCCACGCGCGCCCACGCGCGCCTGTCGGGCACGCCGCCCGAGGCCACCAAACCCCCGTTTCGTGGACCGCGCGCACGGCACCGCACCAACCAAAATCTGCCACGTGTCCTCCCGGTCTACCGTGCACCCGCGCCGAAATTCCGTGGACCGCGCCTGCTGCACCGGCCAACAGGAAAGTGCCACGTGTCCCGCGCCCGGGTGCACGCCCGCGCGGTGGACCGCGCGCCTCCGCCGCCGCCATCCGCTGCGCTCCGCCGCGCTCCGCCGCCGCCGGCGCCTCTCCGGCCGCCGGAACAGTAAACCTATGCCTCGAAATCCGTGTTTTCGCATCCGGGCTCCGAAAAATTCAAGTAAATAGTCCATTTCGCTCGTTTTCGCGCGCTGAATCCAAATCCGGAGTCCGTTCGGCCAAATTCCACTTCTAAAATTTCCCGTAAATTCCCGAAAAAGTAAACTTGATCCATTTTTGTGCCGGGTCACTTCCTTGGTTCCAATAAGCGCGCAAAAATCTCAATCACCCATCATGGACTTTCTGATAATCAACTCTTGCTCCGATTACTCTAGAAATCAAATTCTTGGGCCCGACACGCACACACACACTCCCTGAAGCCACTAATCCAACAGTAAACCCTTAAATGGGGATTCGGGTCCTCACATCCTCCCCCACTAAAAGAAAGTTTCGTCCTCGAAACAAACACGGCTTAAAAGGGAGTTTCCATGCCCAAAGGTAAGCATCCATCAACACAAACTCAAACTCCCCAGTCGCTACATACTCCCCACAAGGTGAGTCCAACAGCTGGATAAACCTCAAAAGTTCCAAAAACTGGGGAACGAGAAGGAACATCCAACCCAACGCGTCCAACTACCCGAATTACGCCGCAAAACTTATCAGAAAAAGTAAGGGCCCCACCAGTAGGAAAGTCATCAACCCCAACTCTCCAATTTAGAAAACAAGTGAAATTAGCGAAAAGTTCGGAAGTTTCGAAAGACCAGTGCCCTCGCCCCAATCAAACAAGAACAGGTTCGGGCACCGTCCCCATTTCTGGAGTAGTCTTTCGAGTCTTCCATCCTGTTCGCAAATTTCAGCACAAGGGCGAGAAAAAGGGAGAGAAGTGTTGATGCCGTTCCTGCTGTGGCAACAAAAACGGAAGCTACGATCTATCCGTACCCCTAAAAGAAAGACACGACCCTATCCGGGACCCCTAGAGACAAAACCTCTAGTCCTAGACGTCGCCTATGCTCGACAAGTCACACCTAACCCGAAACTGCTGAAGCCACTGCTGCAGGAAGGATGCCTCGGTGTCCAGTGGAAATGATCTCCTGTTGTCCAACTCGCGGAAAGGCCACTGTTCTCCATCCGCAATCAAATGTTGCACGATACCGCACCAGCTGGTCCATCCCAAGTGCTCAAACCAATTCTTGGAGCTGTAACAAAACCGTCACACCTGCCGGCGCACTTCTTCAGGTCTCATCTGTCTCGATCATGCCCCAAACTACACCTCTGCTCGTGGGATACTGGGAAGAATCCAATCACTCATGCAAGTAACAAAATTCCTATCCCGTAATCATGCAGAGATGCAAATGCCCTGATATCAAGCAAGAGGATGCCGCGGTACCAAAAACTCACTCAACTTGACTGAAATTAAAACCATACCTGCGGCGAAAGGATCTGCTGCTGGAGTGCCCTCCACCAGGGCTGCATAAACCCGTCCACTGGGTGCTGAAGACCGTCGTCCCGTCTGTCCCGACGTCGTACCCCACTCTGTCTGATGGTGCATCGGAGGGGCTTCTGCTTCCTGAACAGGCAAGGGAGGTGCTATAGCCAGGGGTAGCACTGACAGAATAGCTCGGGGACAAGCTGCTCGAAAATGTCCCAACTCTCCACAAAGAAAACACCGTCCCTGTCTCTGGTCACACTGCGACGGTGGGTGAGGGCCGCCACAGATGACGCACTCACGTCGCTGCTGTCGGAGCTGCTGTCTAGGCTGATACCGCGGCTGCTGCGGGTGTCCACCAGATCTCTGCCGCCTCTGAAACCCACGACCCTCAGAGTGAGATCGTGGAGGTCCCGGAGGTGCCTGCTGACTCGTCTGTCCCTCATCAAACGGCGCTGGGCGCTTCGCCCCTGGAATCACTGCGGTGGCTGGAGCCACCTCATCCATCACCGCCTCTCCGCACTCAACATAAAGTGCCTGCTCCATAGATGCATCCAACATCTGCAATCTGTGCGAACGGACAAACTGATAAATCTCTTGGCGCAAACCCCGCTCAAACATATAAATCCGATGCGCCTCATCTCTGGCCGCGTGCGGTACACAGGCCAACAACCGGTTGAAGTCTGCGATGTACTCATGCACAGGACGATCTCCCTAACGGAGATTCTTCAGCTGCTCCTCTAACCTTTGCCTGACGCTCTCCTGGAAAAAGGCTCCAAGAAAAAGGCTGCGGAACTCCGCCCAAGAGAGAAGCTGTATCCCAGGCGGACCAGCGGGTCGCACACACCGCCACTAAGCCTCGGCGTTGCTCTCCAAGAAGTGTGTCGCCAACAGCACCTGAAACCGCTCCTGAATGAACAAACTCTCAAAATGACGCTCCATGGCCGTGATCCAAGACTCTGCCTCCCACGGCTCTGCACCCAATCCAGAAAAACGGGGTGGATTGAACTGGCGAAACCTTATCAATAGATCCACCACCTCACGCTGCTCTGCAGGTGTCAACTGTCCTGCCGTCCCGGACGGCTGACCACTGGTAACCGGTGTAGTAGGGGCTGCCTGTGCGGCGGGTACGACTGGGGGTGTCGCAACTGACTGTGCCCTCTGCTCCATCATGCGTACCATCCGATCCATGGTCTCCCCCTGACGCCGGAAGGTCTCCGACAAATGAGCCATCTGAGCCCGAAGCTCCTGTACCTCACTCTGGTGACCTTGTGCTGACTCCTCCTGCTCAGGCTCAGGGGAGGAGTGTTGGGTTATAAGTAATTGGATCTAAATAGGGGAAAAAACACCTAGAGGGGGGTGAATAGGTGTAAACAATAAACACTCAAAAAATCATTGCGCAAATAAACCCAATGCGGAAAAATAAAGGAACACGCAAGATTTTTACGTGGAAAAACTCCAAACCGGAGTAAAAAAAACCACGGGACCGATAACACGGCGAAATCCACTAGAATTAAACCACGTACAAGGTGATATACCGTACTCACAGACGACTCAACCTTTTTCATACGCTCCTAGTAGATCTTCCCGCTCGCTCCACGACGCTTCTCGAATCCACGATCCGCGCCCAACGCTGAATCCACAGCGTCCAACGTCGAGTCCACGACGTCCAACCGAATCCACGGTCTTCACCCAATAGCACGCTTCGAATCCACGAACGTACCTCGCTCCGAATCCACGAGAGCGGTTGCACCTTGAATCCACAAGGCCACGCGAGTCCACGCGCCGATTTTGGGGTAAATCGTTGTTTGTTTTGGGTGGTGATGATCCGCCGAATACTTAGAACAAAGATAGATCGGAAATACCATCTAAGTATTCATTGATTTGATTCTACTCAAAATGTGAGTATGGAAAACCTAGAATCAAATCAATCAATATAGATGAAGAAACATAGAATAAATCTATTGATTTCCTTTCTTCTCTATATATGTGGATTTTTTCTTTTCGGCTATTTTCTTCTGTAATAGCGGATGCCCTAGAAATGAATACAGGGCCTATTTATAGGTTAGAAACCATTGGAAGAAGATAGGAAACAAAAACTGCCTTTTCTGGAGATTTTTACCGACGGCGATCCGGATTGGAATTGACGATCCGGATTGCAGAAGCAAGAAAGACGATTTCCAGAAAATGCCTGTTCGGGATCCGGATCACAAAGTCCGATCCGGATCGTTCATACAGTTTTACCAGAACATCAATGTTCGGGATCCGGATTGCAAGTCCTGATCCGGATCGAGGAAGCACGCAGGTAAAACTAGTGTTCGGGATCCGGATCAGAGGATGCTGCGATCCGGATTGAACCAGTGTATGAACCAACACCTTTCGGGATCCGGATTGCCGAGTCCGATCCGGATCCTGAACATGTCCCATGTTCAGTTTTTGATGTTTAAGCAATTAAAAATTCTTCCAGGTGTTTCTACACTATAAGAAGTATTCGGATCATCAAAAATCTTTAGTTAAACGTACCTGATCCCTTTGAATTCTTCTTTCTTGAGATTGAGGTATACGATCCAAAGTTTCTTCATCTTCAATCTTCAAGACTTAATACATTCACGAAATACGCCAACTCAAATTCCGTAACAATCTCCCCCTTTGGCGGTTTCGTGACAAAACACAAATCCACAAAAGAAAATTCAAAAAGATATTTTTGTTGCTATCACCATACAACAAAAATTTACAAAAGAGATCCAGTAATTAAAAACATGAGATAAACTCCTAAGACAGACTCTAGACTTAGACATCTGTAATCTCTGCACACAGAAATCATTCTTGACAAAAGAAATCGTTAGATACCTCAAGAATTGAATCATACAAAACCAAATACAGAGATAGAGTTTATTCTCATCATGACATTTGAAAAATTCAGATATGTAAGAGAATCATAGTTAAAACCAACATATCTTCTAAGCAGTCGAAAACCAAATGTCAAACTATGTTAGTCCAACATCAACTTGTTAGTAATATTACATGCCCAAATAGTTAGTCGAATAGTTAGTATAGAGGCATGCCACCAATCAACAAATAAAAACCAAAGTTGAGTTGAAGATACTTACCTTGATATTCACAAAGTTCAGTTCACATCATTCATTGTTTCACATCATCCATTGTTCAGAGTTCTCTCTAACTCTCTCCCCCTTTTTGTCACAAAACAAAGCCAAAACGTAGCAAGAGCTACAATATGTAAGGAGAGTTAAAAAAAAATCTATCAATATGCACAACCTGAGAACTAAACGAAAAGTATCAATAAGACTAAAAACTTAAAATCCTGCACAAAAAGAAAAGAAAAAGAAATGAGTCAAAAATGATCAGTTGTCAGAATCTGAGTCTTCAGAACTTGTGCAACCCAGCTTGTAGAACATCTTTGTCAATCGCTTGTGCACAGAATTGACCTTTTTAGTGATAGTAATGTGAGCTGCCGTGACTATTTCAAGCTCATTGCAAATTTTTTGTTGTTCTTTCAAGATCTGTTCTTGCTTGACAGATAGTTGTTGTTGCAACTTGAAGATCGAAGTCAATGATGCTTCATCATCCGTGCCGGGTTCTTGTCGAGGCGTTGAGGCCGAGGTGCCGTCACAAGGTTTCTTTCCAATAACATGAGGTAATTTGTGAAGTGACTTCACAATTGTTGATTCATCTATCATCCCGCAACTGTGCTGATATGATGTTGAGCTTACATCAATGTCAAACTTCGTAAGATCCTCATGATGAGTAGAGGAAATGGAAGTCGCTCAGAGGGATGAGGATGCACAATGTATCTTGACATTCTGTTCCAAATTATATAGGGAATATTCATATTCAATCCAATAGCCTCAGAGGGATGACCTATGAGATATAGGAATAGCAGCCGCTCCCATCTCACAACCTTGGTCTGCATGTTGGGCAGAATGTTATAACATGTTATGAAGTTTAGAAAACGGTACTCCAGTCGTAGATGTTTGGATCTGACACTCTTGCCGTCAACTGATTTAGTTCCTTCCAAACAGATCCTGTCGATCACAGTTTGCCACAATGCAGTTGTCAAACTTTTTCCTTTCAAAAAGTTAAGCCCCGATGTGCTAGATTCCACCCTGCCTCGGTGCCGCAACACCCAACATTGGCACGGGGCCTCTCGCTCCATCGATGCCTCAGAAATCACTGCCGCTGAGGATACAATAACCAGGTGGTCTCAGGAGAAAAACACTGCCGGGCTGCCCACTGCTCCGACAACTGTGTCACCTAGACCAGCGGCTCACTCAGCCGCTGATAAACCTCAGACAATCCTGCCATCGGGGCCTGAAGCTCTCTAACCTCTATCCGGGTATCCGGCCCCAAAAACAATCTACTCAAGCTCCACCGCTGCGACGAGTGCACACCAATCCGCACAACGCGTCGGGGAGACACCGCTGACCCCGACCAACTGCACCACAGCGCAAAACACAACTCGACCCAATCCGGCGAGAGTCTAGAGCATGTCAACCGTTCCGCCGCATTATGTTGTCTGCAGCCAACATAATTGCTTAGGAGAATAAACATGCCAATCACCCATCCCATCACTTGGGAGAGGTATAAAACTCAATCAGGACTCTCGCTAAAATCACGACTCTCACGAAGTCATCCTAGGGTCCAACCATAAGCCTAGGGTTTCTACAGTCCCAATTGACCTATCCCTAAGCTCTGATACCAACTTAATCTGTCACGCCCCGGGGTCGAAACTGCGACCCGGGCTCGCCAACAGATCCGCCACCTATGCCAAAACCCGCATAGGCGAAGCGTCTAACCTGCAAAAGATAGTACTATAGCTACACAAATATCAGAGCTGAAATAAAATGCTGTAAAATAAAAATCCAATTACTATACATCATGAAATAAGGTACAATATCCATTCCCTCAAATACAGATAATCATCATACAATGTCCTCAGTACAGCATCTCTCGACTATAAAAGGAGATAAACTAAAACTATAGTACATCAGTCTCTCCAAATACAAAAGATCTCTCTCCTCCAGATAAACAGTAAAAACCAGCCAACAGCTACGAGGAATCTCCAACCAGGGGATACAGCTACACTCCTCGGGTGGTACGATCTAGCTCGTGACTCCCTCGCCCCGAACAACGACCGAAGATCAGCAACTCCCGAAGAGAACTCTGCAAAACAGGGGGGAGAAAAGAAAGAGAAAACAACAATGGGGGGTGAGAACCACTAGTAAACCAGTAGCCTCCCCCTGTGGGTAAAGCCTCAAGCTCTGGCGTACCCACTAAGTCTACTAGAGGCAAGAAAAGGGCAAGGGGTAAAGCTGTAACAGAACTACTGAATAAAAGGGGAAACCACCACAAGTATGCCTCTAAATGCAATACCGAAGGAAATGACGGTATGAATGCATCGGGAACAGTAACTGACCAAATAGACCCAATCTGGTACCACCAGTAAACTGGTACTGCCTGCTCTGCCATCACTCACAACTCACCAACTGACCGGAACCCAACACGGTCTAAAGCCTACTCCGGAGTGGCACTCGAGGGGAGCGACCCACACGAGTAAAGTATCACTGTATCAAGCATCTCTGTAACCAATATCTCACAATAGCAGGACTGGATCATGACAATGATCAAAGTGGGAAACTCCGTCCACTAATGAAACCCCGATCCGATACAATAATACTCAAAAGTGGGAAATACCATCCACTAGAGAAATCTAATACCCAATCTGATGCAATAGTAAACATCCGGTCAACCGCCCAAAGTCCGCGGTCACCGCAATAACCCCCAACCCACAATTGGGTGAAATAATCAAGATCTGGTCAACCGCCTACTGTCCGCGGTTGCCGCAATAACCCACAATCCAACATCAGGTACACCCTATCACTGACCCTCAGGTCCCAGCTACACTATCCCAAACCTCTGCTCGAACCCGAGCAACATGACTCAAAAGTCTAAATAAAAGGAGAAAGAGAGCAATCATGGTTTCTCCTAAGTCAAATCCCAATATGATAGTGTAGCAATAAAATAGTGGCCTATCTAGATGTCCAAATAAGCATGCAAAAGTCCTCAGGCAATATGAAATGGAGAATAGCAAATAACAGTTTGCAGGTGTAACAAATAATAAATCCACATAAATATGTCCATCATACTAAATCATCGGTCAACTACACATGTAAATAGTCCCTGATCCATAATAAATCTCACAGTGAAACCCGCACATTGATATATCATTATGTCCCAACAGTTAATCCATTTAATCCTCTTTCATACAATTCTAGGTGCTAATGTGGCATGTTAATCATCACTTATTAAATTATTCCAAAGACCAGGTTCCAACAGCAATATTATCCCAATAATATCCCCAACATGCTTATCCACTAAATTAATCACAGATAGAAGGTTCACATGTATATCAGTCAATCATGCATATTAATCAATCAATATGCTCAAAGGGGGATTTTCTAATAAACTTAGTGAGTAAGTCAGACATAGAGGCGAGCAACAACCACCCACCTGAAGCGCTAACTGTCCGGGTCCATACAGCTGAAAATACCAAAAACTCCAATCCTGCGCTCCAACAAGTACAGTATACCCGAAACACTCCTGGCACAACACAAAGTCCACTAAATACACTTAGGTTCCCAAATATTGCTTTAATTAACCCATACAACAACAGTCCCGAATCTGTCAAATTATCACCTGCAGAAAGTGCCCAGAAAAATCCAAGAAAAATATCACGGCGATCCTCGCGTCGATAGCTTCGAAACGGTACCTTGCACGCCCAAATCCGAGTTCGGTAAGCCAAGTTATAAATTCGGCAAGGTGGTAATCCAAACATCAAACTGTAAAGAAAAACTGCACACTGTACACTGAGAAAACAGTAATTTTCACCTTCGAAACAATTTCTTAAAATCCCAGAAAAATCACCGCTGTGTTCCGCGCGACGAGTAGATCAAAATCGACTCTTAAATCGCCTCGATCCGATGTTCCTAGGCTGAGATATAAAATCGGCAAGTTGGTGCTGTCCAAAATCCACCACAGAAAAATGGGGGGTCAAAGATGCCTCAGGAAACGTGCCAAAACCTCGAAACCGAAAAGCGCAATCAAAAAGAAAGTTGAAGCCTTATCTGTAAGGAGTCTATCGGCCCAAGAATCACTGAAAAAGGACCTCGGGGTAGCCCAGGGGAGCCAAAACATCACTGCTGCGCCGAAGAAGGAAACAGGAAATGCATCGTCGCGCCGCGCCGTAAAATAGGGAACCTCGGGATTCGTGCCTCCTAAAATCCCAGAACTTGGCAGGAAGATCAAGCATCAAGAGGTGAACAAATCTCCTTAAGGTGGCTCGGGCAGAGGATGCACGGTTTGGGAGAAAAAAGCCAAATAAGGAGGCTCGGGTTGGCTATTTACAGGCCATTCCAAACAAATCCCAAAATGACCACGGTGTCCTCAGATTCGGGCGCCCGAAAAGATTCGGGCGCAAACAGTGCGGCCCGGCCCGCACTTTCGGGCGCGCACAGTAACCCGGCCCGGCCCGGCCCACTCCGCGCACGCGATCCGGTCGGACCGAACGGTCGTCCAACCCGCTCCCCGCACCGACACGTGTCCCCGAACACCACACAGCGGATCCGGCCGCTCCCCACACGCCGCGTGGCCAGCCCCGGTCAACGCGGCAGTTGGCGCTGGCCAATGGGCGGCCGCCACGTGGCGCACGCGTGCGCCACGTCAGCGCCGTGGCCGCCACGCCCGCCGGCACCGCCGCCTGCCGCCTGCCGCCTGCCGCCTGCGCGCCTGCCCCGCCGCCTGCCGCCCGTACGCGCACAGTAGCTCGCCCAATCCTCGCTTGCCACGTGTCCAAGCCATAATTCCGCTGAACCCGGTGCACAACAACCTCAAACACCGAACCAATCCGAGGCCGCCACGTGGCGCACCCCGGTCCACCGTGCACCGCGCACCGTCCGCGCCTGCCACGCACAGTGGCGCGCCCAATCCCCGCGCGCCACGTGTCAACCCTCTCACTCGCTGCACCCGGTGCACCCAACTTCATGAACCGAACCAATGACATCCTGCCACGTGTCTTCCCGCCCAATCCACCGTACACCACGCTTCTCCGTAGACCGCGACTTGTGAACCCTCCAATGGGAAGCCGCCACGTGGCACCCCGCTCTGGTGCACGACGGCGCGTGGACCGCGCGCCTGCCCGCGCCCCTGCCCGCGCGCTGCGCGCTGCCCGCGCCTGCCCGCCGCCGCGCTGTCGCCTGCCCGAGGCCGCGCCGCCGCCCTCCGCCGCTGCCCGCTGCCGCCGGCCGCCGCCGGTGATCGCCGGAGTTACTGTTCCGGCGGTGAACAGTAACCCGTGCCCAAAAACATCAAGTAGGTAGTCCATTTTGACCGTTTTCGCGCGCTGAATCCGAATTTGACGTCCGTTTCGCCAAATTCCAACTCTAAACATTGCCGAAGGCACCCGGAAATGCGTTCTTAGTCCAAACTTCGTGCGGAGCCCAATTTAAATATCCGATTCGCGCGAAACCACTTCTAAACCCTCCACGGGGTCCTCTGATCACTCACAGGGTCCATATAAGTCCGACGTCCAACACTTATGTCCAATTATGCCACAAACACCTCCAATACACCATGTAGGCCTCCAATGGCCACCCCAACGCACTGCAGCAGCTCTGCGGCGATCCGGGTCATCACAGGTACTCCATGTAATCTCACTATCTCATCAAAATAAAGCTGGGCTAGTCGCTCTAGTGACCAAGTGGTCTGCATAGGCAAGAAATGTGCTGACTTGGTAAGTCGATCTACGACTACCCAGATAGCGTCTGCTCCTCCCTGTGCCCTAGGAAGTCCGACCACGAAATCCATCGTAATGTGGTCCCATTTCCACTGGGGAATTGGGAGACTCTGTAACTTGCCAGCTGGCACTCGATGCTCAGCTTTCACCTGCTAACAAGTTAAGCACTGAGCCACAAATCTCCCGATATCCCTTTTCATACCATTCCACCAAAAGTGTGCCTTGAGGTCCTTATACATCTTAGTCCCACCAGGATGTAGGGTATAAGGTGTATAATGGGCCTCTCGCAAAATCTGCTCTCTAATCTCCGCATCCACTGGCACACATGCTCGGTTCCTGTACCTTAGTACTCCCGAGGTATCTACCGTAAAGTCCCCAGACTGATTACTCGGGATTTGATCTTTAATCTTGATCAAGTGGGGGTCCTCACTCTGTTTCTCCTTGATCCTGTCCAGCAGAGTGGGCTGCACGACTAAAGACGTCAGTCTAGCAGAGACCCCAGGGGACACAACCTCTATCTCGAGCCGTCTCATCTCCTCTAATAGCGGTGCCTGGTCTGTGATCAACATAGACAAACTTTGCACCGCCCTCCTACTCAAGGCGTCAGCGACCACATTAGCTTTGCCTGGGTGGTAGAGAATATCTACATCATAGTCTTTTAATAGCTCTAACCACCTACGTTGCCTTAAATTTAGCTCCTTTTGCGTGAACAGGTATTTTAGGCTCTTGTGGTCGGTGTAGATTTCACAGTGCTCTCCATAAAGGTAATGACGCCAAAGCTTCAGTGCAAACACTACAGCAGCAAGCTCCAAGTCATGGGTAGGGTAATTTTTCTCGTAATCCTTGAGTTGCCTTGATGCATAAGCAATTACCCTCCCTTCTTGCATCAACACACAACCAAGTCCACTGTGTGATGCGTCGCTGTAGATCACATATCCTTTCCCCATAACAGGGAGGGAAAGGATAGGGGCAGTCATCAATCTACTTTTTAGCTCCTCAAAACTTTTCTGACAATTCTCACTCCAGACAAACTTCACTCCTTTACGCGTTAAGCGAGTGAGGGGTGTGGAGAGCTTCGCAAAGCCTTCCACAAACCGACGGTAATACCCTGCTAAGCCCATAAAGCTACGTACCTCGGAAACCGTCGTCGGTCGGGGCCAATCACGGACTGCCTCAATCTTTGCCGGGTCCACCGCCACTCCTGCGGCAGAAATCACATGGCCCAAGAAGACCACCTCCCGAAGCCAAAATTCGCACTTTGCCAGCTTGGCATACAACTTCTTCTCTCGCAGAAGTTGCAGCACAATTCTTAAGTGCTCCTCATGCTCGGCATCACTTCGGGAGTAGATCAAGATGTCATCGATGAACACCACCACAAACCGGTCTAAGTATGGTCGAAAAATTCGGTTCATTAAATCCATGAATGCGGCAGGGGCATTAGTTAGCCCAAAAGGCATAACTGTAAATTCATAATGCCCGTACCGTGATCTAAACGCCGTTTTCGGAATATCCTCGGCCTTCACCTTCAACTGGTGGTAACCGGACTGCAGATCTATCTTAGAAAAGACACAAGACCCTTGCAGCTGATCAAAAAGATCATCAATGCGCGGCAAAGGGTACTTGTTCTTGATGGTCACTTTATTTAATTCCCTATAGTCCACACATAGTCTAAGTGACCCATCTTTCTTCTTTACGAATAGCACCGGCGCTCCCCAAGGCGACACACTCGGCCTAATAAAGCCCTTGTCCATCAAATCCTGAAGTTGCGCCTTAAGCTCTCGCAACTCAGCCGGTGCCATCCGGTAAGGAGCCTTAGAGATTGGCGCAGTTCCTGGAACTACGTCAATCACGAACTCAATCTCCCTATCTGGCGGCATACTAGTCAGCTCAGGTGGAAAGACATCCGGAAACTCGCGGGCAATTGGGATATCCTCGAGTTCCGGCGCCGCCGTAGGCCCCTCAACAACACTAGCCAAAAAGGCTACACATCCATGATGGATCATCTGCCTAGCTCGGGAAGTCGAAACCATAGAGGCAAAGAAAGCACTCTGACATCCCCGGTATACCAACATCTCCTGGCCTGGCTCTCTAAAAGTGACGGTTCTTGCGGCACAATCAATAGTCGCAAAGTACCGAGCCAGCCAGTCCATTCCGAGGACTACATCAAAGTCTCTTAACTGTCTTAAGACCAATAGGTCTGCTGGCATAATCCAGGACTCGATTTGCATCGGGCAGGACCAACAGCACTCCTCCACGTGCAAAGTGTGATCGGGAATCTGAACCTCTCGTGCACGTGGTAAAGGTCCTACCTCTATCCCATGTAATGATGCAAATGATTTACTAATAAAAGAATGCGATGCTCCAGTATCAAATAATGTACGAGTCCTAATGCCAGAAAGTAAGGTGATACCTGCCACCACGTGTTCTGCTGCTGAAGAGTCCTCTACCTGCGCAGCATACACTCGCCCACTCTGAGCTGGAGGGCGATACTCCGTGGGATAGGAAGAAGATGGCCTGCTTGCTGGAGCATATGGTCGCTGAGCTGTCGACCACTGCTGAGACGAAGAAGGAGCAGATGCTGAAGATGGAGCCGTCGATGGTGCATATGGGCAGGCAGCTCGGAGGTGGCCAGACTGTCCACATCGATAACAGCGGCCAAACCTCAGATCACATGTATCAGAGTTATGCTGTCCCTGACAGAAAATGCACCTAACCGTAGCCTGGGGCTGCCTCGCCTGCTGCCTCTGTCGCGGAGGCCCTTGCTGCCGCGACTGCGATCTCTGTTGATGCGAATGCTGTTGCTGCTGCTGCTGCTGCGGTGACCTCTGGGATCCACCAGGCCCTCGCCGCTCAAAACGCCCGCGGCCGGAAAACTGAGGCCGTGGCGGTCGTGGCGGCCTCCAAGAACTGGCCTGTCCCCCGTCGTCTTGTGCTGGTCGCTTTCTGTCAGAACTCTGAGTGACTAAGCCCCCACGTCTGGCGATGACGCGGTCTCCCCTCTCAACCCACTGTGCATGCTCTGCTGCCTCCTGCAAGGTCTGTAGCCTTTGAGCATGCACCAACGTATAGATCTCTGGGCGCAGGCCCGACTCAAAGAGCTCCACTTGGTGAGGTCCGTCCCTGGCGACATACGGCACGCAGTTGAGCAACCGCGTGAACTCCTGAGAGTAGTCTAATGCTGTCCGGTCGCCTTGCTGAAGATTCTTCAAATCATCTTCCAGCTTTTTCTTCACACTCGTGGAGAAGTACGTATCCAGGATCATTTTCTTGAATTCTGACCAGGGTAGCTGTCGAGTGATCTGAAATTCCAGGGGCTCCACCCGGCGCCACCATGCATCAGCATCCCCGTCTAAGCAGTGTACAGCCATATGTACCCTGTACTTCGGGTCAATGAAGAAGTCCCGAAATAACTTCTCCATTGAAGAAAGCCAAGTCCCGATCTCCCAAGGCTGAGTATTCCGCCCTGAAAACCTGGGCGGTCCCCGCTTACAGAATCGAGTAAGTTTGTCAGCAAACTCCTGCTCCTCTGCAGGAGTCAATGGCCGGATTGCTCCCTGAGCAACAGGGGATGCCGGGGTCACTGGTACAACTGGGGGATTCACGGCAGGGGAAGAAGGTACAGGAGAATTCTTCGAGGGTGCTACAACAGGCTGCGCCCTCTGTTCTAACATCTGCGTCAGCCGGCTCATGGCCTCCTCCTGACGCCGAACAGCTTCAGACATCTGGGCCATCTGAGCCTGCAGCTCTTGCACCTCACTCTGCTGGCCCTGCTCGGACTCCTCCTGATCGGGTTCAGGGGAATCAGGCTGAGAACGCGTCAACATTCTACGTCGCGGAGGCATCCTACCACAAGAAACCCCACACGACCCAATCTTAGCGAAGGTCAAAGACATTCTCCTATTTCTGTGACTTTATGTTGTCTGCAGCCAACATAACTGTCCACCAGAAGTAGGCTAAGTCGATCCTTCTTACTTTACTGGAAGAGTTAAATAAGTAACCCAACGACTTCCGCAAAATCATCACGTCTCTCATACCCTATTATCCTAGGGTCTGCCAAAAGCCTAGGGTTTCCTAAGTCCCAACTGACCTATCCCTAAGCTCTGATACCAACTTTAATCTGTCACGCCCCGGAACCCGGGCTCGCCAACAGATCCGCCGTGCACACGGGATTTCCCGCGTACACGAAGCGCTGGTAACCTGCTCCGATATAATATGAACAATAAAAGAGCATAATATCGAGCTGAATAGAAGAACCACATAGTATTTCAGACTGGAAATACAAATACAACTGTAATAAGTACAATAATCTCCCAGCTCACCAAAATAGTACATCCAGCTGGCGGAAGCCAGACCCAAAATAAAAGGAGAATATCACAGTCTGAGTGGAGGGTGCAATATCTGTCTAATAGCTCTCAGCCTCACAGGAGATCTATCTATTCAGCGATCCCCTTACCTTTATCAGCTGCCGATGGCCTAGCGGCTCCCGCAGACGACTCTGCAAATAAAGAAGAAGAAAGAGAGAAACAACAATGGGGGTGAGAACTACCAGATAAACCAGTAGCCTCCCCTAGTGGGTAAAACCTCAACTCTGACGCACCCACTAGGACTACTAGAGGCAACATGAAAGAACAGTGGTAAATTATAAAGGCTGCTGTAAAGAAAGGAACTATCACCACTATGCCTCTACATGCCATGTAGCACGAAATGACTGGATGCAACATTACCAAACATGCCTGCCTGAAATAACTCAATCTAGTGTCACTAGTAAAACTGGTACTGCCTGCTGTGCCTTGCCAAATCGGGTGTGCTGGCCAATGCCTTATCACCGATAGGGGATAGTTGCCAAATCGGGTATGCATAATACCGATAGGGGATAGGAGTCTCAAAGACTCTAAGCATGTCTGTAACACACTCCGGAGTGGCACTCGAGGGGAGCGACCCACACGAGTAAAATATCTCAGTAATAAGTATCAGAAGTGCCATAAAACAGCAGGACTGGATCATGACTATGATCAAAGTGGGAAAACCATCCACTAGGAAAACCCGATCCCCAACTGACGCAATAAACCAGACTCAACCCCAATCTGATGCAAGGATAAACATCTGGTCAACCGCCTACTGTCCGCGGTCACCGCAATACCCCACAAGTCCACAATCTAGCACAACCTTGGCTACTCTACCCCAAACCCCTGCTCACACTTGAGCAACAACATATGAATGCAAAGGACAACAATGAAACATGTTCAAATCCCAATATGATAGTGTAGCAATGAATAGTGGCCTTACCTGATGTCCGGGCATGCATGCAACTGTCTTTATTTTTAAAAGTTGTAAAATAGTGTCAAAGGTTTAAAACAATTGATTTACTGAATAAAAGTCATTTGCATGCGAGATCATAGCCTTTGTCTCAATCACAGTGTCCCAATATAAGTCATCATATCTTTTGTGGGGTTATATTAAGTTTTAGGGGAGTTTGTCCCAGCGGTCCTTGTCATTTGTCATATTAATTTGTCCCAATGGTTCTCATTAATTGTCCTGTTAGTTGTCCTGTTAGTAGTCCTGTTAGTAGTCCTGTTAGTTGTCCCAATGGTTCTCATTAATTGTCATATTTTAGGGGATTTCTAGTAATCCCAGTGAGCTTGTCAAAAATGAGGTAAGCAACAACCGCCCACCTCGAGCAGCTCAAAATACACCCCAGGTAGTCTCCTGGTTGTCCACAGTCCTCAAATCCTGCAAATCAACGCTCCCGGTATAAATACAAATCTCAAAAAGCACAATATTTGCTGTTTTTCAAACAGCACGGGAAAAGAGGAATTTTTCACCTCTAAAATGAGCTCCTAAAATCCCAGAAAAATCACGGTTGCGTTCCTCGCGAAGAGTAGATCAAAATCGACTCTTAAAACGCCTCGATCTGACGCTCCTACGTCAAGATAAAAATCGGAGAAGTCGGTGCTGTCCAAAAACCATCACAGTAAAAAGGGGGGTCAAAGAGGACTTGAAAACTGTGCCAAAAGTACGAAACGGAGCAAAATGATCAACACGGAAATCGAAGCCCTACCTCTTACGGTCGCGCTGCCGCAAAAATCGTCCAAAAATTCCACCTGGTTAGCCCGCAGTGAATTTTCGACGGAACTGCGACGGGAAATGGGCCTAAAAAGAAAATCGTCGCAGTGCGCCGCGTCGCAGATATCTCACTATCTGTAACTCCTAAAATCCTGAGATTTTAGAGAGAGAGAGAGAGGAGAGAGAGAGGAAAAACTTTTGTATAGAACACTTTCTCTGATTCTCTCTCTTCGGCGCGCAAAACGAGGTGGGAATGTGAGGGGGTGGGGGACTTCTTATATAGTGGGCCAAAAGGGAATATTCCCACACAGGATCCGGATCCGAACAGGAAACACCGAAACGGGCCAACCAAAACGCGCCACGTGTCCACAAAACAGGGAACAGCCTGTGCAGGCCCAATGGAAATTCGCCACGTGGCCACGTGGTGCACGTGGTTGCTCCGCGCTCCGGGTTTTCCGGAAGATGTCAGCCAATCCGGGTGCGCCACGTGTCACCCTCCCACACGCCTTCTAGAAGCCGGCCAGCCACTCAGGAGCTGCCACGTGGCACGGGAAAAAGTCGGTGCACCCGGTGCACGCCATGCCGTGGACCGCGCACCAGCGCCCCCTGCCCGCGCCTGCCCGCGCCTGCCCGCGCCGCGCTCCTCCGCGCTCCGCCGCTGCCCCGCTGCTGCGCCGCTGCCCGCCGCCGCCCGCCGCCGCTCGCCGGTCGCCGCCGGCGGCCGGAACAGTAATTCCGGCCGGCGGTTACTGTTCCGGTGAACAGTACCAAGTGCCGAAAAAATAAAGCGAATATACCATTTCGATCGTTTTCGCGCGCTGAGTCCGATTTCGCCGTCCGTTTCGCCAAATTCTCATCCGAAATTTTGTCGAAAGCTCCCGGAAAATCCCATTTGCTCTGATTTTCGCGCAGAGTCTATATTAAATGTCCAATTTCGATTCTACAAGCTCTGTTGCACTGTACAAGCTCCCCGCAGTCACTGTTTAATGTTGCACAGTTCCTGCGGGAGTCTGGATCATCACATGAGAGCTAATCTTAGCAGGGTGCTAAACGACGAGGAACTTCTTTGGAAATCTCATGCTAAACTTTGCTGGCTGAAGGAAGGCGACGGTAACACTATGTTCTTTCACACGTTTGCAAATAGGAGGAGAAGGTTTAACGGGATAAGCACGATCGAGGATGATGGTCTAACTTACAACTAGGATAAAGACAAGATTGCTTACTTCTACCGCAAATTTAAGGAGCTCTTTGCTTCCTCGGATACTGGACGGGTCAACATTGGCAATTAGAGCGATCTTTTCCCCTCACGGCGCATCTGAGAGACGGACCATCAGATTTTAACTACTCTTTTCACCTGGGAGGAGATAAGGGGAGCGACTTTCCAGCTAGGAAATGACAAAGCTCCTGGTCCTGACGGATTCCCATTGAGCTTCTACCAAACCTTTTGGGAAATAGTGAAGGATGATATCTAGAAGATTTTTTAGGAGCTCCACGAGGGAAATTGCTACACTGGTCCCATCGACTACACCAACTTGTGCCTGATCCCCAAAAAGGATGGAGCCTTGAAAGCTAACGACTATCGACCGATTAGCCTATTGAATAGGATTCAGAAAATAATTTCTAAAGTTCTGGCTAATAGGCTGATACCGATTTTGCACAATCTAATCTCCCACACCCAATATGCGTTTCTAAAAGGAAGGAATATCTCAGACGCTTTTGCGACGGCTTGCGAACTTTTAGGATGGAGCAGCAGATCCAAGAGCGAGGGTGTTGGTGTCAAAGTTGACTTCGAAAAGGCTTTTGACAAGATGAGCTGGGCCCACCTTCTGTCACGCCCCGGGTCGAAACTGCGACCCGGGCTCGCCAACAGATCCGCCGCCTACACAGTGAATCCCGTATAGACGAAGCGTCTAACCTGCAAAAGGAAATACTATACTAAACAGATATCAGAGCTGAAAGTAAACTGCTAGAAATAATATAAAATACAACTCTCACAATACAACAAGTCCTCACCAAAAACAAATACAAAAGTCTCTCAAAGAAAGAAGAAAAGTACAACTCAATACCTCACTACAAGGTCGCTCAACATACCACTCTAATCATATAAAGGGGGTACATCTACTCTCAGGATGACGACAACTGGTAGGGATCTAGCGCGCGACTCCCTTACCTCGGTCTGAAGAAGCAGCAGCTGGAACAGCAGGATCAGGCGTAGAACTCCCTGGGGAAAAAGATACCACGACGGGTGTGAGAACTACATCCCACAGTAGCTCTCAGTGGGTGCTGTCAACAAGCCCAACGGTCTGCCCACTACGTCTACTAGAGGCATAAGGAAAACAAAAACAGTGCTGAAAGGAAAAGCTGAAAGATAAATTTTACTGCTACTATGCCCCTATCTAAATGCTCAAAAAGCAGGACAGATGAAAATCATGATGCATCTACTGACTCTCTAGTATAGCCACCCAATCTATACTGACCACCACAAAGGGTCTAGTCAAACCTGCGCCTCCCCTACTGCCGCACATCCTCAACAGGACGGGTCTACCGTAGGGTGTCCGTGACTGCCAAAACTAGCTCAGCCAGAGGGACGGCGTCGACAAGTCGCGATAGCAAGTAACAGGCCCAACTCCGGAGTGGCACTCGTGGGTAGCGACCCCACCGAGCAAAGTATCTGCGCATCTCTGTCGAGCTCAAAAGTGGCTCCTGCAGGCTATGATCCAAATCACTGTCTCAATCACTAGCTGGAACTACACTGCTGATGTCACATCTCTCACTCAATGGCTAGAAATACTCACAGCCGGGACTACCGTCTACCCGACGGCTCCCACAACAGAACACCAACCTCGAGAGAACCGACACTATAAGGGTTCGAAAATCCCGATAGGTCGGTACCTAGAACCCTATCAAACAAGAACAGACTCCAGGCTCCGCCTATCGAGGTTCCCGACCCCTTACAATTCGGGAACACGACAGTCTCTGATCAACAAGCGGAGGACACCAACCGGGGCCCGAAAGTCCCGGAAGACCAACACCTACAACCCTATCAAACAAGAACAGGTCCTAGGCTCGGCCCCCGTGGCTTTCGTCCCGAAAATAGGAACGGTCCCTAGAACCCAGATCACCTAATCTATCTTGGTGAAGAAATTGTAATAAATAGATGACAGTTGTTATTAAAAACTATTTTAATCACAGGAAAATCCACTTTAGTATATTTTAATTCCTTTATGAAAATCGGTTTAAATAAATGGATCTTTTTCCATACCCCGAAGGGCTATTGCCATCACCCAAATCAAACAAGAACAGGCTCCGGCGACCCCTCGAGATTTGGAAGAAAACATTAATTTACAAAAAAATCATGTATGTCTAAAGGAAAACAGTCTGGGTCCTAGGTCCTTCTGACACTGATAATCGACTGTCACTAACCCAGTGGCGACAAATAAAACATCTCGGGACCGCCGTTTACCCAAACGGCTCCCGCCACAGATGAATGATCAACTACATCTACCAGACTCCACTCTGCTCCCAAGCACGAGTGAAAAATGCATCCCTCGCTAAAAGAAATCCGACCACTCAGCCCGCTACACGGGGGAGTAGATACTATGTCCAGGATGAATTAATAATAAAGGTGAACACCTAAACCAGAATAAACCTAGCCCATGTTGAAGTTTTCTAAAGTCTGGTTAAACATACAGCAAATAACGGGGGTGCTAGGTCAAGTTCCACGATGTCAAAGAATTAGAGGTGATAGAAACAGGAGTTTGCATGATTATCAAATAACATTAAAATTATCCGCTACCACCTTCAAGCATACTACACAAAAGTATCACTATCATGCATGATCCTACTATAGTAGATTTAATGAACTTCCATAAGTCTTGAAGACAGGGCCACCCACCTGAAGGTGCACAACTGGCCAGGGTCGCACAGATAAGAGAGTCCAGAAACAGCCAAATCACAGTATCCTCAAGTTAGCAACACTGTAGTAGTGCTCACAATGCCCTGGGTACAATTACAAACCAAATTCACACTTAAAATCCATAAAAATTCCAAGTACCAAAATCCTGCATGAACAGTCCCCTTATCACGAAATTTTCACCTGAAAATCATTTTTCAAAAATTCCGATAAAAATATGACGGCAATCCTCGCGAAGTGTAGATGTCGATAGGCTCTTGAATCGTCGAAAACCGATTTCCAGATGAAGAGATAAAAATCCGCGAAGTGGGTGCTGTCCAGGAATCTCACAGCAAAACTGGGGCTCAGTAAAGCCTCGAAAACAGTGCCAAAAACCCATATCTAGACAAAACACTCAACACGAAAGTCGAAGATATACCTCTCGTGAATCCAAAGCAGCAAAAATCGCCGAAAAAGACTGTCAGGGTAGCTCTGTGGAATTTCCAGACCAAAATGCGACGATAACGGGCCTCCAACTGTAAATCGTCGCACTGCGCTACGATGCCAGGAACGTCGTCGCCGGGACTTCCAAAAATTCCGGGCCTCTGCCAGAGGATGCGCGACTCGAAGATCTACACTTTTCCTAAACGGGCCAAGAGTAGAGGAGCTTCGGAAAGGGGGCAAAAATGGCCAGCAAGCCAGCTATTTATAGGCCCAGCCCGAAAAACCAGGATTTTGGACTTTTGGCCCAAAACCGGGCGCCCGGAACTTCCGGGCTGCTACAGTAACGGGCCCGGCCCGTTACTGTTCTCGCCCGGAAAAATCCCATGCTGCCACGTAGCCACCCGAACAGGGTACAGCAAAACAGACCAACCATGTTGCGCCACGTGGCAAGCCGGGGCCGACGCGTGGCGCCCTCGAGCGGGAAGCGCGGGTCAGCGCGCCCACGTCGCGCCCACGCGCGCCCACGCGCGCCTGTCGGGCACGCCGCCCGAGGCCACCAAACCCCCGTTTCGTGGACCGCGCGCACGGCACCGCACCAACCAAAATCTGCCACGTGTCCTCCCGGTCTACCGTGCACCCGCGCCGAAATTCCGTGGACCGCGCCTGCTGCACCGGCCAACAGGAAAGTGCCACGTGTCCCGCGCCCGGGTGCACGCCCGCGCGGTGGACCGCGCGCCTCCGCCGCCGCCATCCGCTGCGCTCCGCCGCGCTCCGCCGCCGCCGGCGCCTCTCCGGCCGCCGGAACAGTAAACCTATGCCTCGAAATCCGTGTTTTCGCATCCGGGCTCCGAAAAATTCAAGTAAATAGTCCATTTCGCTCGTTTTCGCGCGCTGAATCCAAATCCGGAGTCCGTTCGGCCAAATTCCACTTCTAAAATTTCCCGTAAATTCCCGAAAAAGTAAACTTGATCCATTTTTTGTGCCGGGTCACTTCCTTGGTTCCAATAAGCGCGCAAAAATCTCAATCACCCATCATGGACTTTCTGATAATCAACTCTTGCTCCGATTACTCTAGAAATCAAATTCTTGGGCCCGACACGCACACACACACTCCCTGAAGCCACTAATCCAACAGTAACCCTTAAATGGGGATTCGGGTCCTCACATCCTCCCCCACTAAAAGAAAGTTTCGTCCTCGAAACAAACACGGCTTAAAAGGGAGTTTCCATGCCCAAAGGTAAGCATCCATCAACACAAACTCAAACTCCCCAGTCGCTACATACTCCCCACAAGGTGAGTCCAACAGCTGGATAAACCTCAAAAGTTCCAAAAACTGGGGAACGAGAAGGAACATCCAACCCAACGCGTCCAACTACCCGAATTACGCCGCAAAACTTATCAGAAAAAGTAAGGGCCCCACCAGTAGGAAAGTCATCAACCCCAACTCTCCAATTTAGAAAACAAGTGAAATTAGCGAAAAGTTCGGAAGTTTCGAAAGACCAGTGCCCTCGCCCCAATCAAACAAGAACAGGTTCGGGCACCGTCCCCATTTCTGGAGTAGTCTTTCGAGTCTTCCATCCTGTTCGCAAATTTCAGCACAAGGGCGAGAAAAAGGGAGAGAAGTGTTGATGCCGTTCCTGCTGTGGCAACAAAAACGGAAGCTACGATCTATCCGTACCCCTAAAAGAAAGACACGACCCTATCCGGGACCCCTAGAGACAAAACCTCTAGTCCTAGACGTCGCCTATGCTCGACAAGTCACACCTAACCCGAAACTGCTGAAGCCACTGCTGCAGGAAGGATGCCTCGGTGTCCAGTGGAAATGATCTCCTGTTGTCCAACTCGCGGAAAGGCCACTGTTCTCCATCCGCAATCAAATGTTGCACGATACCGCACCAGCTGGTCCATCCAAGTGCTCAAACCAATTCTTGGAGCTGTAACAAAACCGTCACACCTGCCGGCGCACTTCTTCAGGTCTCATCTGTCTCGATCATGCCCCAAACTACACCTCTGCTCGTGGGATACTGGGAAGAATCCAATCACTCATGCAAGTAACAAAATTCCTATCCCGTAATCATGCAGAGATGCAAATGCCCTGATATCATGCAAGAGGATGCCGCGGTACCAAAAACTCACTCAACTTGACTGAAATTAAAACCATACCTGCGGCGAAAGGATCTGCTGCTGGAGTGCCCTCCACCAGGGCTGCATAAACCCGTCCACTGGGTGCTGAAGACCGTCGTCCCGTCTGTCCCGACGTCGTACCCCACTCTGTCTGATGGTGCATCGGAGGGGCTTCTGCTTCCTGAACAGGCAAGGGAGGTGCTATAGCCAGGGGTAGCACTGACAGAATAGCTCGGGGACAAGCTGCTCGAAAATGTCCCAACTCTCCACAAAGGAACACCGTCCCTGTCTCTGGTCACACTGCGACGGTGGGTGAGGGCCGCCACAGATGACGCACTCACGTCGCTGCTGTCGGAGCTGCTGTCTAGGCTGATACCGCGGCTGCTGCGGGTGTCCACCAGATCTCTGCCGCCTCTGAAACCCACGACCCTCAGAGTGAGATCGTGGAGGTCCCGGAGGTGCCTGCTGACTCGTCTGTCCTCATCAAACGGCGCTGGGCGCTTCACCCCTGGAATCACTGCGGTGGCTGGAGCCACCTCATCCATCACCGCCTCTCCGCACTCAACATAAAGTGCCTGCTCCATAGATGCATCCAACATCTGCAATCTGTGCGAACGGACAAACTGATAAATCTCTTGGCGCAAACCCCGCTCAAACATATAAATCCGATGCGCCTCATCTCTGGCCGCGTGCGGTACACAGGCCAACAATCGGTTGAAGTCTGCGATGTACTCATGCACAGGACGATCTCCCTGACGGAGATTCTTCAGCTGCTCCTCTAACCTCTGCCTGACGCTCTCCTGGAAAAAGGCTCCAAGAAAAAGGCTGCGGAACTCCGCCCAAGAGAGAAGCTGTATCCCAGGCGGACCAGCGGGTCGCACACGCCGCCACTAAGCCTCGGCGTTGCTCTCCAAGAAGTGTGTCGCCAACAGCACCTGAAACCGCTCCTGAATGAACAAACTCTCAAAATGACGCTCCATGACCGTGATCCAAGACTCTGCCTCCCACGGCTCTGCACCCAATCCAGAAAAACGGGGTGGATTGAACTGGCGAAACCTATCAATAGATCCACCACCTCACGCTGCTCTGCAGGTGTCAACTGTCCTCCGTCCCGGACGGCTGACCACTGGTAACCGGTGTAGTAGGGGCTGCCTGTGCGGCGGGTACGACTGGGGGTGTCGCAACTGACTGTGCCCTCTGCTCCATCATGTGTACCATCCGATCCATGGTCTCCCCCTGACGCCGGAAGGTCTCCGACAAATGAGCCATCTGAGCCCGAAGCTCCTGTACCTCACTCTGGTGACCTTGTGCTGACTCCTCCTGCTCAGGCTCAGGGGAGGAGTGTTGGGTTATAAGTAATTGGATCTAAA
The DNA here is from genome assembly GCA_029168755.2 of Tillandsia fasciculata. Taxonomy (NCBI): domain Eukaryota; kingdom Viridiplantae; phylum Streptophyta; class Magnoliopsida; order Poales; family Bromeliaceae; genus Tillandsia; species Tillandsia fasciculata. Next base: position 5,939,108 of record CM054952.1, read on the forward strand.
TAGGGGAAAAAACACCTAGAGGGGGGTGAATAGGTGTAAACAATAAACACTCAAAAAATCATTGCGCAAATAAACCCAATGCGGAAAAATAAAGGAACACGCAAGATTTTTACGTGGAAAAACTCCAAACCGGAGTAAAAAACCACGGGACCGATAACACGGCGAAATCCACTAGAATTAACACACGTACAAGGTGATATACCGTACTCACAGACGACTCAACCTTTTACCATACGCTCCTAGTAGATCTTCCCGCTCGCTCCACGACGCTTCTCGAATCCACGATCCGCGCCCAACGCTGAATCCACAGCGTCCAACGTCGAGTCCACGACGTCCAACCGAATCCACGGTCTTCACCCAATAGCACGCTTCGAATCCACGAACGTACCTCGCTCCGAATCCACGAGAGCGGTTGCACCTTGAATCCACAAGGCCACGCGAGTCCACGCGCCGATTTTGGGGTAAATCGTTGTTTGTTTGGGTGGTGATGATCCGCCGAATACTTAGATCAAAGATAGATCGGAAATACCATCTAAGTATTCATTGATTTGATTCTACTCAAAATGTGAGTATGGAAAACCTAGAATCAAATCAATCAATATAGATGAAGAAACATAGAATAAATCTATTGATTTCCTTTCTTCTCTATATATGTGGATTTTTTCTTTTCGGCTATTTTCTTCTGTAATAGCGGATGCCCTAGAAATGAATACAGGGCCTATTTATAGGTTAGAAACCATTGGAAGAAGATAGGATCAAAAACTGCCTTTTCTGGAAATTTTTACCGACGGCGATCCGGATTGGAATTGACGATCCGGATTGCAGAAGCAAGAAAGACGATTTCCAGAAAATGCCTGTTCGGGATCCGGATCACAAAGTCCGATCCGGATCGTTCATACAGTTTTACCAGAACATCAATGTTCGGGATCCGGATTGCAAGTCCTGATCCGGATCGAGGAAGCAAACAGGTAAAACTAGTGTTCGGGATCCGGATCAGAGGATGCTGCGATCCGGATTGAACCAGTGTATGAACCAACACCCTTCGGGATCCGGATTGCCGAGTCCGATCCGGATCCTGAACATGTCCCATGTCCAGTTTTTGATGTTTAAGCAATTAAAAATTCTTCCAGGTGTTTCTACACTATAAGAAGTATTCGGATCATCAAAATCTTTAGTTAAACGTACCTGATCCTTTTGAATTCTTCTTTCTTGAGATTGAGGTATACGATCCAAAGTTTCTTCATCTTCAATCTTCAAGACTTAATACATTCACGAAATACGCCAACTCAAATTCCGTAACAATCTCCCCCTTTGGCGGTTTCGTGACAAAACACAAATCCACAAAAGAAAATTCAAAAAGATATTTTTGTTGCTATCACCATACAACAAAAATTTACAAAAGAGATCCAGAAATTAAAAACATGAGATAAACTCCTAAGACAGACTCTAGACTTAGACATCTGTAATCTCTGCACACAGAAATCATTCTTGACAAAAGAAATCGTTAGATACCTCAAGAATTGAAACATACAAAACCAAATACAGAGATAGAGTTTATTCTCATCATGACATTTGAAAAATTCAGATATGTAAGAGAATCATAGTTAAAACCAACATATCTTCTAAGCAGTCGAAAACCAAATGTCAAAGTATGTTAGTCCAACATCAACTTGTTAGTCATATTACATGCCCAAATAGTTAGTCGAATAGTTAGTATAGAGGCATGCACCAATCACAAAATAAAAACCAAAGTTGAGTTGAAGATACTTACCTTGATATTCACAAAGTTCAGTTCACATCATTCATTGTTCACATCATCATTGTTCAAGTTCTCTCTAACTCTCTCCCCCTTTTTGTCACAAAACAAAGCCAAAACGTAGCAAGAGCTACAATATGTAAGGAGAGTTAAAAAAAAATCTATCAATATGCACAACCTGAGAACTAAACTAAAAGTATCAATAAGACTAAAAACTAAAATCCTGCACAAAAAGAAAAGAAAAAGAAATGAGTCAAAAATGATCAGTTGTCAGAATCTGAGTCTTCAGAACTTGTGCAACCCAGCTTGTAGAACATCTTTGTCAATCGCTTGTGCACAGAATTGACCTTTTTAGTGATAGTAATGTGAGCTGCCGTGACTATTTCAAGCTCATTGCAAATTTTTGTTGTTCTTTCAAGATCTGTTCTTGCTTGACAGATAGTTGTTGTTGCAACTTGAAGATCGAAGTCAATGATGCTTCATCATCCTGCCGGGTTCTTGTCGAGACGTTGAGGCCGAGGTGCCGTCACAAGGTTTCTTTCCAATAACATGAGTAATTTGTGAAGTGACTTCACAATTGTTGATTCATCTATCATCCCGCAACTGTGCTGATATGATGTTGAGCTTACATCAATGTCAAACTTTCGTAAGATCCTCATGATGATAGAGGAAATGGAAGTCGCTCAGAGGGATGAGGATGCACAATGTATCTTGACATTCTGTTCCAAATTATATAGGGAATATTCATTTCAATCCAATAGCCTCAGAGGGATGTCCTATGAGATATAGGAATAGCAGCCGCTCCCATCTCACAACCTTGGTCTGCATGTTGGGCAGAATGTTATAACATGTTATGAAGTTTAGAAAACGGTACTCCAGTCGTAGATGTTTGGATCTGACACTCTTGCCGTCAACTGATTTAGTTCCTTCCAAACAGATCCTGTCGATCACAGTTTGCCACAATGCTTGTCAAACTTTTTCCTTTCAAAAAGTTAAGCCCCGATGTGCTAGATTCCATTCCAAGGACTTCACCAATTAACTGCGGTGTGATCTTAATCTTCATTCCTTGGATGTTGTATAGAAATGCATAGACCCATTTTCATCTCTTGAAGATGTCTCGCATTCGTGTAGAAGGTTCTCACACGATACAAACAATATCCTAGAAGTTCAGGGAATCGGCAGACTTGAAGAAGAGAAGCTTGTTCAATTAAGGTTCCAAATTCTGGTGAATGATTGCGAAGGGCTTCAATGTTGACATGACGTTCTCCGATGCATTCACGTCGTTCAAAAGCTCGAAGACGGTCAGTATTAACGACTACCTCTTCAACACGTGGCGGAGAGTCAGGAGCTATTGGTGTGTCAACATTAGTGTCTCGTCTTAATCCATAACGTCGAGCAAGTCGTTTCCGTTTCACAGAGATAGTTGGAGCAGACATAGGAGCTTTCCCAGTGTCCATGGGTGCTTTTCCTTTTTGTTTAGATTTAGTAGGCAATACCTCATCATCATCATCATCTGTCAACATATCCCAGTGTACTTCATCAGGGTTTTCTTCAAGTTCTGTGTCACTTATAACTTCCACTTCACCTTTTCGTTGGAGTTTCTTGGCTCGTTTCAGTTTGTTGGTTGCTCGAGTATGTACCATCGTAACCAGTAGCAGGATTAACCAAGAGAGTGCCATCAGTGCTTTGAGTTTAAGAAGTGTCCTGTGAAGACCAACTCAAGAACACATGAAAAATCGTCAATTTTGAAAAATTTGAAACATTGTACCTAGACAATCATAATCATGTAGAGAAGCCAAGAATCAAATTAGTTTTCCAAAAAGAATTTTAAAAATAGATCAATTCCATGATTTTCAAAAATTCCTCTTTTATGCCCTAAAACAGAATTTTTAGAAATCGAAGCCTAAAAACTCGTTTATCTTGAGAAAACCCAGCATAAAAGCAAAACTAATTGACCCAGAGTTCTTATTTCAAAAGAAATTTGATCAAAAACCATTCACAAACGAAAAAGTTCCAAGATTTCAACTCACGTTTGATGAAAAACCATAAAACTGTGAAAAACCGAGTTTTGATCAATAAAACTTACTTGAATCCGAAGAACTTTGAGTTTGGAAGCTCCAAAATGCAAGAAATCTAGAGAGAGAAGCTCTAGAGATTTTAGAACAAAAGATTAGGGTAAAAGAAATCAAATCCTCTTTGTTCTTATAAAAACCCTAGCCGTGATCCGGATCGGATCGAGAATGTGATCCGGATCGGCTACCCGCAGGAAGAATCCTGCGTTCGGGATCCGGATCACTTACCCCGATCCGGATCGGCTTCAACTTTTTCTCCAGAAAAATTCAGAAAAATTCCATAAAATCCAGAAAAAGTATGTAAGCACTTTACCATGTCAACTTTAAACAAAAGACATCGTTTCATACAACAAGAAATAGATTATGCAAAATCTATCAAAAATACCCAAAAATGAAACGAAAATTTACGAAAGTTAAAACACTTAAAGTTGAACAACTTCAATTACATCTATCCTGATCTTATGTGTAATGCCTTTATCAAATCATCAATTTTGGTAAAGAAAATGAAATACCAAGATCAATAGATGTTTGAAATCCCAGATAAGTTAGATAATATATCTAGACAATCTGTTGAAGGAGTGGCTCTTTGAGCATCTTTTACTAAAAATCCCACCTTATACCAACCATGAAATACGACTGAGTCAAGTATTTCAATATGAATTTCATCAACAATTTTCAAAACAAAAATTTGCTTTTCATTCATGGAGTATCTTTTTTTTTTATTTTCTCCATGTGGTGGTAGTTTTCACACTCCTCATTGGGATGTAACTCTTTCCACATCTTTTGAGCATTTTACATTTCATTGACTCCCCCTCAATTGGCTATCAATTATTTAATATATAAGGTATTCAACCAAACCATTGATCTCGAATTCATACTCGACTAAGCAATCAAATATGATAATGACTATACCAAGAGATCATTGAGAGAGAAATTGACTTTGATCACTTAAAAGATGGTTTAATTAACGTAAATGATCATTGCAACATTGAAATATTATGACATCAAAAGCATAATAAATTTCTAAATGCATAAAAGGATGCAATTAAAGTCAATTATGATTTATGCTCAATTAATGTCCTATGTACAAAACATAGATAAAGAACAAAACAAAAACAAAAACAAAACCTAACCTAAGCAAAGGTTTCAAAAGAGTTTATTTCAAGGAAAGCATGCCAATTGCTTTACGCAAGTGAATAAAACGTTTTTGATCCAAAGGTTTTGTTAAGATATCAGCTAATTGATCCTCAGTTGAAATATATGACAGTTGAAGAATGTTTGATTCAACTAGCTCTCTAAGAAAATGATATCTAAGTTCAATATGTTTTGTTCTAGAGTGCAACACAGGGTTTTTAGAAATGTTAATAGCACTAGTGTTGTCACATAAAATGGTTACCGAAGATGTTGAAATCCGGAAATCGCTCAACACGCTTTTCATCCAAATCAATTGGGTTGAACAACTTCCTGCAGAAATGTACTCCGCTTCGGCAGTCGAGAGTGCTATGCAGTTCTGCTTTTTACTGTGCCATGCAACAAGGCAATGGCCAAGATAGAAGCATGCACCACTCGTGCTTTTCCGGTCATCCACTGATCCAGCCCAATCGGCATCTGAGTATCCAACAATATCCAAAGTCGTTCCCATAGGATACCAAATTCCGAAATTGATTGTACCTTTGATATATCGGATGATCCGTTTCACCGCTTTCAGGTGAACCTCCTTCGGTGCTGATTGATATCTCGCACAAATCCCAACACTGAAGGATATATCCGGGCGACTAGCCGTGAGATATAGTAGACTTCCAATCATACTGCGATACAGTTTCTCGTCTACATTCTCACTATGTGATTCACTTCCAAGTCCCTTATGGCTAGTTCCCATTGGAGTCGGAAAATCCTTAGAATTTTCAAGATCAAACTTTTTGACCAACTCCAGTGCATACTTGGATTGACACAAGTGAATTCCTTCATCGTTTTGTTTAACTTGTAATCCAAGAAAATAAGTCAATTCGCCCATCATGGACATCTCAAATTCGCTTTCCATGGTCTCCGCGAATTTAGAAGCATCATTATCTCTTGTTGCTCCAAAAACAATGTCATCGACATAGATTTGAGCAACTATGAAATTGTTTTGATAATGCTTCACAAAGAGAGTCCTGTCAGCTCCCCCTCGAGTGTAGCCCTTTTCCAAAAGGTGCTTTGTCAACCTTTCGTACCATGCTCGCGGTGCTTGTTTCAGACCGTAAAGAGCCTTTTTCAGACGAAAAACATGGTTAGGTAGTTTATGATCCACAAAACCTTTCGGTTGAGCCACATAAACTTCCTCATTTAAAAACCCATTTAAAAAGGCGCTCTTAACGTCCATTTGAAATAATTTGATTTTAAAATGACAAGCAATCGCAAACAATATACGAATGGACTCGAGTCTAGCTACAGGGGCGAAAGTTTCATCAAAGTCTATACCTTCTACTTGAGAGTAGCCTTGAGCAACTAACCTTGCTTTGTTCCTGATGATAGTACCTTCTTCATTTTTCTTGTTCTTGAAGATCCATTTGGTACCTATCACATTGTGTTGCTTCGGAGGCTTCGTCAATTCCCAGACTTTGTTTCGCTCGAATTGATGGAGCTCTTCCTGCATTGCTTTAATCCAGTAGTCATCTTGGAGAGCTTCATCAACATTCCTTGGTTCGATTTGAGATACATAGCATGCAAATCCGCAAACCAATTGTCTCCGTGTTCTAACTCCTTCTTGTGGATCTCCAATGATGTTCGATTCAGGGTGATCCTTGGAGATGCGTAACGTTTGAGGTAGAGGAGTAGACGGAGGTACACGAGATGATTCCTGCACATCAGATAAGCTTGAAGAACCGTTAGATGCATCATTATTATCGAAAGAATTGTTAGAAGAAGATGCATTAGCAGGTGTATCATCATCAAGAGAGATATCGAGGGTAGATTTTTCAGATTCAAAGTGAAAAGCTTCATCTACCTTAACATTTATCGATTCTACGATCGTCTTAGATTCTAAGTTAAAAACTCGATATGCTCTGCTGTTTGTAGAATAACCTAAGAAAATCCCTTCGTCACTTCGAGAGTCAAATTTTCCAAGATTCTCACGATCACGTAAAATAAAACACCGACTCCCAAAGATACGAAAATATTTGATGTTAGGTTTTCTACAAAACCAAAGTTCATATGGTGTATTCAAAGTCCCCGGGCGCAAATACACGCGATTAATAACATAAACAGCAGTGTTCACCGCTTCAGCCCAAAAATAAAAAGGTAAGTTCCGGCTGTGAAGCATAACACGTGCCATTTCCTGTACGACCCTGTTTTTGCGCTCGACTACACCATTTTGTTGAGGTGTGTAAGGTGCGGAGAATTCATGTTTAATGCCATTAGAAGTGCAAAAATCAATGAATTTGGAATTTATGAATTCCCCACCTCTATCACTCCTAACTCGAGTAATCCTATCATTCTTTTCAATCATAATACGATTGCAGATTTCGAGAAAAGAATCAAAGGTATCAGCTTTTTCTTTTAAAAATGCTACCCAAGTATATCTAGAAAATCATCAACCAATAAGAAAATATACCATTTACCTCCCAGAGATGGTTGACGAGTTGGCCCCATTAAGTCCATATGCAAAAGTTCCAAAGGCCGTTTTGTACCTATGTGGTTCAAGTTCTTGTGTGCAGTCCTAGACTGTTTTCCCTTTTGGCAACCGCCACACACAAGGTTTTGTTCAAAAGAAAGTTTCGGAACCCCCTTGACCACATCTTTGTTCGAAATTCTAGCAAGTTCCTTAAAGTTTATGTGACCTAGCCTTTCATGCCAAAGTGTTTCATTTTTCAAAGATGCTAGGTTACATTTTTCAGAAATCTTAGAGGAACTACATAACAATTGTTTTCTGATCTAACCCCCTTTAAAAAGAAAGCATGGTTCATGTCAGTTACAGTGCATTTATCAGAAGAAAAATTAACTGAATAACCACTATCACAAAGTTGACTTATGCTTATGAGGTTAGTCTTAAGGCCATGAACAAATAACACATTATCTAGAACCGGGCCATCTGGAATAGCTACCGTTCCCTTTCCAACAATTTTGGAAGACCGACCATCTCCGAAAACAACAAGTCCTCCGGAGTTTTTCTCAAATGTTTGAAAACAGTTTTTATCACCGGTCATATGACGGGAACACCCGCTATCCAGGTACCAAGACGAACTATCATATGCATGCAAGGAAACATTGGTAGCAAGACAGGGGAAAATTTCACCTTTGCGCACCCAAACCTTTTTGGAGTGCGTCGGTAATGATCGTGAAGTTGATTTCCTAGGTGAGAGCGTCTTGCTTGAAGAATTGCTGCTCCTTGATGATGTCGTCTTGAGCGGTGTACTACCAAGGCTCTTTTCCTTCAATTGAGTTGCAGTTGATTTTCGAAGAATAGCCTTTTTGGTAGTCATTGCAAGAGGTGCTTGAGGTGTGCGTTTGGCTTCCGTCTTGCAATTTCTCCTTATGTGCCCTGAAATGCCACAACGAAAACATACCTTAGGTCTTGTCGATCCCGAGGAGGATGTAGTAGGCTTGTTGTCGTTGCTTGTCGTGAATTCCGGTGTCGGAGGAGGAGATACCGACTGAGGCACAAATACTGTCCCACTCGAACTTGGAATGTCTCCAGTTTGAGTGTATCCGAGGCCGAACTTATTTCTTTGACCAAGACCAAGAAGTCTGTCCAACTTACTCCTTCCAGAAGAAAATCTCTTTAAGTCATCCTTCAGTTGGCGTATGGTCTCCGTCATTTCCAATTTTTCCTGTCGAGCCTCGCCGTTGAGCTTCAAGAAGTAATTCGCTTTGTTCACCATATCCATATAATTCTTCTCGAGTTGCTCATTGGACTCTTGAAGGGAAACATTTGTTTTAATCAGATTATCCCTTTCCACTTCAAGATCGGTTGAGAGAGAGGTTACCCTTTTTACTTCTTCTTCGAGATCCTGCAATCTCCCTTTCAACCCCTTGTTTTGCTTAGCCAGTTTCTTTGAATCCCTCAAAAGCTTATGGTAGGCTAGAGCAAAATCTTCACCTTCCGAATCATCTGATTCATCGTCCGTTGCAATCTTTTCAACAGTGGAGTTGGACAGTGAATCGGATGTACTTGCCATTAAGCACATGAAGGGTGAAGATGTAGTGGACGCGTGGAAAGCTGTCGCGTTGTCTTCTTCATCACTTGAGGATGACTCATTTGACGTGGAGTTGTCATCCCAAGTAACGACTTGCATCGCTTTCTTCTTTGCCGGATTCTTGTTGGGACACTCCGTTGAAATGTGGCCGTAGCCTCGACATTTGAAGCACTGAACTTGTCCCTCAGAACTTTTCTTATCCTTTGAGAAGTTCTCTTGCTTTCTTGACTTGTAGCTTGAAAACCCTTGCCTTTCTTCGACTTTCCGAAGGATGGAGTTTTGCTTGAATTTCCCCTTCGAAAGTTGCGGCGAAACTTCCTTGTCAAGAGAGCGAGCTGCTTCTCAAAGTCCTCCATAGAAAGGTTCTCGTCGTCGTCCGAGGAGGATGAATCCGCGTCTTCTTCTTTAGTTGATTTCAATGCGTAACCTGAAGACTTAGAAGAGGATGCCTTTCCAGAAGAATAGTTAGTAGGAAATGTCATTTCATAAGTTTGTAAAGCACCTACTAATTCTTCTACACGCATTTCGTCCGGGTGTTTAATTGTTTCAATGGCTGCGACCTTCGGGCGAAATCGTTCAGGAAGAGTTCTTAGAATTTTTCTTACAACTTTAAATTCTGGAATCTTCTCTCCCAAGTTAGCACATGAGTTTACGATGTCTTGCAATCGTGTGTAATAGTCAGTGAAAGATTCATTCTCTGCCATAGAGATAGAGTCAAACTTGCTCGTGAGCATTTGCAGTTTCTGAATCTTCACTAGGTTAGTTCCCTCATGCGTAACTTGAAGAACATCCCAGATTTCTTTCGCAGTCTCACATGCCGAGACGCGAGAGAACTCAGTTTGTGACAAAGCATTAAATAGAGCATTAATTCCTTTGCCATTGTAAGAAGATAATCTATCTCTTCCTTGGTCCATTTCGACCTAGGTTTTAAGGTGCGAACATCATCTAAAATTTCAGTTGGATTAGACCATCCTAATTCAATTGATTGCCACACCCTTTCGTCGATGGAAATTAAAAAGGCTTTCATCCGTACTTTCCAGTACGCATAATTTGTTCCATCAAAGAAAGGGGGTCGATTGATGTTTCCACCTTCAACCATTGTTTACAACCCTATTCCCGCTCTGATACCACTTGTTGGGTTATAAGTAATGGATCTAAATAGGGGAAAAAACACCTAGAGGGGGGTGAATAGGTGTAAACAATAAACACTCAAAAAATCATTGCGCAATAAACCCAATGCGGAAAAATAAAAGAACACGCAAGATTTTTACGTGGAAAAACTCCAAACCGGAGTAAAAAACCACGGGACCGATAACACGGCGAAATCCACTAGAATTAACACACGTACAAGGTGATATAACGTACTCACAGACGACTCAACCTTTTACCATACGCTCCTAGTAGATCTTCCCGCTCGCTCCACGACGCTTCTCGAATCCACGATCCGCGCCCAACGCTGAATCCACAGCGTCCAACGTCGAGTCCACGACGTCCAACCGAATCCACGGTCTTCACCCAATGGCACGCTTCGAATCCACGAACGTACCTCGCTCCGAATCCACGAGAGCGGTTGCACCTTGAATCCACAAGGCCACGCGAGTCCACGCGCCGATTTTGGGGTAAATCGTTGTTTGTTTGGGTGGTGATGATCCGCCGAATACTTAGATTAAAGATAGATCGGAAATACCATCTAAGTATTCATTGATTTGATTCTACTCAAAATGTGAGTATGGAAAACCTAGAATCAAATCAATCAATATAGATGAAGAAACATAGAATAAATCTATTGATTTCCTTTCTTCTCTATATGTGGATTTTTTCTTTTCGGCTATTTTCTTCTGTAATAGCGGATGCCCTAGAAATGAATACAGGGCCTATTTATAGGTTAGAAACCATTGGAAGAATATAGGATCAAAAACAGCCTTTTCTGGAAATTTTACCGACGGCGATCCGGATTGGAATTGACGATCCGGATTGCAGAAGCAAGAAAGACGATTTCCAGAAAATGCCTGTTCGGGATCCGGATCATAAGTCCGATCCGGATCGTTCATACAGTTTTACCAGAACATCAATGTTCGGGATCCGGATTGCAATTCCTGATCCGGATCGAGGAAGCAAACAGGTAAAACTAGTGTTCGGGATCCGGATCAGAGGATACTGCGATCCGGATTGAACCAGTGTATGAACCAACACCTTTCGGGATCCGGATTGCCGAGTCCGATCCGGATCCTGAACATGTCCCATGTTCAGTTTTTGATGTTTAAGCAATTAAAAATTCTTCCAGGTGTTTCTACACTATAAGAAGTATTCGGATCATCAAAAATCTTTAGTTAAACGTACCTGATCCCTTTGAATTCTTCTTTCTTGAGATTGAGGTATACGATCCAAAGTTTCTTCATCTTCAATCTTCAAGACTTAATACATTCACGAAATACGCCAACTCAAATTCCGTAACAAGGAAGAAGGCTGAGAACGCGTCCACATCCTGCGTCGGGGAGGCATCGTGCCCACCTACAATCCACAAGAAAACATCAAGACAACACCAAACAACACTCGACCCAATCCATCGGAAGTCTAAAGGCATGTCCCCCTTCCCGAAGTACTATGTTGTCTGCAGCCAACATAGTTGCCACAGAAGGAAGACATGTCAATCACTCATCCCGATCCGCTCGGAAGAGTTAGAAACCCAATCAGGACTCCCGCTAAAATCACGGCTCTCACGTGAGTCATCCTAGGGTCCAACCACAAGCCTAGGGTTCCTAAGTCCTCAATGACCTAAAACCTAGGCTCTGATACCACTCTAATCTGTCACGCCCCGGGTCGAAACTGCGACCCGGGCTCGCCAACAGATCCGCCGCCTATACAGTGAATCCCGTATAGACGAAGCGTCTAACCTGCAAAAGAAAATACTATACTAAACAGATATCAGAGCTGAAAGTAAACTGCTAGAAATAATATAAAATACAACTCTCACAATACAACAAGTCCTCACCAAAAACAAATACAAGTCTCTCAAAGAAAGAAGAAAAGTACAACTCAATACCTCACTACAAGGTCGCTCAACATACCACTCTAATCATATAAAGGGGGTACATCTACTCTCAGGATGACGACAACTGGTAGGGATCTAGCGCGCGACTCCCTTACCTCGGTCTGAAGAAGCAGCAGCTGGAACAGCAGGATCAGGCGTAGAACTCCCTGGGGAAAAAGACACCACGACGGGTGTGAGAACTACATCCCACAGTAGCTCTCAGTGGGTGCCGTCAACAAGCCCAACGGTCTGCCCACTAAGTCTACTAGAGGCATAAGGAAAACAAAAACAGTGCTGAAAGAAAAAGCTGAAAGATAAATTTTACTGCTACTATGCCCCTATCTAAATGCTCAAAAAGCGGGACAGATGAAAATCATGATGCATCTACTGACTCTCTAGTATAGTCACCCAATCTATACTGACCACCACAAAGGGTCTAGTCAAACCTGCGCCTCCCCTACTGCCGCACATCCTCAACAGGACGGGTCTACCGTAGGGTGTCCGTGACTGCCAAAACTAGCTCAGCCAGAGGGACGGCGTCGACAAGTCGCGATAGCAAGTAACAGGCCCAACTCCGGAGTGGCACTCGTGGGTAGCGACCCCACCGAGCAAAGTATCCGCGCATCTCTGTCGAGCTCAAAAGTGGCTCCTGCATGCTATGATCCAAATCACTGTCTCAATCACTAGCTGGAACTACACTGCTGATGTCACATCTCTCACTCAATGGCTAAAATACTCACAACCGGGACTACCGTCTACCCGACGGCTCCCACAACAGAACACCAACCTCGAGAGAACCGACACTATAAGGGTTCAAAAATCCCGATAGGTCGGTGCCTAGAACCCTATCAAACAAGAACAGACTCCAGGCTCCGCCTATCGAGGTTCCCGACCCCTTACAGTTCGGGAACACGACAGTCTCTGATCAACAAGCGGAGGACACCAACCGGGGCCCGAAAGTCCCGGAAGACCAACACCTACAACCCTATCAAACAAGAACAGGTCCTAGGCTCGGCCCCCGTGGCTTTCGTCCCGAAAATAGGAACGGTCCCTAGAACCCAGATCACCTAATCTATCTTGGTGAAGAAATTGTAATAAATAGATGACAGTTGTTATTAAAAACTATTTTAATCACAGGAAAATCCACTTTAGTATATTTTAATTCCTTTATGAAAATCGGTTTAAATAAATGGATCTTTTTCCATACCCCGAAGGGCTATTGCCATCACCCAAATCAAACAAGAACAGGCTCCGGCGACCCCTCGAGATTTGGAAGAAAATATTAATTTACAAAAAAATCATGTATGTCTAAAGGAAAACAGTCTGGGTCCTAGGTCCTTCTGACACTGATAATCGACTGTCACTAACCCAGTGGCGACAAATAAAACATCTCGGGACCGCCGTTTACCCAAACGGCTCCCGCCACAGATGAATGATCAACTACATCTACCAGACTCCACTCTGCTCCCAAGCACGAGTGAAAAATGCATCCCTCGCTAAAAGAAATCCGACCACTAAGCCCGCTACACGGGGGAGTAGATACTATGTCCAGGATGAATTAATAATAAAGGTGAACACCTAAACCAGAATAAACCTAGCCCATGTTGAAGTTTTCTAAAGTCTGGTTAAACATACAGCAAATAACGGGGGTGCTAGGTCAAGTTCCACGATGTCAAAGAATTAGAGGTGATAGAAACAGGAGTTTGCATGATTATCAAATAACATTAAAATTATCCGCTACCACCTTCAAGCATACTACACAAAAGTATCACTATCATGCATGATCCTACTATAGTAGATTTAATGAACTTCCATAAGTCTTGAAGACAGGGCCACCCACCTGAAGGTGCACAACTGGCCAGGGTCGCACAGATAAGAGAGTCCAGAAACAGCCAAATCACAGTATCCTCAAGTTAGCAACACTGTAGTAGTGCTCACAATGCCCTGGGTACAATTACAAACCAAATTCACACTTAAAATCCATAAAAATTCCAAGTTCCAAAATCCTGCATGAACAGTCCCCTTATCACGAAATTTTCACCTGAAAATCATTTTCCAAAAATTCCGATAAAAATATGACGGTGATCCTCGCGAAGTGTAGATGTCGATAGATTCTTGAATCGTCGAAAACCGATGTCCGGATGAAGAGATAAAAATCCGCGATGTGGGTGCTGTCCAGGAATCTCACAGCAAAACTAGGGCTCAGTAAAGCCTCGAAAACAGTGCCAAAAACCCATATCTAGACAAAACACTCAACACGAAAGTCGAAGATATACCTCTCGTGAATCCAAAGCCGCAAAAATCGCCGAAAAAGACTGTCGGGGTAGCTCTGTGGAATTTCCAGACCGAAATGCGACGATAACGGGCCTCCAACTGTAAATCGTCGTACTGCGCTACGATGCCAGGAACATCGTCGCCGGGACTTCCAAAAATTCCGGGCCTCTGCCAGAAGATGCGCGACTCGAAGATCTACAATTTTACTAAGGGGCCAAGAGTAGATCGAAGAGCTTCGAAAAGGGGGCAAAAATGGCCAGCAAGCCAGCTATTTATAGGCCTAGCCCGAAAAACCAGGATTTTGGACTTTTGGCCCAAAACCGGGCGCCCGGAACTTCCGGGCTGCTACAGTAACGGGCCCGGCCCGTTACTGTTCACGCCCGAAAAAATCCCATACTACCACGTTGCCACCCGAACAGGGTACAGCAAAACGGCCCAACCGTGTTGCGCCACGTGGCAAGCGCCGGGGCCGACGCGTGGCACCCTCGAGCGGGAAGCGCGGGTCAGCGCGCCAACGTCGCGCCCACGCGCGCCTGTCGGGCACGCCGCCCGAGGCCATCAAACCCCCATTCCGTGGACCGCGCGCACGGCACCGCACCAACCAAAATCTGCCACGTGTCCTCCCGGTCTACCGTGCACCCGCGCCGAAATTCCGTGGACCGCGCCTGCTGCACCGGCCAACAGGAAAGCGCCATGTGTCCCGCGCCCGGGTGCACGCCCGCGCGGTGGACCGCGCGCCTCCGCCGCCGCCATCTGCTACGCTCCGCCGCGCTCCGCCGCCGCCGGCGCCTCTCCGGCCGCCGGAACAGTAACCCTATGCCTCGAAATCCGTGTTTTCGCATCCGGGCTCCAAAAAATTCAAGTAAATAGTCCATTTCGCTCGTTTTCGCGCGCTGAATCCAAATCCGGAGTCCGTTCGGCCAAATTCCACTTCTAAAATTTTCTGAAAATTCTCGGAAAAGTAAACTTGATCTATTTTTCGTGCCGGGTCACTTCCTTGGTTCCAATAAGCGCGCAAAAACCTCAATCACCCATCATGGACTTTCTGATAATCAACTCTTGCTCCGATTACTCCAGAAATCAAATTCTTGGGCCCGACACGCACACACACACTCCCCGAAGCCACTAATCCAACAGTAAACCCTTAAATGGGGATTCGGGTCCTCACACCTTCGCAGGATAATGTCTTGGTGGGGCTTTGGCAAAAGATGGTCCGGGTGGATCCAGCAGTGTGTGGACAACGCTAAAGTGGCGGTACTCGTCAACGGGAAACCGACGAAGTGGATTAAAAGCAGAATGGGTGTAAGGCAGGGGGACCCGCTCTCCCCTTACCTCTTTCTGATGGTGGCTGAGTGCCTAGCAAGAATGACAGACTTGGCGGTGAGCAACAAACTCTTTCTGGGGATCGGCCCTACTAAGGATTGCAAAATCACTCTCATTTAGTACGCGGACGACACTTTATTCTTCTGTGCCGCCAGGAAATTTTTTTTGAGGAATCTCAAATTCCTGTGGTATCTGTCTGTGTAGTGACCCAGATCTTGGTATATAAATAAATATAAATAAAAATAGTATGAAATACCATTTTTATTGAACTTAGTGAAGTAAATAATAATTTGGAAAGGAATTGGGCCCAAATCGGGATAAAAATGAGGAGTTTAGAATTTTATATGAGAAATTGGGCTCATATTTAAGCAGAAAATTTACAGTGTTGAAAAATTCTAAGAAAATTCGGGGAGCTCCGTAATTATGTTTTAAGGCCATAGTAAAAATTTCACGTCGATCGGATACCCGGACAGTAAGAACGGTGTCCGTCAACTATTGTGAATACAGCAAGACTTTTGGTGACCCGTAAATAACCCGAACTGAGGATTTTGGATACCCCGTGATAAATTAAGTTAAGATGAGGTTCCCAGTCAAATTTGAGCGAAAACAGGACGAAAACGAATGAAAACGGGCGAAAACGGGCGGAATCGGAGGTGGACCGAACTTTCGGGCGCCCGAAAGTTATTTCTGGGCGCCCGGTTTGTACTGTAGCAGGCCGGGCTCAACACTACAGGGAACCAGGTGGCACTGTAGCGAACCCGGTTACTGTAGCGGTCCGGTTCGGGCTCAAGCGAGCGCCCAAATCTACTATAGCGAGCACGGATCCCGAGGCAGTTGGCGTGGATCCCGATGTTGCGGGCACGAATCCCGATGCTGCGGGCACGAATCCCGAGGCAGTCGGCGCGGATCCCGAGGCTTAGCGCAAGGCGCGCAAGGCGTGCGCGGGGACGGCATGCAGGCCTGGCACGGGCGGTGGCGTGTGTCAGCGGGGGCGCCACGTGACGGGCTCCCGTTGGCCGGTCAGTGCGACGCGATGCGACACTGGCCCCGTTGACGCGAAAGGGTGTATGGTGGGTGCCAGGTGGCGTCCGCCCATTGGCTGTCGCTGGTCCGTGGACGCAGTGCGTGGGTGCGGGGATGCGTGTCGCTCCCCCATTGGCCGAACGCGGATGATGTGGGCTTGTGGCGGGTTACTGTAGCCGCTCGAAACCAATTCGGGCGCCTGAATGTTGCGCCCGAATGTGGGAAATTCGGCTATAAAAGCCCGAACTCCCTTTATTTATTCTCTTTTCCCCTTTTTCTCTAAATCGAGCGTCCAGGGGAGGGAGAGGGGGGTTTCGTGGGTGGTTTTTGGTGTGTCGCGAGTGCATCGGTGACCCCGTGTAGCGTGCGCAAGGTGTTCCAAGAAGCCGGATGGATGCGTGTGCATGCGTTGGACGGCGCGACGGTGTCGAGGTAGGTCCCGTATGTTATTTTGCGATATTTTCGGCACAGTTTTGAGATTTACCCCTTTGGGTTTTGGATTTGACCCTATGCCGTTGTGCATGTTAGGGACGCCATTGATTGTGTCGTTTTACTGTGCGAAGTCTCGCCGGGTGTTTTGGCGCGCATCGTTTTGGTGCAAGCTCGAAGGATGTGCACCATTTTGCGTGCAACCTTAAAGAAATATGTGCATCGTTTTGCGTGCAGGTTTGGATAACATGCACCGTTTTGCGTGTAGACTTTGACGATGTGCACCGTTTTGCGTGCAGACTCGAAAGGCGTGCACCGTTTTATGTGCAACCTCAAGAGAAGACATGCATCGTTTTGCGTGCAGACTTGGACGACATGCACCGTTTTACGTGCAACCTTGAAGAGGCGAGAAAAATCGCGGGGATACCAATTGCAAGTGTCTACAAGCAATTGGGGACAACACAAGGTGGGGGATTCTGCCAAAAATGGGTGGCCTCTCCTCTTGTTCCTCTGCTTTTGATTTAGAAGCATTATAGTAGCATGTTAGAGGCGTTAAAGAATCATGATAAATTTGCGTGTGTAGATGGAGACAGATGAAAAGTACAACTTTTAGTTACCAAGAATAGACGATAAATATGCATGTGTAAAGGAATTTAGAGGAAAAGTGATATTTATGATTTACCCAAAATAGGGGATAAATGTGTATGTGTAAATGGACATAGAGAAAAGTGGATTTTTCTAATTGTCAAAAATAAGAGATAAATTTGCATATGTAGATGAATACAGATAAAAAGGGTAACTTTGGGTTGCCAAAAAGGAGATGATAAATTCGCATGTGTAAAAGGACTTAGGAGAAAAATGCAATTCTTGATTTATCTAAATAGATGATAATTGCATGCGTAAAAGTGATTAGTTATTTTATGATTGTGATCATGTTGGGGTATAACCCTAGGAATCATGTGAAACATAAGGGAAAAGAGTATGTTTGGTAGTAAAACTGGGAGAAAACCTAGTTTAGGGGTTTAATGAGTGACATCAAACTTAGGAGCTTATCCTAGGATTGAACGAGTGGCATTGTCTTAGGAGATAACCTAAGGACATTGGATAGAGTGATCAACATAGAGTCAATGTACTCTAGGGCAAGCATGACATGAAACTTAGGTAAGGAAACCTAAGGTGAACTAGTGGAGTAAAACTCTCAAACAGGAAAATTAGAGTCGGTGTAACTCTAAGTTAAATGTGGAGCAGAAAAATTAGAGTCAGTGTAACTTTAAGTTAAAAGTGAAACAGAAAAATAGAGTTAATGCAACTCCAGATTTAGCGTGGTATAAGGGAAAGAGTATGCGATCCCAAGGTTAAAGAGTTAAACAAATATAACCCTAGAGTGGGTCATAGGGTGTTTCGGCAAATAGACAATCACTTTAACTTTAATTTGAGTTAAATAAATGAAAGAGAAATGTGTAAGAGTCCAGGGGACTCTCTAGTTATCCGTGTGACAAGACCTAGGGTAAGGAATGAATTAACGAAAAAGATAAAGCTTAAGAGAAAGCTAAAAGTGGCTTAATAAGTAAGATAAGCAAAAGGCTTAAAAAAAAAGAGAATAGAAAGAGAATGAAAGCGGCGCACTCGAGATGAGACTCGTCAGTTTGGGAGCAGGACTCCTTGGGTAATGACCCGTTGGACGAGATACTTTGGAAAGGCTAAAGGAAAAAGTGAAAGAGATTGCCAGTGGCAATGTGAGCTAAGGACTCAAATGAGAAAGAAAAGAAAAGCAAGAGCTTAAGAGTAAAGATAAAGGCAAATGCATAAAGTGCAAAAGGGCTAAGTGCCAAAAGAAAAGAAAAGATAAGATAATAAAACGAGCGTACCTTCGGGGGTGAAATGTGATTCTGTGGGACGTAAAGGGCAGGTCTCTCTCCCCGGGTGCTCCTGTTGGATGTAAAGGGCAGTGTCCCTCTCCCAGGTGGCGACCCGAATGACACATTTTCCTCGTTGGGACGATGTAGCACTTACGGGTGCTATCGGCAACCTTAGAGATTCTCATCTTGTGGTAGAATGACTACCGGGCTGGGGCCCTTTGGGCAAAAATCTCCGAGGGTTTAGCAACTTGAATTAAAACACAAGAATGTGAAAGAATAAAGAAAAAAATAGAGTGTCCAAGGTGGTCGGGTTAGTTTAACCCTTTATACAGCGGCATAGTGGCCGAGTTTGTGGATAGTAGCCTGGTATGGCTGGACAGAGTAGTGTTGGGACGATGAGTATACACAGATAGTGTAGAGATATATTATATGCATATCGGCATTTTAATATTGAGGTTTATAGTTTTCCTAGCATTCTATTATTATTGCTTCCATTAGACCAAGCGGTGTAGAACATTCTTTCTCGGTGGTTGAACCCACTGAAAACTTTGTTGTAGTTTTCACACCCTCGGGTGCCATTTTTTCAGGTCCGGATACAGCGGTCGAGACAGACGACAGGGGCAGCAGCATAGAGGCCTAGAGGGTCTAGCAGATGTACCTTTTTATATTTTGAGTGAACTATGTATGGTGAGGAAATGATGTAAAAGAATTGTAATATTATTCAGTTGCAAGTTGAGAGATGGAAATATAATAAAGTTATTTATAGTTCACTCATATCCTGCTTTTATTTATAGTTCTAAACTTATTGTTTATTGAATAAAAGTTTTAAATTAGCAATGATTTTCGTACCCTGATATTGAACTTCCGCATACACTTGATGTGTTATTTTAGATGTTATCGTTCCTTTCGGGTAGTGAGAGGTCATACCCGATTGGCGGGTCTGTTGGCGTGCCTGAACTGTACAAATTGGCGGTCTCAGGGCGTGACAGTTTGAATGGGCCTCTAGTCTTATAGTTAATTTGGAGAAATCTGAGCTCTACTATACAGTCAGGAATTTGGCCAAGGCAGATGAACTCGCGTGCATCCTGGGATGTAAGGTCGAAACCTTACCAATGAAATACCATGGTCTCCCTCTGTCAGATAGGATCTTAAAAAAGATATTTGGCGAGTTATTGACCGTGTTCAAAGTAGGATTGACGATTAGCAGGCCAAGGTGCTTTCTAGAGGTGGCAGGCTGATGCTGGTCAATGCTGTTTTAGCCAACTTACCTATCTACTTTCTATCTGTGTTCAAGGCACCGAAATAGGCTATCAAGCAGATTGAGGCACTTAGAAGGGATTTCTTCTGGGCTAGATGTTTGAAAGAAGCAGGAATGGGATGCCTAATTGTGTGGAAAAGCGTGTGCAGGAGTAGGGATGAAGGCGGACTAGGCATTCTGGACATAGCTACGATGAACGACGCCCTAATTACTAAATGGTGGTGGCGACTACTCACGACATAGGAGCTCCCGTGGAGCAAACTCATTAGATCGCTTTACTATTCCAGGAGAAGACCCTTATGGGAAGGTAGATCTTTTAGACCAGCCTCGCAATGGTGGACGAACGTCCTCAGCACCAAGGAAATCTTCAAATAGAGTGTGTCCTACGCGCTAGGCGATGGAAGATTGATACAACTTTGGAGGGACAGATGGTGTGGTGAGGTGACTCTGCATTCCCTTTTCCCTGACATCTTTGATGCAGTTGAGGATAAAAAGATTCAAATCTGTAAGTGCTTCGGTCCTAATGGTTGGGAGTGGAGAACGATCCTGAGAGGCTATGGATCGGGGGGGACCGTTACTGATCGCATCCTCGAATTCAAAGGCTTACTTGAGGGTGTTATGACTGGACAAGAGAATGATAGTGTGTCTTGGCGCTGGAACACCAAGGCTTTACCTTTAAATCTATTTACTCGATGCTTATGGATGGAGGTCTAAGGGATACTTGCACCACAAATATTTGGAACTTAGGGCTATCGATTAGAGCTCAGATTGTTGTGTGGCTGGTCCTTAAGAAGCGGCTTCCCACGGCTGACAACCTTGTCAAAAGGTGGTGGATCGGGAACACTCTGTGTGTTCTGTGTGGTACTGAGCAAGAACCGGTGGATCACCTTTTTCTGAATTGAGTCTACACGAGATTTGTGACGTGGACGGTTTTACCGGGGTTGGTCTACTATGTGGATCCTAGCAACGATGTCAAAAGGACTTGGGAATTGAAATCGGTAAGGGACGAGTCCGGGTCTCTTAAAAGAAATCTTTTAGGCCTGACAACCATCGGGTGGGTCATTTGGGTTGTTAGGAAAAAGCGATTTTTCAACTCTTTAGCACTAATCCCCTTTCTGCTGTCAGCTGGGTCAAACGTTTGATTACGGATTGGGGTTTGATCGGAGGGCTGCCTGGCGGGCGCGATCTGCCATTATAACTCCAAAGTTTCCGGGGGCTTCCAGGGGCTTGTTCACGTGCTAAAAGGAGCTCCAAAGTTTTTGCTTGTAATGAAGTCTTGGTTCGCAACTTCTCGCTCACGCTGAGTCTATGCCACCGCTCTAGTGGGGTAAGATTTTTCATCACTAGTGTCTACGGCTCACCCTCTTGGGAAGGTAAAGATATTTTTTGTTCGGTGTTAGCCTATCTGAGAGATTCTTGTGGGGGCAACTGGGTAATCTGTAGGGACTTCAACTTATTGATTTGCCTGCCAGAGTTAGCCCACTTTTTTTTTTTTTTTTTTTTTTTTCTCTCGATCCGAGATCGTGTTGTCACCCTTATTGCCTAATTCATCTTTCTAATGAATTAAAGCAGATAGTGTGCTACTATTCTCTCAAAAAAAATATAATAAAGACATCAAGCAATTTATAAAAATTAACAGTATATAAAGCGCCATTGTTTAATGTTTTGAAATTTGTAATTTTTTATAGATGGGTTTTTTATGTATTATGGAACACATCTAGCTAGTTGTTGTGGTGCAGGTACCAATTTCTTTTTTTCCTTTTTTAAAAGAGGGACACGTGGCCACTGTTGATTTGCCATTCCGTTAGAAACTATCCAACCTGCGTTGCAGCTGATCCGAGCGGAACATCCCGGGGGAAACCCAACGGTCACAAAAGTGGACAACCGCCGCAGGATGTCACGTGCGAATCACGTGGGAGGAAGCTTCCCGAGTGCGGTCACCGCCAGGTGCGGTCCGGACACCGTCCCCTCCTCTCCCAACGGTCATATTGACCCAAAAGGAGAACCATCCCCACCCCCCTCAACGGTCATATTCCCTCGATCCCCCGCCCGTCCGATCTCCATCGTACGGCCGAGCTCGAAGAACAGGACGATCCCGGGATGCTCCCTTTCCCTACGGTCATCGTTTTCTTCATGGGGCTTATGGTTTCCGTGGACCTTCACACAGAGTAGTAGTAGTTTGTAGTTGTAGCGGTAGTAGTAGTGTAGAGAGAGAAAGAAAGAGAGAGAGAGAGAGAGAGAGAGAGAGAGAGAGAGAGAGAGAGAGAGAGAGAGAGGGAGCTAATGAAGAAGAGGCTTCAGAGGAGGAAAATGATGAGGACACTTAAAATCACCCATTTTTCTTCTTAAAAATCCGATCTTTTCTCAATAGAAATAGGACCCATCATGTTCAATGTGTTCCTGTGCTATGATACCATGATATCTCTTTGATATAGCTCGATTCGGCTGCTTCTCTCTCTCCGTTTTTCTTTTTTCGAAACTTAGCCTTTTTTGTTCTTAAAATTCCATTCTTTTAGAGCCCATCAATGTTCAATGCATTCTCGTGATATGCCATTTTATTCGGAATAGCTAAATTTGGGTGGTCCTTTTCTTTCCTGTTTTTCTTAGATCTGGGTGTGTTGTTAGGAGTGTTACGATGGAGGGTCTCAAGTTCTCTGGTAGTGGGTTGAGTGGTTCTGTGTCTGCGAAAACCGCGCCCGCTTCGCCATGGGGTGTCCATGGCCCAGTGCTCGACGAGCGCGGCTCTTCCCGGTAATGCTTTCCTGATCATGTTCCCCATTCTTCTTGTTTGCATTCTTTGATTCGTTTATAGTTTTTTCGGTTTCTCACAAATTTCCTTTCTGGTTTCAGAAAGTATAGGTGACAATCTATTCTTTCACTAAACTGATCAAATTCTTTGCACTACCGAATTGGATCTTTACAATTCTTTACACTTCTCACCTTCTTTTTCATTCCTTTATACATAAAACCTCTTCTGTTCTGCTTATTAACCAGTAAACTTTATGACACTGAAAAGAAACTGATAACAAGTGAGTTTATAGGAGAGAAAAAGAGAGAAGGGGGGGAAGGGGTTCATTTATATAGAAAGAATAGGATATATAGGAATACAAAGAAGAAGAAGAAGAAGAAGAAGAAGAAGAAGAAGAAGAAGAAGAAGAAGAAGAAGAAGAGTAGGATTTGTATAGAGGGGAAATAAAAATCAAAGGGGTGAAGTGGAAGAGTGTAGAGGATGTTGGCTGGTTGGCACCAGTACTTGAGGAGTGAGGCTTCATTGCAGTTGCAGGTGTGCCAGTTCCAGCTCCAGGAGAAGATGGGTACGCAGCGCCTCGACCTCCCCTGCGGCTTCTCCAAGCGAGAGAACCCCCGGGTAAGCCTCTCTCTCGAGAAACCGATTGAGCCCAGAAGCACTTCTTGCTCCTTCCGGCAGAACCCGCTTACAGGCCCCTCATCGTCGTCCTTAGTAGCCAAGATAGAGCCCACCGAAGGAGTCCTTTGGGAGGAGAGCAGCAGGAGATTGAAGAGGTTTCATGAGAGGGACTGCTTCGAGGAATCGATACTTGCTCGAGCCAAGAGGACTAGGACAGGAGAAGCTGGTCAGTTAGTTTGCAGCGGCGGCGGCGGCGGCGGCGGCGGCGGCGGTGGTGGGGGTGATGAGGATATATGGTTCCCTGAATCCATTGAAAGGACACCTTTTGTAGAAGAAGATAAGGTCTTTCTCGTGCCTAGCGCCGCCTCTTTTCCAGTGGACAACACCTCTTTGGTGGGATCTTTCGCAAGCGAGAAGGACTTCGAATGGCCCAATACCAAGTCGCAGTCTGATTCGAGCTCCTCATCTGGTACTAGTGGTCTGTCGCCGAAGCCTGAGATCGAAACAGAGAACAGGAATGATGTAGCTTATTCGGTAGGAGGAGTAGGAGTCGATGAGACCACCCGAATAGAGAGTGAAGGGCTCGGGCTCTTGAACTTGCTTACGTCTTGTGTAGAAGCCATTAGCACCGGAAACCATGAAGCTGTGAACTATCTTTTAGGGAGACTAGGAGAGCAAGCCTCCCCGAAAGGAACCCCTATTCACAGAGTAGTTGCTTACTTCACAGAAGCAGTAGCCCTTCGAGTCGCAAAGCTGTGGCCTCACATCTTTAGTATCACCCCACCAAGAGAGCTCACTGATCATTTAGAAGAAGAAGATAATGATGCCATTGCATTAAGGCTCCTCAACCATGTTAGCCCAATACCAAAGTTTCTCCACTTCACCTGCAATGAGAGATTAATTAGAGCTTTCGAAGGAAAAGACCGGGTTCACATCGTAGATTTCGACATCAAGCAAGGACTTCAGTGGCCGAGCCTGTTCCAAAGCTTAGCTTCCCGGCCCCAGCCACCCGCCCATGTGAGGATCACGGGGGTCGGAGAGTGTAGGCAGGAGCTGCTAAACACGGGAGTCAGGCTTTCGAGGTTCGCAGAAGCTCTAAACCTTCCCTTCGAGTTCCACGCCGTTACCGACAGGTTAGAAGACGTCAGGCTCTGGATGCTGCACGTGAAGCGGGACGAGTGTGTCGCCGTGAACTGCGTGCTTGTTATGCACAAGCTGCTCTACGATGAGACGGGATCGGCGTTGATGGATTTTCTAGGACTGATTAGGAGTGTAAAGCCGGAGATTGTGCTTGTGGCCGAGCAAGAAGCCGATCACAATGATAAAAGATGGGAGCTGAGGCTAGGGAAGTCTCTTCAGTATTACTCCGCAATCTTTGATTCTTTGGATCTGTGTTTAGCTAACGATAGTCCAGTGAGGGCCAAGATCGAGCAGATGTTCGCAAGGGAGATAAGGAACTTAGTCGCGTGCGAAGGGGACGAGCGGCTTGAAAGGCACGAGAGGTTTAACGAGTGGATTAAGAAGATGGAGGATGGTGGGCATAGAAATGTAGGCATTGGGGAGAGGGAGATAGTTCAAGGCCAACTAATACTGAGGATGTATGCATCTGGCAACTACATTGTAGAGAAGAGAGGGGAAGGAGTTAGTGAAGGACTTAGTCTCAAGTGGGTAGATCAGCCTCTATACACAGTTTCTGCATGGGCACTCAATGAGGTTGGAGGAAGCTCCTCTACATCTCAGCCATGTTAAATTACATCAGTTTAAACTCTTTTCTTCATACATTTATCACATTCTTTTATACTTTTAAAAGAAGAAAGATTTTTAGTATTCTTTTTTTAGGAATTCTTATTTTAGAGGATAGGTGAATACTGTTTGTTCATTTGTTTCTTAACCTTTCCAATTTATTGTTGTGTAATTCTTTATTCTTTCGCTGCCGAGACACTGCAAGAACTTTGTTAGAACTAAAGTTGCATGTAAGAAATTAAACTCGGTTCCTTAGCAGATGGCTCACAGTTACTTCGATTAGCGTTTGTAGTCATTTGACTTTTTTTTTTTTTTTTTTTTTTTTTTTCCCCTTTCATATTGTAATTCTTTTGTACTTGATTGACTATTCTTGTTTAATGTCAGAAAGAAACAAGATTATAATTAAGTGTTCTTCCTTCTATTTACACAGTTCTAGTTTGTTATGTTTATGATGTTTTTACTGCTTGTTCGGCAGCTATTAAAGTAGAAAACCTGAATCAATTCTTAATGATTTGATGCTGCTTTTGTGCGCATTTTATTAATAAACTCTTGATCAATTATAATTTTCTTGATTTCTTTCATGTTCTGTATTGTATGATCTAAATGGCAGAGTGTATCAGTCAGTAATCGACATTTTATAGGATAATCCCTCAAATTAGCGAAATTACACACTTTCAACAAACAGGTTCCCAATTTTAGTATTGCTGAATATATTGTTTGTGGAGCTTAAAACTATGAATTTTCTTTACTAAGAGATAGCTCCATAAATATGTATACCAGCTATAAACATCAGACACTTAAAACTCAGCAAGGAGAGCCAACAAGGGAGCCCACATTTTTCAAAAAAAAAATTCCTATTTTTATCCTCTTCCATTGATTTTTTTTTAAAAAAAAAAAACGATTACAAGGGTCTTGCAGATTGATTATAATATAGTGAATTTCGCATCGGCCAATCTTTATTTTTTATTTGTTTTTACCACCAAATTTCAATTTTGTAGGTGTCTTTTTTTTTTTTTTTTCTTCTTTTCTTTTTTTTTCTTTTTTTGTTTTTTTTTTTTTTTCTCGAGGTCCATTATATTCATCTCTTTAACAAAAATACTATCTTTAAATGGTCTTACTTGTAAGGGCTTGTTGGGCCGAAATCTCTTTTAAAGAAATACTGGATTTTATAATTGAAGCTTCTATTTTTCAAGGCTACAAGTATATTTCAGTCTCCCACAAAAAAAAATGAAGGTTCAGACTTTTGGCAACAAAATTAGTGACAAGACCAAGAAGACATGGGAAAAGCCTTTTGTCACGCCCCTAGGTCGAACTGCGATTCAGGTTCGCTAACAGATTCGCCACCTATACGGAAAATTCCGCACAGACGAAGCGTCTAATATACAAAGATAGTATCTATAGCTATACAAATATCAGAGTAAAAAATAAAACAACTAAAACTAATCTCACAATGCTCAATCAGCTCGCATGAAGATCGGAGAACTCTCAACGACTCAAAACTCGTGTACCTACAGTGTCAAATGATAACCGAATCTCGATCCACAAAATTATAAACAGTACTCGGCCCTCAGGCACGAATACAAATGCAAACCACAAAACCCAAACCATTCAAAACCTCCGCTCAGGTTGAAAAAGAAGATATAAAGTTGATAATGATGAAAACAGTAAAACCATCCGGGTTCTAGGTTAAGTTTCCACAGTTTTCCAAGCAACTATCAGATTTACCCGATACACAAATAGCTAAATAATAAAGATGGGTTCCTAAACAATAGACATAAAGAGTAATTCACTGATTTTGGAAGAATTTCAGCCCACCTAAGTCTCTATCCAAACTCCGCAAGAAATCAGAATGTTGCGGCTCAAGAAACAGTCAAGGTGTTGCCGGAAGAACAGCCTCGGCACTCACACCCTTGCAACCACACTCCGGCTCCTGCTAGGACAGCCTCAACCAGCTAACCAATCAATGAAAAACTCCAAGCCAAGACTCCAGACATCTCAGCTCAAGAAATAGTAGTACAAATCCAACACCAACAACACGGCCAACTCAAAGCTCAATCAGCACGATACAACACACATCACAGCTTCACCTCTGTTCACAGTGTTCCCAATACAAGAAATATGCATCCAATCAACAAAGACAAAGAGCATACATCAAGAAAATCCATCTTCATCTCTCAATCAACATGAACAACTCAAGAAACATCCGAGAACTCCAAAAACTCAGAAAAACCTAATACATACCTTAGTTCACAGCTGTGAGAATCCAAGAATTACAACTCCTTCTTCCAGGAACTTTCCTCTAAGCCCTCGACGATCTCGCAAGCTCTGGTGTGAAGAAAATCACATAAAACTAGAGTTCCCGATGCTATAGAGCCAAGCAAGGCCTCTCTGTGCTCTCTCTCTTGCTCTCTGCTCAGTTGCCTGAAGGTAAAGAACGAAGGAGGTGGAATAGATATATCCAAAAGACCAGGACACTCACTGAATAGAGGGACTACATACGTGTCACAAACAACTTAGTCCGTTCATCTATCGAGTCCAGTAAACTGCGAAACAAACCAGAATACTAACCTATCCACGAGGGAAAAATCTGGGTTTCGGGGGCCCTTGACCAAGCCCCGAGCGCCCTGAACGTCATAGCTACAATATTATCGGGCGCTCGCCTGCTGCCCGCTCCACTATTGTGCTGCGCCCGAATCCACGGAACAGTATACTCATCTCTCGCTGCTCCGCGGGCGTCCGCTCCCTGCGCCCGGTGCTATAGTAACGCACCTGAAACCAACAGACTCTACAAACAGCTTAATCATGCGCAGATCTCAAGAAAATCCCAACCATCAAACTTTCAAATTGCTACAGCAACTTTTGGGCGTCCCTCAACAGGATTCGCAAATACATAATAATTTTCGGACATCCGGAAAATCTCTAGGGCGTCCGAAAACTCTGAAACTTCAGTTCTCAGTTATTTGCGATTCTGAGTCCGTTTTCGCAAGATTTTCACACTAAACGGCATTAAACGGCACTCGCTCGATCGGAGCATCTCCAGATGCATCGGTCAGCTCAAGTACACACACTCGAACAGTTACGAAGCACCGATACTCTATAGCTTCTAACATCTGAACATCTGCTGTAAAGTGTTAAGTGTAAACTACATAGATGAATGTGGCTTAACTATCTTAGCACAGTCCAAGTATATTCATAAAGCTGAAGCGAAAAAGCAAGAAACAAGTTAATTCTGACTAGGGGTTTTGCTCCATAAGTCTCTATTAAGAGAGTGCAACAAGCTAAAAAATAATTGCTCCCCTTATTAAGAGAGTGTAACTAGCTTCCCTAAACCCTAAACCTTAATTAAACCATATGGTTAATAGTGGCAAATCTAGATTTTTTTTTTTGTGTGTGGACCAAATACTAAATAGAGAGCAAATATTAAAGCACAAAAAATCAAGGATAAAACTTTAATTTACACTACTATGATTCAGCGCATTTTCACTTTGCCACGTGTGGTTCAGAAAGTTACATTTAACTAACCTGTGGTTTATCGTATTTTTATTTTGTCATCCTATATTTCAAAAAATTATACTTAAATACTCGGTGGTTTTGTTTTTATTTTTATTTTTATTTTTATCTTGTGGTTTTCGAAACAATTTACTTTACTATCCTATTTGACAATAGTTTTTTTTAGTAAAACAAAAATAGAATCACTGGGCAGTTTAGTGCGATTTTTTGAACCGCAGGATGGCAACGTGAAAATGTGCTGAACCATAGGGGCACAAATTGAAGTTTATTACAAAAAAACCAATAAACACAATGCTTAAGAAATATTGCATGAGAAAAAAATGTATCATTTTGATTTACAACTATCATCAATGTGTTTTGATATTTTAGAAACGATCCATAATAACATCCTCAGTAATGATATCAAATACAACTTTTTCTACGTAGGTCACCAAAATTGTTCATCAATTAATCACACATTCAGTTACACAATTTATTCTTTATAAAGTTCATTGTAGAAAATGTCTTTTTCGCAATGGTGGTAGCAACTAGTAAAATTAATGGTACCTTCGAAAGTAAATAAATGCATGGATGCACAATATGCTCCTTCGTCTCAACCATTTTTTTTAAAAAAAAAATCAAGATATTCATACATTCTAAATAAAATATACGATGTACATTTTTATTCAAAAATAAAATAATTTTTACTAATTATATTGATGTGACTAGTAAAATTTTTCTGTAAGATATAAAATGTACATTTTAATTAAAATGTATAAATAGTATTTTTCTTTCCTTCAAGTTAGAAAATCATTCATCTTGACGAATATCAGCAATGACGTTTTTAAGTTGGCATTCAAGTGCCAAAAGATCACTATTTGAAAATTCAATATGATAAAAATGAGCCAATCTAACTAATTTTCCTTTTTAAATGAAGAGAATGAGTCAAATAGATTCAAGCAAGCCGCATAAAGAAGTAATTTTTGTGTTTATCAAGTTTAAGTGAATGTCATGCTCTGGAACTTGCATATCATCTTTGATTCGCCATTGACGAGATCTCATCGTCGACATCGTCATCATTTCCATCTTTAAAGTGGTTTTTCTTTTTCTCTTATTTCCTCTCTTTTATCAAATCTTGAGATCTTCCAGCATTGTTGTTCTTGGTTATGTGATCATATATTTGGTATTTATCTTTTGTTGATTTGAATTTAAATCATTAAAATCTAATTTGTTTCGATCTAAAATTTCTGTTGATTTGTTTCATCTATTGTATCTTGAATATTTCATGAGATTTAGTTGTATTTCCTCTCTACATTCTGCATGCTTTTCATATTGTCCACCAACTGTTTGATAGAATGCCTAAGAAAAGGCAAATTTAAAAGTATTTTTGAAATTTGTATAATATTGTATAATATTGAAAATTTAAAAGTATTTTTGTAAGGGGGGTGTAGAGGGAAAGAACACGGTAAATAATTTACCGTGTCTAAATACGGGGAACCATTCCCTGTGTTTAAACACGGCTTGGTTCCTCGTGTCTAAACACGGGGAATGATTCTCCGAGTTTAGTGTAAACATACTTTACCACACAAGTAGTTATTAATATAAGAAACACGGTGAATAGTTCACCGTGTTCAACTTAATTTACAGCCCGGCCGTCCAGCCCGCCTGCGTAGTGCTTATGTCACGCCCCGGGATCGAAACTGCAATCCGGGCTCGCCAACAGATCCGCCGCCTATACAGAACCCTGCATAGGCGAAGCGTCTAACCTGCAAAGAAAAATATAATACAGCTAAACAGATATCAGAGCTGTAAAATAAAAAGCTGTAAAACTCTATCAAACACTGTACAACTAGAAATAAAGATACAATATCCATCTCCCAAAAGATCAACATATAATATCCTCAGATACAAAACCCAGAACTCAACAGGGAGGGTAACCTGAAATAATACGTCAGTGTACAGACTCACAGTACAAGTCATATCCTCACTACAATAGTCTCTCAAAAGTAGAAATAAAAC
The DNA here is from genome assembly GCA_029168755.2 of Tillandsia fasciculata. Classification (NCBI taxonomy): domain Eukaryota; kingdom Viridiplantae; phylum Streptophyta; class Magnoliopsida; order Poales; family Bromeliaceae; genus Tillandsia; species Tillandsia fasciculata. The sequence continues at coordinate 5,969,925 of CM054952.1, forward strand.
TAATCTACTGACTGTACTACAAGTCTCCAATGTGGGGGTACAGCTACTCTCCAAAGTCAGGTAGGGATCTAGCTCGCGACTCCCTCGCCTCGAACAGCAACAGCAGAATCAGCATCTCCCACAGATGATTCTGCAAAATAAATGAGAGGAAAGAAAAATGAGGGGAGAACCCCCAACGGGTGTGAGAACTACATCAACACGTAGTTCTCAGTGGGTACCGCCACCAAGGCCGACAGTCTACCGACTAAGTCTACTAGAGGTATAAGATAACAATGCAGTAAAAACTGAACCAGAAAAGCTGGAGATACTCTACAGCTACCATGCCTCTAACTAAATGCTCAATGAGTGGTACAGATAAAAATATATGCAACTACTCGCACCCAAGATGCTCAATCGACCTAATCGAATTGACTGCCTCATAGGGTCCAGTCAAGCCTGCGCCCACCTACTACCATACATCCACAAGAGGACGGGACTTACGTAGGGTGTCTGTGACTGCCAAAACTGGCTCAGCCAGAGGGACTGCGTCGACAAGTCGCGATACGAAAGTAACAGGCCCACTCCGAACGGGGCACTCGAGGGGCGCGACCCCACCGAGGAAAAAGGTATCCGCGCATCTTTGTCGAGCTCAAAGTGGCTCATGCAGGCTATAATCAAAATCCACGCTCACTCTCAAAACGGAAGGACTCAGCTAACCAGCTCTCACGAATCTCGAGACACTAACGAACTCAACCAACTCGTGGCACAAAACACACTAGCTGGAGGTACTCCACAGCCGGGACCACCGTCGACTCAACGGCTCCCAAAATGAAACACCCAACTCGCCACGCTAAACACACAGGCTGGAGAGACTCCACAGCCGGGATCGACCCACAACTCAGGGCTAACAAAACTGGTCGGATGACACTCAACGACCCGGGGACCACCGTCAACCCAAACGGTTCCCAACAACACGGACCGGAAGATACTCGACGGCCCGGGACCACCGTCTACCCAAACGGCTCCCAACAATACTAGCACAGGTCTAAACTCAGCTACCAGCCTCCACTCAGCCCCCAGGCACGAGTGCAACAATGTCCCACAGAAACCTGACCACTCGGCCCACTACCCGGGCAAGAAAAATCTATGTCCAGGAAAAGATGCAAAGTGTGGGATGTCTAAGGCATAAAAGAACCTAGTCCAAGTGAAGGTTCTCTACTAGTCTGGTTAAACATACAACATATGACGAGGTAACGGTCAAGTTCCAACAATAGCATGTAATTAAACAAAGCATACATAAAAAATCCTCATCTCTCATAAGCATGCTTTCTGTCTCCTCTAGCATGAAATAAACATATCCATCTAGCATGCTATCAATCAAAAAGGGGTAACATTCCCAACGTAAGCTTCTACTAATCATCATCATGACATCCCCTATCGCAACTCTCATAAACATAATATGGATATTATTCATTCGATTCTCAAATAAATACTGATACTAAGCTTACCACTCCATCACATACATGGGTATACTAGAATGCGATTATTCTATCAGATAGAATTAGAGAACCGCCTATCGGTTCTGGAGACGAAGCAACCCACCTGAATCGTTTTCCGCAGGCAAAGCCGAAGTTGGTGAAGTGCGTAGCCACTTGCTAACAAAATCCGCCGGAACCGCACCCTCGGCACACAGTCGTACAAGCCTCTGCTCAAACCAACATCACAGCCAACAATCAATCAACACCAAAAATAGCCCTCGCTGTTTTTACCAACCAGCGCAGAAAAAGGGAAATTTCACCTGTGTGCGGTCCTCCAAAAAATTCAGAAAAATCACCGTTGTGATCCTCGCGACGAGTAGATACAAATCGAGTACTTATACACCTTATTCCGACACCTGTAGGCCAATAAACAAGTAGAACATCGCCGAAAGCCAAAACCTTCATGAACACAAGCCTGCAGAAAATCAGTCCCAAAGAAGCTTAATTATCACCTTCGAAGAGTCCTCCAAAATTTTGATAAAAATACGGGTGCGTTCCTCTCGAAGTGTAGATGTCGATCGAGTCTTCATACGTCTCGTTCCGATGCCCGTAAACCGAGAAATCCCAACAATACTCCACCGCTGTCCAACCTCACAGCGGTACAAGGGGTCAAAAGATACCTTGGGAACCATGCCAAAAACCCAAAATGAGGCGAAGGGATCAATACGGAAATCGAAGGCGTACCTCTTGTGAACACGCTACCGTAAAAATCAGCTCAAAAGTCCATCGGGATAGCTCAGAGGGTCTCGCGCACTGAAATGCGACGGTAGAAGCCAAAATCGAAGAAGCGTCGCAGTGCACCGCGTCGCAGAAAATGCCGATGCTGCGGCCTCCAAAAAATCCGGGAATCCATCAAAGGGTGGAGGAGAAGGAGAGGAAGAACTTCTCTTAAGGGTGCCACATCAGGGGAACTCTGCAAAAGGTAGAAAACTTTCTAAATAGGGAATCAGGCAGTGGGACGTTGTTAGAAAAATAATCGCACTAAATCTGTTTGTAATTAAATTATCTAACTAGTTTATGTTTGAATTTGAATAACAGAACTTACCTTTGATTGCTATGATAATTCCAGAAATTGTAGATAAAAATAAACCGAAATAAAATTGATCCGGAAGCGTGCGAGGCACTGCCCTAAGGCGTATTTCCGTCCTTCGTGCGGATTAATCGGAGATACCACCCCAAAGTACGACCGGAACTCCCCTTCCTACGAGCACGACCGCGGAAGAGGTTGACGAAGTTTCTTTCAACACCCGATAGTAAAACAATATAAGAAAATAAAATCGAAATAAGAATCAATTGTTTATGTATATGTATCAGTGTGTGTGTATATTAGCATATACACAATAGTATTTATAGGTGTAAGGTGTAGGTGAATGTTGGAATTCCCAACATTCACATCACCCATAAATAATAGTTAAGAGTCCATTAATGCAAAAAACGTTTAAAACTTAATTAAGAATTTAATAATAATTAAATGATAATAAATGAGAATTAATAAAATTAAAATTAACAATAAAATAATAAAAGTGATTATTGAGGGTTTTAGAAATTTTGAATATTATTCTAACAATCCCCCACAAAATTCAAAATTTCGAAATAAGAATTAAACTAAATAATTAAAATAAAATAAAATAAGATTATCGGGTGTTTATACTATGTAATAGGTAAGGTGTCTTTAAGAGACTTAACCTCACTTAGTGTAAGCAATTTTCATCAGAAGGAATCGGAGTGAACCAGGTCTTGAACTACGTTCCTTTGTCCCTGACTTCAACTGCCATGCACACAGTACAGAATTCTCCGTCGCGAGTCTGTGCATTAAAGGCCATACACAGTACCTTGATTTTTTCATAAGAAATTCTATGGACAGCCCACATCTCATAGTCGCGGCCTTATACGAATATTCTTATATAGGTGGTCTCCTCCAGGGATGTGTGTAGAGTCGCATCTCGCAAAAATTATTGCCTCGGATTCCATTAAGAGCTGTAAGCTCAACCTCAACTACTACAGAGAGCACTACTCATCATAGGGATGGAATTGGAACTAAAGTTCCTTTGAATAAACTGTAGAAAGTGCTCTTTGGCCAACCTGACAGCTTGTTTTTACCACATTGAACCTTCTTCAAGGGATCTCCTATCACAAAGGTTGGGTTCCCACTGCAGGAAGGCCCTTTATGGGCAAAGTCTCATCCCCCTCGATGACTCTAGGACCTTAGTCCTATTCAGGTCTTTAGTCAAGCAATCTGCAAGATTCTGTTCATATCTGATAAAACTAAAAGAAACAATATCATAAAAAGTTAGCCATCTAACACAGATCTGATAAAACTAAAAGAAACAATATCATAAAAAGTTAGCCATTTCGAAAATAATAAGAGATGCAACAAGAGGACTTCCCAAAGGTCACCGATCTTAGTACTACTCTCGCCCAAGCACACTTAACTGCGGAGTTCTGATGGGATCCGGTACTTTAGTGCTGGTATGATCACATCCTTAATTAAAATAGTATTCTTTTACTATCAAATAATAATAATTAAAACAGTATTTTTTTTTTTTTTTTACTATAGCAAACAGTAATATATTTTTGTAAAAAAATACTGTAGCAAAATAATTAAAACAGTAATTTTATTTATTTATTTATATTTTTTTTTATTTTACTGTAGCAAAATAGTATATAAAATTTATTTTATATATAATTTTTACTGTAGCTAAAAACAGTAAATAAAATTTTATTTTATATATATATTTACTGTAGCTAAAAACAGTAAATAATTTTTTTTTTTTCTTCTCGGAAGCTAAAACAGTAAATAAATTTATATATATTTTTACTGTAGCTTATTTTTTTTTTTCTCGAAGCTAAAACAGTAAATAATTTTTTTTATATATATATATTTTACTGTAGCTATTTTTTTTTCCTCGAAGCTAAAACAGTAAATAAATTTATATATATATATATATATATATATATATATATATATATATATATATATATATATATATATATAATAATTTTAAAGAGAGCAAATAAATCACAATAATCTATATTCAATTAAAATTTTAAAATGCTAATTTCAATATGTTTAAATTTGAATGTTAAACATACTAATAAGTTGACAACAAAATTATATGTAATATGTAATATTTTTTCGGATTAGCACTAGTTAGATTTAATCAGAAACAAATAGGAAATACGCCTTAGACTGTTAGGAAAATAATCGCACTAAATCTGTTTGTAATTAAATTATCTAACTAGTTTATGTTTGAATTTGAATACCAGAACTTACCTTTGATTGCTATGATAATTCCAGAAATTGTAGATAAAAATAAACCGAAATAAAATTGATCCGGAAGCGTGCGAGGCACTGCCCTAAGGCATATTTCCGTCCTTCGTGCGGATTAATCGGAGATACCACCCCAAGGTACGACCGAAACTCCCCTTCCTACGAGCACGACCGCGGAAGAGGTTGACGAAGTTTCTTTCAACACCCAATAGTAAAACAATATAAGAAAATAAAATCGAAATAAGAATCAATTGTTTATGTATATGTATCAGTGTGTGTGTATATTAGCATATACACAATAGTATTTATAGGTGTAAGGTGTAGGTGAATGTTGGAATTCCCAACATTCACATCACCCATAAATAATAGTTAAGAGTCCATTAATGCAAAAAACGTATAAAACTTAATTAAGAATTTTAATAATAATTAAATGATAATAAATAAGAATTAATAAAATTAAAATTAATAATAAAATAATAAAAGTGATTATTGAGGGTTTTAGAAATTTTGAATATTATTCTAACAGACGTGACAATAAGGATCTTACATACTCGAAAAATACCACTATATACAATTTTCTGCAATTTACAGCTTTTTCTAGTAGTAGTTTAACTTCTAGCCTTTCTCCAAGCAATTACAGTTTTTTTCTATGTGTAGTTTAACCTGTAATTCAAGCTTCATTTTCTTAATACAACTGATTTGGCTTATTCAGTCGAGTTTTCGATCGAAAGTTTACTCTTTACGGCTTCCTTCGAGTTTAGTGAGATAGAATCCAATTGAGCCGAATCCCTTTTCAACCGAATCATTTGAATCTGGCAAAGATACGTGGCACGTTCAAGGATAAATCCAAAAACCGATCGGCACATGATAGACGCACTTGACCCGGTCGTCAGAACCGGTCAACGTCTCCCCTAATTAAGTTTCTCTCTACGATCGACAATGCCCTAGTATAGATTGAGATTGATATGGAGATATTTCTATTGAAAAATTGATATGTCACCTAACCGAATGAGGCCTCCAATACCGCGAACCATCGACATGATAGACACTTTGGTGGTGAACTGCAATGTATATATGTTTAGATCTAACTCTCGTAAAAAAAAATAAAATAAAATAAAATAGCAAATCGTTTTTCAAAAATAATAATAATAATAATAATAAAAAATAAATAAATAAATAAATAATTACTGCTAAAAATCTATATTCAGAAGAATATATCATGTCATCCCTAGTACGTACGTAAGTTGATCGATCCTTCGTAAATGATCACGGAGGTCGCACTCACACATGCATGCTAAAATAAAAAAGAAAAAATATATATAGGTGAGAGTGATAAGCAGCAATAAATGGACACCACCTGGACTAACGTGATTGGTGGTTGACAACAAGTCTTCTTCTTCTCTAGAAGCCCAATCTTCTCTTGTACAAACGTCAAACAACCCCTTGCAGTTTATTTCGTTTTCATCTTAATATTCTCTGAATTAATTTGGTGTTTTTTTTTTTTTTCTTTTGAGGATGCCTTGTAGGTTACAATACACGCACCCTTCCCGAACAAAGCAGGATTTGTGTTCTGGCCCCATGGCCAGAACTTGAGAATATCAATCACACCATTTGTCACGCTCCGAATCGAAACTGCGATCCGGACCAGCCAACAGATCCGCCGCCCATACGGAAAGTCCCGTATAGACGAAGCGTCTAATCTGCAAAAAGAAAGATACTATAGTTATACAGATATCAGAGCTGAAAAGTAAACTACTGAAATAAGAAATAGTACAACTGTCAAATAGTACAAGTCTGAACCTCACTACAAAAGTCTCTCAAAATAAAACTCTCAAAAATAACTAACTAGTAAAATCTAGCAGACTGTACTACTAAGCTCCAAAAAGGGGTACCGCTATACTCCAAGGACGGGTAGGGAATTAGCTCGCGACTCCCTCACCTCGATCAGCAACAAAAGAATCAGCAACATAAGCAGCAGGAACTGGAGAAAGGGTCCATGGGGAAAGACACCACAGCGGGTGTGAAAACTACATTCCACAGTAGTTCTCAGTGGGTACAGCTACCAAGGCCGACGGTCTGCCCACTAAGTCTACTAGAGGCAAAAGATAACAGAAAAACTGTAATAATGAAAAGATAAGCTGGAAAGAGTCTACAGCTATCATGCCTCTATCTACAATGCTCAAAGGGTGATACAGATGAAAATGATGCATCTACTAGCTCTCAAAATACAGTCACCCAATCTACACTGACTGCCACATAGGGTCCAGTCAAACCTGTGCCCACCTACGGCCGTTACATCCAAGGCGGACCGGACATACGTAGGGCGTCCGTGACTGCCAAAACTGGACCAGCCAGAAGAACTGCGTCGACAAGTCGTGATAGCAAAGTAACAGGCCCAACTCCGGAGTGGCACTCGAGGGGCGCGACCCCACCGAGGAAAGTATCTGCGCATCTCTATTGAGCTCAATATGGCTCATGCAGGCTATAGTCCAATCCACGATCAACAAGATCGACAATAACCAACTAATCACATCTCTAACTCACTAACAAGAACTACTCGAACAGTCGGGACTGCTGTCAACCCAACGGCTCCCCAAAAAGAACATCAACTCTATATGTAAACTCACTAGCTTGGTATACTCCACAGCCAAGAACAATGTAGGGTCCGAGAACCCCGAAAGACTAGAACCTACAACCCAAATCAAACAAAACAGGCTCTAGGCATAGCCTTTCGTTGTTCTCGACCCAAATAAAAAGGCAGCCCTTAGAACCTAGACCACTCGAATCCTCTCAAGTTGTGAAGTTTACAGAAAAAATATGACATTTATTACTGAAAACTTTTTTCACTCAAACCCACGTGGGGTGAGGACTAAAAGTAGTTCCTTTTCAAAAAACCATCTTGATTTAAGGAAAACCCATTTTTAATGATTTTTAGTTCTTTTAGAAAAAACAGTTAGAAAATAAGTTTTTATACCAAAACCCCGAAGGGCTAATGCCTTCGTCCAATCAAACAAGAACAGACTCCGGCGACCCTTCGATATTTGGAAGAAAATATTGGTTGACTAAAATCATGTGTGTGTCCAAAAGGTTCTGGGTTCAAGGTCCTGCTATCACTGGTATACTATTGCCACTAACACAGTGGCAACACATAAAACCGAGAAACACGACATCCCGGGACCACCGTTCACCCAACGACTTCCGCCACAGATAAAAGACCAGCTATGTCACCAGACTCCACTCTGCCCCCAAGCACGAGTGTAACATGCATCCCACACTAAGAGAAATCCCGACCACTCGACCCACTACCCGGGCGAGGATAACACTATGTCCAGGAATAAAATAAGAAGTGTGGATGTCTAAAGCATAAATAAACCTAGCCCAAGTGAGGGTTTTCTACTAGTCTGGTTACACATGTAACATATGACAGGGTGTTAGGTCAAGTTCCAAAAGTAGCATTTAGTTTAACTAAAGCAAGATTAGGGAACATTAACCAACATGATTTCAATAACAACACAGAAAAGACAACATCTCTCTAACATGCATTCTAACATATTTCACAATCATGCATGCTTTCTATACAACAGAATTAATGAACCGTCCACCGGTTTTGGAGACGAAGCAACCCACCTGAAGCGCACATCAATCCAAGATCCAAAAAGGCTGAAACTGAACGGGGACAAATCCTAGGATTTCCACGATTCCAACGGGTCCAAAATTACCCAAAAATACCTCCTGGGTACAAAGATATGGTCCAAACATTGCAATAAGCAAATATTCCCACAAACACAAGCTGCTGTCAAATCAGTCTAGAAAATGGTTAAATACCACCTGCGAGATAATCTCCAAAAATTTCAATAAAAATACGACGGCGATCCTCGCGAAGAGTAGATGTCGATCGAGTCCTCACATGTCAAAATCCGATACCCGAGTGCAGAGATAAAAATCCGACAAGCCTCCGCTGTCCAGAAAAACCACCAGCAGAAGAGGGGTTCAAAGACACCTCGTAAACCATGCCAAGAACTCAAAATGAAGCAAGGTGATCAACACGGAAATCAAAGGCCTACCTCTCATGAAACTGATGCCAAAAAATCGTCCATAAATTCCTTCGGCGTAGCTCTGGGGACCTCGTGGACCGAAACACAATGAAAATGGGCCACCGATGAAGAAACGTCACACTGCGCCAAGATGCCGAAGTCGTCGATGTCGCACCTTCCAAAAATTTCGAAACTCCTTCGCAAGATGCAGCACAAAAAGAGGAACAACTTTGCTTAGGGCCCAGTCGCAGAAGAGCTCGGGATAGCCTTCAAAAATAAGCCCAAAGGGGCTATTTATAGCCCAGCCCACCAAGGAGGAAAAAATCCAGATTCGGGCGCCCGAAATTGGGCCGACCCATTACTGTGCGCGCCCGGATCCACCACGGCCCGCCACGTCGCCCGTCCGCACCCCGCGCGCCCGGTGCACACGCCCCCGCGAATCGCGGAGCGCCGCGTGGCGACGCGGTCCACTGCGGGGACCGTGGGCCGCGGTCACGGCGGCCCAGCCGGGTCGCTGCGCCCGCCAATGGGCGGGCGACACGTGGCCTGGTGGGGTCCATAGTGTGCCGCGCCTGGCGTGCTGTCGCGTGTGCGTTGACCGTCCAATTAGCGCGCGACACGTGGCACGCCCGCCGTTGGCTGTTCCCGGTGCACGCCAAAACCCGTGGACCGCGCTGCCCGCCGCCGCGCACGCGCCTGCCCGCGCCCCCGCTGCTGTGCTCCGCCGCTGCCCTGGCCTACCGGAACAGTGAAATCTTGCCTCGAAATCCGTGTTTTAGCATCCGGGCTCCGAAAAATACAAGTAGTCCATTTTCATCGTTTTCGCGCGCTGAGTCCAAATCCGATGTCCGTTTTTCCAAATTCCACTTCTAAAATTTGTCGAAGGCATCTGTACAGGTATTCTTAATCCAAATTTCGCGCTGGGTCCAAATCTGAAGTCTGATTTGCGCGCAACCAACTCCAACACACATCATAGGTCTCCAGAAGCCACAATTCACACTGTAAGACCTTCGCGGAGATCCGGGTCATCACATCCTCTCCCACTAAAAGAAAATTTCGTCCCCGAAACTAAAACGCACCACCAAAACCAACTCGTCCAAATCTACTCGAAGTACGCCAACACATCCAAACAAGAAAGGTAAAGGCCCCACCATTAGGAAGGTCATCAACTCCAACTCTCAATTTGGAAAGCAGCCGAAAATAACGAAAAGTCCGAAAATTTCGAAAGGCCGGTGCCCTCGCCCCAATTAAACAAGAACAGGTTTGGGCACTGTCTCTATTTCTGGAGTAGCCTTTCGAAGTTTTCGTCCCGTTCGTAAGTTTCAGCATAAAGGCGATAAAAAGGGAGAGAAGTGTTGAAGCCGTTCCTGCTATGGCTACAAAAACGTAAGCTACGATATAACCGTGACCTCTAGGAACACAACCTCTAATCCTAATCGTCACCTATGCTCTAAAGGTGGCGTCTGTCTAAAGCCGCTGAATCCAACGCTGCAGGAAGGGTACTTAGGCAACCAGTGAAAATGAACTCCTCCTGTCCAACTCGCGGAAGGGTCATTGTTCTCAATCCACAATCAGTCGTTGCATGATATCGCGCCAACCGGTCCATCCCGTGTGCTCGATCAGAGTCTTGGAGCTGCCACCAAACCGTCACACCTGCCGGTATAACCCGCGGTCTCACTGCACTGGACATGATCCACAAGCCTCCTCCAAGTGCACAACACCAATAGGAACCTGTACCTCTAGTGCACGTGGTAACAACTCTACCTCTAGTCCATGCAGGAAAGCAAAAATACTCTAACTCAGACTGTTGTGATGAAATCATTCCTGCGACAATCCGGTCCACTGCCGTGGCGCCCTCCAACCGGGCGGCACAGACTCATCCGCTCGATGTAGGTGGTCGTCGCTCAATCTGCCTCGACGTCAAAGTCCAGTCTGTCGAAAAATATCTAGACTATCCACATAGGAAGCATAGCCTCTGCCTCTGCTCACACTGGGGCAACGAATGGGGCCCTCCGTAGAAACACATCCATGCTACCGCCGCTGTTGCTACTGATACCGCTGCTGAAAATGCTGGTACTGCGGCTGCTGCCGATCTCTAGCGCCTCTGAAACCCACGATCCTGAGGATGGAATCGTGGAGGTCTCGGAGGCTCCTGCCTACTCGTCTGTCCTCCGTCATCAGGCGCTGGGCGCTTCACGCCCAAACTCCCACCGGGGCTGTGTTCCACTCAGTCAAAATCACATTCCCTCGTTCCACATAAGGGCCTGCTCCATCGAGGCGTCAAAAGTCTGCAGTCTGCGTGACCGAACAAACTGATAGATATCTCGGCGCAAACCCCGCTCGAACAAGTAAATCCAATGCGCCTCGTCCCTGGCCGCGTGTAGTACACAGTCCAATAGCCGGTTGAAATCCATGATGTACTTCTGTACAGAACGGTCTCCCTGTTGGAGGTTCCTCAGATCCTCTTCCAGCTTCTATCTGACACTCTCGGGGAAGAAAGCTTCAAGAAGAAGGCTGCAGAACTCCGCCCAAGTAAGCAGCTGGGTCCCAGGCGGACCGACAGTCGCACTCGGCGCCACCAAGCCTCGGCAATGTGCTCCAACAAGTTTGTCGCCAAAAGAACCTGAAATCGCTCCTCAATAAAAAGGGTCTCAAAGAGTCGCTCCATCGCTATGATCCAAGACTCTGCCTCCCACGGCTCCAAGCTCAATCCTGCAAATCGGGGTGGATCAGACTGCCGGGACTGGCTCCATCGATCGATGATGTCCCAAAGCTCATCTACTATCCGCTATCCACCCTACCTCGGTGCCTCGGCACTACTCGTCGGCACGGAAGGGGCTGCTCGCTCAATCGGTGCCACTGGTACAGCTGGAGATGCCACTGCATGGGAAGAAAGTGCTGGAGGACACTCAGGCGGTACTGCAACTGGCTGTGCTCTCTGCTCCGACAGGCGCATCAAACGTTCCATGGCCTCCTCCCGGCATCGGAGAGCCTCCGACATCTATGCCATCTGGGTCCATAACTCCTGGGTCTCGCTCTGCTCTGATAGCTCTGCCTCACGCTGCTCGGGCTACTCATCAAATGCGCGATGTGCCCTTCTTACTGCACGACGTCTCAGGGGCATCGTATTCCACTGCACAATAACAAACATCAGGACACAACAACCATTCGACCCAATCCAGCGAAAGTCTAAAACATGTCATCCATTCCACAGCATTATGTTGTCTGCAGCCAACATAATCGCTTAGAAGAATAAACATGCCAATCACTCATCCCGTCCCTTGGGAGAGGTATAAAACTCAATCAGGACTCTCGCTATAAGTCACGACTCTCACGTAGTCATCCTAAGATCCATCCACATGCCTAGGGTTTCTAAGTCCATAATGACCTACAACCTAGGCTCTGATACCACTCTAATCTGTCACGCCCCGGGGTCGAAACTGCGACCCGGGCCCGCCAACAGATCCGCCGCCCATACGGGAAGCCCCGTATAGACGAAGCGTCTAACCTGCAAAAAGAATGATACTATAGCTATACAGATATCAGAGCTGAAAAGTAAACTACTGAAATAAGAAATAATACAACTGTCAAATAGTACAAGTCTGAACCTCACTACAAAAGTCTCTCAAAATAAAACTCTCAAAAGTAACTAACTACTAAAATCCAGCAGACTGTACTACTAAGCTCCAAAAAGGGGTACCGCTATACTCCAAGGACGGGTAGGGAACTAGCTCGCGACTCCCTCACCTCGATCAGCAACAAAAGGATCAGCAACTGGAGCAGCAGGAACTGGAGAAAGGGTCCCTGGGGAAAGACACCACAGCGGGTGTGAGAACTACATCCCACAGTAGTTCTCAGTGGGTACCGCTACCAAGCCCGACGGTCTGCCCACTAAGTCTACTAGAGGCAAAAGATAACAGGCTAACTGTAATAATGAAAAGATAAGCTGGAAAGAGTCTACAGCTATCATGCCTCTATCTACAATGCTCAAAGGGTGATACAGATGAAAATGATGCATCTACTAGCTCTCAAAATACAGTCACCCAATCTACACTGACTGCCACATAGGGTCCAGTCAAACCTGCGCCCACCTACGGCCGTTACATCTAAGGAGGACCGGACTTACGTAGGGCGTCCGTGACTGCCAAAACTGGCCCAGCCAGAGGGACTGCGTCGACAAGTCGCGATAGCAAAGTAACAGGCCCAACTCCGGAGTGGCACTCGAGGGGCGCGACCCCACCGAGGAAAGTATCTGCGCATCTCTGTCGAGCTCAATATGGCTCATGCAGGCTATAGTCCAATCCACGATCAACAAGATCGACAGTACCCAAATCACATCTCTAACTCACTAACAGGAACCACTCGAACAGTCGGGACTGCTGTCAACCCAACGGCTCCCCAAAAAGAACATCAACTCCACATGTAAACTCACTAGCTTGGTATACTCCACAGCCAACAACAATGAAGGGTCCAGGAACCCCGAAAGACTAGAACCTACAACCCAAATCAAACAAGAACAGGCTCTAGGCATAGCCTTTCGTTGTTCTCGACCCAAAGAAAAAGACAGCCCTTAGAACCCAGACCACTCGAATCCTCTCGAGTGGGGAAGTTTACAGGAAAAATATGACATTTATTACTGAAAACCTTTTTCACTCAAACCCACGCGGGGTGAGGACTAAAAGTAGTTCCTTTTTAAAAAACCATCTTGATTTAAGGAAAACCCATTTTTAATGATTTTTAGTTCTTTTAGGAAAAACAGTTAGAAAATAAGTTTTTATACCCAAACCCCGAAGGGCTAATGCCTTCGTCCAATCAGACAAGAACAGACTCCGGCGACCCTTCGATATTTGGAAGAAAACATTGGTTGACTAAAATCATGTGTGTGTCCAAAAGGTTCTGGGTTCAAGGTCCTGCTATCACTGGTATACTATTGCCACTAACACAGTGGCAACACATAAAACCGAGAAAAACGACATCCCGGGACCACCGTTCACCCAACGGCTCCCGCCACAGATAAAAGACCAGCTATGTCACCAGACTCCACTCTGCCCCCAAGCATGAGAGAAATCCCGACCACTCGACCCATTACCCGGGCGAGGATAACACTATGTCCAGGAATAAAATAAGGTGTGGATGTCTAAAGCATAAATAAACCTAGCCCAAGTGAGGGTTTTCTACTAGTCTGGTTACGCATGTAACATATGACAGGGTGCTAGGTCAAGTTCCAAAAGTAGCATTTAGTTTAACTAAAGCAAGATCAGGAAAATTAACCAACATGATTTCAATAACAACACAGGAAAGACTACATCTCTCTAACATGCATTCTAACATATTTCACAATCATGCATGCTTTCTATACAACAGAATTAATGAACCGTCCACCGGTTTTGGAGACGAAGCAACCCACCTGAAGCGCGCATCAATCCAAGATCCGAAAAGGCTGAAACTGAACGGGGACAAATTCTCGGATTCCCACAATTTCAACGGGTCCAAAATCACCCAAAAACACCTCCTGGGTACAAAGATATGGTCCAAACATTGCAATAAGCAAATATTCCCACAAACACAAGCTGCTGTCAAATCAGTCCAGAAAATGGTTAAATACCACCTGCGAGATAATCTCCAAAAATTCCAATAAAAATACGACGGCGATCCTCGCGAAGAGTAGATGTCGATCGAGTCCTCACATGTCAAAATCCGATACCCGAGTGCAGAGATAAAAATCCGACAAGCCTCCGCTGTCCAGAAAAACCACCAGCAGAAGAGGGGTTCAAAGACGCCTCATAAACCGTGCCAAGAACTCAAAATGAAGCAAGGTGATCAACACGGAAATCAAAGGCCTACCTCTCGTGAAACCGATGCCGCAAAAATCGTCCATAAATTCCTTCGGCGTAGCTCTGGGGATCTCGTGGACCGAAACACGACGAAAATGGGCCACCGATGAAGAAACGTCACACTGCGCCAAGATGCCGAAGTCGTCGATGTCGCGCCTTCCAAAAATTTCGAAACTCCTTCGCAAGATGCAGCACAAGAAGAGGAACAACTTTGCTTAAAGGCCCAGTCGCAGAAGAGCTCGGGAAAGCCTTCAAAAATAAGCCCAAAGGGGTATTTATAGCCCAGCCCACCAAGGAGGAAAAAATCCAGATTCGAGCGCCCGAAATTGGGCCGACCCGTTACTGTGCGCGCCCGGATCCACCACGGCCCGCCATGTCGCCCGTCCGCGCCCCGCACGCTCGGTGCACGCGCCCTCGCGAATCGCGGCGCGCCGCGTGGCGACGCGGTCCACGGCGGGGACCGTGGGCCGCGGTCACGGCGGCCCAGTCGGGTCGCTGCGCCCGCCAATGGGCGGGCGACACGTGGCCGCCGCGCCTGGCGTGCTGTCGCGCGTGCATTGACCGTCCAATCAGCGCGCGACACGTGGCACGCCCGCCGTTGGCTGGTCCCGGTGCACGCCAAAACCCGTGGACCGCGCTGCCCGCCGCCCCGCCGCGCTCCGCCACTGCCCGTCGCCGCCGGCGCTGCCCTGGCCTGCCGGAACAGTAAAATCTTGCCTCGAAATCCTTGTTTTGGCATCCGAGCTCCAAAAAATACAAGTAGTCTATTTTCATCGTTTTCGCGCGCTGAGTCCAAATCCGATGTCCGTTTTGTCAAATTCCACTTCTAAAATTTGTCGAAGGCATCCGGACAGGTATTCTTAATCCAAATTTCGCGCTGGGTCCAAATCTGAAGTCTGATTTGCGCGCAACCAACTCCAACACACATCATAGGCCTCCAGAAGCCACAATTCACACTATAAGACCTTCGCGGAGATCCGAATCATCACACCATTCTTGTGGTTATTACTGTTTTATTAATATACCATAATTAAAGACCTATCATTAATAATAGGTTAGAATGATGGAGGTGACCGACCTAATTAACTGCCTAAATATACCTTTTTGATGACTATAAGAGCTTGGATCCCAAAATCTTGAACTCAGGGTTTCTCTACTAATGATTCGAGCCCAACCAGATTATTTACCATTGGAATACTACTCTGGCTTGGCAACTTTAAAATCACATATGGACATGAAGGATTCTTATAGCTAGCATACCAGAATAATAATCATGCCATATAATTAGCCAAGTGAAATAAACCAAAGTACAAGATACTCAAATGCGGTAAATGACTATTTTGAAAAAAAATTCTATAAAATGAAAAGGAAAATACTAATAGTACATTCCATTTAGATTGTTATTATTATTATTATTATTATTATTATTATTTTTTGAGTGAGAAAGATAGTACGCTATCCGTTTCATTCAACTGGAAACTGAATTTAGCAACATGAGTGAGACAGCGATGTCCGATAAAAAAAAAAAAAAAAAAAAAAACTTAAATAGTTGTTAATCTTAACCCCAAATAAGTGTACCACTAGTATTGCTTAATAAAAAATATTTAAATAGAGTGTATGTGATGTGATACACGTTCTATCTATCAAAAAATAAAAATTATTTTATCAGCCATTTAGAAATAATTAATAAAATTTAATTTATACTAAAATAAATGAGATATAAAATATATATTTTATTTGAAATATATAAAAAGTATCTTCTATTTAAATATCCTTGAAACAAAAAAAAAAAAAAGATCCCGATGTAGGAACAGTGATCGAATGAGACCCACGAATATGATATATAAAGTTTAAATAATTTAATAGAGTAGATGGGAGAAAGAAAGAAACAAAGCACGGCATATACTATAATATATGTTAGGTGCACTCTCCTTATATATGAAGATGATTTGTCACCAAATGCTGTACACATAACCAGCCAAGTCAGTGGGGTCCTAAAATTACGTACTTTATTAACATTATTTATTCATCTAGTTACTTATTTATTGCATGTAAGGACATTGTCTTAGTACTAGTCATTAGTATATGCTATTGAAAATATAATAACCTTCTCTCTCTCTCTCTCTCTCTCTCTCTCTCTCTCTCTCTCTATATATATATATATATAGAGAGAGAGAGAGAGAGAGAGAGTTTTGGAGTTAAATTTATAATTTTAATTAATTTTATATTTTATATCATATTATTTTACTAACTACTCACTAAATTTTAAAAGATCACTATCATCAAAAACACGCATTACTTTATTTAATGATTGAAAACTCACAAATACTAGAAACATAAGAGCTTAATTATATATATATAGAGAGAGAGAGAGAGAGAGAGAGAGAGAGAGAGAGAGAGAGAGAGAGAGAGAGAGAGAGAGAGAGAGAGAGAGAGTTTTCTGTAGTTAAATTTATAATTTTAATTAATTTTATCTTTGATATCATAGTATTTTACTAACTACTCACTAAATTTTAGAAGACCACTGTCATCAAAAACGCATATTACTTTATTCAATGATTGAAAACTCACAAATACTAGAAATATAAGAGCTTAATCGGCTACGAAATAATTAATACTTTACCGTTAGATCCATCCTTTTGACTAATTTCATTTCTAATATCATGCTATTTCACCAATCACCCACTAAACCCAAGGGGCCCAATATCATCCTAACCATAAATTTTTTGCATCCAATAGTTAAAACCTACGAGTACCAATGAGTTGTTACTTTTAAAAACATCGGAACTCAATTCATATATAAATATATATATATATATATATATATATATATATATATATATATATATATATATATATATATATATATAGTTATGCTGGAATACTATTAATAGTACCAAGTTATTGGTGTTATTAAATTTTTAACCCTTGAATTAAAATATGTGTAGTTGAGATGATAGTCGGAACTCAATTCATATATATATATATATATATATATATATATATATATATATATATATATATATAGCTAGGCAGGAATACTATTAATAGTACCAAGTTATTGGTGTTATTAAGTTTTTAACCCTTTAATTAAAAGATGTGTGGTTGAGATGATAGTGGACCCTTTGGGTTTAATAGGTGGTTGAAAAATAGTAAAATCTAACGGGTGAAAATGATCAAAGGGATTGATCTAAGAGTAGAAAACTTAATAGCATCAATAACTTGGTACTATTAATAATATAGTAGCCGGATATATATATATATATATATATATATATATATATATATATATATATATATATATATATATATGTAGAGAGAGAGAGAGAGAGAGAGAGCGCAAGGCTTGTGTGCTTTTAAAAGTACAGAGGCCTCCGTGATTCTAAGTTGTTTTCGATATTGGAACTTTCGAATGGACGATCGGCTCTGTTAAATTTGATCTAGAGTATTTAAAAGACCTAGAAAATAAATTTTGCTAATTTTCGATATTATTTGCTTAGTGCTCAAAGAGTTCAAAATCAACAATTTTAATGATTATGGTGGGTCGTTTGTAAGTTTAATGGTGTAGAAATATCCAAATTACATAAAATTTTGATAAAAATTTCTTTATACTATATAAAAGAATATCAATATTTTTGATCTAATATTTTAGTAGCATATCATTACATTTTAATGTGAGATTTTTATTTTCAACGGTTGATTTTGAGTCCATTCGATCACTAGGTAAATGATATCGAAAAAATACGAAATTTATTTTCTAAATATTTTAAATATTCTAAATCAAGTCTAACAGAACCGATCGTCGATTCGGAAGTCCCAATATTAAAAACAACTTGAAAGCACGAAGGGCTCCGTGCTTGTAAAAATACACAAGTCCAACTATATATATATATATATATATATATATATATATATATATATATATATATATATATATATATATATATATATATAGTCCGGCTACTATACTATTAATAGTACCAAGTTATTGGTGCTATCAAGTTTTCTACCTTTAGATCAACCCCTTTGATCATTTTCACCCGTTAGATTTTACTATTTCTCCAACCACCTATTAAACCCAAGGGACCCACTATCATCTCAACCACACATCATTTAATCTAAGTGTTAAAAACTTAATAGCACCAATAACTTGGTACTATTAATAATATTCTAGCCTATTTCCATATATATATATATATATATATATATATATATATATATATATATATAGAGAGAGAGAGAGAGAGAGAGAGAGAAGAGAGAGAGAGAGAGAGAGTTGAGCTAGAATGCTATCAAAAGCAAACGGGTTTCGTTGCTACCCATTTATTTTCGATAATGAAACTTTTAAATCAACGGTTGGCATTATTGAATATGATCTAGACCACTGAAAGTATATAAAAATAAGTCTTTTGAGCTTCCAAATTTCAAATCTTCTCAATATCATTGACCTAATGATCAAAGGGTTGCAAAATTTATAATGTTAATGGTAGATATGTGTCTTTTGCTCATTTAACGGTGTAAAGAAATCTAAATAATATGCAAAACAAGATCGATACTCTCGATCATTATTACAAGACTCCTATCGTCACTTTTTTAAAAAATTAATTTTCAGTCATTCATTTTTGTGTCTACTTGATGGACGAGAAAAGAATATCGAAAATATATGAAATTTAATTTTTAAATAATTTAAATAGTCTAGATCATATTTAGTGGTGTCAATCATCGTTGTGGAAGCTCAATCATCGAAAATAAATAGGTGGCAACGAGCCCATTTGCTATCAATAGTATTCCAACCCCTCTCTCTCTCTCTCTCTCTCTCTCTCTCTCTCTCTCTCTCTCTCTCTCTCTCTCTCTCTATATATATATATATATATATATATATATATAATAACGCTAAGTCATTAGTGTTATTAGGTTTTCATTCTTTGGATGAAGGGATATGTGGTAAGAATGATAGTGGTCCACTAGGGTTTAGTGGGTGCATAATTGGTGAAATAGTATGATCTAAAAGATAGAAATGGTCAAATGGATAAATCTAATGGTAGAAAACTTAGTAGCATCAAGTGTTTGATACTATTGATAGTATAGCACCGTATAGCAGTCGGACTCTATATATATATAGAAAGAGAGAGTCCGGCTGTTATGCTATCGATAGCATCAAACACTTGATGTTACCAAGTTTTCCGTCGTTAGATCTACTGCTTTGATTATTTTCACCATTTTGATTATACTATTTCTCTAACCATCCACTAAACCCTATGGGCCTTCTATCATCCTAACCGCACATCCTTTCATCACTTCATCCCTTCATTCCTTCATAAGAGTATAGTAGAGCTACTATATTCTTATGAGTACGAAGTCGATCGTACTCATAAGAGTATAATAGCCGAACTCTTTCGATCCATACCGTTAAATATAATTTAGAGCATTTAAAACTTCTAGAAACTAAATTTTATAATTTTTCTATATCATTTACCTTACGATGAAAAGATTTCAAAATTAACCAATTTTAATGACTGGTATTGGATGTTTGCTAGTTTAACGGTGTAAAAGAATCGAAATATGTTGAATTTTTGATAAAAAATTCTATTCACTACCTAGACAGAGATCTATAACTCCGATCTTAAATTAAAAAATTCGATCCTCTATTTTTAGGAGGTCGTTTGATTTTGACTATTCATTTTATCTTTCACTTGATGGACTTTATTATAATTTCAAAAAAATATATATAATTTAGTTTCTATGAGTTTATAATACTTTAAATCATATTTAACGATATAGATTGTCGATTCGGAGGCTCAATCATCAAAATAACTTATGAATATAAATGGGTTTATACTCGTAAAGAAATAGTAGCCCTACTATATATATATATAGCGTAGGGCTACTATACTCTTATGAATATAAATCCCTTTATACTCATAACTTTTTTACCCTTGGATGAAGAAATGTGCGATTAGGATGATAGTGGTCCGTCCCCCTAGGATTTATTAGGTTGTTGGAGGAATAGTATAAATTTATGGACTACTATAATCCTAACCGCACATTTCTTCATCTGAGGAATGAAAACTTAAGAGTACAAAAGGATTTTACTCATAAGAGTGTAGTAGCCGGACCCTATATATATATATATATAGAGAGAGAGAGAGAGAGAGAGAGAGAGAGAGAGAGTGTGTGTGTGTGTGTGTGTGTGTGTGTGTGTGTGTGTGTGTGTGTGTGTGTGTTCGGCTACTATTTTTGTAAAAGCACAAAGTAATTGGTGTTTGTAAGTTTTCTACCTTTGGATCTATTCCTTTGACTAATTTCACTTTTTAAATCATACTATTTTACCAATCACCTACTAAACCCAAGAGCCCACTATCATTTTAACCATACATCTTTTTATCTATAAACTAAAAATTTATAAGTACCAATACTTTGATATTTTTAAAATTATAAAAGCTCAATTATATATATATATATATATATATATATATATATATATATATATATATATTACACTTGTGTAAGTTCTTACTAAATAAGTTATTTTATCATATTAACTTGCTCTCTCTCTCTCTCTCTCTCTCTCTCTCTCTCTCTCTCTCTTGTGGGCCGAAAGAACTATTACTTCTTTTATGGAACTTGCAGTGGAACAGATTGATGGAGAAAATTCCAAGTAGAGCAACCACAAAACATATCTTTCCACTCCATTCACTTTTTTCCGTCTTCCAACTACCTATTATTCTTTTTTTTTTGTAAATGACATGGACTGGGGAACTACATATGGCACACTTTTTTTTTTTTGTCATGAAAAATGCTACTTGTCCACTCTATAAAGAGTGTTTATCCATCATCACAAAAATGCTACTTGTCCACTCTATAAAGAGTGTTTATCCATCTTACACCCCAATTAATCCAATCAGAATAATACTATAATTATTAAAAAAATATTTTTGGTACATTTCAAATAGGGTATATATTTTATATCCTATTTATTTTAGAATAAGATAAATTTTACTAGTCATTTTAAAATGACTAGTGAGAAGACTTTATTATTGAAAGAATCGATGAAGTATATATATATCATATATCTCATTTGAAATGTATGAATAGCATTACAGCTCTAATCACTAATCACTTGATGTGACTAGTAAGATATACACTCTTTATGGAGTGTACAAATAGCATTGCTCTTTCTATGAGTGGTGTAGATAATAAAATAAGATAGAATTAAATATTGATGAATTAAATAGGTACTATTTGAATTTTTAGTACTTATATTTTATTTTAATTATTAAATTAGGATTTTAATTATTTTTTTTTATTTTTTTAAATTGTTTAAAATTTTTATTTAGGAAAAAAACTGACAGTCTAATTTATTATTTATAAATTAACTCGTGTTCGACTTATTAATAAATAAGTTAAATAATTATTAAATTTTTTAGCTTGATATTTTAACGAATCAGTTAAAACTGGTCTACATAACTCTATTAAAATTAGAGAATTTTATTCGTGAGGTCCGTTCCACTAAAACTGGTTAACTGTCGGCCGTGACTGGTATGTTGACTGGTCACAAAAAGAGAATTAATTATGTTGGTTGTGACCGCGACTTAGCGGACCGTTTTTGAATAAAAGAAGAGAAGATTACGAATGAAATTAATGATAGGTGTAGTGCATTTTAACTGGCTTGGTCCATAGATGATGTGATAGTATATATATATATATATATATATATATATATATATTGTGCAATTATCTGGGTCCATATGTGATGTTCTTGCCCTTAAAATTAAGCTTAATTGTTGTCTAGCTCAAAAAAAGTGCAATGTTCTTTCTATAATGGTTAATTGATGTATTAGCTGTGTTGCACAAATCAATTTGTAGCTATATATATCAACCACTTTTCCAAAGACCTATTTTAATTGATAGGAAGAGGGGTTCATTAGTTTTAGGTTGCTTATTTTGGTGTTAAGTTAAAAAAATAATGTATTTCAAATTATATTAGACATCCACTTCATCTATTGTAGACTTTTCTTTCTAAAGTACTGAGCTTAAGTTTCACCACACTCAATCTTATCTAAAAATTTTATTAAATATTAAAATCTAAACTTTACTTTCTCTAAAATAGGTTACAGTTACCTTAATTATAACAGATTAGAATCATTTTTAAATAATAATAGAGAATTTAATTATTTAATATTTTGAATTTTGTGAGAATAAATTTATTATTCTATTTAGGAGGTAACGGAATTCACTTACTTATATCAAAATAAATAATAAAATCTAACAAACTAATTATCACACCAGTATCAAATTATACTAAAATAAACAGAAAAAATAACTATATGTAATTTTAAGACTGTACCAGTTACATAAAACAAATTAATAATGAAAAAAAATTATATTTCTGATAAATTCAAATATTACTGTATACTTACGTTGCATCTAAAGATTCGTGTAAAAAAAAAAAAGATAATAATAGTGATTTTAAGAGAAATCATTTTATGACACCACTATCTGTTATGCACCCTTTATTTATTGCCCTCTTATTTCATTACTTATTCACTATGGTCCATCTTTCAACATAAAAAAAAAACCCCAATTGATTAAGTGTGTGTTTGATTATAAATAAAAATAGATCGAAAATAAATTTTCAGCCTTTTCATTTGATGTAAAAAAATTTCACGTAAAAAAATTTTAAAAAAAAATACTTTTATATATTTTGGGATAAAATCTTAATTTCCTTTCCGCATGTAAGAGGCGAAAAACGAAAACGATAGCACAGCGGCTCATCACGATAGTCCTATAAAGTCTACGAGCTGAAGTGGCCTCCTGGACAACGTGTGAGACAGAGAGATCCACGGTGGACCTCTCTCATTATATATATATATATATATATATATATATAGACAGGGACGAATACAGAATTTAATTATGAGGGAGGCTAAAATATATTCAAATAAAAATTTTAGTACATTATTAATTTTTTTTAAAAAAAATTATTAATTAAATAATTAATATAAAAATATTAAATTTTTTTAATTTAAAATATTTAAATTTTAATTATTTTATTTATATTATTTTATTAAAATAACTAAAAATTTTACTAAATATAACCGTAATTCAATTAGATATTTAGATCGATAACTTTAGCTAAAAGATCTATTAAATTTAGTATAATATTTTATTTAGTTAAATAAAATAGCTTACCAAAAATAGTTAGAAATAAAAAATATGAAATAAAAAATTTGGAGTTAAGATATGTATTTAAGTTATTTATCAGACTCCTAATATATTTTCATCTATTTAAAATGTATACAAATAAAAAATAAAGAAAATTATATTGGAAGAAAAATAAATATTAAAAAGTTGAGGGGACCATTATTATCTAAAAGAGAGAAAGAGATAAATTAGTATCAAGAACTATTGAGTAGTATTAAAATATTGAGGGGGGCCATGGCCACCTTGGGCCCTACTATGGCTTCGTCCCTGTATAGAGAGAGAAAGAAAGAGAGGGAGAGAGAGAGATTGTATGTGTGTTTTGCTGTTATGTTATCGATAGCACTAAATATTTAATACAATCAAGTTTTATACAGTTAGATTTATTTCTTTGATTATTTTTATTTTCTTACAACATACTATTTTTTCAATCATTCACTAAAACTTAAGCGTCCACTATCATCCTAACCGCACATTTATTATATATTATTTTATTTATAAACATATAATTACTTATTATAAACCTTTAAATATATAAAAGTAGTATATATTATATTACATACTTAATATACAATATAATTTTAAATATATTTAATTTATAAATATAATTATAATAATAATATATAGTATAGTATGTGACATCTCAATAATCTAATATCGGATGAAAATGTTGTTGTGTTTGAATTTATAAGAGATATGGACACTAGTAATAATAACTGGGCTTAAGCGTTTTGGGCTGTGGTTTGGACCCAACGAGTTATTATTGCTAGTCGGCAGAGTCGTTATATTTAATATCGGAGTCAATTGCCGGCCCGAAATGTGTGACGAGTCTTGACCGAGCCTGGGTCTAGATGACAGGGCTAGAGAGACGAGTCTCACATCGCCTGGTGATATTGGGTTGCTTGGGTTACTTTCTCTGTGTGTGAGTGTTTGTACTAACGAGAACGTGGCTTAATTTTGGACTGTGGTTTGGGCCCAACGAGTTATTATTGTTAGTAGGCCGAGTCGTTACATAGTACATACTAATTATAATATATATATATATATATATATATATATATATATATATATATATATATATATAAAATAGAGAGAGAGAGAGAGAGAGAGAGAGAGCTTATATACTTTCAAAATCACAAGCCCAAATGTGCTTGCGAATTTTTTATCATTGAATTTGTATTGAGATTAGTGTTTTTGTAAAGTCAACTAAAGAGAGAGAAAGAAAAAATAAATAGTACAAATCCCAATACAAATCTAATGATAAAAAATTCATAAACATATTTGAACTTATGCTTTTAAAAATATGTAAGCTATACTCTCTCTCTCTCTCTCTCTCTCTCTCTCTATATATATATATATAACTTGGAAAACAAATTTTTATTGATTGACGTAAAATTTAGATAGTAAAAATTTATAATATATATATATATATATATATATATATATATATATATATATATATATATATATATATATATGTATATCCGTATTGAGTCCAGTCTTTCAAAGCACTAAAATATTAGTTCTATAATATTTTTGGTTATTAAATCAATCCTAACAGTTCAGTATATATAAATGAGGTTTTTTTTTTACAAATAGGCATATTATAAAATTTTATATTAGGCAAAAAATTAAATTTTATATATATATATATATATATATATATATATATATATATATATATATATATGAGCTGTTATCGAACTAAATACAAGCGAACTAACTAACTCGTGTTCGACTTATTTACTAAATGAGTGATTCGATCTCAAATTCGTTTTTGAGCTTGTTTACTAAATAAGCGATTCAATCTCAAATTCATTTCAAGTCGATTATTAGCTGGTTCGCAAATAATAAGCTGAATTGCCACCTCTTTGCAGGAGTAAACAACACCACCAAACCAATCCAGTAGAAAACGATTAAGAAATGGATTTTAACAAGGCAAAGATTGGATAAATTATAACTTGTGCATAATTGCTGTAAGAAATATAAATAAACAAATAAATAAAAAGGGACATAACTTATCTAAACTAATATAAATTATTCTGAATTGATTAACTAGTCTTTCAAAATTTTAATTTTATTATTTAATTTTTTAATTTGTTTGATTTGAGTCAGTGACTTTAAAATTAAAATACGTCATTTATCTTTATAACTTTTTTTAGTATGTTTTAGATAATTCATGTAATTATAAATTTATTAAAGTAGTTATCTAAATTTTGAAGTAAAAATACAGTTAACTAATTCAAATCAAACAATTTAAAAAAATTGACAGAAAAATCAAATTTTGAAACTATGAAGAGTGTATTCAAAATGATTCACACTTTAAGTAAGTTCTATACATTTTTACCTTTAAAAAATAAGGGATTGAGAAGCGGAACACATAACCCACCCCAAAGGATTAGAAAGAGTTATAATATCAATCAGATCAATAAAATAGATAAGGGTGCACATGGGGTGGATTCAAGATAGGGTTTGGTCTCCTGTCCGTCTCCGGCTCTATTTTTTTTATTAAGTCGGGATAAATTTAAGATAGATTAATTTTAATCATATTTTTTATTTTTACTTACCGTTTTATTCGAAGCAAATTAAAAGCGGGAGTAATTTTTTGACAGATCGAAATAAATTAAAGAAAGAAAAAAAATATTTCGGCTTCCGCCTCTCGCCTTTCGTCTCCTACTCCATCCACTTGGCAGATTTCGGACGAATTCGAAACGAATTATAAATTTTTATATTTTTTATTTTTTTATTGTCTAATTTATTAGGAAATGGATCGGAGTTTCACCAATCCAATCCGGATCCATTTGCATCCCTACCAATAGAAAACAATGTACATATTTTTAAAAGAAAGAATTAAAAGTAAAAATATGTATATATAAACAAGGGGCAATTGCCTATATACCCCTATTAAGTTTCCAACTTTCATATCTACCCCTCAAAAAATCTGCTCTCTAATATACTCTTCTAAAAACCCAAATTCTTTCTGATATATCCTCAAAATAGGGGTATATTAGAAAAAATGTGAAACGTATTAGGGGTATATTTGAAAGAAAAAAATAAGAAAGATAAATCAGATATTTCATCATATTACAGGGATACACAGGCAATTATTCCTATAAACAAATATAGTAGGACTTTTGAGGCCAGCCCGCCACCTTGGCCACCCTGGCCACCCCTGGCCGCCCTACCCAAAGACAACGACGCTCTGTTCAGAATTCAGATTCCCTCTCTCCTTCTCACTTTTTAAAAGAGCACACACAACACAGCCCACCATGAGCAAGTGAGGAGGAGAAGCAAGAGGAAGTAGAAGAAGAGAGATTAAGGTATCTTCCTCTTTACCTAATTCTTTCTCTTTTTATTTAGAAAAAAAAAAAAAAAAAAAAATTCTTCTGATCACTCCTCGTGTTTTTTCATTGCTGATACATGCACTAAGTTTTGAGATTTCTTTTAAAAAAAAAAAACAAAAAAAATTGAATGGATTTAATTGCTATTCAATGAATAATAATGATCTATTTATTGCTTATCATGAAGACTTGTTGAATACATAAATTGTGTTAGTCTCTTCTTTCTTCTTGAATTATACCTTAAAATGAGTTTGATCGATCAATTTTCCCTTTATTGCTCCCTGTTTCTTATTCTTCGCCTTTCTGTGTGTTACTTACATACTTGTAAGAGAAATATATGCAATTTTTGCTTCACCAACAACAAGTGGTTGAGAAATTCGAAATTCGAAATTCGAAATTCGAAATTCGAAATTCCCTTTTTCTTGTATGTTTATAATTGTAATTGAATATATAAAACTTATTATTCTTAAGAATCAGCTGTATTATATTGTCGATTTGGTTCAACAGAAAACTGGGGTCGGATTCGGTGGTGGACATGACAATCGAATTGGAAACGAATGAGAAAAAGAAAATTCATGTGCGTCATGTAAACTCTCCGGTCTCTGATGTTGCAGAAGATCAAGTCTTCGAAGGATTAGATGATCTTGTCGTTGTTGTTGTTCAAGTTATTGAAGATCAGGTCAGTTTTGCTTATCCTCTTGGGGCTTGTATTGGTTTGGTTCTCCTATTTTAGACTCTGAAATCGGAATCCCCCGATCCGACTTTAAATTCTAACAAATTTCTCCTCTTCCTCTCCCTTAACCAAAATCTCTGATTTTTGCTTCGATGATAAACCAAATATATATATTTTTGGACGATTCGTTATTATTTCGTTTTTCATTCCAATGTAATTTAATTCTGTTTTGCATTTTCATTCTAATCATCATAAACCAAACATGCTCTTAGGTTGCATGTCAACAAACAAGTAAACTCTCTAATAAAAAGGCTAAGGAGGAGTGCTATCGCATATTGAGGCTTATAAGATGTGCTTCTTCTTTCTTTTTCTTTTTCTTTTTTCTTTTTCTCTTTTTTTTTTTTTGAGAAAAGGGTAGGTTCTAGTGCCAGGGTCCCAACTTTATATTTACTTTTTGTTGAAACCAACTCAGCTTCAAGGATTTAGCATATGTTTGATTCGCCCTTTTTTTAGCCCAGAAAATGGAATCGGAATGGATGATTCTATTTGTGGGTGTTTGCTATGCGCAAGTCTCATTTTCGATTCTCTCGTGAAATGGAATTTCGATCACTCTTTTTTTCAATCTGGTCTAGGAGGTTGAATTGAAATTTGAATTCGGTCGGAATGAATGTTTGTTTCAAAAAAATATATCTCAATTATATTTTTTATTTTTTATTCAATTTTTTAACTTTAATTTTTAATTAAAATATAAGTTTAAATTTAAATATTGAATTAAAAATTAAAATTCAATCAGGTATTTTGAGTTTGATATATAAATTTATATTTAAATTCATATTTTAACCTTAAAATTTTACTTAAATTTTAAATCAAATTTATAGATTCAAATTGGAATTTAAATTGTAATTTTTAAGTTTGGATTTTAATCAAATTGTAAATTAGTTTTCTGCTTTGAATTGTCAACTCAATTTTAAATTTCAAATTTTTTTTTTTAAAAAAAAATTGCATTTAAAATTTTGACTTATTATATTAAAATTTTAATGTAATTTTTTTATATTTAAGTTTAAGTTCGAATTTAAATAATAATTTTAATTTTATGTTTTGAGTCGCGAACTCAATTTTAAATTTAATTTTATGATATATATTTTAAGTTTAATAGTAGTTTAAATATTTTTTGTAACCAAAATCTTTTCGGTCTCAACCAAACAGTAAAGGCAGGAATTAACTATTCCGATTATTATTCTAAATCAAACATATTATGGTAGTTTACCATTCCATTTTCAATTCCGATCCATTCCCATTTCCATTCCGACTCCAATTTGTATCCAGTTATGCACGGCACGGTAGCACACAGTGTCTTGCCGACACGTGGGTAAGGATTGTGTACTGCTGTCATGAGGTGCCTCCAATTGGCATGCACAATCCTGTTTTGGCATTTTTGTTTGTCATATTATTGTTTTAGAGCATGTTTGGTGATAAATCTGATTACAACATCTATTTTTTTGATGAAGCGGTAGCATGCTACCTTCCCTAAAAAAAAAAAACATCTATTTTTTTGACATATTAGCTATAGTACGGTAGAATCATAATAATATAATAATATAATAATAATATATATATATATATATATATATATATATATATATATATATATATATATATATATATATATATATATAGGTGCAATTTCCTACGTACCCCTAAAAATTTCCCTGTTTTCAGATTTATCCCGCTTAGAAGGCTAATATTACCCTTCTTACGTTCCAACTTCTTTCCAAAATATCCCTGAAGTTAAACTCTGTTAGTGTACCGCTTGGAACTGCCGTTATCTGTGTGTAATTACTATTTTGCCCTTTCAAATATACCCTAAATCCTAAACCATAAAACCCTAAACCCTAAAACCCTAAACCCTAAACCCTAAAACCCTAAACCCTAAAACCCTAAAAAATCCTAAACCCTAAACCCTAAAACCCTAAACCCTAAACCCTAGAATCCTAAAAAATCCTAAACCCTAAACCCTAAACCCTAAAATCCTAAAAAACCCTAAACCCTAAACCCTAAACCCTAAACCCAGGCAAAATAGGTATATCTGATAGTTTTCAACTCCGATTATTATTTAACTCTAGTTTAACCCTAGTTAACTTAACAAAGGGAAACGGTATGGGTATTTTTAATAACGGTGGAACGTATGAAGGGTATAGTGGAAAGAAAAAAATAAGAGGGGTAAATCAGATATTTCTTAAGATTTCAGGGTTACACAGGCAATTATTCCATATATATATATATATATATATATATATATATATATATATATATATATATATATATATATATACTCCGTATCAGCGCAATGATATAACATTCACTTGAAGCACAACAATGGCATCCATCGATGTGTAGTACAAGAATAACAAGTGTAATTGCATCATCTAGTGGATTTACACATTATTTAACTTCAATTTTCTAATTTTGATTGTCATATTTTTCAAAAACTATAGGAACATTAGGGAAAGTTCTTTATAATGTTAAATTTTTCATGAAAAACATGAAAGGCTCCTCATGGAAATTAACAGAGGGATCATAAGATGAATAGATCTAGTTGCTATACAAATCATTTACTTCACATTTATAGTTTTTTATTTTTATGATTTTTACAAAAAAACATAAATGTGAATTGAAGATCAACTCAAACCAATTAATTTTGTTTATATGTGATACTTGTCCCGAATTTTGTTTCATAGGAAGGTATTATTATGTTCTTTGTGATCACTCATTAATTGCGTGAACAACTTAACGCAGGAAGGTCTTTACAAATCAATAATGGATAATAATCAGAATGATCAAAATAGAGATTCAAATGGCAATGCCAGAGCTGATCTTGATTCAGACCAAAGCAGCAGCAGTGGTACTTCCTCAGGATCTGCTAATATCAGCACGCAAATAGCAACTGATGAAGCTATAGCTAGGCAAATTCAGGAGTTCGAGAATTTGCAAATTCTTACATCTTCCAACGAATTCGCAGGTATAGTAGATACCTAGGAATTTTGATATTATTTATGGAAAAAAAAAGACTCTGGTTGCTAATCTAAAAGCTCAGTTTTAGTTCTTTATACAGTTCCTTTCGCTTATATTGCATCAAATGATACATTGGCATGTATAACCATCACTTATTCGTAGAATGAAAAGTTGTATGAATAACTATTGGTATCTTATTTTCTGGTCTTATAATGTGCTGAACTATTTATGTAATTGCTATAATCTTGTGATTTCTTTGTATTTCAATTTTCAATCACTTCAGTCTAAATTTCACTGTAAAATGATCTTGGCGTTTTTGATATCATGTTTGGTAATGATTTACTTCAGATATGAACATTGTCGAGCCTTCTGCAGAGACTGGTGAATCCAGTGGTACCAACAACGCAAGGGAGGTAAATTATGTTTTTCTATGCCATATTTCTGTAAAATGCTCTCATCATGCATTTTGATATGTAGGTCACACAACAAGATGATATCGATCCCGATAACATGACATTTGAGGTTCATAACTGAAACTTCTATATGCAGCCTCCTTGTAGAAAGATTGTTCTTAATCGCATATGATTTTCTACTTTCTTCTGATTATTGAGTTTCTTATTAGTATCTGTCTTAATAAAGAAAAGTAATTTTCAAGCTTATGTCACACATTCTTCTTACTCTCTCTGATATTTCACTGAAGTGCTTTCATATGATAAATGATTTTTTGCTGTGGTCATCGATTGTCAATCTTAAGTATAATAACGTAAAGCAACAATCCATTCCGCTGAAGATCTTACACCCTTTTCTAACCACAAACCCATGCATCTATGTTTTGAAGCACCATTGTTCTAACATGCTCATTACTGTATGCCTTAATCCACACGCAGACTTTTCTGACGTCAAAGTAGTTTAACGGATAAGTTATCTTCGTTACATAAACGATCAATCTAATAGACACCTGCCTAGGAATAGTCTTAACACCCTTCTCTCACAGAAGAGGTAAACAGTGTATAACAGGATTTGAACTCAAGATCTTTCGGAACTGAGGGAGCTGACGTCATCTTATCCAAAAGATCATTCTTATAGGCAGCTACCCAGAAATTGTCTTAACAATCTTTATAATCTCCCAGTTTCTAATTTTGACTCAGTAGATTTATCGCTTAATTTAGTTGATTTCAATGTAGTTCACCTCTTAGTATTTTTTGTGTTCTAATGGTTTTAACCTGTCTGTTCAATTGAGGAATATGGCATCACAAGCTGTGTGATCTCAACTACTAATTAGTCTAATTTTCCCCTATAGCTAGCATAAGATAAGATTCGGTTGAGCAAACCAGTTCAGCACCCCTTTTGATTAAAACAGAAGTCAGCAATGTGTGCTGCCATATTACATTAAATGCTATCAGCGGCTTTTCTAAACAACAATACATTTCCATTTGTTTGTGAAGGGAATCTGAATATATCAATATTGCTTTCAAAATGATACTTTTTATACATTCTTGACCATCGCAACTAAATGTGGGTAGGAAAAGCTTTAATTAGGACCAGAGTATGCTAATAAAGTAGGAGTGGGTAGGAAAAGCTTTAATTAGGACCAGAGTATGCTAGTAAAGTAGGAGTTGTAGGATACTGGTGTGGATATAAAGCACTTGTGTTACTATTCCCTGTTGAAGAACTTGCTCACTTTATCTTCTTGTTTATTGGCATTTATTAGTTATGTCTTTAATGTACAGTGTGTCATTTTCATAGCGAAGTCCATATTTGGTTATCAAAATTTTATGTGTTAGTTTTTTGGTGTCCATTAGCTCAACTATCATTTTCTTGCTTATTTTAGCAACTGCTATCTTTAGAGGAAGCTGTTGGTAGTGAAAACAGAGGGTTATCTGATGAGCTTATCTCATATTTGACTCCATCGAAGTACAAATGTGGCTTCTTCTCAAGAAAAGGGAAAAACGAAGAGTATGTGTTCACTCATTCCTCTTCTTACTGTGTTTTATGTTATTTTCGTGTCTCAAATAGATAGTTTTAGTTGCAAACGGCAGGGATGTTGCTGTTTCCAAAGCTCTCAAGCCTAGTTTGGTAATATGGTGGCTAAAAGCACTATTTTTATGCTATGAAAGGCCTAAAAAATTAAAAAGTGCTTATAATCTTCCCTCTGATGCTTTGATATTGCGGTTGCGGTGGTGGTTGCAACCATATTTATAGTATAAAAGAAGGAAAGATTTGAACATACTTTCGAATTTTTTTGGATCTTCTATAGTATAAAAATAGTGCTTTTAGCCACTACATTACCAAACTAGGCCTCAATTTAACCTAAAAGGCTAATCACCAACAATTGACCACAAAATGATGTGAAATCGCAATGTTTAAAATACCTACTTGCAGCAAGTCAATGGAAATTACGTTTAAGGAACATTTGTTGTTTCCAATTCCTTTTTTTTTTTCCTCAATTTTTAATATACTGTCTTCTCCTGTATTTTGCTCAACCTAGGCAGCAGTTTTCATTGTCTGCCTTGATTCCTGCATTTGAGCTCGAAATGGCCAAAGCAAAATATAATTATGTGCTTTATCACTAACATTGATTAGTCACACTTTGGAATCAGGAAGCAGCTCTTCATAAGCCATCCAAGATTTGTTTCTGTTGTTTCACTGTTTCGAATTTCTAGGAACCCTGCCTAGAGTTGTCCAAGAAGTTCTTATGAGTTGGATTGGTCTCTCCTTAGTAGATGATGTTTACAAATCTGGTTATATATATGTGGATTTTGAATTGATTTTGATTATGATAGACTTTGCCATTCTCGTCTTGGCGATAGGTACAAGCGAAATTGCTATGCCAGTTGGATCCTACAAATTCTGACACTTCCTAATGAGAGTTCACTGTATCTTTCTCCCATCACTTGTCTAACACAGAGTCCATAAAATTAATCACCGATTTTCGGTTAATGAACTGTAAAGTAAATCTTCAACAAAAATCAACTTTGAGGTAAAGAGAGTAGAGAAAACTCTTTCTTAACAAGTCTTTCATCTGTTTGCTGATTCTCCATTTTATTCCTCTCAAATTTGGCCTTTTAGCTCTTTGCATATTTTAACGCCGTTTATGAGTCAGCGTTGTTTCGGCATGCCTTTGTCTATTTAAAGAAAATTGTGTTTTCTACTTGTCACCATCTTTAACCTTTATTTTCCCTTTTTGAACTAGAATTTGTTCTTGATGACTCTTTTAATCTCTCTTCATGCAAATACATACAATCCAATGTAATAGAAAAAATCTAAGTTATGACTTACAAGAGGTCGTCAGTACATCTGTACCATTCCTGCATATTCCCTATTTTAAGTATGTATGCCGTAACTAGAACAATTATTTAAACTCAATTTTGATTTTACTTGCTTTTGTTGCAAGTTTTCCTATTATGCATCACATTACAAACTGATTTACATAATCTTTCCTTTCTTTGTTCGGAAATAATGATCTTTTGATGAATGTAGGTGTGTGATCTGTAAAGAAACCTACAAGAACCGAGAAAACTTGATAATCTTGCCATGTCAACATGATTTCCATGCAACTTGCATTAGAAAGTGGTTGAAGATTGACAAGGTGAGAATCATTTACACTCTACTTATAGTAGCTCGATGAAGATTCTGATAACGATTGGCACACAAACTTCTAGTATTAAATGAACGCCGTTTTTACCTGAATGGTGCTTTCTCTTTCTCATTACCTTAACTCTTAAGTAATATGTAGTTTAGGGGGGGAAGTCATTTTAATTACCTTAACTCTTAAGTAATATGTAGTTTAGTAGGGGGGGGGTGGGGGGGGGGGAAGTCATTTTAACTTGTTGAGTGTGTTTTTGCTTCAGTGTGGTTAATCTTAACCATTGTGCAAGCTACGCAGGTGTATGTTTATAACTTATTTAAAGACAAGTTATTTATATTAAGGTTCAATTATCCTTAAACTTTCTCTATAAGCTAAAGAAACCATCCTACATAAAAGAGCGAATGTTTCCATATCACTGTTGTGTATCCTCAAGTAATTTGACCTCAACGAACAAAAGGGTACAACTTGATCATCATCATCTTGAGCAAATATTCGCATTGAAATAATCATGCTAATTATTGTCATTAATCTTAGATTTACCAAATTAAACGGCTATCCTTATTTCCTTCAAAGCTAAAAAATTTTACTACTCGACTGGCGTACTTGCGAAGTCTCCTAAAATATCGAAGACTCAGAAAAGGCAAATGGAAATGATAAAGCCAGAATAATTAACCATACATGTAGTTTCCTAAAAACTGTAAGTTTAGTCCATTTAGTTCCTTTATTTGATGGTGCAAAACAATTGAACCGACAAAAGGAGGAGATCAATACAGTCAAAGTCCAGCTGAAAAAATATATATATATCTGATGACTAGTACTTTTTCTGCTTTTATTACTCTATTAAAAAATTCATATTTTCCCCATCAAGGGAAATGCCTTTTTATATACAAGAGAGCAACATATTTAATGGGATTGCGACAAGGCAATTCTAACATTACACAAGATGTAGATGTGCAAATTCCTTTTCCAATTTCGGATAAGATAGCACCATGGGCATTGCTAGTTTAAAAAAGTTTGTATCTTATCATGTTAGCTTTTAAATTGTCTTGTTAAAACTCGTCATAATATTGACCATCTCTAAATTAGCTTGCAATCTGATTTGTTAACAATGTGAGAATAAACCTTGTTGTTAACTCGTTTGAATCAGAAATGTCCTGTCTGCAAAGAGGAGGTATTTGGGCCTTCGTAGAATCATCGACAGATCCGCAAATGGTCAGCATGATTCTCCGCATTCTACGTTACCTGTAAGCAAAATTCTGTGTTGGCTTTGAATGAGAATTAGCAGAGCGCGATGATCAAGGAGATTTTCTATTTATGTAAGCATAGATTGGTTAAGCCTGTGTCAGTTGCTTGATTTATAGCTTTCTGGTTTGGGTTGTTTAATTTGGTGAATTGAAAGAGTCAATACTGGTACATTGTGCTTGCATTTTCAAAGGGACTTAGGTATGGTTGTGTATAAAATTGCATATGTTTCTTAATTGGCATGAGATCTTTTATTCAAATGTGGCTACTGTTTTACTAGTGAGTTAAATGCACCAGAACTAGCTGAAGCCCATTTGCCTAGAGCCGCATAAACTTTCAAAATTTTGTTTTTACCATCAAAACCTTGTAGATTCATATTTCATCAATTTGAAAGTGATCAACATTAGCCAATCGACCAAGAAACAATAAAGAATAAAGAAAGAATGCTTGATAGTGATATAGATTAGTTCTCTTGATGCCAAAACTCACTTTGGTGGATCAAATTGGCTGTAATTATTAAATTTTTTTTTTTTGTAAAATATGAATGCTACAACTCTTTTTTTTTTTTTTAAGATACCAATCATTCATAAAGCATTTTGCAGGTCTCTTGCATGGTAAATTGTTAAAAATATAGATGGTCAGCTGCAAAATTTTGAAAATTTTAGGCAGAAAATATAAAATTTAAAAATTTAGTACTATCCGCAAACATAACTATGACGATGTAAGATACAATCGAAAACATTTCTCTGCCAAACAGGGAGAAGAAAAGCAAGCATTCACAAATTTGATTAGCAAATTTGATTAGCAAATTTGATGGCGTTTGCTAATATCAAAATACTAGTTTGCGCCAATAACAGATGCTACTGGCTTTCTAACAGATGTCTAAACTAACTCTGCAATCCAACCATTCAGGGATTCCCGAGAACCGCAATGAATGAATGAAATAACATGTGATGACACAAAACGCAAATAAGTGCTTTTCCATTAAAGCAAAAAACAAACCTGGAAGATGTTAGCTGCAATGACTTTTCATCAACCGCACAACACCAAAAATATATAAGAGGCTTCCAGGAAAAGAAGATAGAAATACCAAATAATAGTACTGTACAGTTCGGCAATAAAGAAACTATTTAAAGCGGCGGCAAAGTTCAAAACTGCCGTGAAAGATAAAATTTAAGAAATACCAGTAGCCATGTAGTACAAAATCAAGCCACTATATTAAGGTTGCTATACATTATCTCTAATCATACATTGAACTCAGCCACATTTATTTAATATTTTCACATTTTCCAATCGTATCCCATCTCACATGGCTCCCCGCCGAACAAGCCATTCTCAGCAAATTCTCGAGCGATTTGATCCAGCTCGGGCAAATCCAAGTCGGCTCTTGAGCTAATGCTGCTTTCGCCGACAACAGTTGGATTGCTATCGACAGATTTGAAGCTGTTGCTCCTGCCCATGGCACTGTTGCTCATGTTGGTAGGAACATTTCCTATGTGCGACGCATTCATATTGTTGCTCATGACACTAGAAATATTTCCCAGAGTTGATGCGTTCATATTGTGGCTCATGACATTGGAAATATTTCCCAACGGCGACGAATTTCTAACTGATCCAATATTCATCCCCGAGGGACCTCCGGAACCACTAATATTATTTCGCATTACGTCCCCACCGGGCACACTACCATTAACAGTCGGAGCAGTAGGAGACTCTTGTTGTGGTGTCCTGCTATTATTCATCACTTCCTGCAGAAGCTGCTGCATTACATGGTGCTGTGAATTTTCGTTCGCCCCTGATAACCCGTTTGCTACAACCGATGATACCATGCTATGGAATTGCACAGGCTTTGCCTGACCATTAGAAGCACTTAATGCTTCCTGTTGAAGAGCACTCTGCTTTGGGCTCGAATTCTTTAGCAGGCTTTGGTAATTGTTGAATGAAACAGCACTTTGGGGGGGGTTATTGCGCACTTGGTTACCTGAAAGGTTATTGTTCATGTGAGTGTTGATATTTGGGTGGATGCCCATGATTTTGTTAAGAGTGGCCTGATCTGTCAGAAGGCTATTAGGAGTTGCTGGCTGCCCTATTTCCTGCACCTTTTGGTTCTGAATCTTAGTAGCAACTTGGCCAGGATAGTTCTTCAAGCTCTCTGCAAAATGAAAGAAGAATTAGCTGAGATAATAAGAAGAATATATATATATATATATATATATATATATATAGAGAGAGAGAGAGAGAGAGAGAGAGAGAGAGAGAGAGAGATAGGCTTGTGTGCTTTTAAAAGTACGGAAGCCTCCGTGCTTTTAAGTCATTTTCGATGTTGGGACTTTCGAATGGACGATCGGCTCCGTTAGACTTGATTTAGAATATTTAAAGGACCAAGAAAATAAATTTCACAATTTTTTTTGTATCATTTGCCTAATGATCGAAGGGGCTCAAAATCAACAATTTTAATGATCGTGGTGAGCCGTTTGCAAGTTTAACGGTGTAGAAATATCAAAATCACATAAAATTTTGATAGAAAATTTTTTATACTATATAAAGTGTCATATCATCATATTTTGTGAGATTTTTATTTTCAGCTGTTGATTTTGAGCCCTTTCGATCGCTAGGCAAATAATATTAAAAAATTATGAAATTTATTTTCTAGATCCTTTAAATACTCTAGATCAAGTCTAACGGAGCGGATCGTCCATTTGGAAGTCCCAACATCAAAAACGACTTGGAAGTACGGAAGTCACCATGCTTTTAAAAGCACATAAGTCGGACTATATATATATATATATATATGTTGGAGCAGTCAACGCCAAAAACTTTCTGTTTAATCGAATCAAAAAAAGAACAAGCAAATAAAAGTAGCAAGCGCACGAGGCTCTTATACATGTATCAACCCCACAAGGTTCATGAGGCTAACAGTGTATCAAGCCCACAAGGCTCTAATGCAGATTTACATACTGATATTCCACACGGTAAAGATTTCTAGCAAACTTTCACCTATATAGCAGGATTACGGAACCAGCAGTAAAGGCACTAACTGTAAGTAAAATCTATGCCTGTAGTCATAGAACTTAGTCGAATCATCATACCTATGGGTCCAATCTTGTGCTCGCGGCTAAAATCCATCAACTCCTTCATGCTAGTGACAACCTCAGATATCTGCCCATGTACATAAAGCATTTACTTGATAAATTAAAAAAAAAAAAAAAAAGAAAGGATTTAAATAATAAAAGTGCCAGAAGCTCACTGCAATTACCTGCAAACACCGCACATATCTTTTAGAAAACCCTAGGTCATTCAATGACTGTAGTTCCAGATTTTTTGCTAGCTGACGACCTGACGTCACAAACCTATCATAAGAAAAGGGAAAAAGTGAAAAGAAAAGCAACATTAAGTGGTAAAAAAAAATTGGGCTACAGAGGAATTACTAAAAGAAAGCAAAGCACAGAAGGTAGAATTTGCAAGAATAATTGACAAGAGGAAATACTATAAAGAAATTTAAGCTCATCGTCTAACATATTTTAGTGGATGAGAATGAAAAATATGACACTTCACTCTTAAACACTTGTTGCAAGTAACATACATAGAACACAAAGGCAACGCCAAGATCAACATGGACGTTTACACCATTATATTGCTACACAATGATTGCAGCTTAAACTATCTTCCTTTCTTTAAAAAAGCTACAGCATAAATTTCAAATCACCGAATCTACACAAAAGCCAAAAATGCCACCTTGTAAAGATCTAGAATTTTCATCCATCCCACACATCATGAGTTGTATTTGACCAACTTGCAAAAAAGGACACAACTATAAACCAACCTGCCATACCAATTTGATAGGCACATCATACTAAGAAATCTACAATTGTTGGGGTAAAAAAAAATTAAAAAAAGGAAAAGAAAAATAAATTTGGAAATGAAAGGAGAAAATAAAATAAATGGAGATTTATTGATACTTGCCCTAAATGACTAAAAAAGGAAAGAAAATAAAATAAATTATGATTTGATTATGACTTTCATTAATGAATTAGGCATCAACAGGGAAAGAAATAAAAATTATGATTTATTTTAATTTTTTTTTGAATTATTTCCTAAGATGAAAAGGTCCTAGGATCACTATAGATTGGACCATAAAATTTTAAAAAAAAAGTTTGGGAAAAAAAAACGATTTAGAGAGAAAAAAAAGAAGGTTTTGGAGAAAAAAAAAATAGAGAAAAAAAGAGTTGAGAGAAAGAAAAAAAGAGAAATAAAAAAAAGGGCCTTCAGGGGAGGGCCCCTCCTCTCTCTCTCTGGTTCGTACGCACAGAGAAAGGGAGTTGGGGTCCCCTCTCTTAGGCCAAACAAAAAATAAGAAAAGAAAAAGAAACGACGACGACAACGATACCAAGACCCTCCCTCTTCTTTGACAACAACGACTTAAAGATAACGTCGGTCATCACAATAACAAGGTGGTAAATACGTGGGAACTATTCTAACGTCGATTTGATCGAGCGGCGGTCTTCGTGATAGGCTCGACACGTTCAAAATCGACATTAGGCTGTTACTATTGTCGTAAGTGTGTATTCACCATTATCTAGTAGTTGTGATTCCGATATCACCTCAGCCTCCGCTATTATCAACATGTGCACAAATAATGATGACGATCTTGTGTCGGGATGATTGAGTGGTCGTCTTCGCGATAAGCTCGACACGATCAAACCCGACATCGGATCGTTACCCTCGTTGGACCCGTGATTACATTTACAATACCGAGCGACTATCTTCATGATAGTGTCACGCCCCAGAACCACCGATTGAACGGTTCGGGAGCGTGCGCAGACTTCCCGCCGAACGGGTAAACCTCGCTCCACCCGAACGAAACGGTCAATTCCAATCGCGTTCAATTAAAAGGAAGCAAAGGATGTACAATATCATAGTTCAAGTGATAAAATATAAAAATACAACTTTATTACATCTATCGGTTCGGTTACAACAGGAAACAAACAACCGAGCCCTCGGCTCGCCAAAACGACAACCAAACGACACAGCACGACCGACGGCCAGCTAGACTCCTAGCTCCGCTACTCAACCACATTCTTGCCGTGATCGTGTGCCTCACCAATTGGCTCGACACTTGAAAAGAGTAAACTACAAGGAGTGAGAACTAATTAAAGTTTCCAGTGGGTTCAACCACCAAGAAAGAATGTTCGACACTTACTTGATCTACAGAAGGCATCTACAAAGTCAAACAGAGATAAGACACAAATAAGAAAAGCAATAAAGATTAAATAAACACCCCAGATGCCTCACCAACACCCAACCAGACCACACCTTCGGTTTAGATCTGCCGAGCTCACTCACCTGCACAACAACCAAAAAGGGTCTCACCTTCCCGATCGGTTGACCTGTATAAGCCTCGAGTAGAGGTCGAATTCTCGAACTGCACTCCCATCGACGATCAGTACATTCATATAGTGGGTGTCGGTGAACCGTACGCTCCCCAGATTAGTCCTGCGTGCCAAGTGGGGCGCCAAAAAATTTCGCACTCGCACCACCTGGTTAAACAAACTTACCGCCAGGAGAGCCGGGTTACACCCACGTCGTCCTCCGATGGATCACAAGACCAAAAATAACCGAAAGGAAAGCCGGGTTACACCCACGTCACCACACCCAATCATTAGCTCTGTACACCCGTTTCCAGAAGAGTCAAAAGCATCGGTCTAATCCTCAGTCAAACGCTCTCATGCCACACAATAGCCCGAAGGTCAAGTACCCAGCTCACAACACACCAGAGTACTCACCTCTAGTCCTTCTTAGGCTACTCCTAAGACAGAATCTACCAACTCTCACACTCAACCGAACTCTTGGTTCCGCAACCCCATGGTTCTATCCTGAGGTCCACAAGCAAAACACCCAAACGCAGCGTAACCTCTATGGTTCCAAACCTCAAGGCTCAGAGAGATCTACGCAACACTCCCTCCACACACACACTCTTATAGCTAGAGTAAGAAGCTAAGAGCAAGGTAAAACACAAGACAGTAGACAGGGTAAGAGATCACCCCTACTTGGCGATATGCCCCACATCAGCTAAAGAACTGCTGAAAGCCGCAATCGATCGCTTGAATCACCAAAGAACGCTCTTTTGGGCACGAGCCGATTCGAGGAAGAGGTCCTCGAATTCCAGTCTACTGAAGATTTTCGGTCCTCGGCTCGAGCTAGCCTCTCACAACATCAACAAGGTATCCTCCCAATAAACTTGCTCTCAATACCATTTATAGAGGAAGCTAGTTGTGCTCAAAGGGGACAGAAGTGACCGGGTAGGACTGACTAGGTGGCACATGCAGCATGACAGAGTACACGACACGCCACTCCAGCTATCCTCATAATAACCCCAAATGTCAGCGCAGTTTTCGACGGCTATCCCATCACCAGCAGGATCCGTTGACTTATGCATGAGCCGATCACACTTACACGAACCGAAACGTTGTCCCCACATCACCACAAGGCATTCGGCTCCTCTCAAATCGGTTCGGCTCACCACAACTGATTCGGCTAACCACAGATATACTCAACACGGTTGAACCTCAATTTGACCCACAATAATGATAAAAAATTAAAAACAAAATAATAAACATTTGTCTTGGATCACCGTCTTTATAATAGGTTCGATCCAATATGACTTAAGTCGGGTAGCTGTCTTCGTGATAAGTTTGACCCGGTTTATTAAACCATAATGCCATCTTCGTGATAAACTTGATTTGGGTTCAATTCGTTAAACCGGGTCGTCGTCTTCGTGATAGACTTGACCCGATTCGTTAAACCAAATCGTCGTCTTCGTGATAGGCTTGATTTATGTTCGGTTCGTTAAACCGGATCGCCATCTTCGCGATAGGCTTAATTCGATTCGTGAAACCAAATCGACGTTTTCGTGGTAGGCTTGATTTGGGTTCGGTTCTTAAACCAAATCACCATCTGTGTGATAGGCTTGATTTAGGTTCGGTTTGTTAAACAAGGTCGTTGCCTTCGCGATAGGCTTGACCCGATTCGTTAAAACCAAATCACCGTCTTCGTGATAGGCTTGATTTAGGTTCGGTTCGTTAAACCGGGTCGCTGACTTCGCAATAAGCTTGACCCGGCTCGTTAAACCAAATCGACGTCCTCTTGATATGCTTGACTTAGATCCGGTTCGTTAAGCCAGGTCGCTATCTTCGTGATAGGCTTAGCCCGGTTCGTTAAACCAAATCGCCATCCTCGAGATAGTTTTGATTTGGGCCTGTTAAACCAAATCGTCATCTTCGCAATAAGCTTGACCCGGTTCATTAAACCAAATCGCCGTCTTCGTGATAGACTAGATTTTGGTTCGGCTTGTTAAACTGGGTCGTCGTCTTCGCGATAGGCTTAACCTGGTTCATTAAACCAAATCACCGTTCTCGGGATAGGTTGGATTTAAATCCGATTCATTAAGTCGGGTCGCCGTCTTCATGATAAGCTTGACCCGGTTTGTTGAACCAAATCGCCATCCTCGTGATAGGTTTAATTTGGGTCTGTTAAACCAAATCGTTGTCTTCGTGATAGGCTTGATTCGGTTTGGTTAAATTAAATCGATTGCATAAATGCTTGGTTTGAACCCAGCCCAACATGGACATGAGTTCAATTTGAACTTAACAAAAAAAAAAAAAAAAAAAAAAAAAAGAACATAAGCAAGTCGGAGCTGAGCCTAAGTCAAACCAGTTTGGATACAAACTCAACTTGAACCGAACCCATGTCGACGGTGGGTCACGCCAATAATGGATCAAAAATAAATTAAGCCCAAGTCAGTGAACCAAACCGAAAAATGTGAACCAAACTCCTAATGGTGAATCAAACCATAATGATGAACTAAGCAGAACTATAGGCCAGTTCAATTTGAACAAAACTATAAAGGGCCCAATTTGAACAAAATCATAAACCAATTCTATTTAAACTGAACCACTGAAAGTCTCAGTCGGACCGATCCAGATTACAAGCCGGTTCAACTTAAATCGAACTGTAAAGGATCCAATTTGAATCGAATCATAAGCAGGTTCAATCTAAACTGAACCATTGAAGGTTCTAGCCAAACCAAACCGGAGTACAGAGAGGTTCAACCTAAACCAACTCATAAAAGATTCACCTTGAACCTAAGTGGATTCAACAAAAACTGAACCACATGAAGCCCAAGTCGAGCAGAACCAAATTATTCAACCCAATGTGAATCATATGAGGTTCAAGCTGAGTCAAACAGAGCAAGCTACCAGTTCGACATAAACCAAGTAATAAAAAATTCAATTCAAACCATAAACTGGTTCAACCCTAATCGAACCACATTCAAGCCCAAATCGAACTACAAACCGGTTCGACTTTAGACCAAACCATAAAGAATTCAACTTGAACTGAAGTCAGTTCAACCCAAACAGAACCACAAGAGGCCCAAGCCAAGCTGAACCAAATTACAACCCGATTCAATCTGAACGAAAGCACAAGAGGATCAAGCCAATCGAACTACAAGCCAGTTAAACTTAAATCGAGCCACAAAGGATTTAACTTGATCTGAAGTTGGTTCAACCTAAACAAAACCACATAAGAACCAAGCTGTGCTGAACTGAACTATAAGCCAATTCAACTCGAACCGAACTACATGAGGTCTGAGTTACAAACCGGTTCAATCCAAAATAAACCACAACCTAGTTCGACCCAAATTGAAGCATAAAAAATTTAACTTGAACTAAAGTCCGTTCAACCCAAACAGAACCGCAGAAGGCCCAAGCTGAGCGAACCAAATTGCAGCTCGGTTCAATCTGAACGGAATCACAAGGGGACTGAGCCAAGTCGAACTGCACTACAAGCCAGTTCAACCTAAATCGAGCCACAAAGGATTTACTTGAACCGAAGGCGCCTCAGCCTAAACAAAACCACAAAGGCTCAAATTGCGCCGAACTAAAATACAAAAACCAGTTAGACTCAAACCGAACTACGAGAGGTTCGAGCGACAAACCGGTTCAACCCAAACAAAACCACATGGGATTCCAGCAGAACCAAATCAAATCACAAGTCAGTTCGACTTAAACCAAACTATAAGGGTACAACTTGAACTACAAACCGGTGCGTCGGCTTGTGCCAAGCCGAGCCAAACCATAAGCCGGTTCAACCTAAATCGAATCTGGACGGAATCATATGTCGGTTCAACAACCAGCTCAACCCCAAATCAAAATCAAAGG
Organism: Tillandsia fasciculata; assembly: GCA_029168755.2. NCBI lineage: Eukaryota > Viridiplantae > Streptophyta > Magnoliopsida > Poales > Bromeliaceae > Tillandsia > Tillandsia fasciculata. Next base: position 6,014,857 of record CM054952.1, read on the forward strand.
GCTCTGAACCAAGCTGCAAAGAGGGTGACTCAAACCAAACTCCAAGGCATCTTAAATCAAACCACAAAGTTTTAGTCCAAACCAAAGGCAAAGGGGTTCCAAGTTGAGCCGAACCATAAGGGCTCAAACCGAATCAAACTCAAATGTATCTCGAACCAAACCATAAGGTTACGATCCAAACCAAATTGAACTACAAAAGGGTCCAATTTAAGCCGAATCAAACTAAGTCATAAGGGTTCGACCTAAACTATGTCTCAACGGGTTCTAAACCAAAGTATAACGGTTCGACCCAAACCAAAGTCAAAAGGGACAAATCAAGCGAAAGCCTACACCAGCTCAGCTCAAATCAAATATAAAAAGGTTCAAACCAAGTCAATTTGAACCCAACCTAAACAAAGGTTTAGATCAAATTTCAGGGATGATCCAAATCAAGCAAACCAACTTCGGCCGAACTGAAACAAATCAAGAGTTCAAATCGAGTTGACTTCAAATGAATCGGCTGAGTCAACTTAATCGACTCATAAGCCAAATTCAAACGACCAAAAAGCCATTAACTAAACAACCCAAATTCAAACGACCAAAAAATCATTAAACAAAACAATCCAAATTCAAATGACTATAAAGTCATTAAACTAAACAATCCAAATTCAAACGACCGAAAAGTCATTAAACTAAACAACTCAAGTTCAAACAACCGCAAAGTAGTTAAACTAAAAAAGCCAAATTCAAACGACTGCAAAGTCATTAAACTAAACCAAAATTCAAGCCTACCATCATGTTGTTAAATTGAGCATTTTAAAATCAAACCGACCGTCAAGTCGCTAAACTGAGCACCTCAACCTTAAATCTGACCGCCAAGTCGTTAAATCGAGCAACCCAATTCTGAACAACCATCAAGTCTATAAACTGAGCATTTCACTCGTGCAGTGGGGGTATGCCCCTGGTTAAGCCATGTACTTCAAAATTATATCAATAACAGTTCATCTTTATAATACGATCTCTTTTTATCATCTACATTAAATTTGGTATCTTAATCAAGGGTTCCTTAACCCTGCCACTGTAGGATAATTATCAGCAGATTCTTGAGTTTGCTAGAAGCCATCAACCTACAAACCTGATTTCAAATTAAAAATTAAACAAATTCGATTTGTATTATGAAAGACCACCCCGCACCACGGGTCGGGGCCGTACGTGGCAGCAGACAACAATATATGAGCTTTTTACCTTTTTAGTAGAACGAACTGTTGTCCGTTGAAAATCTACTATGAAATCATCAAAAACTGGGATGCATATATTGCTTGATCCTCTATGAATTTTCACAGCATAAGTTTGTCTATGGTAATGCACTTCAGGCCAAAATTGCTGTATGATTTCAAGTGGTACAAGAAGTCATATAATCATTACATGGTTTCAAGTGTTTAGAATTGCATATGGTTAGTAGACTTTCAATCCATATCTCATAATCTCTTTGAAAGGTCTGGTAGGAATCTGCCAAAACCCTAATCCTTAGGGTTGGTTTTTAAAATAGTAATAATAATAAAGAATTAAATAATAATAAAATAAAGGGAAAAATGTACAAAACCCCCTAAACTTTAGTACCTTTCTAAACAAGTGACCGATCTTTTAATTTGGTTAATTAAAGGCCCTAAACTTCATCAAATAGTTTAATAGACCCCTCCTCTTAATCAAAGTTACTAATTACACAGGCATTTTGGTCGGTTGTCTTTCATACAAGGTTCGAAGTGCCGTGGCACGGGGGCGTGCCGCTCGCCACCTGGCACGGTACGGTACCGGCACGCTTGCGTGCCGAAACGTGGCACGCTTGCGTGCCGATGGATACGCATGACCTCCCAGTGGCACGCTCTAGCACGTTTTTTTTTTTATTTTTTTGTTCCTAATAAGCTCTTATAATATTGTTTTGAAAAGTTTAGTCAAAAAATTATAAATATTGGCTATATATAGCTTACTATACTCACCAATTAACATATTGATATTTTTATATATATATAAAGTACAATGGAGTTTTTTTTCAAAATAACTTTCTAAAATTTTATAATTTGCGAAATAATCTTATCAAAATTTTATTTGTAAAACTAACCCTTTTTTTGCCATATCAGCTTGCCATATCAGCGCCACATACAGAAGGCTCACAGCCTTCTAAAGACGGTGGACCGCCTTTAGCTATAATTTTCATGATTAAGTTAATTTCAAATAAAATTACAGAGATACGTAAATAAAATGAGAATGTGGGTACGAGTCAGATTTTTAAGAGATTTAGGTTGTTATTGTAGAAAAATAAGATAAAATGAGAATGTGGGTACCGATTAGATTTTTAAAATATTTAGATTGTTATTATTCATTAACTAATATAAGAAGGAAAAGAGATAAAAAATATTTTTAATCATAAAACCTAAATCTTTAAAAGATTTAGATTGCTATTAGTTAGTAAATAATAACAACTTAAATCTTTTAAAAATCTGATTTATAACCAAATTCTCATTTTATCTTATCTCTTTACTTTTTATATTAGTTAGTAAATAATAATAATCTAAATCTCTTAAAGATACTCACATTTAGTAACAACCTAAATTAGTTAGTGAACAAAATAACCTAAATCTCTTAAAGATTAAAACAAAAAAACAAAAATATGTAACGTACAATATGTGATTTTTTAAAAAATAACCAAAAAAAAAAACTCTACACATGTGATTAAAAAATAAAAAAAAAAAAAAAAAAAAAAAGGAAAAAACTGCCGTGCCGCTCGGCACGGCACGGCGATACCCCATGGGTATCGCTATGTCTCAAGGATATCGCTCGAGACCCGGGGGGGGGGGGGGGGGGGGGGGGGGGGGGGGGGGGGGGGTGGGGGGGGGTGGGGTTGCGATACCCCCCCTGTACCGTGCCCCCATTTGAGGGGCAAGGTACGTGCCGAGCGGCACGGCCGGCACTTAATTCCTTGCTTTCATATAATCTTGTAAACTTGTAAAGCTTTAAAACAAACCAAAAAAAAAATCTCTTTAATTCTAACACATGAAAGAAAAAAACAAATTGTAAATAGATTCACTCTGGTTTACAATTCTGATGCCCAATTATCATAACTAGAAGAAGAAAAAAAAATTGTTTTGAAGTTATACAAAATTATGTGAAAGACATGAGTTCGAAACAGCTATTCAATTAGCAACTTTGCACGAGGAAAGAGGTATATAAAACCATTTGATAAAGTTTAGAAGGTCTAATATCCAAAATAAAAGTTCAAGCGTCTGTTTGCAAAAGTGCTAAAATTCAGGGGGTCTTAAGTACATTTTACACTAAAAGAAAATATAGTGGAGTCAAAATTTGTCTATCAACTATTTAACTTAGGCTAGTTATTTTTACAAGTAATCATCGATCAAAAAAAATTGTGAAAGAATCTGAAATCAAAAAGCTGGCATGTGAAGAGCAACATTTGATGCATTGGTTTATAGCTTGATTTTGGCCAAGCATCTGAAGTTTAAGTTTTATTGCTTTAGGCAAATCTCCTAAGTTTTAGATTTCAGTGATCCAACTTTGTCTTCTAATCATATCAGTAAATGAAAATAACATCTACAAAGAAGTACAACAAAATTACGTAAATAGCAACTGATATCTAACAAATGGAATTGCTATTCAGTTAGAACCGTCAAGCCAAACCAAAGCAAAAAATCAAATCAGTTTATTACCAAGAACACATAAATTTTGAGGGCATTGTGTGTCAACATCAACTCACATGTTGCAGCTTGATTGCAAATCTTGATTTGAGCCTCCAGCTGTTCCACTTTCAGTTGCACCAGCTTGGCATTTCTGTGCAACTTGTAGCAATTGGTTTACCTGAAAATAGGAAAGCCATATTTCAGTACTACCGCATTCACATTTTATAAAACCACTGAGAGAGCACATACATACAGTTAAATATTCTCTGCAAGGTATATAGCCTATACAAAAATGAATTCTGGCCATTTTTGTCCATTAATAGATTTCATACTGAAACTCCAATCAAAAGAAGGACTACAATAGTCTGTCTAATGTTGTCTTGTTGGCCTCAACCAAAAATTTCATAATTTCTAATCATGAAAAATAAGATGCATATCTGATAGAAAACTAGTCAACATTTTGAGAAAGACAAACTTTGAGTAGTTATTACTAGACAATAGCCACTTTCGTAACCTTATGAGCAGTCAGATGTTCCCAAAGTGGGAGAACCTACAAAAGATTATAATAAATCAATGTAAATAAATGTTAAAATTAATGATTTGAATCAACGCCGGGAAACTAATCTTTTAGAGTAAATGACATTATCACATGAAAGCATGGAAGAAAAAACAAATACATCACCGGAATGTTAATATAGGAGCTCTATCTTAGATTTTGAATTAGTATAATTCACACTATTTATGTGATAATAAGAACAGCACATGGAGCATAGAGTATACTCACTCACAGAGAGGATAGCACAAACAGCAAAAAAGCAGCTCCTCAGATAAGGGTGTAAAAGCTGATATTAATTTCAGGGAACACGAGTCAAGACAGACCTCTACATACCGAAAAGAGGAGCAACCTTAATTTGATGGAGATAGTACTAGCCGTAAGCTACTACCTAGGAAACAATTAAATCAATAGTACAAATACATGAAATATACAAAAATCACAAGTTGTTCTGCTATAATGCACTGTTGTCTAGAATCTAGATACAGTTGAAATTCAAAAAACACACATGGACCAATAAGAACCACATAATGGACCAACAAGAACCACATAAAGATTCTCTCACTTTAACTGAACAACAAAGCACCAAAGATTTTATAAAAGCTTTGCTACAATAGTAGCCAAAAACAATTGATGTATTTTTTAGTTTTTAGTGAAAAAAGCATTTTCATTTATAACAACTTTTCACATGAGTTAATGGCCGGCTAGTATACATTGCATAGAAACAAGAAAACAAAAGTTATCACTATAGTGGACTTTTTTGTTTTTGCCATTTTCATCAGGAGCGGCATGCAAATGACATATACATCCCTGTAAGTTGAAAAGATACCTGAGGTGCAACAAATCTGCGTGGAAGAAATTCTTCATGACGTCGTGCACAGAATTCCCAAGACATTATCTGAAGAGTTCAAGGCAATCAGATAAAGCATACTAATGGTGTTCAACAATTAGATTGCAAACTTGAGTAATTCAGTAAAAGTAGAAACCTATTTGACAAAATTATAATAAAAAGTGAAGTTATTACCTTTAGTTCTGGTGTGAATACGATACGGAGTTGTCCCTCACGAACAACACGCAGATGTTCATAAACACTCTCTTGGACAGCTTTTGCATACTCCAAGATCATTATTCCAGTTAACAGCCGGCATTCGTGGGGCATGTCAAGGAAAAGGTGTTCATCAATAACACCACGGTCAAATTTGATTTGGCAAAGCCTAGGAAGTATTTCAAAAGTAGCCTCTGTCAAAAAGTGAAAAGCAAAAAGAATGAAAAAAAATTTGTATAAGCACAACTTAAGAAATTGGAAAAGAGAAATCAAATTCTCAACTAAAAATTTATGTAAAAAAAAAGCTACACTTCTAGTTAAAAAACAAACAAAGGTACAATTATGTCAACAAGAAGTACTAAGAAAGTAAAAGAGTCTTGCATAAAAAATCTTTAAACAGACAACAAATTATTTATGATTAAATCTAAAATAAAAAGGAAATCCAATCAGACGCAACAGATCTTCAAAGCAAGGGAATACTGAAGGCATATGAAGCCCACAAAAGACATTAGTGCACAAAACTAGTAATCAAAGCTAACTTGAAACATAAGACCATAAAAGACTTTGATAGAAGAATGTGAATCCTTATTGCTTGACCATCTATCTCTCCTCTTTGAATGTGAATCCTTACTGCTCCTAATCTTCACAAACATTTCCATCTCTGTACCAATAGGAAAGTATAATGTCATGCATCTAAAAGTCCTACCATCAAGTTGAGGCATAATGTTGAGGAAGTTCGAAAGGATACATGTTTTCTCCTCATCCTGAGATCCACTGAAATAATCTTTAATGAAAGATATAATGTTGAGGCAGTCCAAAAGGAAGAACATTTTCTCCTCATCTTGAGATCCACCGAAATAATCTTAAATCACAATTCTCTCTTTGGATAAAGTCCACAAAAATAATCTTTAATCAAAGGTATAATATTGAGGCAGTCCAAAACGATGCACGTTTTCTCCTCACCCTGAGATCCACTTAAGTAATCTTTAATTATAGTTTTCTCCTCATACTGAGATCCACTGAAATAATTTTTACTCTCTCTTTTAGAGGCAGTCCAAAAGGATGCACATTTTCTCCTCATCCTGAGATCCACTGAAATAGTCTTTAATTACATCTCTCTCTCTCTCTCTTTCTCTCTCTCTCTCAAGACTCCAGGCCCCACCTGTAGTGCATTGGAGCTTTGTAGTTGTTCGGGCGTGCTTTGTTTAGCTGGCCGACTTATCCGGAGATGGTTGGATCGAGCAAGAGCCATTTAGCGCAAAACAGAAGCAAAAATGGACTTAGGATCGCAAAAGGCAACGAAACTGGAGTTCCATAGTTTTCGGGTGCTCTAAAGATGTTTCGGACGCCCGGAAACTTTACCTATTTGCGGATCTCACCTAAGGGCGCCCGAAAGTTACTGTAGTAGTCCGGAGGGGAGTGGTTGAGATTATCTCGAGATTCGTGCCTGATAGTACAGTTGGTAGGAGTTGGTGGACTTCGAGCGCACTACTGTTGCAGCGGAGTCGCAGATCGGAGGCCCTAGTAGCTGAGCTAAGGAGTCTACAATGTTCCGAGGATCCGGGCTCAACACTATAGCAGTGCGGGCGCCCCCAGGAGACCCCCAGGAGAGCCCATTATTACTATAGCTGCAAAGTTTAGGGCGCCCGAATGAACAGTAGGGCGTCCGAATCGAGTTTTTCTGCTGATGGACTGGTTAGCTCACTTGGCTGTTTCGTGGCTTATCACAACAGCTTGTTGACTTTATATCCTCTATCCCACACATGGCTACCCCCCATGCACCAGAGATCACCCTTGAGCCTTTCTTCTCCATCTTCTTCTTCATCCTTCTCCTCCCTGCGCTATGGAGTAGACCCAGCGACAACAACAGCATCTTCACCAGAGCCCTTCTTCCTCATTTTCCGCACCGAAGCTTCAAGCTTGGTCGAGAGAGTTGAGTAGCATGCTCCTGAGGTGGAGAGCTCAAGCGTGGACCCTTTTTCTGCTGGATTCAAGGTAGGCAGACAATATTTTGTGAGTTTTCGATTTTCCCGAGTTTTCGAGGTTTTATCTGTTTTTGGAGCTGGAGATCAAGGGAGTTGAGAATGTTGGATTTTGGGCTTATTCTCTTTCTTCTGGTTTTTGTGTGTTCTTGCTTGTGCCGGAGGTGTTGAAGTAGAGTGTGGAGTGAAATTGGAGAGCCGTAGCTAGCTCAGAGGGTGTTACGCCCCGAGACCGCCAATTTGGTCAATTCAGGCACTCCAACAGACCCGCCAAACGAACATAACCTCTTCATGCCCGCAAGGAACGATCGATAACTCAACAACAATAAGCGCATTGAGGATACAACTTTAAACATAACACAACTGCGTAAAGCTGACATAATAACTCGAATAAACATTTGGTACAGATAACAAATAGTTACAATTTTTCTTTCCTCACTATACAATGTTCACTCGAAATAAAACTAAAAGATGGGTGGACCATTAGACCCTCTGAGTCCACTACTCTGCTGGGCTCTTACCCCTGTCGCATGCCTCACCGGCTATACCTGTCCTGTAAAGTGGTCACCAAAACGTGGTGTGAGAACTATGAATAGTTCCCAGTAGGTTCATCCACCGAGAAACATGCTCTACATCTCTTGGTCCAATGGAAGCATTAGTAGCAAGATATATATATACAGATATGGAAAGTTGTAAAGCTACACTAGCATGCTGATATGAAAATCACTACACTACTAGTCCATACGAGCCACTATGCCATGCCACACTAGGCTACCAAAACTATATCCCGGCCACTATGCCGCTATAAAAGGGTTACAACTAACCCGACCGCACCCGATCATTCTAATTATATTGATTTAGATTTCATAATTGTGCTTCGTAGAGAGTCGTCTCATTCGCGCTCCCTCTCTACTCGGCGTTTGCTTTAGCTCCTTTAGAGCCCTCTTTTCCACTAAGAGCCGAGTCTTGCTCGTACACTCTCTTTTAGAGCCATTTTTCCACGAAGAGCCGAGTCTTGCTCGCACACTCTCTCCTTTTGCTTCGAATGAGTTTAAAGTATCTTGGCACTCATTTACTCGAGAAGCTAAGTCTTGCTCACGCACTTCCCCCAGGAGTTGAAATATGCTTAGCCCTTTCCGTTGGCACTTTTGCCTTCAGGCTTTCGAAAGCTTGCATTTCCTCTTTTATCCTAGGTTATTTACTCTAGGATAGCTTGGGTGCCCCTAGGACACCAATTTAGGTTAGAATTTCTTGTTTACTCACCATTTCACAATTAATCCTAAGTTCTTACTCTATGGTTGCAAGATGCCCCAAGGACACCAACACTCTTACGTTAGAGTTCATTGTCTCTATGTTATACACTCTACATTTCCACCTTAGGTTTTACCTAAGTCGATGCGCCACTCAATCAACCTAGATATTTTCTTAGGTTTTATGCGGCACTTGTCATATCACTTGACCTAGGTTTTCTCCTAAGTCGAATCCATGCTAATAACCTACAATTAGATTAATGTCCACTAATAGTAAGGCTAAACCTTGAAACTCTTTTACACCACTTAGGGCTAAACCGTATCATACTCAATACACAAGTGTCTCTACACATCTACTCTTACTATCATACTTCTAGATCATAAAAAGCAAAGGAAAAGAGTATAGTTCACCCATTTCGATGAAATCCCCCACCTTTGTGTGTGTTCTTGCAAAAAAAGTGCTTGATCTCTTGTTCTTTAAGAAAAAACCCTAAAACATCGGTTAAAAACAAGGCGTCACGAACGCGGGATTTTTCCCCGCGCGTCCGCGTCGGACGTGCGTCCGACGCGGACGTGGCATGGACGCAGGAGGGACGCGCGTCCATGCCGCGTCAGATAATTCCATATATTATCCCATATATTATGGGAAGTTACATGGGAAGTTGGGATTTCAAATTTGATAAAAATAGTAATTTAATTAGTTGATATGTTATTTGTTTATATATGAAATGTTGGATTCGGTAAAAACCTAACTTAATTGGTTGGTTCATATCTCTAATGCACAGATACTTCAAAAAACAGTCTGTGTCCGTATCCGATACATATCGGACACGGATACGCGCCCGATACGTATCGGATACGGGATTGAAGTATCTGAAATTTAAAAAAAAAAAAAAAAAAATCGGATACGGATTGGATACGGCGGGACACGTTTTGGGATACGGTCGCGATACAAAAGGCGTATTTTCGAATCTAAACAGGTCGGATTTTAAAATTTTTAAAAATACCCGCATTCAAAACCATAAGAAATTAAAAAAAAAAAAACTTTCTTTCAGTCTAAACGGGTCCGATTTTAAATTTTTTACAAACACCCGCATCCAAAACCATAAGAAATTAAAAAACACTATATTTCTTTTCTCTCCATCGATCAATTCCACCGAGCGGGAGCGGAACCGAGCGAGAGCGAGCGGGAGCGGAACCCCGACCTTGGCAAGCGGCGGTGGAGATTGGAAACCCTAAATCTCGAACCCTTCTTGTGGCCATCTTCCTCGTGGACGCTTGTAGCCGGCAGCGAGCTCTTGGTTCTCTCTCTCTCTTATTAAACTTCAAAAGCTTTTAAGTTTTATATCTCTCTTTCTCTCTCTCTTATTAAACTATATAGGCCTTTAAATCTCTCTTTCTCTCTTCTTCTTTTTTTCTTTAGTATTAAATGACATAGTTTAGGTGTTTAGGGTTTGGTTTGACTGTTGCTTCTTTTTTTTTTAATTGGCCAATAATGTTACTAACCTATAAAGATTATTTTTTTTCTCTGTTTTTTTTTTTTTAAATGCTAGCATATTTTTTTTTGTTCAAGTCTTAAAAAGTTAAAAAATTATAGTTTACATACTAGAAGTTTAGAACCTTACACAGATATAGTATTTGAAAATAGGCAAAATATAATTGAAGGATTAATTATTTTAGGAATAATTTTATTTAATCAATACAGAGAGGTTTTATGGAATTAAATGGTTGCTAAGAATCTCAGTAACTCACATATCATATATGTAATTGCATTGTACTTTTTCATACTGAAATTGTATATGAATATATGATTGTATGTGCTATATATTTTTATAATTTATAAATAATGTTATGCTAATTATATCTATTTATCTTGACATGCATAGGAAATGAATAGTGAAAGCCAAGCTTCTACCGGTGGTAGTGGCAGTGGTAGTGGTACCGGAGGTAGTGGTAGTGGTAGTTCAAGTAGCATTAATGATAATACTCCATTATGGAAGTATGTAAGAAAGGTGGAAAAGTTAAGGGATGGTGGAGGAAACATGAGGTTTGAATGCAACTTTTGCAAACAAGTTTATAATGGATCGTATTATAGGGTTAAAGCTCATTTGTTGAGAATTTCAGGACAAGGAATCAAAGGTTGCTCTAAGGTTACTAGCGATAATATTGCGGAGATGAAAAGACTTGTTGAAGATGTAGAGTTAAGGTTAAAAAATTTTGTTCCTAAACAAGTTCCTTTACCAAAAACTGCTACCAATCTTTCTTCTGACACAAGTATAGAGAATATAGGGGGGCAATTTTTTGAGCCAAGAAAAAGAAGGGCAACATCAACATGTGAAACAGCTCTAGAGAAGTCTTTCAACGTGGCGGTTCGAAATAAGCTACATTGCGAGATTGCTAGAATGTTTTATTCTGGTGGTTTGCCCTTTAATCTTGCAAGAAACCCTTATTATGTTAGCTCCTATACTTTTGCGGCTAATCATAATATTTCAGGTTATATACCTCCCAATTATAATATGTTGAGAACTAGTCTTCTTCAACAAGAAAGGACAAATATTAAGAGGTTATTGGAGCCTATAAAAAGCACTTGGAAGGAGAAGGGTTTAAGCATTGTATGTGATGGATGGACTGATCCACAAAGAAGGCCTTTAATTAACTTCTTGGGCGTAACAGAGAGTGGACCGATGTTTCTAAAAAGGGTCAATTGCGAAGGAGAGTATAAGGATAAATATTTTATTGCTAACATGATTTCGAAAGTTATTGAAGAAGTTGGACCCCAAAATGTGGTCCAAGTGATAACGGATAATGCTCCCGTATGCAAAGCTGCGGGAATGTTGATTGAAGCGCAATTTCCTTCAATATTTTGGACTCCTTGTGTTGTGCACACATTGAACCTTGCATTAAAAAATATTTGTGCGGCTAAGAATACCGAGGCCAATGAAGTTACTTTTGATGAATGTAGTTGGATTACTATCATAGCTGAAGACGTAGCATGCATTAAGAATTTTATCTTGAATCATTCCATGAGGTTGGCAATCTTTAATGAGTTTGTCAACTTGAAAATGCTTGCGGTGGCCGAGACTCGATTCGCTTCGGTAATCGTCATGCTAAGACGATTCAAGCAAATCAAACGGGGTTTCCAAAATATGGTCATTAGTGACAAGTGGGCTAGCTATAGGGAGGATGATGTGGGAAAAGCACAATTTGTAAAAGATAGAATTTTCAACGACTTGTGGTGGGATCAAATTAACTATATTCTTTCTTTTACCGAACCTATATATAAGATGCTTCGGATAGCCGATACCGACAAGCCTTGCTTACATTTGATATATGAAATGTGGGACTCTATGATTGAAAGGGTGAAAGTTGCTATATATAGGCGTGAAGGAAAGAAAGAAGATGAGGAATCGTTATTTTATTCCGTTGTGCACAAAATTTTGATTGACCGATGGGCTAAAAGCAATACTCCACTTCATTGCTTGGCATATTCTTTGAATCCTAGGTAAATTTTTTTTTTCCTAAACCTCATATATACTTTTGTTCATTTGTATTTTGTAATACAACCATCGTATTCTAATTTTTATTTTTTTTGTATTCATTAGATACTATAGCCCATCGTGGATTAATGAGGATCCAAATCGAGTTCCTCCGCATAAGGATTTGGAGATATCAAAGATGAGAAACAAGTGCTTAAAAAGATTTTTTCCAAATAACGAAGAAAGAAGAATTGTAAATGAGGAATTTGCAAATTTTTCTACTGCCGGAGAGGGATTTGATGAGCATGACTCAATTGAAGATAGGGAGGTTCTTGACCCAAAGAAGTGGTGGGTCATTCATAGTGCTGCAGCATCTATGCTCCAAAACTTAGCCCTAAAATTACTAGGCCAAGCTTGCTCCTCTTCATGTTGCGAGCGGAATTGGAGTACCTACTCATTCATTCACTCTATGAAGAGAAATAAGATTACGCCACAACGAGCCGAAGATTTAGTATATGTACATACTAATCTTCGCCTTTTATCAAGAAAGGCTCCAGAATATATAAAAGGAGAGACCAAGATGTGGGATATTGGAGGAGATTCTTTTGACACATTTGATAGTGTTGGTGTTCTTGAAATTGCAAATCTTTCACTTGATGAGCCAGATTTGGAGAGTGTGGTATTTATTGATGATTCCAATGAGAATGAAACTGAACCAAATTAAAGCAGCCTTTTGATGAAAACCTCTCCTTTTCTTTTTGTTTTGGATGTGGACTATACATGTATGTAAGTTGTAAGGCGAATATTATAATATTTTGTGGTTTGGTAAATGGAAATACTATATTTGTTTTGCTTTTAACCATTTGTTTATTTTTTGTAGTTCAATACGTCATGACATATAATCAACATAAATTTATTTATATATATTAAAATAATATATTATTTAAGTACTCCCGGCGTATCGTATCCTAGAGTTTTGGGACAATGCCGTATCGCCGTGTCCGTATCGTATCGTATCCGTATCCCCGTATACGTATCCGTGCTACATAGGTTCATATCGTTCCACATAATATTAAAATTTTATTTATTATATTATAAAATTAATTAAGCAATTAAAAAATATAAAAAAATTAAGCCTAAATTACATAAAACCCCCCTATAATATACCGCTTTTTCACTTTGGCCCCGTCTTTCAAAAGACTATATTTTGCCCCCTCGTAATTACGAAATTATTTTTAAGGGGCAACGGGGTTAACAGAACAGGCGAAATAACGTAAATGCCCTTCTCTCCTTCCCGTCCACCGCTCCTCCCATGCGCTCCGGCACGCCTGCAGAGCCCCACGCGTTCCCGCACGCCGCGCCGCAGAGCCCCCCGCGCTGCTCCCCTCCGAGTCCACCGCCGCCCCCGGCCACGTCCCCGTCACCGCGCTCTCCTTCCCCGTCCTCCGTTCCCCCCACGCGCTCCCGCACGCCTGCAGAGCCCCACGCGCTCCCGCACGCCGCGCCGCAAGCCCCCGCGCTGCTCCCCTTCAAGTCCACCGGCACCCCCGCGGTGTTCCCCTCCGAAGGAGAGGGCGGAGGCGACGGAGCAGAGGACCATGAGCATGAGGGTCATGCCGTAGACGCGCTTGCGGCCTATCTTGTCGCCGAGCCAGCCGAAGAAGAGCTGGCCCGAGAGGGTGCCAATGAAGGCGACGCCATTGACGACCGCGGAGACGTTCGGGGGCAGCGAGCCTGGGGACGGGGAGCCCGGGACGGTGTAGTAGATGCGGCCGAGGAGCTTCGTGACGAGCGAGATGCAGAAGGGGTCGTAGGCGTCGGTGAAAAAGCCCATGCCGGCGACCACGATCGCCGTGAAGTGGTACCACTGCGTCTTCGCCATACCCAGCGCGTTCAACACCTGCAACTGCTGCTCTCCCACCATCTTCTTCTTCTTCATTTTATTGTTGTTGTTTCCTCTCCCTCTGTATCTCTCGTTGGCACGGGATTCCAGCACGTGGCGGAACTCGTCCTCGAGCCACGCCATGGCGACCTGGAGCGCCTACGCCGAGGAGGGCCCGGGCGGCGACTGGGCCGACGATCGTTCATGAGGAAGGTACAGAGAGAGGGAGAGGAGTGGAAGGGAGAAGAAGAGGTTTGACTTTTGGGAGTTGGAGGGGGATGGGGAGAGGTATTTTCGGTATATCATCTCAGAAATTGACGGTTCACTCACGGAACGCTGACGGCGGGGGGGTAAATGCACAATTCCGTAATTACGAGGGGGCAAAATGTAGGCTTTTGAAAGACATGGGGGCAAAGTGAAAAAGCGGTATATTTTAGGGGGATTTTCTGTAATTTAGCCAAAATTTAATTAAAAAAGTCCTAAACTTAAATAATTTTTTTTTATCTCATCTCTCTGCAAAGTTTCTCTCCAACAAAACTCATAGGTATTATTTTTTCTATCTCTTTTTTGCATTAATGTTATAATTTTTTTGAATTAGAATTTATTTTTGCATCAAGATTATTTTTTAATTAGGATTTAAGATTACTTTTTTAATTTTTATTTTAATTTTTTTACATTTTTATTATATTAATTTTCATTCGTATAAAAATATAGTATTTTTTGTAAATATTTTAGTTTTTTTTTATGATCTTAATAAATCATGTCCTTGCCGAGTCCGTGTTCTTATTTTTTGGAATCTGCCAAGTCGCATTGTCCGAGTCGAGTCGAGTCGTGTCCCATGTCCCGTGTCCGTGACACATAGGGTAGAAACCAAAAGAGGTCATTAGAAACCCCTTTGGTCCCCGTTTGGTTAAGGGGATAAGGGGAGAATAACCCCCTTATCCCCAAAACAATACCCAAACGCAAATTGGGTAGGGGGAATTGCTTAAACCCTCCCTTAGCGGGTTATCCAGATAACCCGCTAAGGGGGGGTTTAGCAATTCCCCCCCACTGCGGGAATAGTGGAATAGGCGCGCGGTGACCGAGGCACATGGGTGCAGGGTGCTCTTCTCTCTCTCTCTCTCTACGTGGTTCCCATTCTTTTTTTTTTTTCCTTTTTTCATACTAATAAAAATTAGTTCTTTTATTTTTTTAAATTAGAATTTTTAAATTTTAAAAGAATTTAAATATATAAATTTAAAATTTTAATATTTTTTATTTTAAAATTTTAATTTTTTTAACTATTTTTTAATAAATCTAAAAGTTTATTTATTTCATTTTGGAAAAAAAAAGATTATTAATTTTTAATTTTTAAAATTTATACAATATTTTCTAATTTTTAAAATTTATATAAATTTAAAAATTAAAATTTTACTCCCACTTAAAATTTTAACATTTTTTATTTTAAAATTTTAATTTTTTTAACTTATTTTTTAATAAATCTAAAAATTTTATTTTATTTCATTTGTAGAAAAAAAAATTATTAATTTTAAATTTTAAAATTTATACAATTATTTTATAAATTTTTTAAATTTATATAAATTTAAAAATTAAAATTTTTACCCCCACTTAAAATTTAAAAATTAATTTTTTATTTACTCTGACTATAAATTTTTACTCCCACTTAAACTTTAATTTAAAGGGCTAAATAGTCAAAACACATATTTAAACCCCTCAATTCTTCTTATTCCTCTATTCCCAACCAAACACAATTTTCTCTTATTTCTTATTCTTCTTATTCCTATATAATTTACCAAACACAATTTTCTTTAACCGTTAAACTCTTAAACCGAACCAAACGCAAATTTACTCTATCCCCCTTAAACCATAATTTATACCTATCCCCGGTATAACTAAAACCCTCTTAAACCCGAACCAAGCGGAGCCTTGGAGAACAAAAATTCAAAAACCCGAAATTTTACAACATTAAAAACTCACCTTTTGATTTCTTGCTCAAGAGTGGTTGAGAGTTCTTCTTCCTCCCAAAGCGCTCTCCTAGCGATCCTTTTCCATTTCGTAGCTTTGAAAGAGATCAAAACGCACCAAAACCCTCCTCTCCAAGCTAGGGCTCTTGTTCTTATAGAGAGAAAAAGAGAGAGAGAGTGAACGGTGGCCTGAGGTTGGGAGAGAAGTCCCCCAACCTTATATACCAAGGGCCCACTGTTATTTACAAGTTTGCCACTCTTCCTCACGTTTCAGCCCGCAAAAATCCGAACGTTATCAGAAAATCCGAACCCCGAACGTTACCTTACACTACGCTCAAAGAAGGTCCAGACTTTTTTCCCTAAAAAGTTTGAAACCCGAAAGTAGGTTTTCCAGCGCACCCAGGAAGTCCGGACTTTTTCCAAAAAAGTCCGGACCCTGAACATTGGGTCCATTTTCTCAGCTGGAAAGTGTCCGAACCCTGAACGTTGGGTCCACTTTCTCAACCGGAAAGTGTCCGAACCTTGAACGTTGGGTCCATTTTCTCAACTGAAAAGTTCGATCCTTTTTTCTCACGATGGGAACCTTTCTGCCAAGGTCCGAACTTTTTCAAAAAGGTCCGGACCCCGAAGGTCTAAATCCCATTTTTCACTTTGCCTCGAAAAATATGTTTTCGCTCTACGAGGCTCTAAACCCCACGGAATCAGTCTGACATGCTCAGAATTCATTTCTAACATACCCACAGCCATTTTGACTGTTCCAGGGTCTCTTTCAAGCCGATTTTCGCTACGAAACCTATTTTAAATTTCATTTCCAACTCACTTTTGGTCCGGATGCCTTTTGCTTCGAACCAAACTTGCTCTAGCTCTTTCTAATCGCATTTTTAAACTCGCTTAAGGTGTCTTATCCGCACTTTACCATTTTAGCAAAAGTCGGGGCACCAAAGAGAGAGAGTTGAGCTGGGATCCCCTGTGCGTGCATTGTGCTGAGGCTAGAAGTTGGACTTTGAGTGCTTAGATCTCGAGGAGTGTTCAGTTGAGCTCCTGGTGGCAGCGTAGCTGAGGGCGGAGCTCGATTTCGGAGTTCGCAAGTTTCGGCCACGCAAAGCTTCACCCTGTCAGTGGTCGTGCCGCGCCGCTTCGCTTTCTTTCTCGTGGCTGGTTAGCATTGGAGGTGGGTTGGTTTTCTTCCAAAATCACCGAATTACCTTTTACGTCTATTTTATAGATGCCCAGAATGCTAGATTTAGCATTTTGTTTATCTGGTAAAATCTGATAGTTGCCTGAAAAATTATGGAAAATTATGATTAAAACTCCTGACATTTTTGCCATGTTTTGGAGACTTGTGGACACTAGAAAATATTTAATATTGGCATTTTAACCTACATCTGGATACCCATAAATTTATTGTTCTGTTTATTCTTATCAGCTTTAGTATTTGTCTCTGGCCCTTGATAGGGGGTTCGAATGGTCGGGGTAGTGTAGGTTATATTTATGCTCGTGCCTGGGGGTTGAGTGAATTTTTACAGCTGTTGCTAGCTTGGGTTCTAGTGTTGGGTGTCGTTCGGAAAGACGGTGGTCCCGGACCGTTGAGTGTTTTTCCGATCGATGTTGTGAGCTTATTGAGTGTGGTGAGCTTGTCGATCTGGTTGATCGTAGATTTGAATTATAGCCTGCATGAGCCGTATTGAAATTGACTGAGATGCGCAGCTTTTCTTGGTGGGGTCGCTTCCCTCGAGTGTTGCTCTAGAGCTAGGCCTATTTTATGTGTGATGTCAATACAGCCTGATTGGGTGCCCTCCGTAATTCCAGTCATCTGTGGATGTCATGGTAGTAGGTGGGCGCAAGTTCGACTGGACCCAATGTAGCAGTCAGTGAGATTGGGTAGACTAAGCACCTCGTAAGTAGTTGCATACTTTCTAGTCTTGTTCCTTGAACATAGTAGATAGAGACATGATAGCTGTAGTTTCTTTCCAACTTTCTTTTTTTCTTTCCAGCATTTGTGTTATTTACACTTCTAGTAGACTTAGTAGGTAGATCGTTGGTCTTCGAGATGGTACCCACTGAGAACTATTTTGTTTATATAGTTCTCACACCGGCTGTCGGTGTTCTTTTTGCAAAGATATTTGCTTCCGTCCCTACACCTGCTGCTTCTTCTGACCGAGATAAGGGAGTCGCGCGAGTTAGATCCCAACCTGCATTTGGAGAGCTAGATGTGCCCAGTATTTGGATTTTGGGTTGTAATCCTGAACTATCTGTGTTGTATTTTATTTTACCCTTTTGAGAGGTGGACTTGTATTTTGAAATTTACAGATGTACAGTGGATAGTTGTTTTATATAGCAGTTTTATTTCAGCTCTGATATTTATTAGTTTGTAGACTTTATCTTATACAGGTTTGACGCTTCACTTGTGCAGGGATTTCCGTATAGGTGGCGGATTTGTTGGCAAACCAGGGTTGCAGTTCGACCTTGGGGCGTGACACCACCCCTTGCTCTCCCACTTATCAAACATTGCATAAATCAACAAGAGACACATATTGCATGTCATCAACATTTTCTCCCTTTCAAAGTATATAGGAGAGAGACTCCAGCCTCCACCCCCTCGCCCTCTCACTATCAAACATTGCAGAAAGCAGCAAGAAACACATATATAGCATGCCATCAACATTTTCTAGGTTTCAAAGTATGTAAGTACTTTTAGATCTAAAAACGGCAAGCAATATAAGCTATTTCGATGTTGAGAATGATAGTATATTATCTATCTTCTGACTGTTGGTACATCTCATAGGGAAAAGAATAGATTGGAAAGTTCTAATTCATCACATCATGTATGATAGTTGTTGTAGTATTTTTGAACAAATCTAGTGCAACAACCAATAGAAACTATCCTTTCCTTCATGAGGACTCTATCCATTGATCTGAGTACCAGTTTCCATTTAGGTGAGTGAGCATCCATTTGCATATCTCCGCTAATTGGAGTGAGTTTGATACCAGTGAATTCTAACAAGTTAATTATGAGAATGGACTCACTGCCTTCCATTGCTGGGAAATCAAAATATCTTCCCAACAAAGGGGTAGTAAGAAAAACAAACAATCTCATGGTATTTTGAGAAAAAATATAGGTTTTGTGTAGGTTTTGGAAGAAGTGGGTGATTTCTAACCAAAAATGAGCTAAAGAGAGAATAAAAGAGAATAATTGGAAAATGGGATAGGCTAAGGTATGGGTACACCGGAGAAACGGAAATATTTGTATTTTGAAGCCTTCTTATTTTGAAAACGAAAAAAGAGTTTTATGGGAAAAAAGGGTAAAACCATAAAAGTAAGTCAAGGTAAGGATGTGTCCTAAGAAGGTATGGCATAGGTCTTCCAAGGGTAAAGGGTGTTCCTAGGAGTTAACTAAAGGTCTAGGTAAATTAATGGAGAAAAGGAAGAAAATCATTCTCAAAGTACAATAATAAATATTTGTGATGATTATGTTTTCGTCAGAAGCAAGAGTAGTGTCAAGCATGTTATCAGGGACTTAGCAAAATTCTGGCCCATGTCCCTGGCCCAAACTTCGCTATTGAATATCAATTAGCAAAGTTTGGGCCAGCGACATGGGCCAGAATTTTGCTAAGTCCCTGACAATGTTCTCCTATAAATACTGAATGATATGAATAGAGACCCCTTCGGATGCATTTCAGTTGAAAATAAATACTTCATGAATAAGAATGTCGTTCTTAAGCATTCCCATCAAAGATGGCTTGAACATAAAAATCCAGCTTGTTCTCTACCAATTCATTACATTTACACTTGGAGGAAGGTCAAATTTCTACCAATTCATTACATTTACACTTGGAAGAAGGTCAAATTTCGTCAACAAGCAAGGAAATTGTAACGACCCGGCCCACTAGCAATAATAACTTGTTGGGCCCAAACCACAGCCCAAAATGCTTAAGCCCAGTTATTATTACTAGTGTCCAAGTCTCATATAAACCCAATCACAATTCCATCCACATCCGATGTGGGACTATTGGGGGCATCACACTCCCCCCATTTAGGCCTAACGTCCTCGTCAGCCCAAACACACACACAGCAGCCCAAGATCACCAGGCAATGTGAGACTCGTCTCGCTAGTCCTGTCATCTAGACCCAGACTCAGCCGAGACTCGCCGCACACTTCCGGCTGGTTATTGACTCTGAATGCAACGGAGGGAGGAACAGCTTGCTGCTATGGCTGGGATGATCCAACAATTGATGCAGCAGCAGGCTAATGTTCCCGCTGCACCTGTACCCCGCACCACCAGCCCCCGAGTCTGAGGGACTTCCTGTTCCTCCTGCACCTGTACCTCCGGTTGTGCCCGCTGCTCCTGAAGCTGTTGCTACGGATGGGGTTGCTCCTGGGGTTGCAGGGGGTGGCAATCCTGTTCCTGAAGTTGGATTGGCCGCTCAGCCTGTTCAACCTGATGCCCCGGAGGATCTCAGGGCGGCATACAAAGCGGAAAGGATGAGGATCAAGGGGGTATTGTTGGAGTTCAACAAGTTCAAGCCCCAAGAGTTTACTGGACGAGAAAAAGGACCATTGGGCTGTCGAGCAATGGTTAAACCATATGGAAAAGCTATTTCGAGATTTGGTTACTGAGGAGCAAGATAAGGTAACACTGGGGGTACACTGCCTTGGTGTCAGTGCGAGTATGTGGTGGTTCCACTACAAGCACGAGAATTTTGCTGCGGATGCACCTAAGCCTACATGGAGTCAATTTAAGGCGGCATTATATCATCGCTACCTTAAAGAGACGACAAGAGAGGCGTTGGAGCGGGAATTAGAGACTATCCGCCAAGGTGATCGCACTATGAGGGAATATGAGGAAGAGTTCTCGAAGATCGCTGATCTAGTACCACGAGCGGTGCAAATGAGCGACGCAAGGTCAGACTGTTCACTCAGGGTTTACGGCCCGAGATTCGCCGCCAACTGTCTTCGCATCTGATCGTTGACTATGACGATTGTATCGAGCGCTGCCTCTCCATCAAGTCTGATGTAGTGATCTCCCGAGCTGAGCGGGCAGCTATGGATAAAGGGAAGGGGAAGAAGCGCCCTTTTCCTGGAAGTGGGGAGGGGTCATCTGGATCCAATTGGAGGCCCCATAGACCACCAAGAGGTCAAAACCACGCGGAGAGTAATCCGCAGCAGAGGTCAGGACCTTGTATTTTCTGTGGAGCTGATCACCGACCTTACACCTGCGGTCTGCGCCATGGAAAGTGCTATCAGAGTGGCGCAGCGGAAGCGTGGTGGGCCCATAACCCACAGATCCCGGGATCGAAACCTGGCTCTGATACCATCTAATCTGTCACGCCCAGAGTTCAAAAAAAATCAGCGTCTAAAATTTCTTCTTTTTTTTTTTTTTTTCAAATCAGAGTTTTAAAACCACCAGGGCGCAACAGACCGCCACATATATAAAAGAGTCTCAATCCCCCTTGGGATTGAACCTTTTCTATATATGCACGGCTAGCTTTTCAACAACATCAGAGTAACTAACTACGTACAACTATAAATTATTGCAACAGCAATAACAATTAAATTACAATTGAATTTCAAATTTCTTTCTCTTTTAACTATTACAAAAACTTTCGGCTGTCCAGGGTCAACTTCTAACTCGGAACCTCGCCAATACGTCCCGACATCCCAGCACCCGATCGACCTGAAAAATGGTCACCCAGGGGGTGTGAGATACATCGACAGTGTATCCCAGTGAGCACGACGAGCCGAGAAATAGTAGATCGTACCTACTGGTATACAATACTAGAGGATAGTAATAATCAAGGTTTGGATAAACAGATATATAATCTTGGAGCTGGAAACAAAAGTAATTTAGAGAATTTAAAACAAGCCCATGTTGATAATAGGAAATCATAATCATGAAGCAATAAGATATGATAAAAGTAAGCTCAATAATCAACATCATATGCATCAACGAATGAAGAAATAAAGACCCAATCACAAGCTACCATATTGGTCAACAAGACCTCAGGAAATTTGCCCAACCTAGCACCAACCTGGCTGACATTCCCCCCTTGGGAGTCACGGGTCTTTCAACAGACCACTTTACCGGCAAAGAAAAAAAGCACACGAGGAGCGACCTCGGATATGTTCGTGAAGTACAGCGATGCGGGCGATCAATGCGAATGCTCAGGCTCACGGTCCACAGACCGGTAAACGGCAAAAAGCCAGAATCAATCCCCTCTGGGATGCAATAGTGATATGATAACAACATCTCAACTCAATGCAAGATCAATAACAAATCTCAACTCAAATGCAGGATCAATCAACAGCAACTATGTATCATGGATCAGATATATCAAAGATCAAGAATGCAATATCTAAACCAACTGTATCTCAACTCATATGAAGAAGCAGCAATACTATAACATGGATCAGAATAATCAGAAGTGCTGATAATCAGGTATAGTAGATATCCATGAATCAACTCATAATATTTGGAAGCAACTAAATATAAATCATGCAGACTAACCAATCATGCAAGACTAAACACATGTTTTTGAGAAAACCATTTTGAAAACAGGTTTTAGGTCCAAACCTCGAAGAGCTATGCCTTTGTCCTATCAAACAAGAGCAGACTCAAGCGACCCTACGATGCTTGGTAAAATCATTTGTTGATTAAAGTCATGTGTTTAGCAATATAACCTTTGATCAACAGAAAAGAAAGCTCAAATATTATCTAGGTTACAAGAACAGGGGTCCAACCAATACTGTACTCCAGAGGGCCGAAATGATAAAGCCCGGACCGAAGATAAACTCACCTGACGATTTGCAGGCGACTAAACCGTATCAACTGTACGCTCGAAACCAGAGGCAAACTGAATAAACCTGAATCAAAAACATTGATCAGGGATCAACTCAGTCCCACTAAAACCCAGATCTTTCCCAGATCAACTTAAAACCCCTAATTATTTAAACAACAGTGTTTAACAACAACACCCAGACCAATGCTACCTTATATTCATATATTGGTAAAATTACCAAAATGCCCCTCCCGGGAATTCCCTTTTGGATTTCCGGGAGACTAGGGCTTAACTCTTTGCCGCTGGCTCAACCAGATTCTACTGGAACTCAACAGTCGGCTTGGTGAAACCGCCGTAATTTCTCAAATTACGTGATTGCCACCGGATGCCGTTAAATCGATGATTTTGCCGATTCTCGGACCGATATCCGATTTCCGCTCAACGGGAGCCGTTGGATTCCTAACGAAAAGCTTAGGAATCACCAACACACTGTTCTAAACAGTTTACATTGCCACTTTTGCGTTTTGACCCCTAGGGTTTTCGAAAATCGTATTTTTAGTACCATTTGAGCACTGTTTTCGCTCGTTCTTTCAACTGAAAACTCATTTTTACGAACCGTCACTTCCAGCAGGTGACATTTAACTTGCTGAACACCGTGCTCACACATTTGCGGCAGCACGAAACCCGAGGAAAACTTCGGGCCATAAAATACTCTTCTAACCTAGCCTAAACGCATTTTTGTTTCTCCAGATCATCAAAACCTAATTCCAACGCGAGCATCGCGTCCAGTGACCCCAATTAGTCAAGAGCTCACTGTCGCGACTTCGCAAACAGCCCAGAACCATCTTTGGGCCATAACTCTAACCTAGAGCTTGTTTAAACTATAACTTCTAATCTACCTTTGCAAATTTAAAATAAATTGGAGCATTAGCCTCCAGAGAACACCAGAACACCTAGGCTCACCATTGGGCAGCCCAGAATTTGCTGGATCAAAGAGATCCATGACCAAGCTTGCATACAACATTCACAAAGCTCCAAACATTAATCCACACAGATCAACTTTGATCTGAAGTGAGCATCAAGCTCAGGGAATGTTTTGAAACAACTTACACATTTAAATCGAAGCATAATTCCAACTTTTTTATTCTCTGTGACATTTCCACAAACACCCTGTGTGCATCTTATTCATACAAGTATACAACCCAAAACCCGAGTTGGTTCCCAGCCTACTATGCACCAAAAACACTCTAACATGGAAGGAAAAGTTCCTCTAAATTGCAGGAGTATTTCCAGCAACTTGGAGCAACTTGGCTCCACAACTTAGCCGCGGGCACAAGGAGAAAGATGAAGCATTTGCTTCGAATTTCGTGACCATTCAACCAAGACATCTGGGACTCAACCACTTGCACCAATAATCCCCAAAACTCAAAGCAAACCTACATGAACCCGTGTCCGCCGTCTGGAACCCTGACATAGGGGTATGAGTAGTCAATCCTAGCTAATTTCGACGTTCTGAGCACAATGGCACTGACGGTTTTCGCGTTTGGCGATCCGGGTGCATCGGAGTGCGTGCAATGTACCGCACTTTACCGAATTTTATGGCCCAAAGTTTTCCTCGGGTTTCGTGCTGCCACAAATGTGTGAGCACGGTGTTCAGCAAGTTAAATGTCACCTGCTGAAAGTGACGGTTCGTAAAAATGAGTTTCCAGTTGAAAGAACGAGCAAAAACAGTGCTCAAATGGTACTAAAAATACGATTTTCGAAAATCCTAGGGGTCAAAATGCAAAAGTGGCAGTGTTCACTGTTTGGAACAATGTGTTGGTGATTCCTAAGCTTTTCGTTAGGAATCCAACGGCTCCCGTTGAGCGGAAATCGGATATCGGTCCGAGAATCGGCAAAATCGTCGATTTAACGGCATCCGGTGGCAATCACGTAATTTGAGAAATTACGGCGGTTTCACAAAGCCGACTGTAGAGTTCCAGTAGAATCTGGTTGAGCCAGCGGCAAAGAGTTAAGCCCTAGTCTCCCGGAAATCCAAAAGGGAATTCCCGGGAGGGGCATTTTGATAATTTTACCAATATATGAATATAAGGTTGCATTGGTCTAGGTGTTGTTGTTAAACACTGTTGTTTGAATAATTAGGAGTTTTAAGTTGATCTGAGAAAAATCTGGATTTAAGTGGGACTGAGTTGATCCCTGATCAATGTTTTTGATTCAGGTTTATTCGGTTTGCCTCTGGTTTCGAGCGTACAGTTGATACGGTTTAGTCGCCTGCAAATCGTCAGGTGGGTTTATCTTCGGTCCGAGCTTTATCATTTCGGCCCTCTGGAGTACAGTATTGGTTGGACCCCTGTTCTTGTAACCTAGATAATATTTGAGCTTTCTTTTCTGTTGATCAAAGGTTATATTGCTAAACACATGACTTTAATCAACAAATGATTTTACCAAGCATCGTAGGGTCGCTTGAGTCTGCTCTTGTTTGATAGGACAAAGGCATAGTTCTTCGAGGTTTGGACCTAAAACCTGTTTTCAAAATGGTTTTCTCAAAAACATGTGTTTAGTCTTGCATGATTGGTTAGTCTGCATCATTGATATTTAGTTGCTTCCAAATATTATGAGTTGATTCCTGAATATCTACTATACCTGATTATCAGCACTTCTGATTATTCTGATCCATGTTATAGTATTGCTGCTTCTTCATATGAGTTGAGATACAGTTGGTTTAGATATTGCATTCTTGATCTTTGATATATCTAATCCATGATACATAGTTGCTGTTGATTGATCCTGCATTTGAATTGAGATTTGTTATTGATCTTGCATTGAGTTAAGATGTTATCATATCACTATTGCATCCCAGAGGGAATTGATTCTGGCTTTTTGCCGTTTACCGGTCTGTGGACCGTGAGCCTGAGCATTCGCATTGATCGCCCGCATCGCTGTACTTCACGAACATATCCGAGGTCGCTCCTCGTGTGCTTTGTTCTTTGCCGGTAAAGTGGTCTGTTGAAAGACCCGTGACCCCCAAGGGGGGAATGTCAGCCAGGTTGGTGCTAGGTTGGGCAAATTCCCTGAGGTCTTGTTGACCAATATGGTGGCTTGTGATTGGGTCTTTATTTCTTCATTCGTTGATGCATATGTTGTTGATTATTGAGCTTACTTTTATCATATCTTATTGCTTCATGATTATGATTTCCTATTATCAACATAGGCTTGTTTTAAATTCTCTAAATTGCTTTTGTTTCCAGCTCCAAGATTATATATCTATTTATCCAAACCTTGATTATTACTATCCTCTAGTATTGTATACCAGTAGGTACGATCTACTATTTCTCGGCTCGTCGTGCCCACTGGGATACACTGTCGATGTATCTCACACCCCCTGGGTGACCATTTTTCAGGTCGATCGGGTGCTGGGACGTCGGGACGTATTGGCGAGGTTCCGAGTTAGAAGTTGACCCTGGACAGCCGAAAGTTTTTGTAATAGTTAATAGAGAAAGAAATTTGAAATTCAATTGTAATTTAATTGTTATTGCTGTTGTAATAATTTATAGTTGTACGTAGTTAGTTACTCTGATGTTGTTGAAAAGCTAGCCGTGCATATATAGAAAAGGTTCAATCCCAAGGGGGATTGAGACTCTTCTATATATGTGGCAGTCTGTTGCGCCCTGGTGGTTTTAAAACTCTGATTTAAAAAAAAAAAAAAAAAAAAAAAAAAAAAAAAAAAAAATTAGACGCTAATTTTTTTTGAACTCGGGGCGTGACAGAAGTGCAACAAAAAGTTTGCATATTAATGCCACAAGATAAACAAAATTGACTGACATTCAAGGTTATGGTAAATAAAGAAACTTTTAAAAAGTGAAGCAATTCAAGCAAAACAAAGCTAACAGCATCAGTGATTTCAAAAAAATTGAAGTACGTACTACGGGGAAAGTATTAGTGACAGATCAACTAACCAAATCCCTTCCCTGATTTAGAGCTGCAGATGTCACAATGCCAAGCATCCTGCACCAAATGAAAATTATGCATTTATATATTATTGCATAAAACCATGTAACAATTTTATATTGCACAAAAGTCGCCACATGATGCTACAAATGAACAAAAACAACAACAATGATCAACAATGAAAACCAAGCCTCTAGTGCCAACAACATGAGGTCTAGTACATATTAACATGAGACCTATTGTCCTTTTAAAACCTTAGCCAAGGTCATTTAAGTAAATCCTGGTGAACTTCAACACTGATAATTTTTTTTTCCAAACACAAAGACCTAAATAAAAGAACACCTAAAATCAAAATAACATTGACCAAAAAAATTACAAAACACGCACTGAAAATAGTGCCCCAAGACCAATATATTTTCCTAAAATATACAAAAGAGAGCAAAGTATTTAAATTAGCAAGAAATGTTGGAATGTACTTGTAGAATATAACTTGCATCCTTTGTTGGAACTCGTACTCTTTTTGTTAGTTTAGACATTTCCTAATGCAACAATGACTTCAGTTGATCTATCTAGATTTTAAGAGAGCATAACCATGCAATAGCTTACTCAGCATCCTTAAAGCAAATACCCAGAATTAATTCTCTGTATTTCATCATTGAATCTACTACTTGTTGTGTATTTAGTCAATTTAGGTGAAGCATACAAGTTTTCTAGCAATGACTGAATAGATCACTGTTATCAAGCTCGAAGGCAATCTGCTATCAGCATTTTTTTTGTTTTTGGCGAGCAACCTTGAAAAGTCGACACACTTTTACCAATCAATTATATAGTTTCTTTGTAATAATAGGCTAAGAGATTACTATGCTTGACATAGAGGCTTGCACCCTTGTCAGAGAACTCCCAAACACCTTCATATAGTCAGCAGATAATGGCACAAACAAAAACAGAAGCGGAGAAGCAATTATCTCTCCACTTTTCCTAAAGTGAGAAGGTTATTCCGAAGCATCACTACCTATTGAGCTTTAATCTCCATGACATAATTAGCCAAAATGCTAAGGTACTATGCACTCTAGCTCCTATGACTAAGAAGCTCTATCTTTCTATGTAGTTCTGCAGCTCAATAAAAAGAGTTTACCACAACCTTTAGACATTAAGCATGTTACAGGCACGTAGGATAAAATACATAAATGCATTATCTATAAACATCAAAATATGCGCATGCATGTTAATATAAAAGTTTTCAGTATTTTTGTCATGTAAAGATTTACTAGGACGGCAAATAACCCAAGACTAAGACACTAGAAAACGCAATCAAAGAACTAATACAGAAACTACCACAGCTGTTTGAGGGAAAGCGCCCAACGCATGGTTGCTTATATTATCATATAACGACAAGCACCACCTTTTCCTTGCTCTTGGCGCAAAATATTCTGCAACAAACTTCCTCCAATAAAATATCGAATTATCCTACAACAAGAAGAAAGTAAATCTGAGTCTTCTTCAACATATCACAAAGGTCTAATACTAGCTGCCCAGCAAAACAACCAACTTACTGTGGGCCGATGACGCTGGTGATACAGGTACTGCATAATCCGGCGAGAGCATATCCCACTCTCAATGGGGCGTTTCCCCAGACCAATCAGCTGCTGCTGTTTTTGCTGCTGCTGGATGATTTGGGCATGCTGAATCTGAGGAATGGACTGCAAGATCTGCTGCTGTTTCTGCTGCTGTTGTTGATGTAGCTGTAGCCTCTGCTGTTGGATTAAGGCCTGCAATTGCGGGCTCTGATCCTGCCCTTGAAGCAGCTGCTGGATCATCTGCTTCTGCAGTATATCCTCCTGCGTGACATCAATTCTTGCTTTCTTTATAGCATTTATTCGGCCATCCGGCGCGGAAGGAGACGTGATGCTTGAGGCACCTTGTTTCAACTGCGGGTGGGGCGGTCCTGCAGAGAGCGAGGACTTGACATCTATGACAAGCGAGCTAGCACCGATGCTGGGAGCAGAGTTCGGCACGCCATTGAGGACCCCACCACCATTTACGTCCCCAGAAACGGAGCCCAAACCGGACCGCGCGGCCACCGACATGGAGTTTCACTGCACCGATGAACTGGCCATCTGTTTACTAGAAGATATACGAAAGAGGAAACCCTAATTTGCTTGCCTTCACCAAACGGCCGAGTCTTTTTCTCTGTCAATTGCATCAAAGAGAAATATGATAAGTCAGTGAAAAATATCAACCAGAAATGTAGATCAGTAGCAAAACATACGCAGATGTAACAAATCAGCCATAAGATCCCTAAATTTGCGTTCTTGCTCCATGACACATTTACACACCTGAAGAAACCCTAACTTGTCAGTTCTCCCATTCTAAGATCCCATGAAGAAGGAGACGAGAAACAAGTACAACGAAGAAACGCAAACGAGATCAGTGAGACTCCCCAGATTGATTGCTAGATCAAAGGAAAAGAAGAGAACATAACTCACTAACACCTCAATCATTGATAAAGGGAATAAACTCATTTTTGCAAGAAAAAAAAAAAAAAGATCAAATCCTTTCCTATTCCACTCGATCGAACATATCATAGAAAAATCCCCAAAAAAACTCCCAAAAAATGAAAGAAAAAAAATGTAAATCAGCACATTGTCCCGTCAAAAATGAGAAAGAGATCACAAATGAACCAAATTTCATATCAAATACTTTCCTACTCCGACATAAAAATCTCGAAAATTTCCAGAAAAAAAAAATTAAAGAAAAAAAGAGGAGCAAATTAACGCATTACCACCCAAAAAAAATGAAAAGAGATGAAAAAGACTAAATTTGGCTCACAAAAGAACATCAAATCCAAATCCTTTCCCACTCCACTCGATCAGCAGCGCCATAGAAAAATCCCAAAAATTCCCCAAAAAAATGAAAGAAAATAAAAAAGAGTAAATTAAAACATCGTCGCCAAAAAAAAAATGACAAAAAAAAAAAAAAAAAAAAAAAAAAAACGATTTTCGCTCACAAAGAATATTAAATCCTTTCCTACTCCCCTCGATCAAGATGACCACAGAAAAATCCCAAAAAAAATAAACAAAAAGCGCGTAAATTAACGCATTTACGCCCAAAAAAATCGAAAAGAGTTCGAAAAAAGACCAATTTTCGCTCTCAAAGAACATCAAATCCTTTCCTATTCCACTCGATCAACAGCACAATAAAAAAATCCCCGAAAAAAAAGCCTAAATTACCACATTGTCGCCTCAAAAACGAAGGAAAAAAAAAAAAAAAAAAAAAATCCAAATCGTTTCCTTCTTTCTCGATCAACACCACAGTAGAAAAATCTCCTAAAAATCCCTACAATTAAAGAGGAAAAAAAAAATTTAAATAACGAATCGAGATCGATGCTTACCTCCGAAACTACCAAAACTCTCCCGCGTCGGTTTCTGCGGGATCTTTCCTCGGAGCAGCGCCGTCCGACGAGGTGGGCTTTAAATAGCGAAGTTGAGCCGTAAAAATGCATGGAGACCCCTCAACTATAGGAAATTTGAAATAGGCGCCTCGAAATTTTTTTAATTGGCCCTGTCACCTCTTTATATTATTCGTTAATTAACTAACTACTATCACTAAGCACAATTTTTTTTTTTTTGGCTAAAAATAATTAAAATTACTAAATTTAGTTACGAATTTAAAATAGGGAGGCCCAGAACATAAATGTCAAATTGCAAAATATTCAATTTTTAATATAATATGTTTTAATTTTTTTTAATATGTTTTTCAAAAAAAATTTGGTTTTCTTTTATTAGTGCACTTTTAGTTTAAAATAAATATGGAAATTGAAATGGAGAGGAATCGAAAATAAAATAATAAAAAATTTTAACTTATTTGGATGGTAAGAAAAATTGAAACCGAAATTACATTCAAATTAAAATTTTCCATCCGAATTCAAGATTTTAAATTTAAAATTATATTTAAGTATCAAATTATATTAAATTTAAATTTATACTTAAGAAATTAAAATTAAATTTTAAATTTATAATTCAAATTTAAATTTATAATTTAGGCCAAAATTAAATATAGGTTGATATTTGAATTTAAATAATTTACAGTCAAAAAAAAATTTCTCAATTTATGTCTGAATTAGAGTTGATTTTCACCTCCATAATTAGAAACATCTTGAGAAAATTTGATTCTCCCAAAATAAAAATGAGAATATTAATCTCTCAAAACAAATTACTTATAATAGAAAAAAATGATTCTAATTTTTTATTTTAAAATTTAAATTCTTTAAACTAAGCATGCTTTTATATAATATCATTATTTACTAATACTGAAAACAAAAACAAAAAAAAAAAAAGATTTTTTTAGTTGGGCTATCAGTAGGTAATTACCCTCTAAGTATACCATAACATCATGGACGCAACCTATGCTAGCTAATAAACGACTTCAAATATTAACTTTTATAAATTAATTAATAAGTTTAATAAAAATTTTAATTTATAAAAAATAAAAGTTAAAAGAGTATTTCCAACAAAAATAAAAATGTTGAAAGTTGAGGAGTTATGTCAATGCTAGATATACACCTCAAAAAAAGTGTATATTCTACATCCCACCTCATCGTGGGATGAATATATCTTCACTCGTTACTCGATATGACGAGTGAAATTCACCCCATTCCAGAATAGAATGGAGTGCAAGATATACACCCCAAAAGAGGTGTACACTTATATATACCCATGTCAAAATGCAGAGGGGCTATATGAAAACGTATTATAGTTGAGGGGATATCCGTACAATATCCACCGAAAAGGGAAACGCGGGGAAGGGGTGACCGGCTACAACCGGTTTGGTAGCTCAGGGGCGACCGGATGCAGCCGGTCACCGGACTGCGCCTACGATATGCGCCAGAGCGACGTCGCGATCCGACCGTGCGATATCACGATCCGGAGGGTCAAGACGACACGTGGCTCATCCTATTTGACACGTGGCGTAACTTGATTGGGTCATAGGTTGGGGTCCGTGAAATCGAATTTCACGGTACGGAGAAACCGGGAGCGTGGGAAGCCAAAAAAAAAATCTGCTCGGTCACTGTCATTTACACCTAAAGTATATAATATTTAATTAAATATTTTTATATTACATAAAAATATAAAAAAAAATTTATTACAAAATATTTTTTTTACAACCTGTATATTTTACATCTTATCTTATATAAAAAAAAAATAAAAAATTTTACCAGTCATTTTAAAATGAATAGTAAAAAAAATTATGTGCATCATGCACCCAATTTGATAGCATTGCTCAATATTTTAAAAAAAAAAAAAAAAATTTATATCGCACTTAAAATATGGTTTATATCTTACGTCCCTCTTATTCTAAAATAAAATAAATTTTATTAATCACTTTCAAAATAAACAGTAGATAAAATTCTTCCCTTCTATGAATAGAGTATATCATATACACCATTTTAGGGTGTATGGATAGTATAATTTTTTTATTTTTTAAAAAAATACTATTTAATGGAGTGTACATCTTTCTTACATCCAACATATTCTAGATTGGATGAACTTTACTAGTTATCTCAAAGTGACTAGTGCACAAACCCCCACCCTATAATGAGTAGGATGTGTATAAATAGCATTGCTCTTTATTTTACTGAAAAATTACTATTGTCACTACGAGCAATACTACTTATATACTCCATTTGGGATATACAATGTACATTCCAGTCATTCCATGATGGAAGATTCTTCACCGATCACTTCGAAGTGTGTTTTCATAATGGGTATATATAAATATACACCCCTTTAGGGGTGTATATCTTACACGCCACCTTATTTTGGGATGGAGTGAATTTCACTCATTACTTGATGTGATGAGTGGAATAATACCCAACCCAGGATGGAGTGGGGTGTAGGATATACACCTCTAAAGGGTGTACACCTAGCATCTTTTTTATAATTTAAAAACTTTATAAAATTATATTCTATACATACGAGCAAAAAAGAATTATATAGTTAATAACTTTAATTAAAAATTTTATTTTATTATTTGATAAAATTTGATATATATATATATATATATATATATATATATATATATATATATAGTTATAGTTATAGTTATTTTATTATTATTTGATAGTTAATAACTTTAATTAATTTGTGTACATTTTTTTCCTAAATTTTTGAAAAAACTTCGTTTTAAGTTTGCTATTTTATGGATTAAAGTGTTTTACTTTGCTATACTGCCATTTTATTTTTGTCTCGCTATTAAAATCAGCTCTTGTGATTTATAAATTATATTAATTTAATATGCTACTTAACAATAGTTATAACGGAAAGTGAGACTTAAATCAATAGAATACCAAACTAAAAATATAATAAATCACACAGAATATATTATTTTTTTTTGTAATTTTTTATTTAGAATAAGTACGATATAACTTTAGTTAGTTAATTCCTAAATTATTCATTAATTATTGAGCATTCCAATTAAATAGTCCGTATCCAAATTCTTCTCAGACTCTGGGAATAAAACACAAAATTTTAAAATAGTTTCAATAATTTATAAATAATTCGGCTATTTGGCCAAATATTTGGACACTTGTTTGAGATGATTTCAATAATTTACAAATAATGCTGCGGACGCGAATAATTCACGAATAATTCGACAAAAAATTCAAGCAAAATATTTTGATAAACTTTTTGTATCTCCAACTCTTCATTTGCTCATCTTAAAAAAAAAAAAAAAAATTTGCTCAAATTTTTTTTTTTTTTGCTCACCATCTACTTTATTTTGCAACTCCCTATTTTTATATTCTTAATAATTATAATTATTTATATACTAACAGTATAAATTTAAAAAAATATATAATTTAATAGTGGAATTTTTTATTTCAAATTTTTAATTGATGAATATATAATTTTTATATATATTACGTATCTGAATAATTAATAAATTTATTTTTTAAAATTAAATTTTTTAACGAATTTAAAATTTAGGGTATAAATTTTGATGGAATCCGAATTAACTTACTGTTTTTTTTTTTTTTTTTTTTTTTTTTTTTTTTTTTTTTTTTCCAGAAAAGGGAAGGGTACCGTAGAGAACAAGCATTAGGCGTTACCTAAATGCTACCATAATAATGTCCCCAACACCCATCACCCACCCGCGGAGAATTGTTGCGTGGACCTGGTTCACCATCTCATTGTGAACTTACTATATATTATTGGAAAAAATATATAAAATTTACTTGAGTATCACCTAATCTTTATTATATAATTTTTAGTTTTACTATCTGTTTTATTTATTTATTTATTTATTTATTTCATTTGAGCCGGTTCATAATTTTTAATTTAAAATTTTAAATGTGTTATTTATTTTTACAAATTAATTTTTATATTTTGTACATTTTGCGTAACTATAAATTTATAAAAAAATCCAATGAGCTATCAAATTATTTAAATCAAAAAAATTAAAATACTAAATAGTAAAATTAAAATTTTAAAAGATTGAATAGTCGAAACAAAATGATATCAAATTTAGATTAATTTTATATATTTTTATCTATAACTTTTTTTCTAGAACAAATAAATTATTTGCATATAATACAAAATAAAAGGTGTAAAAGAATTACAGATCCTACGTACTTATAAAACATACTAAATCAGAATTAAGTTAAAAGTTAGGAATAATTGTTAAGGATATATATATGGGTAAATATAAGTGTACACCCCTGACGGGGTGTACATCTTACACCCCACCCATTCTAGGGTGGGGTATATGGTATATATGACCAGTGGAGGAAGCCCCATATGGGTATATATATATATATATATGTTTTTTTTTTAATTTGGGTTGAATCAAATTAATTAACACATTAAGTTAGTTTATAAAACATGGCATAGGCTTGGTGCATGGAACATATTATATGATCTTAAAGTTAATTTTTATTTATTGGTGCATATTTGTTTCTATCTATATAATTAAAGTTTAATTATTATTGGTTGATTATTTGACCAAACTCATTAGCTTTGACCAAACTCATTAGCATTATATATATATATATATATATATATATATTTATAGAAAAGTATGGCATTAAGAGAAGTGCACCCCAGCTCACATGCGGCATTAGAATATTCGGAAGCGGAGCGGAGGTTCTCGATCAATTATCTAAGTTATTCGAATTCATCAAAACAACGACATAAAAAAATTTGGTTAAAAATTTTATATACTTCTCTAATTCAGTAGGTTTTACAAAAAACACTTTTTGATAATTTCTTAGAGTATTTTTTTTTCGTTGGAAGAGAAAGGTTGAGTTTACTGTAAGACTCTTAAATTTTTTATCTAAAAAAAATATATAAAGTGTAAATTTATATTTTATTTATTTATTTTTATAATGAAATATATTTTTCTCGCGCTCTCTATGGACTTATGCATTTTATTATTTTATCATTTTCAATTCTTTTTTATTTTTTGTGTATTTGTGTTAGTAGTGTATGACGGACGTTCGGTCAAATTTTTAATAATATTATTTAAAAAAAAAGGAAAAAAAAAAAAAAGAGGAGAAAACTTGCTAATATGGTAAATGAACCGAAAGCACATAATTTTTGTTCTTTTGAGAATAATCATCTATAATTTAGGAATTAGAAAAAATGTAAAAGACCCACTTAAGTTTCTAATTTTAACAATTAAACTTTTTAAATTTTATCAAATGTTTAATAAATCTTTATCTCAAATTACTAATTGTACAATCATTTTTGTCACTTGCATTGTATATAATCTTGCAAAGTTTTAAAATACAAAAAAGCACTATAAAATTTATTCTAACACATTTTTTAAAAGTAAGTTATTCTAACATTTAACAAAAACAATAAAGAAATTAAAGATAGCCTCAACTAATTCTTCAACTTTGATGCTTAATTTGTCATCACGTATTAATGGCGCATTCTACAACCTTCTACATTATACTTGATTTGGGTTTGATTTGGGATAATTGTCTTTCCTTGTACATCATTATTATTTCCTTTATTTGGGATAATTGTCTTGTACATCATTGTACATCATCATATTATTTCCTTTATTGCAGGATTCTCATTCCAAATTACCTTGTACAACTTGTAGAACCTCTCTATATTAAGAGAGCATTATAATGAATAATAAGACAATATTATTCTCAATGGCACATTCTACAACCTTCTACATTATACTTGATTTGGGTTTGATTTGGATAATTGTCTTTCCTTGTACATCATTATTATTTCCTTTATTTGGGATAATTGTCTTTCCTTGTACATCATTATTATTTCCTTTATTGCAGGATTCTCATTCCAAATTACCTTGTACAACTTGTAGAACCTCTCTATATTAAGAGAGCATTATAATGAATAATAAGACAATATTATTCTCAATGGCACATTCTACAACCTTCTACATTATACTTGATTTGGGTTTGATTTGGGATAATTGTTTTTCCTTGTACATCATTATTATTTCCTTTATTTGGAATAATTGTCTTTCCTTGTACATCATTATTATTTCCTTTATTGCAGAATTCTCATTCCAAATTACCTTGTACAACTTGTAGAACCTCTCTATATTAAGAGAGCATTATAATGAATAATAAGACAATATTATTCTCAATGGCGCATTCTACAACCTTCTACATTATACTTGATTTGGGTTTGATTTGGGATAATTGTCTTTCCTTGTACATCATTATTATTTCCTTTATTTGGGATAATTGTCTTTCCTTGTACATCATTATTATTTCCTTTATTGCAGGATTCTCATTCCAAATTACCTTGTACAACTTGTACAACCTCTCTATATTAAGAGAGCATTATAATGAATAATAAGACAATATTATTCTCAAATTACTTCTATCATGATATCAGAGACAGGTCGGATCAATCCTAGTTTGCGCCGCTACTCGCAAGAAGTTTTCTTCATCATCATTTTTTTTCTAGTCAAGGTGTTGTTATTCTAATCTTTGAATTTTCATGGCATCTTCTTCTATTCTCCCTACTACAGCAACTTCCTCTATGGCATCATCAGTTTCCTCCTTTGCTCAACTAGATGTCAAGCTAACAGGGACGAATTACCGTGAATGGTCTATTTCACTAAAGCTATTATTTGATGCCCTTGATCTTGTGAGCCATATTGATAACACTCCAACATCAACAGATGAAAAGAAAATGAATGAATGGGCTGTTGCAGATCGACGAGCCCGTGGAATCATTTCTTCATCTGTTGATGTTGACATTCGCATGCAGTTAGGTATCGTTTGGATTAGGAAGAAGCCAGAATAAGTTATACCAGGGATAAGTATAAAGTACAGAACTAGGATAAAAAAGCGTTTGGGATGGTTCTAGGGATCAGAGATTTTGTATTTGGTATAATAATGAGGAATAAGAGGAATAAAGAGGTTAAGTTGGATAAATTACTTTTTTGCCCTCAAGATTTAATATGTGATAATAGTTGTTAAAATTTAATTAGTTCGTTTTAATTAATGAATTAAAGCTTTTAAAAAATTAAGATAAAATTAAAATCATAATCAAATTGTATTTTTTTAAAATAATATTTAATTTAATATTTTTTTTTCTCAAATTCAGTTTAAAATTTTAATTATAAAATATCAATATTTAAATTTTAAAATTTAAAATTCTATAATATTAATTTTAAATTATAAATTTTAAATATAAAATTTTTTAATTTTCAAATAATAACTTTTACTTTCTTCGGTTTAATTAATGCATTAAAGCCTTACAAAAATTAAGATAAAATTAAAATCAAAATTAAAATCAAAATCAAAATTAAATTTCAAATTATATTTTATGAAAATAATATTTAATTTAACATTTTATTTGTTTAAATTAAAGTTAAAATTTTGAATATAAAATTTCAAAATTTAAAGTCTTACAAAAATTATAATAAAATCAAAATCAAAACAAAATTTTTAAAATTTTGAAAATAAAATTTAATTTAACATCCAATTAAATTAAAAAGATAGAGGAGAGAGGAATTTGTGATGATGAGAGTGTATTGAGAAGAAGAAAAAAAAAAAGAGGAGAGAGAAATTTGTAATGATGAGTGTATTGGGAAGAAGAGAGAGAGAGGGGAGAGAGAGGGATTTGTGATGATTAGAGTGTATTAAAAAGAGAGAAAGGAGGGGAGAAGGGGTAGTTTGGTAAAAAAAAAATTTATAAAATAATGGGTAAGAACTGTTGTTCCAGCTTATTCTGTTTATACTGGAACTACTGTACCTAATAGTTCCCTCTTTGTTCAATAGTGTTTGGGTACAAAGGGGGGGATATCCCCCTTTGTACCCAAACCAAACAAAGCCTTAGTAAATTTTACTACTGCACGAGAGATGTGGGCACATCTCCAACGTCTATATGAACAATCAAGTTACGCTCAGTCCTATGCCGAATTTCAAGAGTTGTCCCTTGCCCATCAAGGAGAGCGTACCATACAGGAGTTTTATACATTCATGCAAACTCGGTGGCGTCAACTTGTGACTATGGAGCAACCCCTGTGTCGAGCTTGCTCTATCTGTGACTGCACCACAAAACAAAAGCTGATGCGCGACCAACAACGCCTCTTTCAATTTCTTATGAGGTTACGATCAGAATTTGAAGCCTTACGGGGTCAACTCCTTCATCGGTCACCCCTTCCCACGCTTGATACAGCTTTGGCAGAGCTTATTGCTGAAGAAACTCGACTTCGCGTGCTTCATTCGTCTCAACCTTCTCAGCCAACTATTTTGGCAGCAGGTGCATCACCTCCCTCTCAACTCTATATTGCTCCTCTTTCTTCCGATCCTCTGAAAAAGGATAAGCGAAATATTGAGTGTCATTATTGTTATAAAATGGGACATACTATTCGAGAATGTCGAAAGAAGAAGCATGCAGATCTCTTTCGACAATCTTATTACACCACACCTACTACCGCTGCCACTGCATCCTTGGAAGCATCGAATGATGTAGCTAACACAGTTACATTGAGCATGCCACAATTAATGCAAATGATTCACAATTCACGACTGCAACCTCCAGCTTCTAGTGCAGATAGCTCGACATCAAGTATATCAGGGTTTGGCACGCTTTCAACATCCAATCATACAGGTACATCTGTGGATTCTTGGATTCTTGACTCTGGCGCATCCTTTCATATGACACCTCACATCTCTTTTCTTACGGCACCTACCCCTCTATCTACTCCTATTAACATTTTTACTGCAAATGGATCCTCTCTTCCTGTTGCTCACAGTGGAGCATTGACTACTTCAGTCCATCAGGGTCGCTTTTCTATACCCTCAGTTTTTCATGTCCCTAATCTTTCATTAAATTTATTATCCGTTAGTCAAATTATAGATCATAATTGCACTGTCACTTTCGACTCTTCCTCTTGCTTTGTTCAGGATCGTTCAACCGGGCGGCTGATTGGACAGGGCCATAGACAAGATGGACTGTACTATATGGATCATTTACATCTTCCATCTGGTTTTGTGTCTGTGAGCATGACGTCTACCTCTTCTGATATTGATCGTTGGCATCGTCGTTTAGGTCATTTATCTCAAGACAACTTGGACATTTTAATTAGAAATGGAGTTCTCGGTAGTGTTTCATCTGTTAAATTTTCTTCATGTTTAGAATGTAAACTTGCTAAACACTCTACTAAACCTTTTCCCGCTAGTGAAACTGTTACCACTAAAGCCTTCGAACTTATTCATTCCGATGTTTGGGGACCTGCGCCTATTCCTACACGCATAGGAAATAGGTATTATGTCATTTTTGTTGATGATTTCTCGCGTTTTACTTGGATATACTTTATGCACCACCGTTCTGAACTCCTTAAAATTTACAAAGATTTTACTACTATGATTAAAACTCAATTTGGTGCTTCTATCAAAATTTTTCGATCTGACTCTGGTGGAGAATACCTATCACATGAATTTCGACGCATTCTCGCCTCTCAAGGTACTCTACCCCAGCTTTCTTGTCCCTATGCTCACCAACAGAACGGTGTGGCGGAGCGAAAACATCGTCATATTTTGGAGACCGCTCGCTCTCTCCTCATCGCTGCTTCCGTTCCTCACGAATTCTGGGCTGATGCCGTCTTCACCGCCGTCTACCTTATAAATCTCATGCCCTCCAAAAATTTATCCGGCATCTCCCCTAGTGGACGATTGTACTCTAGGCAACCAACTTACTCTCATTTAAAAATTTTTGGGTGCACTTGCCTTGTTCTTTTACCTCCGACAGAACGAAACAAACTTTCTCCTAAATCTGCTGTTTGCGTCTTTTTTGGATATAGCCCTGAGCACAAAGGATATAGATGCTATGACCCAGTTGCTCGTCGTCTTCGTGTCTCTCGTGATGTGATATTTTTTGAGGACATTCCATATTACACTCGCACTATTTCTAATGATACTTCTAAACATTCAACTGTGATAAATCTTTCATTCCTAGATTTGCCCCATTCTTGTGAAAACCCGATTACTTCACATGACAATAGTTCTTGCTCACAGACTGTCATTGCGGATGGCACTAGTACAGTTCCTTCGTCTATTCAGGCTTCTTCCACCGCCCCTGTGGTTGACGATCCGATCACTTCCGAACGACGATATCCTTTGCGAATTCGCAAACCAAAAGAATTCTTTGGTTGTCTAAATTCTCAGTCCTTCTCCTCAGACTATCATACTTTTCTTGCCTCTATACATAATCATCAAGAGCCACAATCCTTTCGTCAAGCTGTCGCCATCCCTGAATGGAAAGCGGCCATGTCTGAAGAACTTGATGCTCTTCAACGCACTAATACCTGGGATATTGTGCCTCTACCCGCTAATAAAATTCCTGTTAGTTGCAAGTGGATTTATAAGATTAAAACCCGATCTGATGGTTCAATAGAACGGTACAAAGCTCGCCTGGTTGCACGTGGCTTTACACAGGAACATGGGTTTGACTATGAAGAAACTTTTGCTCCTGTTGCAAAAATGACATCTGTTCGAGTTCTTATAGCTGTTGCTGCAAATCGTCAATGGCCACTTTACCAGCTTGATGTCAAGAATGCCTTTCTACATGGTGATCTTCGTGAAGAGGTTTATATGCAGCCACCACCTGGGTTTCCTCATCCTCCTAACCATGTTTGTCGGCTTCGTAGGGCTATCTATGGCCTTAAGCAAGCCCCCAGAGCTTGGTTTGAAAAATTTCGCACTGTGATTCTTGCTGCAGGTTTCTCACAGAGTGAGAATGATTATGCTATGTTCATTCACACATCTGGTGATAGAAAGACTATTCTTTTACTCTATGTTGATGATATGATAATCACCGGAAATGATGTTGAACATATTCAATATGTTAAAAATCATCTTCAGCAACAATTTGAAATGAAGGATCTTGGGTATCTCCGATATTTTTTGGGCATTGAAGTTGCTTATAGTCCTCGAGGATATCTTCTATCTCAACAAAAATATATTACAGATTTATTATCTCGTTCCGCCTTGACTGACGATAAAATCACTTCAACTCCTTTGCAACTGCATCAGAAATTGACTCCGACTATGGGAGAACCCTTATAAAATCCCACTCGTTATCGTGAATTGGTGGGTGCTCTCGTTTACCTAACAATATCTCGACCTGATATCACTTATGCAGTTCACATAGTCAGCCAGTTTATGCAAGCACCTACCTCCGATCATTATGCTGCTCTTCTTCACATCTTACGATATCTTCGAGGAACAATTAATCGGGCTCTTTTCTTT
The DNA here is from genome assembly GCA_029168755.2 of Tillandsia fasciculata. NCBI lineage: Eukaryota > Viridiplantae > Streptophyta > Magnoliopsida > Poales > Bromeliaceae > Tillandsia > Tillandsia fasciculata. Next base: position 6,056,148 of record CM054952.1, read on the forward strand.
CCTTCCTCCTCAAAATTAGACCTACAAGCCTACACTGATGCTGACTGGGCAGGAGACCCTACCGACCGTCGTTCCACGACTAGTTTCTGTGTATTTCTTGGTGATTCACTTGTATCTTGGAAGTCCAAGAAACAAGATATAGTATCTAAGTCCAGTTCAGAAGCTGAGTATCGTGCTATGTCTACTGCCACTTCTGAAATTGTGTGGTTGCGACGTCTTCTCTCTGATCTTGGTATTATTTTGGTTGCCCCAACTCCTCTTTATTGCGACAATCAAAGTGCTATCAAAATTGCCAACAATCCGGTTTTTCATGAACGTACTAAACATATTGAAATTGATTGTTATTTTGTACGTCATCATTATCTTGCTGGCACCGTTACACTACCATTCGTTCAATCAAGCAATCAAGTCGCTGATTTCTTCACAAAAGGACATACGTTACAACGGCATAAATTCTTCTTATCCAAACTCTCGGTATTTGATCCACCTTGAGTTTGCCGGGGGGTGTCATCACGTATTAATGGCGCATTCTACAACCTTCTACATTATACTTGATTTGGGTTTGATTTGGGATAATTGTCTTTCCTTGTACATCATTATTATTTCCTTTATTTGGGATAATTGTCTTTCCTTGTACATCATTATTATTTCCTTTATTACAGGATTCTCATTCCAAATTACCTTGTACAACTTGTAGAACCTCTCTATATTAAGAGAGCATTATAATGAATAATAAGACAATATTATTCTCAAATTACTTCTATCATAATTAACCGAATTATTCTACTTTGATGCTTAATTATCTTACTATAATAATAATAATAATAATAATAATAATAATAATAATAATAATAAATAGTTTGTATTTTGAGGTCATACAAATTTATTTGCAAAATATGCGATCAAAATAATGAGAAAATTAGTAATTTTTGTTGGGAAGAGGAGTCTATTAAACTATTTAATAAAGTTTAGGAGCTTTGATTGTTAAAATTAAAGTTGAGGTGTGTGTTTATAATTAAAAGTGCATGCCAAAGTTTAGGCGACCATTGTATATTTTTCCTCTCTATGGAGTTTTATATTCTTAAGAGATTGCAAATAACTATCTATGCAATATGGAGTTTTTTTTTTTTTTTTTTTTTTTTTTTTTTTTTTTTTTATGGCATTCATTCCTTCTCGCTCTACGGTTCAGATTTAATTTTTTTTAATTATAATTTACAATAATAGATTATTTGAAGAGTGGTATCGATTATCAGATACCTCAAAGAAAAATATTTTGTTCTTTTGATATGGAGATAGTTAATTAAGTAATTTTTTCCCACTCATTTTTTTTTTTTTTAATCTGTTTTCTCTCTTCTCAAATCAATTATTCTAGTCTAGTTGATAAATCAAATCAATTAGACTAATTAAACTGATAAATTAAACAAATAGTCTAGCTTTGTTCTATATAGATTTATTTAATTTATCTCTAAAACACTGTGATACTAATTTTGTTTACTTTATTAAAACTCTTTGGTCAAGATTTATTATAAGTTTAACATTTAAATAGTAAAGTCTAGATTTATTCTAGTCTTAAGTTTGAATTGCATTATTCGATTTAGATTTATGTGATTTAAATTTATTAAAATTTAGATTTATAGGAGGTTTCCTTATACTTTACTGTCCAAATTTATTTTATCCTATTTAGATTGTACTAAATGTTTCAGATTTATTTAATAAAGATTTATTCCATTTATTCTACTAAAACTTTATAACTTAGAAATTTTTTCTCTACATTATTAATTAATTCTATTAAAGATCTGCACTTCAAATTTATTTAGAGCTTAAAATTTAAATTATAAAGTATGATCTCATTATTTTAAAACATTAATTTTTACCATTAAAATTTGAATTAATTTAGCCCATATAAAATTAATCAAAAAATAAATTTGAATTATACCCTATATTTTTATTAAATCAAATATTTTTATTTTGTTATTATGATTCGAAATAATTTGACTAGTGTATTGAATGGACAAAAAAGATATTATAAAACTATCTCAGAATTAAGTTTATTTTATATTTTATCCACAATTTTTTAAACTAAACTATAGTGTTTCGGTGCTCTGTAATTATTCGAGTGTAGTAAAATTAGCCGGTTAACCTATCTGGAGATTATCGGACCGACCAGGAGTCGTTTTTGTACGAAATGGATGCGAAAACGGATTCGGGATAGCGAAACCAAAGGAAACTGAAGTTTTCAAAGGCTTTGGGTGCCCATATTAAGTTTCGAGCATTCGGATAAGCAATTTTACTCTGCACAGTTTCAAATCCTCTTTTTGGATGCCAGAATATTACTATAACAGTCCGAAAGTGAGTTGGTGGGCTTACTCGGATGTATCGTATGATTCTGACACGTGTCGAGTGGTTGTTGAGATTCAGATGTTGTTTCGGACACTCGAGAAGGACTACAGTGGTATGATGTTTCTGATGCAGGATTGAGCGCTCGAGAAACGGACTTTCTTGGCCAGGTTACGATGATTCAGATGCTCGAAACTGGAATCGAGCGCCCGAAAACCGGACTTGGACCGTTGGCGCAGGTTAGTTCTGTTGATCCGAGGGCTCTTTCTATTCACTCATTTCCTCTATAAATTGAGCCCCTTATTCACTGAGTAGCTCTTTTACTTCCCTTTACCCAGAGGAAATGTGGAAGCTAGCTTCTTCTCCTCCAACTTCTTCTTCTTCCTCCTGGTGAGTCGCTAGCAGATATGGGCCTGTTAGACTTCATCAACAATAGCATTTGAAGCTTCTATTAGAGTCTATTGGAGCTTCGGATTGCTATGGAGTATGATGTTCATGGGGTAGCTAAGGAGTGAAACCGACGCAGTGATTTCCTTCAGCTTTAATTAAAGTAGATTGTGAATATTTTGGAGTTTTGAGTTGAGTTGGATTTTATGGGTTTTTTTGTTGGGTTCTTCGGCTGAGCTTTTGAGATGAGTTCTTACTGGTTGTTCCTTCTCTTCTTGTGGTTTTAGGGCTTGTCACACGTCGAGACCATCGATTTGGTTGGGTCGGGTACGTCAACAAACCCGCCAATCGGATATGACCTCTCCAATATTCGAAATGAACGACAATCATTTCAATCAATATAATGTATACAATGAGAAACATAGTATCGTAGTAAAATTACAAAACTATAACATTCAACTTTAAATATAAAGTTATAACAAGTTGAAAGTAAAGAGGTAAAAGAGTGAACATCTAAATATAACACTTAAATTACAATTTTCTTTTCTTTTTTCTTTTCCTCATCAAAATATATAGTTCACTCAAACTCAAAAAGATAAAGTACCACTAGACCCTCTGGTACCGTTTGGTTCGGGGATAAGGAAAATTTTGTTATACCGGGGATAGGTATAGATTATGGTATTAACAGGAATTAGTGTAAATTTGCGTTTGGTTGGGTTTATGAGTTATACCGGGTTTAAAGAAAATTGTGTTTGGTAATTTATATAGGAATAAGGAGAATAAGATGAATAAGAAAAAATTGTGTTTGGTTGAGTATAGAGGAATAAGAAGAATTGAGAGGGGATAATTATGTGTTTTGACTATTTTGCCCTTTAAAATAAAGTTTAAATGGGAGTAAAAATTTTAATTTTTAAATTTATATAAATTTTAAAAAATACATAATAAAAATTAAAATTTAAGTGGGAGTAAAAATTTTAAATGAGAGTAAATAAAAATTAATTTTTAAATTTTAAGTGGGAGTAAAAATTTTAATTTTTAAATTTATATAAATTTTAAAAAATTTATAAAATAATTGTATAAATTTTATAAATTTTAAATTAATAATTTTTATTTTCAAAAATGAAATAAAATAAAATTTTTAGATTTATTAAAAAATAAGTTAAAAAAATAATATTTATTAAATAAAAAATTTTAAATTTTAAAATTTATAAATTTAAATATCTTTTAAAAAATTCTAATTTAAAAAAATAAAAAAACTAATTTTTATTATTAGTGTATGGAAAAGAAAGGAAAAAAAAAAAGAAAAAAAAAAGTGCCGTGGAGAGAGAGAGAGGAGGTGCAGAGAGAGAGAAAAATTTAAAATTTTTAAATTTTAAAAATTTTAAATTTTAAATTTTAAATTTTAAATTTTAAATTTTAAATTTTAAATTTTAAATTTTAAAATTTAAAAATTTTAAATTATAAAATTTAAAAATTTTAAATTTTAAAATTTAAAAATTTTAAATTTTTAAAATTTAAAAATTCTAATTTAAAAAAAATAAAAAAACTAATTTTTATTATTAGTGTATGGAAAAGAAAGGAAAAAAAAAAGAAAAAAGAAAAAAAAAAGTGCCGTGGAGAGAGAGAGAGAGGAGGTGCAGAGAGAGAGAGGACCTCGATTCCCGTGCCTGGAATGGGACGAACTCAATTCCAGGTGGGGGTGGGAATTTCAATTCCCACCCCCATCCCAGCTATTCCAGAATAGCTGGAATAGCAAATCCAGCTTTTTCCATTCCCGTTTGGGAATGGATTCAGGGATAAGGGGGTTATTCCCCCTTATCCCTGTTACCAAACAGGGCCTCTAGGTCTTCTACTCTGCCGGGCCTTTGCCCCGATCGCGTGCCTCACCGGTGGCACCTGGATCTGCAAAAAGATGTAAACCAGGAGTGTGAGAACTATGAATAGTTCTCAGTGGGCTCATCCATTGAGAAACATTATCTACACTTCTTGGTCCAATGAAAGTATTAATTAGTAGCAAGATATATATATAAAAAGTAGTAAAACTACACTAACATGCTGTATAAAAATCCTATAATACTAGTCCATGCATACACGCCAACATGCTACTATGCCATGCCACACTAGGTTACTATAACACTCGGACACTATGCCGCTACTCAAGGGTTACCTCTAACCCGACCGCAACCAGTCATACTAATCACATTATGATTTAGGTTTCATATAAAATACTTCGTAGAGAGTCGACTTATGCGTGAATCCCTCTCTACTCAACAGTTGCTGGACTCCTTTAGAGACATTTCATGGAAAGTCAACTTATGCGCGGAACCTTCTCAACTTGCCATGAATGAGTTTAAGGTACATCGACACTCATTCTCATAGGGAGTCGAAATATGCTCATAACCCTCCTCCGGGAGTTGAAATATGCTCGTAACCCTCCTGTTGGCCTTTTATCGCTTCCAGAAGTTTTATTACTTTTATTACCTTTTTCTTTTCTCTTTTACCCTAGGTTATTACTCTAGGATAGTTAGGATGCCCCGAGGACACAAATTTGCATTTGAGTTCACTTGTTTACTCAATTTTACAAGGGTTCTAGATGTTCCAATAACACCAAATCTCAATACCATGTCACTCTAACCTAGAGTTCAATGACTTTATGTTGAGACTATCATTTTTTCTTAGTTTTTTTTTCTAAGTTCAATGCCACTCATATCACCGTAGATTTTTCTAGGTTTCATGCTACACATAATTAATCTGCATCTAGGTTTTATTTGCACTCGTGTTTATAGGGTAAAAATCCTAAAATTATCACTCTAATGAAATCCTTAGGGCTAAACCCTAATTTTCTCATAACTCTAGCATCATTATGCCGTATTCTTACTACACATGCTTCTAAATCATAAAAAGTAAAGGAAATGAGGTTTAGTTCACCTTTTTTTGGTGAAATCCCCCACCTTGAATGTGCTCTTGCAAGAGAGGTGGCTTGACCACTTAAATCTCCAAGAAAATTTCTAAAAATGAGATAAAAATCCATAAGAGATCATAAAATCTCTTTTAAGCTTCAAAGTCCCCAAACCTTAAAGTTGCATATACCTCTCTCAAGTCTTCAAGTTAAAGAAAATGGAGAAAGCCTTATTCTTCTCCTCCCAAAGCTCTCCCTAGAGCTCATCCTCAATTTGTTGGCTATTTTGGAGATCAAATCACAACCCAACAGGGTTTTCCACTGTGCTGCTCCTCTCCCTTTCTTATTCTTTTCTTTTTCTTTAGAAGGAACACACACAGAGAGGGAGGGAGAGGAAAAATATGAGGAAAAGAGAGAGAGAGTGAGAGGGAGAGAGGTATAGGTCGGTTTTGCCAGAGGGTAGGCGGCTATGGCAGAGGGAGAAAATGACCCTTTTGCCCCCAAGAAAATCCCTTAATCCTCACCTACCCGTCGGTCACCGCGTGTCATGGACGCCTACGATCCTGTTCCGGGATTTCCGAAACATCGCGGTTACAGTTCCGCAAGGCTTCCAGGGTGCCCGCAAGACGAATAGGGCGTCCGGAACCCCCCGCGCGCCATTTAGCTGCTCTCGTGTTGAGGATATGCAAATATGGACCCGGGCGCCCTCCCCTGCGCCCGCTACTGTTGCTCCGGGCGTTCGAAAGCCCTCGCGCACCAAAACCCAACTCTCGAGTTGAGAGTTTGAAAGTACGGACAGGACACCCTCCCCTGTGCTTGCTACTGTAGCTCCGCGCGCCTGCATCCTGGTCAGGGCGCCCGTAAGAGCTCGGAAGCTCCGGACTGAGTTTTTCTCGCCCACCTTAGCTTCGGCCCAAATGCATTTTGTTTCGAACCAAACTTTCTCTAAACTCTATTTATCATATTTTCATATGTGTTCAAGGTGACTTACTCGCACTTTGCTAATTTGTAGGAAACCGTAAAATTTTGGATTTCGGATTTTAATTAAAGTCCGAAATTTATCCCGAGAATCTAAAGAGGGTTTGAATTTTAGCATCTTGAGGATTTATTTCTCGGAAATTTCTTCACTGGTTTATTAATGAATTAGCGCTGAGGGGAGTGGTCAAGACCGTTTTTATTTTTGCTGTGCTGGTTGCATTGAAAAACGTGAAAAACAGAGTTCAACGAAAAAATTACGGAAATCGGGGTTTTCTCCGAAAAATGACCAACTTTTGAATATGGTGAGATCTTCAAAATAGAAGATCGTTACTTTGATGGCGTCATTGAACTGAATGTGATGGTACGATCGGATTTCAAATCTGATACCCGGATCTGCATGTTTTGCGAGATGATCGGACCGAAAATGCAGAATTTGATAAATTCGGAAATAGTTACGGCATTATACGCATCGAGATTCGTGAAATCGATCATTTGAGACGTTTCCGCTGTGGGCACATTTTTTGAGTATATGGGAGTTAGAAATTTCGAATTGAAAATTTCAGATATGTTTAAGTAAAATTGGGAACATTGAGGTAATTTAATCAAAAGTTCTTAAAAGAGGGTACAAGTAGAGTAGGGCTCCATTATTCCTAATTAACTCTCCTTAATCCTTCTTCCTCCTCCCCACAATTGCAAGCCTTTTCTTTCCCGTCCGTACGCCGCCTCCACGCCTCGAGACCTGAGCCATGAACCCCCTCCCTGCTTGCCTGTGAAGGAATCCGGCTTCCCACCTCTGGATCTGGGCGCCTTCCTCCTGCAGCAGCCGCCGTCGAACCCGCGCGCGTGGAGGAAACCGTGCGCAGCCCCTGCGCTCCTGTGCCGCGCACCGCCGGGCCGAGCCGCGGGCCCCCTGCCTCAGGCGCCCACACCAGCGGTGCACCCGCAAGCCCGCGCACCGCCAGCCCGCCTCGGCCCAAGCCTGCGGCCGAGCGCGCAGCAAGCCGTGCGCTGCCTCCGCGCGTTGCAAGTCCTAGCGGCCGCGCCCCCAACCTGCGCGCGTTGCAAGCCCTAGCGGCCGCGCCCCCAATCTGCGCGCGTTGTTGCCCTAGCAGTGCGCCGCGCGCTGTGAAGCCCATGCGGCGCCCTATTGCACCTGGCCGCGCGCCTACTGCCCAGCTGCGTGCTCTGCTGCACCTGGCCGCGCGCCCTGCGCTCCAGCCGCTCACCTGTTGCCAGCCAGCCCACGCACCTTGCCTAGCCGCACGCTACCAACCTGCGCCGTGCGTCGCGCACTGCCCCTACGCCCGTGCCCGAGCGCTGTGTGCACGCTGCTCCGCTTTGCGCGCCGCTCCTGTGCGCTCCTGCACACGGCCCAACTTGTGTGCAGCCCAGCATGGAGCCCGCTTCCTGCCGAGCCCCCCTGCTCTGGACTGCTCGCTAGAAGGCGTTGTTGTGGCTGTGCTTTTCGTTTTGGCCACCCCGGTCGCCAGTGACGTCACCGCAAGGGAGCATGGCCTTCCTGTGATTGTGTAGATCGCCGTGCTCACCTTAGTCGACATCAATTTTGTCTCGGTTTGCGTGTTTGACTACGTCGCCCCCGGCAATAGTGGATTTTAAGGTTCGGCTTGCCCCAACGCGCTCTTCGGTGCCCATTTTTGCTCCGGATAGTGAGCATCGCCTTCAGAACGTCGAAACCTATCGGGCTGTGATGTTAGTTGGGTTTCGAAGCGTGGGGATTTTGGTAAAATGCTTAAATACTGTATTTTTATGCATTAATCTTGCTTTTTAGAGTATGTTTTGGGATTTTTGTGCAATTATTGCACGTGTGTTGTCTCGAGAAGTGTGTATGAGTTGTGTTTGACCTTTGGACTAGTCGTCCTAAGTCCATAGGCTATCGCGGTGCTTATTTTGGAATTTCGACGCGATTATCAAGCAAATTGGTCATCCGATTGCAAATCTATTCCGTAATTCAGTTCTGTCAACTTGAACACATTGCGTCTGTTGTCGAGCCTTGTTGGCTCGTCGCCCTTACTTCCTCGTGTGTCTAGAGGCAGTGGATAGGTTGTGGTGGATTTCAAAACTGAAATTGGCATCTTTGGGGAACCTGATATTGTTCGGTTTATGTTAATCACACCTATTCGCGTTGTTTGTGTGCCTTACTGCCCGGACACCACCCAAATTGGTGTGTCTCGGGGCAGCGGGTGGTATTTGGTGAGTGTTGGAACTCTCTGGGACACTGTGTGGGTTCGGTTGTGTTCCAGTGAGTTGCCGGGGATCTCCGGCTAGTTTCGAGAATCGGTAAAAGGTACCGATGGCTCGAATAGTTCGCGGAGTGTGAGTTAGTGTGTGGTTTAGAGTGGTATTTAGTATCGGGTGATTTATGATTTTGTAGTACCTTTCGTAGGTGCAGGTGACTAGTTGCAGCGCTTTTGGCGTTAGGTGCTTCATCTGATTTCAGGTGGGTACTTCGATTCGAAGTTGGTTCAGTGGTGCCTGTTCGGTGGCATTCCTTTCTCCATGTTTCTTTTCTTGATTACACACTTTGCATGCTGAGCACTTGAGTACCACACACTTCGTTCCTGTTTGCTCTTCTATTTGCATCATAACCTAGAAGTAGAGCGGTATTCTGTAATTGCTAGAGTTCATATAACATGATTATAGCACATGATCTTGAGACATAGTATGATTTAGTGACTTCACGATTGTTGACATCTCATATCGATTGCATGATATTTGGATTATCTAGACCTGATAGGTCGGTGACACTATGACATTCCTTCGGGAACAGTGGACTTGATTGGTCGGTGATAGAGTGAGACCTTGTGATATGATTTGTTGGATTCAGTCAGTGATTATTTATTGATTCTTTCTTGGCTATTTCCCGACGGTTGGTTATTGAGCATTTTGCATCGATCGTGACAGCTTAGTGTGCATTTCATGTACACCAGCGGTTTGGCCACCGCAAGAGGGTGTTCTTTTCAGGAAAAGTGGTCATACTTTCGACTCGTGAGCCCGGTACGGCTGCTAGGGTTATATGCTAGGGAGAGCGGACGTGGTTTCTCCTGAGGTCTTTCGACCAATATGGCTAATGATTGGGTGATTTGGATTGTTCATTGGTTTGATGTATTATCATATTTGTTATTCTCTACAGTAGCAGACATTTATTATTGATTGGTAGTTGTAGTTTCTTCCGGTCTTGATTGCTACTGTATTTGTTTGTCATCGGTTGTTCCTGATTATTAGTATCTTTCTAGTTTACAGTAGTTGTTATTATGATATTATTACTTGATATATTTCCTTACTACTGTATTCGATTTACCTGTTCATTTGGATGCTTTCTTTCATTGATACTATATCTGACCTTGCGATACTTTGTAGTCGTTTGTTTCTTTCGGTTCCCAGTGAGTACAGCTTGCCTTCGTCGGCTTGCGGTACCCACTGGGAGATCCTTGCTGGTTTCTCACTACCCCTCAGTTGCAGGTACTGTGGGAGGTGACGGTTGGGACGATACGTAAGGCGACGACATAGCTAGAGAGCTTAGCAGTCTCGAGATTTTTGTTCAATACCTTATAGTTTATTTTCTTTTTACCCTATATTTACTTGTCGATGGGTTTAGATTTGTGATCGTTCAGTTTATGTCTGATTATTTGATTGGATTAACAATTGGATGAACTAATAAGTGGATTCTTGTCATTATGATCTTGTGGTTTTATACAAAAATATTTTCTACCTCTCGTGGTAGTCGATTCTTAAAAGATTATGTTTCCGTGTGGAAAATCGTTTTGAAAAGGATTTTGGTTTTCATTGCATTAGTAGAGTTCAAATAAGGTTTTCGTATAGGAAACGTTTTTAAAAGAATAGGAATGCTTGAAAATCTGTGCACATGCATCATCTGCGGTAAGGATACTATAGAGCATTAAAGTATTATGTTTAAGGATTATTTAGATGTATGTGCATCCTTTGTGAATGCGGTAACTATGTGTGAGTTGAAATTGGTGGTTTGTGAAATTGTACAATGTGTGACGTCGACAAATACGGGCAGGTTCTGTCCGTGTGAACAGAGGAATTACCTGTATTTGTGGCGGGTCTGTGCACGTCTCGAGGTGTATTCAAAGATTTTTTTTTTTTTAAAAAAAATTATACGATTTTTTGCTATTTTTTTCTTAAAATGGATTTACAAAAAAGACCCCGAGGCGTGACATAATTTAGCAAAAGCCAGTGCACCACAGAGCTCTACCTAGCTAGTGTTGAGGTTAGTAGAGCTGGTAGTTGATGCTTTTTCGAGCTATGGGATTTTGAGCTTTGGAATTTATGTTTCGGATGCTTTCTGTATCAGTTGGGATTATGTTGGGATTGTGTGCATCATCCCTGTTGACTGAGGAGTGGTTAGCTGATCCTAGGTTGAGAAAAGGAGGCTCGTACTGTTCGGTTGCCTTGCCATAGTTGAATTCGTGACTAAGGTGGGTTGATGCTTACCAAATTCGATGAGCTCCCTTCTATGTTCAGTATGTTTTATTTATGTGTTGATTAATGTATAATACTTAGGTTTTGTGGCGTCACGCTCCGAGTTTCAAAACAGCGATAGAATTTTTTTTATTTATTTTATTTATTTATTTTTTTTTTCAGAGTTTAAACTTTAGTACTCAGGACGTGAGCAGACCGCCACATGTACAGGGAACTCTCTGTTCACTGGGACAGAGTCTCCCCTGTACATGCTCGGCTAAACAAATACAATACCGAATCAGAGGCGACATAAACAACAACTGAATGTAACTAGTACATATCCAACATACATCACATAATCCACATCTCCAAAATATAATATAGACTAAGCACGAATTAAATTGTGTGTGTTTGGGCTGACAAGAACGTCAGGCCTAAACGGGAGACTGTGTTTGGGCTGACGATGACGTCAGGCCTAAATGAGGGGAGTGCGTGATGCCCCCAATAGTCCCACATCGGATGTGGATTGAATTGTGATTGGGTTTATATGAGATATGGACACTAGTAATAATAATTGGGCTTAAACATTTTGGGCTGTGGTTTGGGCCCAACGAGTTATTATTGCTAGTGGGCCGGGTCGTTATATGTGGACATTGGTTTACTGCTGTAATTGAACTCGTATAATTATTTGCACGTGGTAGGTGATTTATTGACCCTAAAATTAGAACAATTACATGTTTTAACCTATACTCTATATTCTGATTTTATTGATGATACTCTTTTTAAACATCGGCTATTTTTACGCAGTTTTCACCTTAGTTAGAGAATTGTGGGCATTTAGGTTAGTGTAGGATGGATTTACGCTTATGTTGTGGGGCCGAGTGATTTTTTACAGCGGTTGGTAAGTCGTGAGCCGAACCGAATGGGATGAGCCGAATACCTTGCGGCAATGTGGAGAAAACATTTCAGTTCATGCCTGTGTGATCGACTCATGCTCAAGTCAATGGATCTATTGCTGATGGGACAATCGTCGAAAACTGCACTGACATTGGGGCTTGTTATGATGAGAACAGTTGGTGTGGCGTGCCGTGTACTCAACTCTGTCAATGCCACCTGCGCCACTCGGTCAGCCCTACTCTGTCAGTTCTCCTCCCTTTGTACACACCTGGCTTCCCCTATAAATGGTTTTGAGAACGAGTCTACCGGAAGGACACACTGTTGATGTCATGAGAGGCTAGATTGAGCCGAAGGTTGGAAATCTTCAGCAGATTGAAGAGTTCGAGGATCTCTTCCTTGAATTGGTTCGTACCCTGTGGAACCTTCATTAGCGATCGATTGCAGCTTTCAGCCGATCTTCAGTCTGAGGTGGGATGTCACCAAGCAAAGGTGATATTTTATTTTGTCTATTGTCTTGAGCTTTGTTTGGTTGTTTGTTCCGTACCTTAGCTATAAGTGTGAGTGTTGTGGTAGGAGTGTTCTGTTGTTTTTCCTGAGCTTTGAGGTTTTGGAACCCTAGGGGTTAATGACCTAGTATTTGGGGTGTTTTGCTTATGGACCTCATGATAGTACCATGGGGCTGTGGAACCAAGGATTCGATTGAGTGTGAGAGTTGGTAGACTCTGTCTTAGGAGTAGACTAAAAAGAACTAAGGACTTATACTCTAGTGTGGTAAGCTGGGTAGCTGGCCTAAAGGCTGATGTGTGGCGTGAGAGCTTTTGACGGAGGAGTAGGTCGATGTTTCGGCTCCTTTGGAAACGGGTGTACAAAACTAACGATTGGGTTTGGCGACGTGAGGTGTAATTACTCTCCTTTTGGGTTTTCTCGTGGTGAAAGATCTACCGGAGGATGGCGTGGGTTTAGTCTCGATTTTCTAGGCACCGTGCAGTTATGTGGTGGAATACCTACTGAGGGTGACATAGGTGTAGCCCGGCTCTCCTGACGGTAAGTTTGTTTAACCAGGTGGCGCAGAAGCGAAGGTGTTTCCACGCCCCATTTAGCACCCAGGACCAATCTGGTGAGTGAATGGTTATCCGACTCGGCCAGACTAATGTACGGGAAAGGCGGAGGGAGTGCAGTTCGTGTAATCGACCTCCACTCGGGGCTCGTACAAGTCAACCGATTGGAAATGTGAGGTTTCCCTTTCAGTTGTTGCGATGGTAGGTGAGCTCGGCAGATCTGAGCCGAGGCATTGGTTTGGTTGGTTTTGGTGAGGCATATGGGGTGTTCTTTATCCTTTACTGCTTTCTTATCTGTTGCCTTATCTGTGGTTGACTTTTGTAGATGCCTCCTCCTGTAGACCAAATAAGTGTAGAACATTCTTTCTTGGTGGTTGAACCTATTGGGAACTTTAAATTAGTTCTCACTTCCTGTGGTTTACTCCTTTCAGGTGTTGGTTCGGTTGGTAAGGCATGCGATCGCGGCTAGGACGTGGTCGAGTAGCGGAGCTAGGAGTCTAATTGGCCGTCCCTGGTGTTTGTTGTTCGGTTGTTGTTTGGTTGAGCCGAGGGCTCAGTTGTTTGTTCCCTTTTTGTAACCGAATCATTAGACGTAATAAGTTGTATTTATATATTTTATCCCTTATACTCTGATATTGTATATCCTTTCGCTTCTTCTGTCTAAGCGGAATAGGGATTGACCGTTCCGTTCGGGTGGACGAGGCTTGCCCTCGGCGGGAAGTTTGGGTGCGTCCAAGACTGATCAATTGGCAGTTCCGGGGCGTGACATGGTAGGTTGAGTTTTAGTATTGGGTGTCGTCGGGGTTGATGGTGGTCCTAGACCGTTTAGTTTTAGTCTGGATTATGCTATAGGCATGTGGATTGTGATTTTTTTTTTTAATCTAGTTAATCATTCGCATTGAGTTTAGGTTGCATGAGCCGTATTTGAGTTCGACAAATACGCATTTTCCTCAATGGAATCGCTTCTCTCGAGTGCCGCTCCGGAGTTTGGCCTTATTGCATGATGTCGATGCAGCCCAGAGGGGTGACCTGGAGTGGGCCCGCCACGTTGTGGTTTTAATTCTAACCATCTCAAGTGTAATGTATAGTGGTAAGCAGGCGCAGGTATGACTGGACCCTTGTGGCAGTCAGTAAGGTTAAGTTGATGCATGTATATGTTCTACTAGATTGTCATGTGTATGATTAGTTAGATGTATAGTAGCTATAAAGTTTATTTCTAGCTTCCTTATCTTGCTAGTATAGTAATAGTTTACTTTTGCCTCAAGTGTATCTAGTGAGTAGATCGTTGGCATTAGTGATGGTACTCACTGAGAACTATTTATGTTTAGTAGTTCTCATACCTGATGTTATTAATTTTTTTTTTTTTTTTTGCAGAGACTTCTGCACCTGTAGTTGCCACTGATCGAGATAAGGGAATCGTGAGTTAGATCCCCTCCTGTTGGTGCTGGTATTGCTAGAGGAGTACTCCTATTTGCTGGTTTTGGGTGAGCAGTCTGTACATACTGATTATATATTTATCTTTAGTTAATAGATGGTTTTGTATTTGTGAATTATGTATTAGATGTACAATGAACTACATTTTAGCTCATACCAGTTTTTTTTTTTTATTCCAGCTATGATATCTGTATAGTAATGGTAGTTGCCTTATTTTTGCTGGTTAGATGCTTTGCTTAAGTCGGTCTTACTATGCAGGCGGTGGATCTGTTGGCGAGCTCAGATTTCAACCGAACTCGAGGCGTGACACAAACAGAAAGTCCAAATCGATCACTGGTATGAGAAAACAAAGGATGCCCAATCCATTTTAAATGTGTACATAGCTAAATCAAAATTATTTACTAATAAATCGAAATAGTTTACCAATAAAAAATCAATTTACCAGTAAAGTAAACGTACATTTATACCATATCAATTTTGTGTTTACCCACATTTAAAATATTTACATATTAAATATGTTGAATCTTAATATTTACTCGCATTCAAATTTCCTTAAAAGGGGATTCAAAATTATTATCTAAATTAGTGAAACGGGTGTTAATCCAAACTTTCCTTAAATTCTTCGATATTTAATTATAAAAATATTTAATTATGAAAATATTATCGGCATGAAGTTACTTATAAACTTGCTATAAGTTACAATGACAATTTTACTTTTTATTGATGAACGGTAATGATCTTTTATTATGATTTCTAAAATTAAGTACTAAATCAAATTTCTAAACTTGTAGTGAAACCACTAATTTTTCTTATTCTATGTTGCAAGCATGTTTTTTTGCTATTTTTTTTTTAATTATTTAAGTAACATCTTGCTGCTTCAAATAGATAATTCATAAATTCTGATAATTAAGATGATAAATATTAAAATTTTGAAGTTTATATGTTTAGCTGCAAATGAGTGAAAGAACAAATACTTATGGTGCATCTAACCATAATTTTATTACTCCTTTCAATACTTGCAATATAGAAAAATAATAATTCTAAATTTTAAGAGGGCATGTTTGGAGCATAAAACTAAAAGAGAATTAAACTCAAAATAATCAAATCCATCATTACTCCCATATTTGGTGTAGTAATCAGTTTGAACGAATAGTAGTATCCTTTGGGCTGGATAATTAATCCAACTAAGAGGTTTGGGCTAGAAGGGATTGGATTAGATTTGGAGGCTTTTTACTCTACAATTTCAATTTAAATATAACTCTAATTACACAATTTTGATTTGAATTGTGAATTTAATTAAAAGTTAATATTGTCACGTCCCGATTTACAGCAGAATGCAGCATCGCCAACAGATTTGCTGCATATACGAGAGGTCCCGTGCACGAACCGTCTAACCTGCACAATTATAAAGATATGCTATAACTACAAATATCATAGCGGTAAAATGAAATTAATATATAACTGGAAACATACTGTACATATGTCCACAACCAAAAATAGATACAACATCCACCTCTCAGAAATCACAAAGTAGATACATCCATTCTAGCACCGTCGGTCATCTATGTATACACTACAACAAAATTATACAATAACGATATTTTTTTTAAGTGTTTCTAAAATTTGTAAAATGTGCCGCTTGCAAATATCGACACTTATTATTAGTGTCGCTATATGTGTAGTCGCTAGGGTGTATAGCAATATATTATTGTAATGTGTCCCAAAATATGTTTCTATAAATTAATTTTGGATATAGATAAAATATAAATAGAATACTTGCACAAAAGCGTTATAAAAATATGTCCCTATAACCTAATTTTATTGTAGTGATAGTATATTCCAAAGCTAAATTAAAGTCTGCCCGGTCCCCTACTACACAGTCCACTAGGTAGGAGATGTTATTTATTTGGCGATCCCCTTATCTCGATAGGAAGTAACAACAATAGGTACAAAGGGATCTAAAATAAAAGATCAACAACCGAGAACTACTAAAACGAGTAGTCCTCAATAGGTACCGTCATTTTCGACAACGACTTACCTTTTAGGTCCACTAGAGATATAATTAATAAGAGCTACAAACTAAACAAGATAATAAGTAACTTTAAAAATAATACTACCAGTACTATGCTTCTAAACTACATATGTAGGAATAGATATATCATGCACATTATGTATCAACTAGTTACGATATTGTCGAAATATACCCAATCATACCGACTAGCTCGGAAGGCCAGTCCCGTCTTCTTTAGCCTTACATCTAACCCCTACCAAAAAATCGGTGGGTCGCTAACATGAAAATGACCTCTCAATTCAATCAATCATGCCTAATTCCGGAGTGGCACTCGAGGGGAACGATCCGCTCAAGGATCAAACTCAGTAAGCTCCTGCAGGCTAAAATTAATGCACATGATCAATCATACCATACAAACAGCTAACGAAGCAACCTCGATACAATCTGATGTATAAAAATACTGTCTAGTACTGCCGTCTAATCTCATGGTTAAAGTAATAAAAAATGAGTCTATAATCCTGTATCGCTCTAATCCTCGAGCACGAAACATAATTTACACTATCACTAACCTCCACCCTGCCCAAATTCGGCATAGAGGGTATTAGAGCTAATAACACAATGCTACTAGACTAGGTTCATATCACTTAGTTGACAGATAGTGCAAGTAGATGTAAAAACTCAGCTAATTTGTAATGCAAAAGGAAATACAAAAAAAACCATAACTCTAAACCACGTCAAAGATCAGCTCACAGGTAATCCATTTCATGTAGAAACTTCCCAACTAATGCCATATTTTCAATATAACATGCATATGCTGAATTCACATTTGACATAATAGCTAGTCCATTGTATTCAATGTAATACCCCACCTCAAATGCTAATCCAACTAGGAATTGAAACGAAACTTTATGCGCGCTTCCCCATAGCTCCAAATCACTAGAAAGTAAAGCAATTTAACTCCAAATTGGATCAATTTACCTCACAATTCAGCAATAAGGTGATCCCAGCTCCAAGTTCTTAGCTAACAAGTAAGAATTAACTCCAACAACACATCAAAACCAGCCAATAACTTGCTACAACCATTGAAATCCAGAGAATTACAAAAATTCACCAGTTCGGCTCAAAATCCTAATCTTCATCAAATTACCGGATGGGTTCCAACCATCCACACAGTTTCCTCAACTCCAAAGCGAGTAGAAGACTCAAGAGAAACCACTCCGAGCTGGGAATTGCACTGGACAAAGTTTAGAATTGAAAAAAAAAAACAAAATGATGAATTTCAACACACAAAACCAAAATCTGCAATTGCTCCCAAACTAACCTGAAATGTAGCGAGAGGAAATGACCCCCAAGCTCTCCTTCATAAGCTAAACCACGAATGAGGATCAATTTGGAAATAGGAAGTATCAATTCGATCAATTTCCCACAACTCCACACTAGTTGTGAGATACTGAACTTTTGCAAATGGCAAGGTTGCAGTATGGTGGGTTGATCAGCACGTTGGAGGAGCATTGGGACGAGTCGGAATCGTTTTAGCGCGAATCGGTGCAAAAAAATAGAGTCGCAAGTCGAGTTTTTGAGCTCTTCGCAGTTTCCAAGCACGGATCCGGGCGCCCGAACCCAGTCGGGGTCGCCCGAAAGGTTGGTGATGGGTCACGTGACGTGTGATGGGATGCGAGGTGGTGCTGGCAGACGAGCGGGATGCGTGGCGGCGCGGTGTTCGTCGTCGGCGTGAGGTGATGCGGGGGCGGCATGACGCGACGTGTGATGTCGCGACGTGATGCCATGCGACAGGTGGAGTGGATGTTTCCGGGGCATTTTCGAGCGCCCGAAATGCCCATTGTAATGGCCCGAATGTTCCAGGCCGCCCTGTGAGTCTTGGGCCACCAAGATTGGGTGCTTTCGGGTGCCCGAATGTGGGTTTCGGGCACCCGAATCTCTTATTTTTTTGGCTATTTAACATGCAAGGTCCTCTCTTTTCCTCTTCTTCTTCCTTCTTGCTTGCGTTCGTGGGTTTTAGAGAGAGAAATAGAGAGCGAGGGAGAGGAAGCGGGTGATGGAGAGCATGTGGGGAGTGTCGTGGAGCGCGCGGATCGATCCGAGGAGTCGAGCACGGACACGCGCGTGTGTGATTTTACGGCGTGTCGACTTTAGGGTAGATCTTGCTTTTAATATTATTTGTTCGATTTTTTGTGGTGAGATTTTGTTGCTATAGAATTAGATCTTTACCTTTTCTTTTTGGGTTGAGTTTGGTGCCCTTTTGTGCTTGACTATTAGGACTGAGATTTTTTGTGTCTCACGGTTGAGACGGAGTGTCGTCGAATTTTTTTTCTGGGTGGTGCCATTTGTGTGTGGTGATCGCTGCTGTACGTGTTGTCTTTCTGTCGTCCATGTTTCGCCAGGATTTGCGATCCAGGTGGATTCCGTGTCGCCGAGAGTAGCGGATTACTTTTTATATCTGCTTGCTAGTTGTAGGTGTTTTGATTGTTTCTATGATGATTGATAGTAGTACATATATGCATGCGAATGATTGGTTGATATTTTATAGTATTTGAACTGTTTGGATTGGGGTTAGAATATATTATTATTTTATTACTAGGGAATTTATGTTGATGGTTTGATTGTGTCGATTCCGGGGTAAGTACTATTTATAGCATAATTAGATAATTTTTTATTATCAGGGGATCTATGTTGTTGACCCAGGGGTTAGTGTTTTAGTAGGTGGTGACCCGACTGACTTTCTATCTTGTGTGGTTGGTTAGTTAGAGATGGGTGGTATCAAGGTAGTGATATTTGTGCTACATCATATTGATATAGATGATACTCCTTTGTCTTGAGGTTTCATGAGTCGTGGGCCGTGGGTCAGTGTGTGGTTGTGAGCGTGCTTAGAGCATTGAGATCGAGTTGTTGGTACTTCTAACTTTGGAGGCTTTTGAGTTGTGTTTTGAGGTTTTTGGTTTCGAGTTTTTGGTGATCTAACGAATCATCGTGTGGATAGCCTGCACGCTACATCGAGCTTTACTTGAGATTTATCGGTATAGGGCTGAAAAGAGAGAGAGAGAGAGAGAGAGAGAGAGAGAGAGAGAGAGAGAGATGATAGAAGGCTACTGGTTGACGGGCACACCAGTGGTAGTGTGGCCTCGATGGTAGAAAGAGATAGGCTGGCGTCTACTGTTGACGGGCACACCAGCGAACGTGTAGTCCGGATATATAGTAGGGAGATATGATAGGTGTATCTATTGCCGGACGCATTGGCGACTCTGTAGTTTGGGCAGTATTCGACGTAGACTTGATCGGACGGTAGAATCGGTCAGTTTATGATTGGGTTCAGTATGCTGCTTAGTCAGTCGATGTCGTGCTTGGTGTGTGAGTTTGAGTGAGTGGGACCTTACATTTTCTTCAGGGTTTTTCGTTGATTGTAGAACTGGGTTAGTGATGTTGTGGATTTGGTGTAGAGGCATGACAGTATAGTGTTTTGTAGGTTTTTCTTTATTATACTTTGTTACTCGCTTAATGTTGCAAGTTTCTTCTATCTTGTCTTTGGTAGACCTAACGGGTGGCCGTGGTTGTCGCCAACCGTACCCACTCTGAGAATTACTATTTTGTAGTTCTTATGCCCTCTTGTGGTATACTTTTCAAGACCTTCCGAGCCTGCTCCAGATCGAGGTAAGAGGATCGTACAATAGATAGTATCTCCTCCCCTATTTTGGTTTGTAGAGATAGACCACCAGCTTTGTAGTTTGGGTAGATTACACTGTACTTGGGACTGGCGAGATTAGGACATTTTATTTGTATTTATATTTTTGGGAGGTGGATCATATATGTATTTGTATAGTGATAGATAATAGTTTAGTTTTAGTTATGCTTTGATACATGCTTAGTTGTAATTTTGTAGTTTTCTTGCATGTTAGTTCTGGACGCTTCGCGTGTATGGAGTGCATCCTTGCACACGTGGCGGGTCTGTTGCGTGCCCGGAATTCCGCTGTGGGCCCGAGGCGTGACACTAGTTGCATATCTGCCTAGTTGTTGGTGGTGCTGCTGCTGCATGCTGCTATTATGCTGTTGCTGCTTATTTTTCTATTGCTGCTGCTGGTCCTCTTGTTGCTGTTGCTGGTCTTCTTGTTGCTGCAGTGGCTCGCAAGGATTGAGGAGAAGAAGAAGATGGCCGGCAATCAGCTGCAAACTCCCCTAATGCTGCTGCCACTACGGCTGCTAGCTACTTTGCTGGTAGCAGTTGCTGCTGGTGGTTGCCGTGCGTAGGGAGGACAGGAAGGGAGAGTGAAGAGAAGGAAAATGAGAAAGAAAGAAAAGAAAAGGAGAAGGAGAGAAGATAAGTTATACTCAGCTGGCCAATTAAGGGAACTCCCCAATTAAGGGAGCTGGTGGAGGATTTTAAGTTGAGCCTTTCGCTCAACACAAGTAGATTAATTAACTTGATCCAGCAGAATTTAATTTGAGTTTCAGAATTATTTGTGACATTAATTAATTTTGCGTAAAATGATTCCCACTCGTTCCACACCCTCCCTAGAAAAATGTCTATTAATTGCTGATAGTGTAGTCATTCAGACAAATAGTTTTTCCCAAACACTACATCCATTTTAAATTTAAACTATATTTTGAGTATAATTTTAAAGTCAAAGTTAGGTTTTTCAATTCAAATTTAATTTTGGATTTAAATTCTAATTTTGGGTTTGAATTTTGAATTTAAAATTTATTTTCGGTTCAAATTTTAAATTGAAATTTTGATTTGGGGATTCACATTTCGAATTCAAATTCATATTTTGAATTTAATTTTAAATTCAAGTTCAGTTCTTGAATTCAAATTTAATTCAAATTCGGATATAGATTTTGAATTCAAAATTTCAAAATTTAAATTTAAATTAAGTTTTTATCTAATTTTTAAATATTATTCAATATTTGAATTCAAATTATAGATACAAATTAAGATTTTAAATTGAATTCGAAATTCAAGTTCAGATTCAAATTTAGAGTCCAATCATTGAGTATAAAATATTAAATCCACAATTTTAAATCAAAAATCAAATTCAATTTTAAAGTCCAAATACAAATTTTGAATTTCAATTCAAATTTCTACTTTTGTTTTAAATCAAAACTGAGGCTTTAAATTTGAATTCAAAATTAACAAAACTAAAATCATTTGAATCCATATTTTAGTTTCAATGTTGATGCTTAATTTTAAAGGAAATTTTTGAATTGAAACTTAAATATCTCAATTTAAATTAAAATTAAATTATGAATTTGATTTTAGGTATAAACTTAAATTTTATTAAATGATCCAATGCTACAAGATTAATTAGTTTTTATAGATGAGTGGATTATTATTATTTATTTTTAAGTGCAGTACTAATTCCAATCCTATTCATTTGTGCTATATATTCCGTCCGGTCAAATTTTTGGTACCAAACATAATAAGTACTTAAATTTAATTTAAGGGTAGTAACTCCAGAAAATAATGAAATTATTAAGAATTAGAAAACTGGTTCATTAATGAGAACATGGTGGACATGGTCCAGCGAATAAAAAACCTCGCGTTTGGTGTACTCTTTTTGTAACGTAGATTTTTTTTTTTTTTTTTTTCTTGTATAATTAAAAATTAAAAATTTAATTTTTAATATATTTCATCTATCAAATGATTTATGATATTTTGGAAAAAAATAACTTGAATATTAAATATGATATTTATTATAAATATTTGATCATATTTTTTATCTACTATATATATATATATATATATATATATATATATTTTTTTGTAAATCGTAGAAAAATAGAGAATAAAATATTCATATATCTAAATAAAACACTAAAAAATATATCCTAAACCATTAACGTTAGATATAATATTTATTCTAATTATTTGATCACGCTTTCGTCTATCAAACACTTATATGCTTTTTGAGTAAACCTAGAAATGTATACAATAAAATATTTATGCGTCAAAGAGAATTTTAGAGGATAAATAGAAAAAAAAGTTTTAATTATTTGTAACAGTTACAATACATTTCTTGATAAATATACCTAAACTATTTTTTTTTTTTTTTTTTTTGAGATCGTGAAGAGTCAATCTAAGATAATATAATAATTGTATATCAAAATGATACTTAAAAAAAAAAAAAAAAAAAAAAGAAAAAAAAGAAGAAGCTAAATTACACTTATGGTACTGGAACTATGTGGTGCATGATACTTTGATTTCCAAACTTTAAATTATTATAATTTTTGGCTTAAATTTTTTGAATTGTTGCAATATTGATGGATCACTAATGTAACAGAATTATGATTGATGATGCGACAATAATTAAATTATTATATAACTCACACATCAGAAATACATTAATAAATAGTCAATTAAATTGAATTATTGGAAGCGTAAAAAATGTCTGATATGAATTGTTGAAAGCGGTATTTACGCTGATACCGATTATGTAATCCAAAATTATTAATTCTAAATTACAACAATATGAAGAAAAGAGATTGGAGAAGAACTAATCTTTTGTTAATAAAAAATATTCAATTACACCCCAACGATATTCTTGACCCTATGCGGTCATATCTACTGTGGCTTTTCTGATCTAATTACCATACCAAGATATATATACCTATCAAATCATTACAGATTACAAATCAACTTTTACTTTAGATAATTACAAATAAATTTTTAAATATAATTTGGATAAACTCTATCTCTAACTAACTTTTAAATTAAGTTTGGATTACTATATCTCTAACTAACTTTTAAATTAAGTTTGGATAATTATAAATAAATTTTTAAATATAATTTGGATAAACTCTATCTCTAACTAATTTTTAAATTAAGTTTGGATTACTATATCTCTAACTAACTTTTAAATTAAATTTGGATTACTATTTCTAACATCCTCCCTTAATCCAAACTCTTTCAAGCTGCAAATTCCATGAAACACGCATTTTTATCCATATAATATTCGAGTTATGTAGCATGATACATATCCAATAATATTGTCATGCGTGGAATCTTTGCCACATGTAGTCTTCATATAATTCTTAAATACCAACGTTTTTATCCAAAAATATGAATTCAATATTTTGGATTTACTGATTTTAATGTGTGTGCTTTGCATCATACAAAAACTCATTATTTTTAATTCTATATTTTTATCCGCCTCATTCTTTTCTTCTTCCACATTATGATATATGAAAATTTCTTCAATAACATTAGAAAAAGAATCAACTTTTTCTTTAACTTGATGAGTAATTACTTTATCGCAAGAAAATTCTTTATTTATATCGTCATTGTGAATTTTCTCGTCGGTCCGGATCTCACCGTTTTGATCATCGGCATATTTTTCGCAAATCAAATCTTCTTCTCCAATTTTTGCTAAAATTCTTCACGTTTCTCGTGCTGTTTTTATAGTTGAAATTTTTTCAAACAATGATAGATCCACTGCTTGAAAAATGTATGACATAATTTATTTGTCTCTCTTTTCAAATTCTTTTTCATAATTTCTATTATCTACCACATCCCACAAATCTTGGGATTCTAAAAAATATCGAATGATGATTTTCCATCGTTTAAAGTTCGTTCCATCGAACTTTGGTAAACTAGGTTGAATAAAACGAAACTAGAAAAAGTAAAAATTGAGTTTCAAACTTGTACCTTTCTATTCGGATGATGTCCTTATTTCATCGAGATCTTACCGAGTGTTTTGTACTTCGGTTTACTTGCCTAACCCCACTGGCTATTTGGACAAGTTTTTTGGTCTCTTCACGGACTCTCGTCGCTCTTTTCTTGTCAAGCATCACAATCACCTTCTCTTGTGTGCGGATGCCAATTTCTTCGAAATAATTCTTTTGCTTCGGTTTCACCTGGTGCAAGATGCCAATTTCTTCGAAATAATTCTTTTGCTTCGGTTTCACCTGGTTGCACCTGGACGTCACCTTCTCCAAACTTGTACCTTCCTGTTCGGATGATGTTCTTATTTCATCGAGATCTCACCGAGTCTTTTGTACATCGGTTTACTTGCCTAACCCCACCGGCTATTTGGACAAGTTTTTTTTTCTCTTCACGGACTCTTGTCGCTCTTTTTTTGTCAAGCGTCACAACCATCTTCTCTTGTGTGTGGATGCCATTTTTTTTGAAACAATTCTTTTGCTTCGATTTCACCTGGTTTCACCTGGACGTCACCTTCTCCAATCTGCTACGAGTCGCTTGATTTTGATGTAGTTATCTGGTACATTGGTTATGTATTTTTTACAAATCTGTTGTCGTTTGGCTTAGAATTCATTCGGTACTTTCTGGCTCTGATACCAATTGTTGAAAGCGTAAAAAATCTCTGATACGAATTGTTGAAAGCGGTATTTACGTTGATACCGATTATGTAATCCAAAATCATCAATTCTAAAATACAACAATATGAAGAAGAGTCATTGGAGAAGAACTAATTCTCTGTTAAGAAGAAATATTCAATTACACCCTCAACGATATTCTTGACCCTAATCTCTATGGAGTTAGAGACGCATCGATTTGCATGCGATCATGTCTACTGTGGTCTTCTCCATCTAATTATCATGCCAAGATATATATAGCTATTAAATCATAACATATCGCAAATCAAACTTTTACTTTGGATAATTACAAATAAACTTTTAAATATAATTTGGATAAACTCTATATCTAACTAACTTTTAAATTAAGTTTGGATTACTATTTCCAACATTGTAGAATATGAATAATAATTTATAAAATATGAGCAAGAAATTATATTAAATAAAAATTTAAGGACCAAAGTGTCACACGGCTTGTAGTTTGAGGATCAAAAGTGTAATTTAGCATAAAAAATAATAATTTTTTGTACTCGTAAAAATGTGAAAATATTTGATTAAATATTTTTAAAATTAAATAAAAAAACTGTAATAGGGAATATTTCTTTTGCATTCATGTAATAATCTGAAATTTTAAATTTTTATAAATAAATTTCAGAGCAAATTTTGGTTAAATCTTGACCTCAAAAAGATTATTCTAGCTAAATTAAGCAAATGCCAGAAAAATTCGTGGCACGAATCACGAGATAAAAAGGCTAATTTTTAATCCGGACATAATTTTGCAGATCCGATTTGACCGTTCCGATCGTCTCGTCGAACTAAGCGATTTTCATATTCAGCACTTTTCGATCCGACGGTCGGATCTTCCAGAAATAAAAGAAGAAGTGGACAAATTGGGGTTTAATGGAACAGTAAACCCCCTGCACAGTGTTTTAAGTAAACACTGTTCATGAACAGTAAACCCCAAATTCCGTTTCCCGTCGACTGCAACGTGGACCATTTCACTGTTCGGAATCTGGATTCAGCAATCCAGGTAGTCGTTTTTATTGGCCTCGTCGTTCCGGATGCAATGGCGCAGACGAAAACTTTGTTTGACGACCCTGGAATTTTTAAAGGCGTGAAAACTGTAATTTTAGACGGTTTTTATGGACCCAAAAATCATCCGGACACCGTGTGGGAAAACAAAAATCACTGTCTTAAAGGTTTCGACGCGCCAGACGCGCTGGCGCAATCCGTTTTCCGTTCTGACGAGCGGAACGCCTCGAAAAACGTAAAATATCAGAAATTAAGGGTTTTTTTTCAAATTTATTAGTTGGGGGGGGGGGGGGTTTATGTGCAAAAAGGCATTCACTAGGCGTGAGGACTTAACTCAAAGACTTGGATATAGAAAGGGGTTTTTGGCAATTGTACAAATTGTGCATGAAACCTCATGCAACCCGTGATGCGACTCCTCGTTTCCCCTCCCCCACGTGCGAAGCCGTTCCTCAAGGCATAGCTTCACCTCGTTGCTTCATCTCCCCCGTAGCCACCTGACGCCGCCACCATCTTATTTCTTCCTCCATCACCAGCAGCCGAGAGAGAGAAGAAAGCTCCTTGTTGAAGGCGGGTTCTCGGCCGAGCTCCTTGGCGGGGAAGATCTGGCCGTTCAAACCCAAATCGGACCGTTGGATCTTCTCGTTCCAACGACTGTAGGAGGTACCCAGAGTCTTGGGTCGAACGGACGCGGATCCAAGTCGCACGAGCCAACCCAAAGTTTCGGGTTTTGAACCCATCGCCGGAAAAGCCTCCTCCGGCGCCGCCGCTTGCTCCCGATCCAAGCCACCACTGCTGGAAGCTTCACGGGGACCCGCTGAACATCTTGGACCAACTCCCGCTGCCCCGAACTCCGCCGGCCAAGTTCCACCATTAGAGAGGCCGTTTTCCGGCGATCTCTTATTCCGGCCAACCCGAGACTCCGGCAAGTGGGAAACCAACCCAGGTGAGTTCTCTGGGTCATATTGTAGCTCCCTATTAACTTGCATGTGACTCTTAACGTAAGGATTTAAAAATTTGCAGTTGCACCACCTTGCATCGAGCTCGGGCTCCGCCGCCGCCGCCGTCGCTCCTGACTCCGGCCAACCTTGCAGGTAGGTTCTAAACCTCCTAGGTAAGGCTTCCATCAAGTCGGTTTGGGCCCAAAAGCCTCTGTGTAAAAGGTTGATCCAACCTTTCAATTAATAAGTATTAAGGTTGGGTTTTCCGGCCGCCGTTGCTCTTGGCCGTGGGCTGTGGCTCGGGCATGGACCAGATCTCTTCTGGGAGGCCCCTCTGACTAGTGCTTGCCCTGGTTCAGGTTTGGACTGAGCCGAATCATTGTTTGGTGCAACCCGAGAATAGCCCTATTTGTGTTCTTGCTCCGGCCAGCTTTCCGGCGACTTTCCGACGCACCCGATGTGAGCACCACACTCCCTTATCCCTACTGAGCATGATGCTCACTTAAAATCTGAATATTAGTGGGTGTAGATTAAAGGTTAGCTTAATGGAAATTGCTTAGTTAATTGATTATGGACCAACTTTGTGTACGGGCCTCTTGTCGGCCCAAGTTGGTGAGCACGGGCTTTGTCTTGTCGCCCTGGATGCGCTGAAACTCGCCGCGCAAGTTTTGGACTCCTGGTTTTAGAGAACGGGTTAAAACAATCAAGGAAATCGTAATTTTATGCAAATTAAGTGTTATCTTGGATTTAGATGCAAATGTGACATTGTGGTAATTACCCGAATAGTTAAATTGACAACGCCGACTATCAAAACATTTAAAATATAATGTTGGGGTCAGTGAGTGTAGTTGACAGTTCTGATCATCTAGTGTCAGTCGGGTTGGGTTGAGCGAGTCAGTTACTGATTCAGTTCCTTGTTCAGGGCCTAGCTGTTCGACACCAGCGTCCCAGTAGATCAGCGGGAGATCCGGATCGGCCTACTTAGAGGTGTGTTATCTTCGGTCCGGGCTTTATCTATTCGGCCCTCTGTTTACTTTAGTCCAGTCGGACACCTGTTCTTGAAATAATTCTGATTGATCCTGCTTGAATGATTCTGCATAATTTCAGTTACCTGCTATTCATATACCTATACACATGCTTCCCTGTTCATATATGATTTAGCCCGGCTTTCTGTTACATATCTTGTACTCTTAGTAGATAGATATATTCTGGACATTTCATTTTATCTGATATCTGAAAGATATTAAAGAAGTAGAGTAGTTTGGTGGAAGCAGTCACACTTGTCTTTTGTGTGCTACCTACATGTTAATATATAGGGCAACAAAGCTCGCCAAGAATTACATAGAATAGCAACCCAGATTTACATTTAATAACAACCGGGTTGTTGTAAATAGCTAAGAATAGGGTTTGTTGTAAATAGGTTGTTATGAGATTATAAGTTTGTTTCTTTTATTCTATCTATCTAACACCCTCCCTCAATCACAACCGGACTAGGTTGAGATTGCGTTTGAAATTTTCTAACTTTTGTATAGGAAGGGCCTTTGTAAAACCATCTGCCACCTGATCTCCTGATGGAACAAAGTCAATGTCAAGAAGCTTCCTTGTAACACGTTCTCGCACGAAGTGGTAATCAACTTCAATATGCTTAGTTCTTGCATGAAATACAGGATTTTCAGAAAGGTACTTTGCCCCAATATTGTCACACCAGAGCTTAGCAGCTCGTGGTGCATTAACACCAATTTCCTGTAACAGCGTCTGTATCCACATTACTTCTGCCGTTGCATTAGCTACTGCCTTATATTCAGCTTCAGTGCTCGATCTTGACACAGTAGGCTGTTTCCGTGCACTCCATGACACTAAGTTTGATCCCAGAAATACAGCAAAACCTCCTGTAGATCTCCTATCATCAATATATCCGGCCCAATCAGCATCCGAGAAGGCACTGATTAACAATGAACTGCACTTCCTAATTTTCAGCCCTACCTTGATGGACTGTTTTAAGTATCTCAAAATTCTTTTGACTGCTGCCCAATGATCAACAGTAGGACTGTGTAGAAACTGACATACCTTGTTAACAGAGAATGCAATGTCTGGCCTTGTTAGTGTCAAATATTGGAGGGCACCAACTATACTTCTGTAATTAGTTGCATCATTAGACCCCAAAGGAGATCCTTTGACCGAAGATAATTTTTCATTGGCTGGTAGGGG
The DNA here is from genome assembly GCA_029168755.2 of Tillandsia fasciculata. NCBI lineage: Eukaryota > Viridiplantae > Streptophyta > Magnoliopsida > Poales > Bromeliaceae > Tillandsia > Tillandsia fasciculata. Next base: position 6,085,092 of record CM054952.1, read on the forward strand.
TGTAGGTGCACCCTTGCATTTTGACATGCCAACTCTTTTTAGCAGATCTGATGCATATTTTTCTTGTGTCAGAACTATACTACCATGTATTGGATTTACTTCTATCCCCAAGAAATAATTAAGTGTTCCCAAATCTTTAAGGGCAAATTCTTGACCAAGTTGCTTTAGTAGCAAATCTGTTGCCTTCTGCGTTGAGCTGGCTACTATGATGTCATCAACATATACTAGCACAAACATGATAACACCCCCTTTATTAAAGAAGAACAGAGAAGTGTCGGCCTTTGAAGAAGTAAAACCAAGACTTTGTAATTTCTCACTTAACCTTGAATACCATGCCCTTGGAGCCTGCTTTAGCCCATATAGAGCCTTATCTAGCTTACACACATAATTAACCCTGGTTTTATCTTCATAGCCTGGTGGTTGTTTCATATAGACCTCTTGTTCCAACAGACCATGCAGAAAAGCATTCTTAACATCAAGTTGTCGAAGACTCCACCCTCTAGATACTGCTATAGATAAGATCACTCTAATAGTGACTGCCTTGATAACAGGACTGAATGTGTCCTCATAATCTATACCATATCTTTGCTTAAAACCTTTTGCAACAAGTCTGGCCTTATATCTATCCAAACTGCCATCAGCTTTACGTTTGACTTTATAGACCCACTTACAATCTATTATGTTACGACCTTTTTGAGGTGGCACTAGGTGCCATGTTTTATTTTGCATCAAAGCGTTGTATTCGTCATCCATTGCAGATTTCCAATTTTTATTTACTAGTGCTTCTTCAAGACTCTGGGGTTCACCCGTTGCCGTAAAGAGACCATAGCGAATAGTGCCATCTCTATATACCTTAGGTTTTCTGATTCCAGCTTGAAGTCTGGTGCGAGGTCGCGGCTGAGTTTCTTGTTGTACTGCTTCGGTGAACACTGGCGCCGGTTCCACAGACAATGGCGGCGACGCAGGAGATCCAGGCGTGATTATCGACGGCGCAGGAATGTCGGCTGCTGCATCAGTGCCCCCGTCAGCCGAGACAGGAGCGACCGCAGGAGGGTATGTGTCGTCGTCGTGTAGGGGCGGAGCCGGCGCACCCAGGTCCTGTATGGGAGAGCCTGCTGCCGTACGAGGTGGCGATCCCGGGGAGGAGTCGGTCGGGAGAGCAGCTTCGGTAGGAGAGACCGGATCCTCTGTGGCCTGAGCGCCTTCCTGTATACCAAATATTTCTCCAGAAAAATCATTAGCAGGCAAAATATTAGTCACTGGATTCCCGACAGATTCAGACCCAGCCGGGGTTGGACTATGTGGAATAAGCTGTGTAGGAAGGAGCAGGATTTCAGACCGTAGTGTGGCTCCTGCATTGGGATGTAATTTGGAGAAAGGAAAGATATTTTCATCAAATATAACATCACGAGAGATATAAACACGGCCAGAAGCAGGGTCAAGACATTTAAACCCTTTGTGCATGTTGCTGTACCCAAGAAACACACATTCCTTGGATCGGAACTGAAGCTTATGATGATTGTAAGGTCGGAGATGTGGCCAACATGCACACCCAAAAATTCGTAGAGAGAAATAATCAGGTTTGACTTTATATAGACGCTCAAGAGGTGTAGCATAGGAGATTACTTTGCTTGGTGTACGATTTATGAGAAAGGTGGCGGCTAGAAAAGCTTCATCCCAAAATTTGAGAGGCATTCGAGCCTGAGCAAGGAGAGATAGCCCAACCTCTACAATATGTCTATGTTTACGCTCGGCAGATCCATTTTGTTGGTGCGTATGAGGACAAGAAACATGATGGGAGATGCCTATTTTAGTAAAAAAAGAATGGAGCTTCTCATATTCACCACCCCAATCAGTTTGCATTGTGATGATTTTGCGATCAAAAAGGCGTTCAACCATGGCTTGAAAATCATGAAACTTTTGAAACACTTCAGACTTGAATTTTAATAGATAAATCCAAGTAAATTTGCTATAATCATCAATGAAACTCACATAGTACTTGTACTTGTTAATAGAGTTGGGTGCAGGCCCCCATACATCTGAAAAGACTAGTTCTAAAGGATGACTCGATACATGAGGCGACTTAGGATAAGGAAGCTGATGGCTCTTTGCCTGTTGGCAAGCATCACAAACAACCTGTTTATTGGACTCAACATGACACGGGAGATTGAAACTACTGATAACTCGCTGAACTATGGGGGCCGCAGGATGACCAAGGCGATTATGCCACCTGTCAAAGGATGGTTTGGTGGTGACTCCAAGAGCTTGTTTTCCAGGGATGGATGGCAGGGGATAAAGGCCTTTGTGGCATCTCCCTTTAAGCAGTGTGCTCCTCGTGTCCCGATCCTTAATCAAAAAGAAATTGGGGTGAAATTCAAGAAAAACATTATTGTCTGAGGCCAGACGATGAACAGACACAAGGTTTTTAGTGGCTTGTGGGACATGTAAGACGTGATTTAGACATAGATCTCGATGCTGGGTGTGAATTTTGGCAATACCAGTATGACTAATATTCATACCTGTTCCACTCGCTGTGTTAATCTGGTCGCCGCCATTGTATTTCTCCCTGAGCGAGAGCTTTTCTAACTCACCAGTGATGTGGTCGGTGGCACCGGTATCAGTGTACCAGTTTGTGTCGACACCTAAGGCAGCAGTACCAGCATATCTTTGATCTGGAACAAAATTTTCATCGTACCTGTGCCAGCACCTGTCCGCCGTGTGCCCATACTTGCGACACACTTGACATTGCGGGCGATCATCGGAGGAGTTGTTGCTATTGTGGGCGCCATTCCCTCCTGGATGAGGGTTGTTGGGGTTAGGTCCATGACCACCCCTATTTGCCGGAGCATTATTGAAGCGGCCACCACGACCTCCACGGCCGGAGCGCCCGAACCCCCTTCGCCCACGCCGATTGGCAACGTTGGCGGAGGATCCAGAGGAGTGCCCACCGGAGTTGCGAAGGCTCAGTCGAGTCTCAAATGCAAGTATCTGAGAATATAGCTCGCTAACTGAGATTGCATCTGACCGGCCAATCACGGAGGACACGATCGGGTCATATTCTTCATCAAGGCCGGTGAGGATGTACTCAACCAGCTCATCATCTTCAAGTGGCCGCCCTGCTGCAGCCATCTCGTCCCCAAGCGCACGCATCTTCCCAACGTACTCAGTCACCGTCATGTTTCCTTTTTGAGTGGTGGCTAGGGCAAGGCGCGTATTCACCGCACGAGCTCGCGTTTTGGACGCAAACATTACTTCAATTGCCATCCAGACTTCGGCCGCAGATTGTTTTGCGGCAACTTGAGCCAGAACTTCCTTGCACACGGAGGCGAGCAGGTAGCTGAGAACCTGCTGATCAGCCGCCAGCCAATCTTCGTACAGGGGGTTGTCCACCTTGATGGTCTTGTCACCGTCTTTGCCATCGATCTGCACGGGAGGCTTAACAGCCTTGCCGGTGAGATATCCTTCGAGACGAGCACCACGAATTGTGGCGAGGACCTGGGCTTTCCAGGTAGCATGATTATTCTTGGCGAGCTTCTCTTGTACGGGATGAGAGATCATGGAAGCAAGACCAGGAGCGAAGGAAGAGGTGCCGGCCATGTAGATTATATCTATCCTAGTGGCTCTGATACCATGAAAGATATTAAAGAAGTAGAGTAGTTTGGTGGAAGCAGTCACACTTGTCTTTTGTGTGCTACCTACATGTTAATATATAGGGCAACAAAGCTCGCCAAGAATTACATAGAATAGCAACCCAGATTTACATTTAATAACAACCGGGTTGTTGTAAATAGCTAAGAATAGGGTTTGTTGTAAATAGGTTGTTATGAGATTATAAGTTTGTTTCTTTTATTCTATCTATCTAACAATATCTGCATTCCAGTATTCGGCATTATTCATGATTTATGGTCTGATCATGCTAGTTGTTTAACAGTTATCTGATTTGCATTATATCCAGTGACACTTGTGTTCATTTCAGTTATGCATGATAGACCTGATTTACTGATATATATATATATGTACTGTTATCTGCATCCCTGATGGGATATCTCGGCTGGGTTGCCGACTACCCGGTCAGTAGACCGTGAGTTTGAGCATAGCATTGTGACTTGCCACGCACTGCTGTACTTCACGTACACTAGCGGTCTGGCCCCCGTCTTAGTGTTCTTTACCGGTAGAGTGGTCTGAGTGTTGACCCGTGAGCCTTGCATCGGGAGGCGGAGCCTCTGCGCGTGCAGGTTATGTCAGCCATTCATAGTGCGGTTCGATGTGACCAATAGTGGCATTAGCCTGAGGTTCGATGAGACCAATTGTGGCATTGGCCTGAGGTCCTTGTGACCAATAGTGACATTGAGATTGGGTACTTGAGTTTCACCCTTTGATGCATAGTTGTTATCATCTTCGTAGATTGCTATTTATAGCTATTCATCTTGTACTCTACTTGTTCAGTTCATGTTTATTTACTGACATCATTTATTAGCTTTTATTTGATCCCTGCTTACTTATATAGTTGTTCAGCATTCTTATTGAGTACCTGTTATTATTGCTCATCTTATTTCAGCTTTACCCTTGATCTTTTACTATCCGCAGATTATTGTATCCAGTAGGTACGATTAGCTATTTTTCGGCTCGTCGTGCCCACTGGGATACATTTTACAGTGTATCTCACACTCCTGTGGTGACCATTTTTTCCAGGTTCATCAGGTAGTGAGGTGTCGGGACGCTCTGGTAAGGCCGTTGCGATAGATCTGTCCCCGTGATCATCAGACTTCCTGTATTTGGACATCATATTAGTTATAGTATTTTGGGGTTGACATGATTGGTACTTGTATTTCCATCTGAGACACTATTATGGACTGTATGACATATTTAGAGACTTACATTCTGTAGTTGGATATTTAGAACTGTTTTAAATTGTATCGCTCTTATGCTCTGGATGTATTTGTGTACTTGCCTAGCCGAGCACGTATAGGGAAAACCCTGTTCATCTTGGATAGGGGGTTTCCTATATGTGTGGCGGTCTATTGCGCCTGTTTCTGCGAACTCTGATTTTCAAAAAAAAAAAAAAAAAAAAAAAATTTATACCGATTTGTAAAGCTTGGGGCGTGACAATTCAAGGGTGATGCACCCAATTATATTTTTAAGGTTATATGCATATTTTATCATCTAAATTTAAAAAAATGTATATTTATCACTTTAAACTTGTAATATTATACAATTTAATCATCTACATTTATTAATCATCCATCAATTTAAAGTAAGTAAAATTAAGCATGCACTTGCAACATAGAACAAGCTTCTTAATGCCAAATTCATCCATATCAGTAAAATTGATCATAATTATCTTATTTAATTTTTAACAATCACTTGTTAAAAATTAATTTCAATACAACGTAGTAGACTGAATTTTGACGTACAAAAACTCATTTTGGTTAACATTTATTAGTTTAAATTGATGATATGTAATTCTAGATGATTAATTATAAAATTTTTGTATTTTGGATGACAAATGTAAATTTTTCAAAGTTTAGGCAACTATCTGCAAATAGAAAAAAGTTTTGATGGTTTCGTTATATTATATAGTTAATGCCTTTTCTTTTAATTGATATTTTTTATAAAATATATGCATGAGTAATCTTATTGAGTCGTGTGTAATTAAGATGTTGAAAGTCTAATAAAAAATAATAAAGTAACTTTAAATTAAAATAGCATAGAGAATTATTTGATTGCATGTTGTTAAGTTTATGGTAAATGCCGAATATATTTGATTGCATGTTAATTAAGTTTTCTAGTGGGATACTACATGTTGTAGAGAAGACATTTTCCTTTAGTTAGCTGGGCGGCGCATTGTAAGGATGCGGTTGTTTGTTTTGGATATAAATAAGAATTGTTTAATTTAAGGATAAATATAAGTTTAAAAATAAGTAAGAATTAAAATATTTTTGTATTTGAATGGATATAAGAATGGTATTGGGAATAAGAAAAATTATATTTGGCTAAGAAGAATAAAAAAGATTAGAATTGTATAATTATCGATTTTCCTTTTGACTTTATTAAAAAAAAAAAAAAAAAAAATTTTGTGTATGTGTTATTAATATAATATATGAAAATAAATTACAATTTAATTAACTGTGCAAATTAGTATTTTAAATATAATTTTATATATTTATAAATTATAGCATATAATATTTTAGAAAAATTTACCAATTTAGTTTTTATTATCGTTTCTAAATCATTAGATATTATATTTTAAATAAAATTGCAATGTAAGTAGTGTTCGATCGCTAATAAAAATTAAAAACTGATTTTCTAACCAACTGAGTAGGGTAACAATCCGAACTCCGAGGTGGTGGCTCGAAACGGATGTGGATCGGAGAGGGGGAGGAAAAGAGATTTCCACAGCAAAGAGAAGAAAGAGGGGGATTGAAAGGAAGGAGAAGAGAGAGGTTGGCTAGGAAGGAACGAAGGGCAAAAAGCATGAGGGTGGAACATCTTGTTACGTTCCCACACATAATGAATTATTCCAAAAATAACTCATTTTGAGTGAAAACTATAGTTTCCACAAAAACAAAAAAAAAAAAAAAGAAAAATATTTGGGGGGGATAAAATGGGTTATCCCCTTCTTATTTTCAATCCAAACGCGGCCAAAAATGAGTCTTTGGATTGACATAATGAAAATCAAATTTGGTGAAAGTAAAATTATTAGTAATGCCATCAGTTACCATTATAAGTCAAAGTCTAAATTTTGGGTCTTTTTAGGAAAAGATAACTTCAGACTATTTTGAAGAAAACTTGTTTTCCAAAATTTAATCTCATAGCTACTTACTGTATTTTTCTCTAATATGCACTTCCTAATAGATGATGTTATAATTGAGCTAGGCGTAGCTCCCTCTAAACATATTAAATAGCAGATATATTCCTATAAAGTTTAACTTTTCATATGTATTCCTTCAAAAGTCAAACGTTATTCATATATATTCCTACCGTCTATCTCTCTGTTAGAAAAATTTAGTTAATCATAGGTTAAATACTTAATCTTGGTTAGTTAGTGAGATAAATTTACTTTTTTATCCATTTAGATATTTCTGTATTATTTTTTGGAGGGACATTTTTGAAAGGGCAAAACTGTTATTTCATATATAATCTGTTAAAAAATAAACAGTGAACTAACGATAATAAATTGGAGGGATATATATAAATAATGTTGGACTTTTGAAGGGATAAATATGAAAAGTTAAACTTTGTAGGGATATATCTGCTATTCGAAATGTTTACAGATAGCCGTATGCAATTAACCCTATTTATTTTTAGTAGCACGGTGACTTCCGTACATACTATCAAGTCGTTTTTTATACTGAGACTTTTGAATCGACAATTAATTTCGTAAGGCTTGATCTAAAATATTTAATGTATTTAGAAAATAAATTACGTAATTTTTTTATATTATTTACTTAGTAATCGAAGAGAATCAAAATTAATAATTTTAATGGTCGCGTCGTAAACCTCTTGCAAGTTAACGACGTATAAATATTCAAATGACATAAAATTTTAATAATTTTTTTTTTATATTATATAAAATAAGATTATTATTTTTGATCTAAAATTTTAGTATTATATCATCACTTTTTGCTAGTTTTTTATTTTTAATTGTTGATTTTAAACTTTTTATAAATAATATTAAAAAATTAAAAAATTTATTTTTAAAATATTTTTAATACTCTAGATCAAATTTAATAAAACCAATTATAAATTTGAAAGTCTTAGTATTAAAACGACTTAATAATAGGAAGGTCATGGTAGGTTTAAAAGCACGCATGCGGAACTCGTGGCAACTAATGTTTTTGTCACACCTCGGCAAAAAGGCCTAATCGAGCGCATGGCCAAATCCACCATAGACACAAGGCGACGACTGTTATGTCTGTACGATGTCAGTACAAAGCAACTGCCAAGCTTCTTAACAAAATCCAAATCCAGGAGCACAATTTCAAAATATTATTGGATTGGAAATCTAGTTACAATTCTCTTTACCAAAACAATCAATGATAGTTGTCCAAAAATACAAAATGTGAAGCTATCTAGCATGTGTCCTTACTCTCCATCCTGCCTGACATACCTAAAAAATATTTTTTTAAAAAAATAAAAAAATATAAAGTTTTTTAGTAGGTACTGCAAGCCGACGAGAATAAGCTATTCTGAACTGGACAACAAATTAAAGGAGTAACAATATCATAAGAAAGAAAAGACTGATAAGTAATAACATGTGTTATATGTATGAATAAGTAATATCTACATCAGCTATTGGTGAATTGTATTCAATATTTCACATATGCATCGACTGGTCCAAGATGTCATCAACCTGACCCAACTTGCTCTTTTGTTGTATACATTCTGCACTCGGTTCTAATGCGCTCGCAAGTGATCCAACGCTTTTACCCGAATTTTGCATACTTCATCCAATTTCTCTCTCATCAAGAGTCTGCACCCTTGATAGCTTAGCTCGCTTTGTTTTGCCACTTTCAGCGAGGGGATCATGATTTCGACCGACAGTACGGCCTCGTGTCCATAGACCAGGCGAAAGGGTGTCACCCCCATAGCGGTCTTAATTGATGCTCGACATGCCCATAACATCTCATACAATTTATCGTACTTCTTTGGGTGTTTCCCAACATGTTGTTTCATCATATTGATAATGATCTGGTTCATTACTCGGCCTAATCATTGGCCTGAGCATAGTAAGGGGACGAATTCAATAACTTAATTCGTCTCGCTTCTAAAAATCTGTCGAAAGACTCTCCCGTGAACATAGTCCCTTGATCGGTCGTTATGGTCTCGGGTTGTCACGCCCCGGGGTCGGAACTGTACCCCGGCTCGCCAACAGATCCGCCGCCCCTACGGGAAGCCCCGTAGAGACGTAGCGTCTAACCTGCAAAAATAGAACAATTATACTAGCAGATATCGGAGCTGTAAAAGTAAACTAACTATGAACAGAAAGTAGTACAGTCTCTCATATAATATACAAAATATCCTCACCAGAATACAGAAGTCTCTCCAAAAAAATAAAAGAGTACAACTCGATACCTCACTACATAATCTCTCAAACATGACACAACCAAAATATAAGGGTACCTCTATAACACACTGAAGCTAAAGGGGGAAGGGATCTATCTCGCGACTCCCTTACCTCGGTCTGGAAGAGCTGGATCAGCAACTGGTACAGCAGGAACTGGAGCTGAAGTCCCTGGGGAAAAGACACCACGACGGGTGTGAGAACTACCTCCCACAGTAGTTCTCAGTGGGTGCCGCCAACAAGCCCGACGGCCTGCCCACTAAGTCTACTAGAGGCAAAAGAAAGCAAATGCAGTGCTGAAGAGAAAAGAACTGGAAGATAAACTCTACAGCTACTACGCCCCTATCTAGATGCTCAAAAAGCGGGACAGATGAAAATATGATGCATCTGCTCGGAAGAACTCAATCCTCAACAACCGGTACACCAACCCGGTAAATAGCTCAATCTCAACGCCGGTACTACAACCCGGTAAATAGCTCAATCTCAACGCCGGTACTACAACCCGGTAAATAGCTCAATCTCAATGCCGGTACTACAACCCGGTCTCGCCTACTCCGGAGTGGCACTCGAGGGGAGTGACCCGCTCGAGTCAAATAACTGCGCAACACTGTCGAGCACAAATGTGGCTCATGCAGGCTATGATCCAATCACTGTCTCACTCACTGGCTAAGAATCCACACTGTCATTATGACCATGTCCCAAAGATCCTAGATCCACTATCACTATCACTAGCACTATCATAATGCAAACTGGTCTACAGACTGCTACAGACTCCACTCGGTCCCCAGACGCGAGTGCAAATGCAATCCCCAGCTAATAAACCTCCCAGCCCACGACTCGGAGAGAATCACTATGTCCAGAATGACGAGAGTACAAGTCCAGAATGACGAGAGTACAACCACTGTGGGGAAGCTAAGGTGATGAACAAATCTGCATACATGTTCACATTTACTGTAGTCTAACTGTGCATGAATAATTAGTTAACGGACAATTAAGCTAAGTTGAGTTTTCATGTTGCGAAACTTACCAAGAAGTCGTCAGATATAGCAGCTAGCTACAGTGGTTTCAATATACAGTTTGCACAGATTATTTAACTCATATACTAACATGCATGCTAATATACTTGTAGAATTAGAGTGCAGTCCATAGATATTGCAAGCAGGATCACCCACCTGAACGCGCTAACAGTCCGGGACGGTACAGATAACAAGCCCAGAAACCGATAAATCTCCAAGTCCACAAAGCAAAGAGCACAAAAGCGGTGCTTACAAAGTCCTGGGTACAACAACACTTCTCAATTACACACAAATCACACACAACAATCACTATTCCAAAATCTGCAAGCATAGTTACTGTTCACACGAAAATTTCACCTGAAAATACTCCTCAATAAATTCCAATAAAAATATCACGACGATCCTCGTGAAGTGTAGATGTCGATAGGCCCTTGAATCGTCTGAATCCGATACTCGGAAGTGGAGATAAAATTCCGCGAAGTTGCTGCTGCCAGAAATCCAAACTGTTACAAAGGGGTGTAAAAATGTACCCCAAACCCCTAAATAAGCTCATTTCTGGGAAAAATGATCAACACGGAAAACGTAGATGTACCTCTCGTGCAATCGCTGTCGAAGAAATCGTCCAAAAATGAGGTCGGGGTAGCTCTGCAGGTCTCCTAGACTAAAATGCGACAGAAATGGGCCTCCAACAGTATACCGTCGCTCCGCACTACGAGGCAGAAAACGCTGTCGTCGCGGCTTCCAGAAAATCTGAGATTCCACCGAGAGATGGGTGTCACGCCCCGAGTTTAAAAATCAGGTCTGATTTTTTTTTTTTTTTTTTTTTTGAATAAATCAGAGTTTGCAAAACGGGCGTAACAGACCGCCACACATATAGGAAATCCCCTATCCCAAAGGATAGAGTCTCTCCTATATATGCACGGCTAGGCGAATCCAATCATCAATCAGAGATCAATCAACATCTAGCTAATAATGAATAATCAACATGAATAATCCAAATGATCATGCTAACATCAATCTGGAATAACTCAAGAAACTGAAAGCTGAAATAACATAATCAGAGTCAGCTACAATCATCCGGGATCACAATCATCCATCTATATCATCAAGGGGACAGCTCTATCATGACAGCCTCACTGGATCGTCCCGACACCCCTCTACCCGAACGACCTGAAAAATGGTCACCCAGGGGGTGTGAGATACACTGTACATGTATCCCAGTGGGCACGACGAGCCGAGAAATAGCTAATCGTACCTACTGGGTACAATAATCTGCGGATAGTAAGAATCATAGGGTAAAGCTGAACAATAAAGCAGATCTACTGATAATCAACAAAATCCACAGATAAATGAATAGGCAGGTAATCAAGGGTAATGGAACTGCAAGTAATAAATGCTAGAAATCAATGTAGAGCTATAATATCCAAGCACAATAACTACAGGTAAGTGATGCAAGAAATCTGAATATAAATGAGCTAATCAAGCATACACTGAGCAGTGGAGGTACAGGGTAGGATATCTATCAATAATAGTGCAAGGTAAGAATAATGCGTCAACAGCAGAACTCAAGTACCCAATCAATGCCAGTATTGGTCACGAGGACCTCAGGCTCATACCACCTAGCTGGCACCTAGCTGGCTGACATAACCCCGCACCCACTGGTGCCTAACTGGGGGCTCACGGGTCCCTTCTCTAGACCACTTTACCGGTAAAGAACACTGTGACGGTGGCCAAACCGTCAGTGTACGTGACGTACAGCGTGCGTGGTAGTCATCATGCTATGATCAAAAGCTCACGGTCTAGTGACCGGGTAGTCGGCAATAAGCCGAGATCCCAACAGGGAAATCATCTATCATATCGATTAGAATCTATCATGCATATCGGAACATCAAGTAGTATCTATCAATCAGGATCAATCAATCATGCATATCGAGATATCAACAATATATCGGCTGACAGGAATCAACAAGTATAATTGATCATGACATCTATGTACTATAGGTGTAAAAGCTGACAAGCAGATATACGTGATGTGTCGAAAAGGGATCGGTGTCTATCATAAAAGATCATCTGGCATATAGATATATGAATCATCAGGACAATCAAGAACAGGCAAAATCATCAGGAATCTATCATGCAAATCTATATACTGAGATATAAGAGCTGATAAACAGAACATATAGTATGTCTCACATAGATCAAGATATGTCAGGCATAATCATAGGATATGTCAATGCAATCATCAGGGCTAATCTAGACAAAATCAGCAGGTATATATGACGAGCCCAAAGGAATCAGTATCTATCAGGAAGATCAGGTGATATATGCAGTCATATAGGTCAAATCAACACGCTAATTCAAAAACAGGTGTCCGGCTGGACTAAAGCAACCAGAGGGCCAAAGAGCTAAAGCCCGGATCGAAAGTAACCCACCTGAATGACGGCAGATCCTCGAACTCCCGCACAGCTACTGGGAGGCTGGTGCTGAACAGCTGGGCCCTGAATAAGAAGCTATGATTAGTAATAGACACACACATACCCATCCCGACGACACTATAGTGACGTGACACTAATACGGGGCAATATCGTCAATATATTGAATGAAACCCGATTCCCGATCAACGAGAGTCTACAGAACTCTAACAAAATGGCTAGCAGGTGTATATGCACTGTTTAAAGACAGCTATCAAGTCCAATTTACAATTTAGTCCAATATGTTTTTAAAATTGCATTATATTCCTTAATTAATTGACTGTTTCAGCTTGTTCTTGAAATCCGGGGATCCAATGACGATGCCGTAAATTCCAGCGCGTCACATTTGATGAGACAGACCCCGTGCTCACAACTTTGGGTCAACGCGAGACCCGGGAGCAAAGTTAGCTCTTTAACCCTTTATGTTATTTATACTTTTTCGCCTCGATCTTGACCTCTAGAAGTCCAGAAACTACGCCGCGAGTTTCACCGTGTCCAGGACGACGAGACAAAGCCCGTGCTCACTAACTTGGGCTGATAAGAGGCTCGTACAAAAAGTTGGCCCATAATTATCAACCCATACAATTACTACTTTGCTAACATTTATTTTACACCCAATTTTATCTGGATTTAAAGTGAGCATGGTACAGAGGGATGATCCAGAAGAGTGGTGCTCACCAGAAGTTGGCCGGAGAATGGCCGGGGAGGTCGCCGGAGTAAGGTGGTGCAACTTCAATAAGGGCCAAGGCTCGGCTTGGGGCAACCCTGCACCAAACTGGGTTCAAACTTGGATCAGAGGGGAGCACTGGTTAGCTCCGGGTGCCAGATGATGCTTGGGTTGGGCCGGGTCTAGCGCCGGCGGCCGGGAACGGCGGCGGCCGAAGATGAGTCCGAAAAGGGTGGCTCGGGTGCAACTTTCAAGCTGAGCTACAGGGGGTGTCCTGGGTCAAAACAAAGTCATGAGGTTCATAAAGGAGGTGTCTGGGTCATACCCGAGCAGTTGGTCGGAGGCCGGAGCGGCGGGGATCGCCGGAAAGGAAGCCCGATCCCAACTCGGGTGCAACCCTGAAGCATCAAAGCCCTACGTTAAGGTTGCCATGCAAGGTGACCATCGGCTTTATAACCAGAAAATAGACTCACCTGCACGGTTTCCCGGCGTCCGGAGGCGGCGGCGAGGCGCGGCGGCGGAGCTCGTGGAACCTCCAATGGCCTCTAATGGCGGTTTCCGGCGAGGTCGCCCCGAGCCGGTGCGAGATGGATCAAAAGCTCCTACTCCACCCCACGAGGCTCGGTGCAGTGGTGGCTGGCGTCGGGAGGCCGCGGCGGCGCCGGACGGCGGCGGTCGGCGGAAACGGAGAATAACCGGTTTCTAGGGCACTCTAGCGCGGGCCCGATCTTGATCTGATCGTGATCAAACCTCGTGGAGGTGATGCAGTCGACGAGGGGGGGTGATTCAACAGTCTTGATCTTGGGCCGGACGGTTGGATGACGGCGGCGCGCACGATCGGCCTGGAAGGCAATTATTCCGGTGACAGTGCTGCCGCCGGCGATCGGGACGGCGGCAGCGGCCCGGCCTGCACCCGGATGATCTCCTCGACGTCAGAAGTACATTGGCCAAGCCCAGATGCCAAAATTAAATCAAAAGTTCCAAGAACTTACTTTCACCGGAGTTTTGGAAGGAGAGGGCACCTCCCGCGGCCGCGCAGGGCGGCGGCCGACGTCGGATCACCCCGGGCTCGGCTGCGGCTTCACCGAGGATACCTCAGGCAGGGACTTGATCCTCTTGAGTCCCTCACAACCCCTTTCTTCCTCAACAACTGAGAGCCAGGGGTTATTTGAAACCTCCTTCTCCGGCGACGTGGGGCGGCGGCCGGTGCGGGGAGGCTCCGGGGAGCGCGGCAGAGAGTGAGGAAGGAGGTTGAGGATGCGGCTAGGGCAAGAGCATTAGGGTTTCTTGCAAACCCTAAGCTCGGATCCATGCATGTTATATAGGGTTTAGTAACAATTGCATTATAGCCCTCCCAGCTTTGCTATTTGCTGTTTGGTCCTCCGCAGCATCTTTCTCTCACTCTTAGGTCCCTCACTAGGGAGTGGCACGCATTTTGAGGCAGGAACATAGGGTTCTAAGTGCAAAAAACGGCATTTTCGCTGTATTTCATGCTTTTCGAGGCGATTCGGTCGTCAGATCGAAAAACAGACTTCGCCACGACGTCCGGCTCGACGAAACCTATCAGATAGCAATTTCTGATTTTCGAAAAACTGTCCGGATAAAATCACGGTCCATGAAATACTGTGTCAAATACTGTTTTTCGCGCTTTTCGAGACTCTAGAGTCGTCAAACGGAAATTCCGCCAGTGCCATTGCGTCCAGAACGACGAAACCGTTCAAATCCACTATTTGAAGTGCTATGTTCGGCTTCTAGATGGCGAATTGGCCAAAGTTGGCACTTAGGGGATTTGAAATATAGGGTTACTATTCATCTGCTGTTTATGTACAGTACCAAGGCACTGTGCACTTAAGTCGCGGGTCCCGCCCGCTTCTTCGTCGATTTCTGAAATATTCGACCGTCGGATCTGAACATGCTTAATATGGTTTTCACTCGATTCGACGAGACGGTCGTGCTGGTGATCTCGGATTTTCGAGATTCGGCTCGAATTGAAAAGCGACATTTCTGGCCCATTAACTGTGCAATTTACACTGTAGAAAAGGGGCTCTGATGCTACTCTTGCCATTCATGATTCAAAATCGACTAGACATTTATTCTTTTCCTTTTTATTTAATTACAAAATTTCAAGTTCTTACAATGGGCAAGAGGGAGATGAAGATTTCTTGTGAAGGGAGCAGAGGCTAAATCCCATGGGAAAGGCACCAAAAATTCGGCCCAAGGGGGCCTATTTATAGGCTCCAAGGAAACAGCCCAAAAAAGACATCTTTATTGGGCTCGGGCCCAACTTTCGGGCGCCCGAAATATTTCGGGCTGCTACAGTAACGGGCCCGGCCCGTTACTGTGCGCGCCCGAAATCTTCTCGGGCCGCCACGTGGCCCAGCTCGGCTCCTCGCACCCGGCGCACGAGCGCCAGCAAACCACAGCCTGCCACGTACCCCGGCAGGGCGACGTGCACCGGTGCACTCAACCAATCACGGGGCGCCACGTGGCGCCCCCACGTCGCTCCGGTCAACGCCCACGCCGCGCAACGTGCGCGCGGCCGCGCCGCCGCCGGCTCCGGGTCGGGCACGCGCCCCGAGGCAACCGCCTCAGCCGTGTGGACCGAGTGCACCAAAACCCGCCAACCACACAACGCCACGTGTCCCTCGGTTCACAGTGCACCCGCGCCGAAAGACCGTGGACCGCGCCTGCTACGCCCGCCACTCACAAGATGCCACGTGTCGCTTCCGTACGGTGCACGCCTCCGCGGTGGACCGCACGCCTGCCCGCGCGCCCGCGCGCCTGCCCGCGCCGCTCGCCGCCTGCCCGAGGCCGCACCGCCGCGCTCCGCCGCCCGCCGGCCGCCGCCGGCGCCTCTCCGGCCGCCGGAACAGTAACCCAAGCCTCGATTTCCGTGTTTTCGCGTCCGGGCTCCGAAAAATTCAAGTAAATAGTCCATTTCGCTCGTTTTCGCGCGCTGAATCCAAATCCGAGGTCCGTTCGGCCAAATTCCACTTCTAAAATTTCCCAAAAATTCCCGGAAGAGTAGACTTGATCCAATTTCCATTCCGGGTCACATTCTTGGCTCCAATAAGCGCGCAAACACTTCACACACCCAAAATGGACTTCCAGAAAAGAAAACAAGCTCCAATTTACCAGAAACCCAAATCTGGGGCCCGACACGCACACACACACACCCTGAAACCACCAAACCAACAGTAAAACCTAAAGTGGGGATTCGGGTCCTCACATCCTCCCCCACTAAAAGAAAGTTTCGTCCTCGAAACAAACACGGCTCAAAAGGGAGTCTCCAAGCCCAAAGGTAAGCCTCCAACAACACAAACTCCAACTCCCCAGTCGCTACAAACTCTCCACAAAGCGAGTCCAACCGCTGGATAAAGCTCAGGAATTCCCAAACACTGGGGACGAGGAAGAACAACCAACTCTACGCTTACAAACTATTCGAATTACGCCGCAAAACTTATCAGAAAAAGAAAGGGCCCCACCAGTAGGAAGGTCATCAACCCCCAGCTCTCCAATTTAGAAAACAACTGAAATTAGCGAAAAGTTCGAAAGTTCCGAGAGACCAGTGCCCTCGCCCTAATCAAACAAGAACAGGTTCGGGCACCGTCCCCATTTCTGGAGTAGTCTTTCGAATCTTTCATCCTGTTCGCAAATTTCAGCACAAGAGCGAGAAAAGAGGGAGAGGAGTGTTGATGCCGTTCCTGCTGTGGCAACAAAACGGAAGCTACGGTTTATCCATGGCCCTAAGAAAAACACCACTCTATCCGAGGCCCCTAGAGACAAACCCTCTAGTCCTAGGCGTCACCTACGCTCGACAAGTCGCACCTAACCCAAAGCCGCTGAAGCCACTGCTGCAGGAAGGATGCCTCGGTATCCAGTGGAAATGATCTCCTATCGTCCAACTCGCGAAAAGGCCACTGTTCTCCATTCGTAATCAAATGTTGCACGATACCGCACCAACAGGTCCATCCCAAGTGCTCAATCTGAGTCGGGGAGCTGCAACTTGTTACGGCTTTTTGGTGTTGGCATATTTCGTGAGTCAAGTCAGTGAGTTGAGTCGGAGTCTTAAAGGATCAAATTGTCAATCAGCAATCAAAGACTTAGAGAAGATTCAACAAGAGCTCAAGTTGACACTCAGTGTCTTGAGTCTTGAAGATTGAAGATGAAGAATTGTGGATCAGTTACATCAATCTCAAGAAGAAAGTATTCAAAAGGATCAGGTATGTTTAACTAAATATTTTTGGTGATCCGAATACTTTCTTATAGTGTAGAAACACTTGGATGAATTTTTAATTGCATAAAAATCAAAAACTGGACATGGGACATGTTCAGGATCCGGATCAGATGATCCAATCCGGATCCCGAAGGGTATTAGTTCATGTGCAAATCCAATCCGGATCCAAGCCTATTCTGATCCGGATCCCGAACATTGGATGTTGCTGAAATTCATGAACGATCCGGATCGGGCCTTGCGATCCGGATCCCGAACCCTTGGATTTCTGGAATCGTCAATCTCGTTACGACGATCCGGATCGCAGTAATCCCGATCCGGATCGCCGTCCTGAAAATTTCCAGATAAGGTAGGTTTTTGATTCTTATCTCTTTCCAAAGGTTTCTAAACTATAAATAGACATTTAGGGTTTCTCAAAAACGTGGGGAGCACGGCCGATCAATTTATAAAACACTTGAGAGCAACCCTAGAGGCTAGGTTTTTACCGTTCTTCTTTATAGCCTCTTTTAGGTCAATTCGATGGTTCTTTCAAGAACATATCTTTTGTCGAATTGATCTAATCTTTGCTTAGAGATTTTTTCCCATGGATCTTCATTGATAATCTAAGCAAAGGATCACCATCGAAGCCAATATTCTTACCGGCTGAGTTTGCGTCGTGGATTCGACGTGGCATCGTGGATTCGGTGTGTTGAAGGCGTTTCGTGGATTCGAAACGTGTGCTCGTGGATTCGAGTGGCGTTCGTGGATTCGAACGTGTGCAGTGGACGTGCAAGCGGTGGAGCGCAAGGTCCGAAGAAGTTGAAGGAGGGGTTAAATCCGTGGAGACGGTAATCACCTTGTTATTCTTCTTTTCTTAGTGGATTGTTATTGCGTGGATATCCAACCGGTCAGCGCAAGGTCCGAAGAAGCTGAAGGAGGGGTTGAGTCCGTGGAGTCGGTAATCACCTTGTTATTCTTCTATTCTTAGTGGATTGTTATTGCGTGTTGGTCCCGTGGTTTTTCTCCTGGATTGGAGTTTCCACGTAAATCTCGGTGTGTTGATTTTTATTTTCCGCATTGTTTTTTATTTTTGCACTGAGATTGGTTTTTATAATATTACACCTATTCACCCCCCTCTAGGTGTTTGATAGTACCTATTTAGATCCTTGTGGATCCTAAATAACTCTACACAACTGAACCATCACAACCATCGGCGTACCTCTCAAAATTCAGCTGTTCTGATCATACCCCAAAATTCGCCTCTGCTGGAAGATACAGGGATGAATCCAATCGCTAATGCAAGTCACAAAATTCCTATCCCTTAATTATGCAAAAAAATGCACATGCCCTGATATCATGCAGATGGATGTAAAAGCCCTACTGATGAATAATTGAGAGACACCAGTATCAAAAGAAGCCCGAGCACGGACTACTGAGATCAGAATAATACATGCAATGACCTGCTCTGCTGCTGTAACGTCCTCGACCTGAGCGGCATAAACTCGACCGCTCGGCGCCGGGGGACGTCGCTCTGGCCGCCGGGAAGAAGATGAGGCAACATCTGGCCTGCTGTAGGCCGCAGAAGGATCGGCTGGCTGGTAAGGAACGGACGGTGCTGATGCTGATGAAGGAGCTGGATGGCCGGCTCTAGGGCACACGCTCGCAAAGTGACCGGCCTGCCCGCAGCGAAAACAATGGCCCTGTCTCTGCGGGCACAGAGTCGGTAGGTGTGAGCCTCCACAGATAATACACCGATCTGGGCGCTGCTGCTGAGAAGTCTGCTGTGAGAACTGCTGCTGTCGTGGGGGTCGATGCTGCTGCTGTGTCTGGCGAGACGCCCCCGATCTCTGATGTCCCTGGTACCCCCGGCCCTGAGGGTGGGAACGCGGAGGTCTCGGGGGTCCCTGCCTGCTAGACTGCCCCTCCTCTGGAGAAGCCGGGCGCTTTGCCCCAGAAGTCGCTACAGGGGCCGGAGATACCTCATCCATCATGGCCTCTCCACACTCCACATACAGAGCCTGCTCCATCGAGGCCTCCAAGGTCCGCAGTCTGCGGGAGCGGACAAACTGGTAAATGTCTCGGCGAAGTCCTCTCTCAAACATATAAACGCGATGGCTCTCATCTCTAGCCACATGAGGCACACATGCCAATAGCTGGTTGAATTCCGCTATGTACATGTGCACAGGCCTATCTCCCTGGCGGAGATTCTTCAACTGCTCCTCCAGTCACTGTCGGACGCTCTCAGGAAAGAATGCTCCCAGCAACATGCTCCGAAACTCAGTCCAGGAAAGAAGCTGCGTCCCGGGTGGACCAGCTGGTCGCACACGCCGCCACCACGCCTCGGCGTTGCTCTCCAGAAAATGGGTAGCCAAAATAACCCGGAACCTCTCATCCACAAACAAGCTCTCGAAGTGGCGCTTCATGGTGGTGATCCAAGTCTCGGCTGCCCAAGGCTCGGCACTCATGCCCGAAAAGCGAGGCGGATCGAACTGCCGAAATCTCATCAACAAATCTACAACCTCCCGCTGCTCCGTCGCAGTCAAAGATCCCGTCGCCCCGGCCGGTGGTCTACTCGAAATCGGCTCAGCAGGAACCGCTGGTGCAGGCTGCACCACAGGGGGCGCCACAACAGGGGATGAAGGCACCGGCGAAGCGTCAGGGGGTGCCACTGCCGGCTGTGCTCTCTGCTCCATCATGAGCATCAGCCGCGCCATTGCCTCCTCCTGGCGTCGGGTCGCCTCCGCCAACTGTGCCATCTGGGCACGGAGCTCCTGAATCTCGACCTGAGGTCCTCGCCCCGAGTCCTCCTGCTCGGGCTCAGAGGACGAAGGCTGCGAGCGCGTCACCAACGAACGTCGAGGAGGCATCCCCACCTGAGGGACAAAGCCAACAATCAGAACCAGAAGCAACACTCGACCCAATCTAGCGAAAGTCAAAAGGCATGTCCTCCTTTCGGAAGTACTATGTTGTCTGCAGCCAACATAGTCGCTACCAAAGGAAGACATGTCTATCACTCGTCCCTATCCGCTCGGGAGAGTTTGAAACCCAATCAAGACTTTCGCTAAAAGTCTCGGCTCTCACGTGGGTCATCCTAGGGTTTAACCATAAGCCTAGGGTTCCTAAGTCCTCAAGACCTACACCCTAAGCTCTGATACCACTCTAATCTGTCACGCCCCGGGATCGGAACTGTACCCCGGCTCGCCAACAGATCCGCCGCCCCTACGGGAAGCCCCGTAGAGACGTAGCGTCTAACCTGCAAAAATAGAACAATTATACTAGCAGATATCAGAGCTGTAAAAGTAAACTAACTATGAACAGAAAGTAGTACAGTCTCTCATATAATATACAAAATATCCTCACCAGAATACAGAAGTCTCTTCAAAGAAACAAAAGAGTATAACTCGATACCTCACTACATAATCTCTCAAACATGACACAACCAAAATATAAGGGTACCTCTATAACACACTGAAGCTGAAGGGGGAAGGGATCTATCTCGCGACTCCCTTACCTCGGTCTGGAAGAGCTGGATCAGCAACTGGTACAGCAGGAACTGGAGCTGAAGTCCCTGGGGAAAAGACACCACGACGGGTGTGAGAACTACCTCCCACAGTAGTTCTCAGTGGGTGCCGCCAACAAGCCCGACGGCCTGCCCACTAAGTCTACTAGAGGCAAAAGAAAGCAAATGCAGTGCTGAAGAGAAAAGAACTGGAAATAAACTCTACAGCTACTATGCCCCTATCTAGATGCTCAAAAAGCGGGACAGATGAAAATATGATGCATCTGCTCGGAAGAACTCAATCCTCAACAACCGGTACACCAACCCGGTAAATAGCTCAATCTCAACGCCGGTACTACAACCCGGTAAATAGCTCAATCTCAACGCCGGTACTACAACCCGGTAAACAGCTCAATCTCAACGCCGGTACTACAACCCGGTCTCGCCTACTCCAGAGTGGCACTCGAGGGGAGCGACCCGCTCGAGTCAAATAACTGCGCAACACTGTCGAGCACAAATGTGGCTCATGCAGGCTATGATCCAATCACTGTCTCACTCACTGGCTAAGAATCCACACTGTCACTATGACCATGTCCCAAAGATCCCAGATCCACTATCACTATCACTATCACTATCACTATCACTATCACTATCATAATGCAAACTGGTCTACAGACTGCTACAGACTCCACTCGGTCCCCAGACGCGAGTGCAAATGCAATCCCCAGCTAATAAACCTCCCAGCCCACGACTCGGAGAGAATCACTATGTCCAGAATGACGAGAGTACAAGTCCAGAATGACGAGAGTACAACCACTGTGGGGAAGCTAAGGTGATGAACAAATCTGCATACATGTTCACATTTACTGTAGTCTAACTGTGCATGAATAATTAGTTAACGGACAATTAAGCTAAGTTGAGTTTTCATGTTGCGAAACTTACCAAGAAGTCGTCAGATATAGCAGCTAGCTACAGTGGTTTCAACATACAGTTTGCACAGATTATTTAACTCATATACTAACATGCATGCTAATATACTTGTAGAATTAGAGTGCAGTCCATAGATATTGCAAGCAGGATCACCCACCTGAACGCACTAACAGTCCGGGACGGTACAGATAACAAGCCCAGAAACCGATAAATCTCCAAGTCCACAAAGCAAAGAGCACAAAAGCGGTGCTTACAAAGTCCTGGGTACAACAACACTTCTCAATTACACACAAATCACACACAACAATCACTATTCCAAAATCTGCAAGCATAGTTACTGTTCACACGAAAATTTCACCTGAAAATACTCCTCAATAAATTCCAATAAAAATATCACGACGATCCTCGCGAAGTGTAGATGTCGATAGGCTCTTGAATCGTCTGAATCCGATAACTGGAAGTGGAGATAAAATTCCGCGAAGTTGCTGCTGCCAGAAATCCAAACTGTTACAAAGGGGTGTAAAAATGTACCCCAAACCCCTAAATAAGCTCATTTCTAGGAAAAATGATCGACACGGAAAACGTAGATGTACCTCTCGTGCAACCGCTGTCGAAGAAATCGTCCAAAAATGAGGTCGGGGTAGCTCTGCAGGTCTCCTAGACTAAAATGCGACGGAAATGGGCCTCCAACAGTATACCGTCGCTCCGCACTACGAGGCAGAAAACGCTGTCGTCGCGGCTTCCAGAAAATCTGAGATTCCACCGAGAGATGGGCAAGAGGGAGATGAAGATTTCTTGTGAAGGGAGCAGAGGCTAAATCCCACGGGAAAGGCACCAAAAATTCGGCCCAAGGGGGCCTATTTATAGGCTCCAATGAAACAGCCCAAAAAAGACATCTTTATTGGGCTCGGGCCCAACTTTCGGGCGCTCGAAATATTTCGGGCTGCTACAGTAACGGGCCCGGCCCGTTACTGTGCGCGCCCGAAATCTTCTCGGGCC
Organism: Tillandsia fasciculata; assembly: GCA_029168755.2. NCBI lineage: Eukaryota > Viridiplantae > Streptophyta > Magnoliopsida > Poales > Bromeliaceae > Tillandsia > Tillandsia fasciculata. Next base: position 6,107,951 of record CM054952.1, read on the forward strand.
GCCACGTGGCCCAGCTCGGCTCCCCGCACCCGGCGCACGCGCGCCAGCAAACCACAGCCTGCCACGTGCCCCGGCAGGGAGACGTGCACCGCTGCACTCAACCAATCACGGGGCGCCACGTGGCGCCCCCACGTCGCTCCGGTCAACGCCCACGCCGCGCAACGTGCGCGGCCGCGCCGCCGCCGGCTCCGGGTCGGGCACGCGCCCCGAGGCAACCGCCTCAGCCGTGTGGACCGAGTGCACCAAAACCCGCCAACCACACAACGCCACGTGTCCCTCGGTTCACAGTGCACCCGCGCCGAAAGACCGTGGACCGCCCCTGCTACGCCCGCCACTCACAAGATGCCACGTGTCGCTTCCGTACGGTGCACGCCTCCGCGGTGGATCGCGCGCCTGCCCGCGCCGCTCGCCGCCTGCCCGCGCCGCTTCGCCGCCTGCCCGAGGCCGCGCTGCCGCGCTCCGCCGCCCGCCGGCCGCCGCCGGCGACTCTCCGGCCGCCGGAACAGTAACACAAGCCTCGATTTCCGTATTTTCGCGTCCGGGCTCCGAAAAATTCAAGTAAATAGTCCATTTCGCTCGTTTTCGCGCGCTGAATCCAAATCCGAGGTTCGTTCGGCCAAATTCCACTTCTAAAATTTCCCAAAAATTCTCGGAAGAGTAGACTTGATCCAATTTCCGTTCCGGGTCACATTCTTGGCTCCAATAAGCGCGCAAACACCTCACACACCCAAAATGGACTTCCAGAAAAGAAAACAAGCTCCAATTTACCAGAAACCCAAATCTGGGGCCCGACACGCACACACACATACCCTGAAACCACCAAACCAACAGTAAACCCTAAAGTGGGGATTCGGGTCCTCACACGGGTGCTCCAAATCGATGTAAGATCGAGTCTTCCACGAATTTTATGATATCCTTCTGAGTAGCCTGTTGCGTCGGTCGAGTTTCGACCCACTTGGTGAAGTAATCGATGGCCACTAAAAAAAATTATCAGAAATTTATGTCCTGCCGATGAGTTCGGCTGGATTTCTCCTATTAAGTTTATGGCCCAACCTTTAAATGGCCACGGCTTGATAATGGCATGTATTTATGAGGCCGGTACTCTTTGAATCGGCCCGTGAAATTGACATTCCTGACATCTTTTGACGTAATTGATGCAATTTTCATGCATCGTTGGCCAATAATAGCTTAGATGTCGAATTGTCTATCTCAATTTCCTTCTAGCCAAATAAGCTCCACATAGGCCTTCATGGGTTTCACCTATCATTATCAAAGACTTCTCGTCTCCTAAGCACTTCAGAAGCGCTTCTTCGGCCGTTCTCTTGTATAACTGCTCGTCTAACAGGTAGTAGCCGAGTGCCTTTTTCCTCGTCTTATAATCCACCCGACTGTTAGGATCTTTTAGGTAATTTATTATAGGCTGTCTCTAGTCTTCATCCGCGTCGATAGGAGCAATCATCGGTTCTCTCATGTGAATCGTGAGCAGTAGCCTTCTTAAAATATTAACATGATCGGCCCCTACTGGTTCCTTATATCCTGATACTACCTGGGCCAGATCGTTTGCTATCTCATTTTCCTCTCTCGGCTGATGACCGGCTAGATCGTTTGCTACCTCATTTTCCCCTCTCGGCTGATGACTTAACTCTACGTCATGAAAATTGCAGAGTAAGTCTGCCGTTTTACACACAAAACTCTGCTGGCTAGGGCTAGTACATCGATATTCACCTATCATTTGTTTAATCACTATTTGTGAATCACCGATTACCTCCACATTTTTAGCTCTTAGTTCTTCTAGAATTTTTAGGCCGATTACCAGGGCTTCGTATTTGGCTTGGTTATTAGAATAACCGAAATCCAACTCGAAAGCAAATCGGGCCTCTCTCCCTTTTGGTCACAGGTTAAGATTCTCTCCCTTTTGGTCATCGGGTTAAGATTCCGGCTACGGTTGATTCAGTCGTTCTGGATCCGTCGAAATATAACGTCCACCGTTGCAATCCAACAAAATTCGCCGTTGATTCTTCAATTTTGACACAAGGATGATCAACCAAGAAATCGGCTATCGTTTGTCCTTTTACGGTTTTAGCCGTAACATAGCTAAGAGAAAATTGGGATAGAGCAAGGATCCATCGCCCGGTCCTACTCCTCAACACCGGGTTTGAGAGCATGTATTTGATCAAATTGGTCTTACAAATGACCGATATTTTTACATGCACAGGTGAAGTATAATGCTAAGCACAACTTTTCTATTGCCGAATATCTTCTTTCGGCATCAATCAGCCATCTGCTTAAATAGTAGACGACTTGTTCTTCTTTTTGTTCGTTATCCTGGGCCAACAGACGCTCCAGGTTTTCCTTGGCGGCTGATATGTACAACTTCATCGGTCGGTCATACCAAGGGGGAACCAGCAATGGGGATATCGTCGAAAGCCCTCTGATGCTCTTCCGTCCACACGAATTCATCCTAATCTTAGCCGAAGTAAGGGACTGAACACCTCTATCCTTCCAGCTAGATTGGATATGAATTGTCTTGGGTAATTCACTTTAGCTCAAAGGGATTGCAACTCATTCTTAGTCTTTGGTGCAGGCATCTCTATAACAGCCTTAGTTTTGTTATGGTCAACTTCAATAATCCTCCGATGCACCAAAAAACCTAAAAAATTTTCAGCCGAGACACCAAACACGCACTTTAATGGGTTCATTTTCAAATTGTATTTCCTCATTCTTTCAAAAGCTAATTCCAACTCGGCTAAGTGATCGGTTTTAGACTTCGATTTTACTACTATGTCGTCGATGTAAACTTCTATCGACCTATTGATCAGATCATGAAAATATTAAATTTATAACCCTTTGGTAAGTTGCTCCGGCAATTTCAAAGGTTTCGATAGAACCCGGGCATCTAAAAGCTTTTTTTGACACATCGTCTTCGGCTATCATGATTTGATTGTAGCCTACGTGACCATCCATGAAAGATAGAATTTCATGGCCGGCTGCAGCATCTATCAACATATAGGCTATGGGTATAGGATATTCATTCTTTGAGGTAGCCGAATTTAAATTTCTAAAATCTATACAGATCCTGAGTTTTTATTTTTTTTTCTCACAGGAACTATATTAGCAAGCCATTCAACATAACGGGCCGGCCTTATGAAATCGGCTTTCAAAAGATTTTCAATTTCATTTTTAATCTGAAGTACAATACTCGGCTCAAACCTACAAGTTGGTTGCTTAAAAGGCATAAATCCCTTTTTGATAGAGAGTCTATGTTCTACAATATTTCGGCTGAGTCCTAGCATCCCATCATAGCTCCAAGCGAAACAGTCTTGATAGCGGATGAGCAGACTGATCAACTTCTCTTATTGCTCTACCGAAAGTTTGGAATTTATGTAAGTCGGTCGTTTTTCCTTATCCGACCCAAGGTTCACCTCTATCAGAAGGTCCTGCACTTCTAACTTCTTCTCGCCATTTTTTTATCGGCTAATCTTCGAAATCTTCTGTCAAACCCTCTTTGGCTCTTTCGACTAAACTTTTCGTTCTTTGCTCATCTTCGGCCTTTGGTGCTATAGCCGAAGTACCTTTCTTGCCAGCTTGTGTGGCCAGCTCATGCTCCCGAGGCTCCTTTAGGACCACGGCTATTGACTCCCGGCATGTCATTTGATCCATCGTGGTGGCTCATCGCCTACTGCCATTCGACTGGTTTCTCTAAGGAGTTTCACTTGAACTCTTTCTTCAGTTATCCGGACGAACCAAATTTGGTCCGGGTCTTCCTTAGCCTAGTTCACATGGCCGGTGGTTTCTATGCTCACGTCTGCAAGTCGCGGCCTTCCCTCGGTTGCAATCTCCTCCACCCGATCGCCTTTCCACTGAAATAATTTTTTGTGGAGTGTGGAGGGTACGCATTCATTGGTGTGAATCCAATCATGCCCCAAAAGCAGGTTGTAGTGGCTGACCGCGTCCACTGTGAAGAAAGCAGTCCGAAGGTACTTTGATCCGACAGTGAGTTCAATTGTCAGGACCTCCTTTGCCGCTTGACCACCTCTCGTGAAGTTGATCATGGTTGTGTCGGTCGGCTAGAGTTCATCCTCGCTCTTGCCGAGCTTCTTGAAAAATGTAGTGGGCATGATGATGGCCATGGTCCCGCCGTCCACCATAACGCGGCCTACTAGCCGCCTTCGATTAAGGCATTGATGTATAATGGCCTTATGAACCGGGTCTGGAAGGCCGATAGTTTTTTGAACGTCACCACCTTGGCCTCCACCTTTCGCTGCACAAGCTGGATCTGCACCATAGATAGATCTTCGTCAGAAGACTGCCCCCTTATGTCATTCTCGGACACCTTCGCTTTGAAGGATATTGGCAGAGTGCAGACCATATTGATATCCACTGAATCTTCCTTAGCCGAATTATTGTCGGACCGCGGCTTCTTATCGTCTGTTCTTTTGGCCTCCTCGGCCGAAGATGAGTTCAGGATTTTCACTTCCCGTTCTTTTGGCGGTCGCCTGTCGCGCTTGGCCGCCGTCTCGAGGTCGCAATGGACTGCCGCCTTGAGAGCTCGGAGTCTGGCGTTCAACTTATGCTGGGCGTCTTCATCTTTTGCCTTGGCCGTCGTGGCTTGAGCTGTCGGCGGTCCTATTTGAGGTGGAACTGCTGAGCCTCTAGCCTCATGGTCGTTCCACATCAGCCTTTCCGACAGCTGATGAATAGGTTGTACCCATGTCGGGTTCGGCCGTGGCCCCTTAGCAGCTCTTGATTCTTTTTGCGCGTTAGCTTGGATTCTCTATTGTCGACGCTTTTACGTTTTTGATATGACCTGCCCGTACCTCTTGGCCGATTCCCTTACGGTGAACCACTAGTCCGCTGGCACGTTTGTCGGCGGTTTAACCACCCTTAGGTGTTCCTTGAGGATCTCCTTTCACTGCCATGGCTGAATTTCGAGTTCCTTTATTAATCAGAACCCGCTGGCGTCAATCTCCCCTTCGGTCAACCAGGGGAACTCCGGATTGGGCGTGGGAGGAATGACCCACAACCTTGGCCTCGAGGCCCAGTATGGCGTCGGACGGGGCCCTTGCCTCCAAGGCGTATAGCCGGTCGGGCCCCTTGGCTGGCACGTCGGCTTCGCTGCCTCCGGTGGTGCATATCTGGATGGCAGTCGGGGCGGCCCATGCACCTCCTCGTCTTCGGGCGGTCGGCCGAACTGCCACCTGTGCGGCCCATGCACTCGACTTTCCTCGGGGCCGTGGGGTCGACCCTACTGCTTTGTTGGGGCCCTTGGCCCCTCTTGGTTGCCTATTTGCGGTCTCGGTTCTTCGTAAAAGTCTCGTAGGACCCTGTGGATGGACAAATCCATATAAATCTGTCACGCCCCAAGTTTTGAAAAGCGGTCTATTTTTATTTTTATTTATTTTTTAAAAATCAGTCTCTGAAACATAATCCCAAGATGTGAATCAGATCCGCCACGCGCATAGGAGATTCTCGATCCAAACGGACGGAGTCTCCCCTATACACGCTCGGCTAGGCATTTACAAATAACAACATTTGCATTCAAAGTTTATCTACTAACAATTTAAAACTTAAACATTTAAATATCTAATAATCTAAACATAATCCATCACATGCATAATCTGCAGTTGAATCCAAGTATACTATCAATCAGGTAATAACTATGAAAGAACAGAGGAAAGGCTAGCAAGATAACCAAAGGGTCCAATCAACCACGGTTCCAAAAAGTTACACTATGCCAATGCCCAGATCGGAGTACCCACCTCAACTCAAGCGGTCATGAAATCCGTTGCTCAACGGGCGAGGAGGCTCCTGGGTGCTCGGGCTTGAAACATAACCAACTGTCAATAAACAACTCTCTTATACCCACCTCACAGACTCAAGGTGTACAAAAGACTGAATTGTGAACTTCACTGAAGTCCCAGGATCTGCCGAAATTTTCGGTAATCCGCCGATGTGATTACTTACATTAAAAGATAATTTATGCGAAAATGGGTTGTGCTGCCGTCATTGCTGATGCCATCGAGATTGATTTTGTCGGCAATTGTTCGGGTAGACCCCCATTGTATGGTTCGTTTCGGGCTAAATATTACCCGATTCGAACCATCGTGTCATTTAAGGCAGTGACTGCGGCCAATACGGTGTCCAGGCACGTGTTGTTCACTCGGTTACTCCGTTCTAACGCGTTTAATACTCAGTCATATGCTCTAGCGCTTCCACTAGGGTCGGTTCATTTTGAGTCGACCTCTCACTCGTCTCAGGGATTTCAGGTAGTGTCGGAGGTTGGTCATTAGTATAACCGACACTATTTGATTGGTCGTTCCCTAGAGGTCTGGGGACGACTATGTTTCTGAGACTGATGCTATTATCCTCTGACATTTTATGGTAGGATTAGATAAGCGTTTACCTGAGTGTCCTATCAGACGTGCCAAAAAATATGTTGGGCTCTGAAAGTTAGCTGAGCGAGCTTTGTCAGTCTGCGATCGACTTCGAAAAATGACCCTCTGAGATGCATGAATGCGCTGCATGCTAAACCATTAGGTCGATGAGGGATCCGCTTGATCGGATTATTCTTACTCAAACACCGAGCGAGTTTCGGCTTGGGAGAGCCAAAATACGAAGAAACTCTAAATTCTTAAGGTTTCGCTGATAAAGAGAACTAGTAGTACCAGGATAAGTATAACTTTTGGAACAAGCTAGAACTATGTATTTGGTTGGGTATTAGATTAATACCAGGTATAAGAAAAATAGTGTTTGGTAAGAAATGGAGAATAAGAGTAATAGAGTGTATTTGTGTAAAATGACTAATATGCCATTTCTCTTAGTAAAAACTTAAAATTAAGTTGTATAATTTAAAAAACTTTAAGGGGAAAAAATATTTAATTTTTAAATTTTAAGTGGAGCAAAAATTTTAATTTTTAAATTTATATAAATTTAAAAAATATAATAAAAATTTGTATAAATTTTAAAATTTTTAAAAATATAAATAAAATAAATTTTTAGATTTATAAAAATAAGTTAAAAAAATTAAAATTTATAAAATAAAAAAATTTAAAATTTAAAATTTATAAATTTAAATATCTTTTAAAATTTAAAAATTCAAATTTAAAAAAATAAAAAAATAAAAAATAAAAAGGTTGTCTCGGGAGTATGCAAAGAAAAGGAAAAAAAGAAAAAAGAAAAAAAAAGAGAGGGGCTCTGCTTGGGAAGCGTGAAGGGGCATGGGGCGGGAGAGGGGCGCCTTGTTCCGGGGGGGGGGGGGGGGTACAAGAGGGCTATTCCACCTTGTTCCCCCCCTTAACTACTTATTCCGCCTTTATAACCAAACCAAACACTACGTAACTAGAATACACTCGGCCGAAATAGCAGAATGGCTTTGTATTGCTCGAAACGGACGGGGTTACAAGGTTTGGTTACAATTAGGACTATTCTTGGAAAAGTTGTAAGGAAATCTGTAAAGGAATGCGGTAAATCTATCTAGAAAGTTGTAAGAAAAGCTATAAATTTAGTCCAGGAGAGCTGTAGATGCAGATATTGAAGGTATTGAAGAGTTAGTTGTGGTCGCTGGCTTACACGATTGCAGGACCCCCCTCTAGGAAGAAAATTCGTTTATTTATACGTGTGAGAATCCCTTTTAGGACTGAATGTCGTTTCGGGAAATGGCGTATTCTTTGGCCACTTCCCTTCGAAAGGTTCTCTCTTTGAAAAGGTAGTGGCAATTTCGACGTCCACGTCTATTCTCTAACATTGCGTGTCGTTACAAATCATGGCATGATCCTCAACAATTGTTGATACAGGGTGTTACTTACCAAAATTGCGTCGATTGCAAGATTCGCGTCCTATAATTTTGCCCTGTTTGTTTTTTGAAAACATTCCTTCTAAGTTTCGGTCCATATCCTTATTCGGCTCATAGAGCCGAAGACCGTCTTCTTATTCGAAAAGTTGTAATCAATCGGATAGCCGATCCAGCTCTATTCTTTGTCACAATCTAAGTATTTTTCATCTGCTCGTGATCGGTTGATCTATTTGACTACTCTTTGTACCACGTATCGTCTTTTAATTGGACTTTATTGACTCGGTCATCTTGACCTTGCCTCTTGCCATGTGGTGATTTTTCTGGTCTCAACACTTGTATTAAGTATAAAATGGGTTAGACGAGTTTAAGCAAACCTGGGTGATGTTAAACCCACTTTGGAGAGTGTACCTATCTTAAATAGCTAAGTTAGCAACTACGATGCATTCACAGCTCCTCGATCCTCGCCTGGACCTAAGTGGAGCACAAATAGGTCATATATTCCACTAGAGCATGATTCTCGACAAAAGAATCCAGAAAAAAAATTCAAGTCTCGAGTTTTTGGAGGCTGAGGTTTTAGAATATGATATTGAGGTTTCGGAACCAACCTCAGGTTCCAAAACTTGTTGCCAGGTTCCACGAAATCGGAACTAGCTCCTCACACTGTTACATTGGGCTAACCAAGTTTCAAGTTTCGAAACTAGGCTCATAAGCCAACCCTTCAATGGTAGCAACTTCTTGAATTTCGTGGAGTTGCGACGTCAATTCAACTAGAATCAACTCCAAATCCCTCAAGGCACTAGGAATGTCCTAAGACATGGTATAAGAAGCATTGGAAAACAAAAGCCTTTTCAACCTTGAGAATTGGAAGGCTAAAATCAAAACCAAAGAATTTTTGTGAAATTGATAAAATGAATTTCAATCTATTACTTAGAAGCCCATAAGAGGTTCCGCCTTAGATTCTCGGTCAAATGAATTTTTGTGAAATTTCCTAGATACTGTCGCAGACAGGTTCCGAAACCTCCAAACCATAAACTGGAACATGGCTAGGTTTTGGAACCTTCAGTATGGTTCCACAGAGATAGAAAGTTTTTGGCCCCTAAATTTTCTATTTATGTTCAAAAACCTTAAATCCATATTTCGAAACTAGACACGAGAAACCAAAATCCTCAAACTTAAACTCAGAAGGCTACGACATTGCAATTTCTATTCTTAATAAACCTAATTTATGACCAAACTATCATTTCATTAATCCAAACACACTCTAACGCTCTGTTTGGTAATGTTGTATCTCACATCATAATGTGTCTTGTTCTTAATGCATTTAAATCGAGTCGTTTGTATGATACGAGTTAGCTGAAATGACTAATATGAGAATATAGTTATTATGTAAGACTTGAATCTATGTGTGGTGAGCCGAATTAGTTGTGATGAGCCGAACCGACTTGAGAGGAGTCGAATGTCTTGAGGCAATATGGGGACTGCATCTCGGTTTATGCCAGCGCGATTGGCTCATGCATAAGTCAACGAATCCTGTTGGTAATGAAACAGCCGTCAAAAGCTGCACTGACACCGAGGCTTGTTATTATGAGGATAGCTGGGGTGACTTGCCGTTTACTAAACTCTGTCATGCCGCATGTGCCGCTCGGTCAGCACTGCCCAGTCACTTTTGTCCCCTTCGTGCCCTTATAAAAAGTATTAAGAACAAGTCTACCGGGAGGAAACCCTGTTGAATGTCGTGAGAGGCTAGCTTGAGCCGAGAACCAGTAATTTTCAACAGACCGTGGAGTTCGAGGACCTCTTCCTTAAATCGGCTCATGCCTAGGGGTGTAATGTGGGCCGTGCTGAGTCGGAGCTACTGAGCATCCAGCCAGCACGACCCTCCAGCCAGGGAGGCACGGGCCGTGCTTTGGGTCGGCCTCTTAATTTTTTTTTAAAAAATATATATAAAATTTAAAAATATAAATAATAAATTATTTATATTTAATTTTATATTTTGATAAAAAATTTAAAATTTATAAAAATAATTATAAAATAACAAATATTTAAAATTTTTAAAAGTTATTTATAAATTTTTATTTTAAAAAATAAATTTGGAAAAGGATTTTGGTCCAATGGACCATAAAATTCTAATCAATTGGACCAAAATCACATCTCCCAAGCACGCAGACCTTGGAAGGAGGGCTCATGGGAAGAAGGACCAAGAGCTCTTCTCCCCAGGAGTTGACTCCTTGGGGTCCGAGCCGTGCTAGCCCAGCTGGCACAGCTCATACGGGATGTGTCGTGCCGTGTTGGGCCGTGGGACTGCACCTCGGCCCAGCACGGTGCTACAGTAACCGTGCTGGGCCACGACCCTGCCTAGAGTCGTCTGCCCGGCCCGTTTTACACCCCTACTCATGCTTGAATGAATATTTTTCGGTGATTCAAGCAATCAATTGCAACATTCAGCAGTCCTTCAACTTGAGGTAGGGGATATCATCAAGTAGGGATGATCTCTTACCTTATCTGCTATCTTGAGCTTTATGTTACTGTTAACTTCTTACCTTTGTTTGTAAGTCTTGTTTGTGGAGGGACTGTGGTGTTGAACTCCCTGAGTCATAAGGTTTTGGAACCGTAGAGATTAGTGACCCCGTGTTTGGATGTTTTGCTTGTGGACTCCAGGATAGAATTATGGGGTTGTGGAACCGAGGGTTCGGTTGAGTGTGAGAGTTGGTAGACTCTGTCTTAGGAATAGCCTAAGAAGGATTGGAGGTGTGTACTCTGGTATGTTGTGAGCTGGGTAGTTGGCCTTCGGGCTGTTGTGTGGCATGAGAGTGCTTGACTGAAGAGTAGGTCGATACTTTCAACTCATTTAGAAATAGGTGTACATATCTAATGATGGGTGTGTTGATGTGGGTGTAACCCGGCCTCCCATTCGGTGATTTGTGGTGAAAGATCCATGGGAGGATGATGTGGGTTTGGCGTTGGTTCTCCAGGCGTCGCACAGTTATGTGGTGGAATACCCACTGAGGGTGACGTGGGTGTATCCCGGCTCTCCTGGCGGTAAGTTTGTTTAACCAGTTGGTGCGAGTGCGAAACTCTTTGGCGCCCCACTTGGCACCCAGGACCAATTTGGGGGAGTGAACGCACAACCGACTCTACCAAATAAATGTACGGGAAGCCGATAGGAATGCAGTTCGAGGATTCGACCTCCACTCAGGGCTTGTACAGGTCAATTGATTGGGAAAGTGAGACCCTTTCGGCTGTTGGCAAGATGAGCGAGCTCAGCGGATCTGAGCTGAGGGGTTGGTTTGGTTAGGTGTTGGTGAGGCATCTCGGGTTTTCCTTTAACCTGTATTGCTTTTCCTTATCTAGTTGCCTTACTTTTCTATTTGGCTTTTGTAGATGCCTCCTGTAAACCAAGTAAGTGTAGAATATTTTTTCTCGGCGTTTGAACCCACTAGAAACTTTAATTAGTTCTCACTCCATGTGGTTTACTCTTTTCAGATATCGGATCGGTTGGTGAGGCATGCGATCGCGACAAGAACATGGTCGAGTAGCAAAGCTAGGAGTCTAGCTGGTCGTCTGGTGTGTTGTGTCGTTCGGTTGTTGTTTGTCGAGCCGATGGCTCGGTTGTTTATCTTTTTGTAACCAAACGGATAGATGTAATAAAATTATTTGATATTTTATTCCTTATACTATGATATTGTGCATCATTTCGCTTCTTTTTCATACATGAACTGACCGTTCCGTTCTGGTGGAGCGTGGCTTACTCGTTCGGCGGGAAGTCAGTGTGTGCTCTCGAACCGATCAATTGGTGATTCCGAGGCGTGACACTATGCCTATTTTTTTGAAAGCATCCAAAGATATGTGGATCTTTTTTTCGACCATTTCACCACATTGCAACTTGTAGGCTCACACAAACAAAATAGCCCTAAATGGTGGCTCGAAAAAGTAAAATTGAGAGATAGAAATTAATTCAACTTTTTTTAATAGTGTGTAAGAATTTTTTACCGATGAAATTGCAGAAAACATATAGTCACTAATTGTTACTAACATAGGGTTTTCTTCTCAATTACAAACGCAGGCCTTGCCATTTCTTTCTTACAAAATATTCTTTTATTTTTTTATTTGACTAGCATGATTTTCATTCGTTTATGTATTTAATGTCCTCTTTTAAGTACTAAAACTACTTTTGGTTGATTCTAAGAAAATATATAATTAATCAGTTAAGAATAAAACAATAAAGCAGTCTCAATGAACATGTCTATCTTGAAATTTTGTTTTATTAACCAAAAGTCCTTATTTCTTTAAATATTTTAAATGTAAAAACTTGAGTTGTTTATTTGCAACAAATGATTTCTTGTGTCCCACAAATTTGAACACATTACATACATTTGACTTTGGAGGTTTGTGGTTCTCAAAAAAAAAAAAAAAAAATTCTAAAATTTAATTTTCTGGCTGAAAAAAATATTTCCTATTTATTTATTTTTTTTAAAAAAAATATTTTTCAGAATTCTGTTTTTCAGATTTTATTGAAAAGTTTTCTTTTATATTTTTTATATTTTTTATTTGGAAAATAAAAATAATTAAAAAAGTGATTTTTATAGAATAGCTATATTCCGAAGAACCAAACAATCCCTAATTGCAAAACTATATATATTTGGCTTAAAATTCATTGCACTCATGAGTGTTAGATTCTATGTGATCAACAAAAACGGAAAGGAAGCAATTGAATACTATAGAACATTTTATCTATGACTATTAAAAATTGATTAAGTACAAATGAGTGAAGATAAGTCCCAATAAGAAACAACACAACTTGGTAAATTGTAGCGAAATGCGCACATTGTGTTAGTGCCAAGCAAAATATTTTATTAAAATTAGCTGTAAAATGGAAGTGAGAAAAATTTCTTAACATAGACTTGTTTATAACCAAAGTAGAGTTAGAATAGTTCAGAAAACAAATCAGGTCATTTATTTTTATGTCATTTTCAACAATCGAGCAATTGAATCACGGTCGTTATTATTTATTTTGATTTATACTTCTTTTTATTTCTTTCATTTGCATAATATTCAAACTGCTCAAAAAATAATAATGTTTAATGATTAATTTGATCAGGTGATTTGAGAGCAATAATCGCTGAATAAATGATGTCATAAAAATTATGAAACTTGCTTTCTATGCGGTTCAAATAGTTTAGATTGTGTTGAATGATAACTATTGTTATTTTGAACGCTTCATCATTAGAAACAATGTAGAAATAAATACATATATTTTCTTCACTCTTATGGCTGCGAGGGAAAGGACATGGAATCAGGAGTGAGGACTCGGCACCCAAACCTTTCAATTGTTCGAGGTTGGGTTCTACATAGCCTGCGCAAAATCTGCGCAATTGGGCCCAGAATATCGGGTTTGGCTAAGACCAGCATATCGGGTCGGGCTAGATCTTCAATCACAGGGCCGAAAAACCCAGGCCGGACCCGCACTTTTTTCTTTTCTTTGATTTCCCTAGGCTTCAATATATGTGTATATATATATATATATATATATATATATATATATATATATATATATATATATATATATATATATAGAGCTAGGCTGGAATACTATTAATAGTACCAAGTCATTGGTGCTATTAAGTTTTTAACCCTTGAATTAGAAGATGTGTGGTTGAGATGATAATGGATCTCTTAGGTTTAATAAGTGGTTGAGAAAATAGTAAAATCTAACGGATGAAAATGATCAAAGAGGTTGATCAAAGAATAGAAAACTTGATAGTACCAATAACTTAGTACTATTAATAGTCAAACTATATATATATATATATATATATATATATATAGAGAGAGAGAGAGAGAGAGAGAGAGAGAGAGAGAGAGAGAGAGAGTTAGGCTGAAATACTATTAATAGTGACTTGGTGTTATTAAGTTTTAACCCTTAGATTAAAAAATGTGTGGTTGAGATGATAGTGTGCCCCTTGGGTTTAATAGGTGGTTGGAAAAATAGTAAAATCTAACGGATGAAAATGATCAAAGAGCTTGATCTAAGGGTAAAAAATTTAATAGCACAAATAACTCGGTACTATTAATAGTATAGTAGCCGGACTCTCTCTCTCTCTCTCTCTCTCTCTCTCTCTCTCTCTCTCTCTCTATATATATATATATATATATATATATATATATATATATATATATATATATATATATATATATCACTTCTTTTATGTTTGCAGCCTGAGATGCGTATGCACGAGATATTTGTGCGTGCAACCTACCATTGAGGCCTCTAATCAATTAATTGACCAAAATTTTAGATGGTTATTTAAACTATTCATATACTAGCTATTGAGCATCCGAAGCTGACTAAAACATCCGGTATTCGAACCCTTTTGCCCTTAATTTGACACTTTTATCTCGCAACTCAAGTGTATGGAAGGAAAGGGGCTCCATTTGTTTTAGCATTTAGTCCTTAAAAAAAAAAAAAAAAAAAAAAAAAAAAAAAAAAAAAAAAAAAAAAAAATTATAATAATTAAAATAGTTCTAACAAATTTATATTTTACATAAATGATCATCTTTCTGCCACACGAGTCCCCCGCGCTAGATAGAGGAGGACAATATCGGTTTTTTTAAGTCGAGCACTGTCACGCCCCGAGTTTAAAAATCAGGTCTGAAATTTTTTTTTTTTTTTTTTTGAATAAATCAGAGTTTGCAAAACAGGCGTAACAGACCGCCACACATATAGAAAATCCCCTATCCAAAGGAATAGGGTCTCTCCTATACATGCACGGCTGGACTAATCCAATCATCAATCAGAGAGTAATACATATCTCACTAAATCAATACTAATCATCAGGAATCATCTGAAATAGCCTACTATCATCGAACTGAAATATCTAAATAAACTGGAAGCTGAATGCTATAATAAAAGTCAGCTACAATCATCAAAGATCTCAGACATCAATATATCATCAGGGGGACGACTCTATCGTGACAGCCTCACTGGATCGTCCCGACATCCCTCCACCCGACGGACCTGGAAAATGGTCACCTAGGGGGTGTGAGATACACTGTACATGTATCCCAGTGGGCACGACGAGCCGAGAAATAGCTAATCGTACCTACTGGGTACTAAAATCTGCGGATAGTAAGAGTCAATAGGAAAAGCTGGAAAACATAAATGTCCTCTAATAATCAAAATCCACAGATAAGCTAACTAGGCAGGTAATCAATCATAAGCTGATATGTGAAACAAACTGGCATGAAGCATAATCAAGTGACTGCACATAATGAGTACTGAACTATAAAGGCATGCTGATATATTTTGAAGCTGAAAATAAAAGCAATCTTATACAATCTGGAAGCAATATAGGTTAATAAGAGCAGGCTAAACAGGCAACATATGCATCAATAAGGAAACTACCAAACACCCAATCAAAAGCCACCATATTGGTCAACAAGACCTCAGGGATACCTCGCCGAACTTGGCACCAACCTGGCTAACATACTCCGGCACCCTCGGGCACTAACCTGGGAGTCAACACTCCGGCACCCTTGGGCACAAACCTGGGAGTCACGGGTCGTATACCAGACTACTTTACCGGTAAAGAACAAGCTCCACGGGGAGCGACCCCGGCCATGTTCGTGAAGTACAGCAGTGCGGGCGATCAATCATGCAAATGCTCAAGCTCACGGTCTAGTGACCGGGTAGTCGGCAACATGCCGAGATCCCAACAGGGAATCATCAGTCAATCTCTATCAATCATGCATATCGACAATATATCAAGTAACATCTCAAACGACAGGAATCAGCAAGTATCATCGAATCATGCAAATCTATGTACAGGAATATAAAAGCTGATAAGTAGGTACGTATGATGTGTCTCAAACAGATCAAGATCTATCAGGAATAATCATGGAGTATGTAAACACAATAATCAGGCTGATCGTGAACAGGTAATCTCAAGCACAGGTCTAACAGCGTCAATGTCAATCAGAGGGATCATGATATGTCAAAAGAGATCAGCATATTTCAAGATATGTCATATAGATATAATCAGCAGGGCAACTCAAAAACAGGTGTCCGACTGGACTAAAGCAACCAGAGGGCCAAAAAGCTAAAGCCCGGATCGAAAGTAACCCACCTGGATGAAGGCAGATCCTCGAACTCCCGCACAGCTACTGGGAGGCTGGTGCTGAACAACTGGGCCCTGTATCAGAAGATCTGGTCAGTAATAGACTCACACAAACCCTTCCCGACGATACTACTGTAACGGAAAGCTTAAACGGGTCAAATAGGCCGATTTACGGGACGAAATCCAATCCCCGATCAACGAGAGTCCCTGGGACTCTAACGAAATGTCCAGTGGGTGTGAAAATGCTGTTTAAAGAGAGCTAGTACGTCCATTTTGCATTTTAGTCCATAATATTTCTTAATTTGCATAATAACATTAAACTAGTTGCTCGTTTCGGCTCGATCTTGCAATCCGGGAATCCGACGACGACGCCGTAAGTTCCAGCGCATTCGTTACGTCGAGACGGAGCCCGTGCTCACAAGTTTGGGCTGGCACGGGGCCCGAGGGCGAAGTTGGCCCATGATCCTTTAAAGTCCAATTTACTACTATGTTGCAACTTAATATAAACTTGATCAAAAGGTGATCTAAGGGGAGCATGATACTCAGTAGGGATTGGAGACAGTGGGGCTCACCTGAGGCTTGACGGAAGTCGGCCGGAACAGTGGCCGGAGCAACACCCCACCAACACAAGGCTCGGTTTGGGCTAAGTCTAGCACTCCTCTCGGTCAGCCTGCAAACAGAGGTGAGCACTAGTCAGCTCTGGGTCCCAGGAGGTGCTCTGGTCAGGTTGGGTCAGGCGCCGGCGGCCGGAGGCGGCGGCGGCCGGGGGTTTGCCCGAGCTTGCTATTTCGGGTGTAAGGTTGGGAGCCCAACCAACAGGGGCCATCCTGGCCCAAACAAAGATGATGGAGAACCTGTAATTAAGGTTTAGGTCCTACCTGTGCGGGTGGCCGGAACCCGGGTCGCCGGAGCTGGCCGGAGGTGAGCTCGCGTGAAGATATCGGGTGCAACTGCGGGAATCAAAAACCCTATGTTAAGGAGGCCATGCAACTTGATGGGAGGACTCCTACAGATTCCAGGAGCTTACCTGAGTGGTTACCGACGGCTGAGGAGCGTCGGCGAGGCGCGGCGATGGAGCTCGGGGAAAACTTCAAGGCCGTTAATGGCGGATTCCGGCGCGGTGGCTCCGGGCCGGAGAAAGATGGACCAGAAGCTTCGTCTCGGAGCCACGAAGCTCGGTGCAGTGGTGGCCGGCGACGGGAGGCCGCGGCGGCGCCGGACGGCGACTATCGGCCAAAGTGCTAAATATCGGGTTCCTAGGGCACTCTCGCGCGGGCCCGATCTTGATCCGATCGTGCTCAAACCTTGTGGAGAGGTTCCAGTCGACGAGGAGACCCAATTTAACGGCGCTGATCTGAAGTTTGTCGGTCGGATGGAGGCGGCGCACGCGATCGGCCCGAGGATGACAATTCCGGCGCGGTCTGTTCCCGCCGGCAATCGAGACGGCGGCCGCAGCTGGGCCTGTACCGAGGGGGTCTCCATGATGTCAGAAACCCTTTGGTAGGGTCCTTGTGCCAAAATAACGAGAAGATCCCGAGAGCTTACCTTCGCCGGAAAGATCGAGGATGAGGAAGCTTGCCGCGGCGGCGCACGGCGGCGGCTGGGGCCGGCTCCACTCGGGCTCGGACGCGGCTATACGAGGGACTCCACAGGCAGAGGCTGGGTCGACCAGGGTCCTTCGCAGCACCTCCCTCCCACAACCCGAGAGATCAAGATGGTTTCTTGATCCCTACTACTCCGGCGACGGGTGGCGGCGGCCGGTGCGGGGTGGTCCGGGAAGTGAGGCAGAGGGGAGGAGGTCGTTGAGGGGTCTGCGCTAAGGGGCTGAGGCTGTGTGCTTTAATGAGGAGGAAAATCGGTTTTTGAAAATTCAAATTTGAATTGCACATTTTGCCATTTGATCCCTCTAAGCTTGGTATTTAATACCTGGTCCTTAACAGTAGCTTCTAATCACATCTAGGTCCCTCTCCAAGAAGCGGCACGCAATTCGAGACATAAAATATAGGGGGTTTTGCATAAAATACTGCATTTTTCTGCACTTTTCACGCTTTTCGAGGCCTTCTGGTTATCAGATAGAGAAACGGACTTCGCCACGACGTCCGGCTCGACGAAACCTATCAAGTAGCGATTTTTATTTTTCGAGAAAACGCCCGTATGAAATCGCAGTCCATAAAATACTGTTCGAAATACAGTTTATCGCGCTTTTCGAGACCTTAGGGTCGTCAAACGGAAATTCCGTCAGCGCCGTTGCGTCCAGAACGACGAAACCGTTCAAATTGACTATTTGAAGCGCTATAACTGGTTTCCGAATGGCGAATTGGCCAAAGTTAGCACTTAGGGGATTTGAAATATAGGGTTACTATTCATCTACAGTCCCAAGCACTATTCACTTAAGTCGCGGGTCCCGCCCGCCTCTTCGCTGATTTCTGGAAGATCCGACCGTCGGATCTGAACTTGCTGAATATGGTTTTCGATCAGTTTGACGAGACGGTCGTACTGGTGGTCTCGGATCTTCGAGATCAGGCTCGGATTGAAAGGTGATATTTTTGACCCATTAACTGTGCAATTTACACTGCAGAAAAGGGGCAGTTGTGCTATTGGTGCCATTTATGATCCAAATTCAACTTGACTTTTATTATTTTCCCTTTTTATTATTTACAAAAATTCAAATTCTTACAAGCACGCTAATCCAGTCACCATGTTTAAATACACCGACTGAATTATCGTGCTCCTCTTTACATTTTTCACCATGTTTCTTCAATTCTAATAAAAATAGGAATTAGGATTGATATGAATATGATAACTCAGCTACCATATTTAATTATTGTATTCAACTTAATATGGCCCTTTCCTATCCAATTTGACGGTCTCATAGCGAAAAAAAAAAAAAAAATCTGTAAATATAAATTTATTAGATTATTTGTTAAAAAAAAAAAAAAAAAAAATTTAAAATGAGGCTAATCTATACAAATATCTATTTGACAGTTTCTTCAGGGTGACGTGTCACTTTCCTATGCATTTGAGTGACGTGGCGTTTTTAAGTTGCTCCGTTAGCCTGTGGTCCGCCTCCCGCGCCTGACTCCTTGCATTCTCCCATCTTCCTCTCTCTCTCTCTTCCTGACCCTAGCTTTGAACCTCTCTCACTCCTCGCCTCCCCCCCCTCCCCTCCCTTCCCCTCCCCCTCCCCCTTCCCTCTCTCTCTCTCTCTCTCTCTTCCGCTCCCTGAAACCTCCCCGACTCCTCGCCTTCCCCCCCCCCCCACTCTCTCTCCCGCTCCCCGACTCCTCGCCTTCTCTCTTCTCTCTCTCTCTCTCTCTCTCTCTCTCTCTCTCTCTATCCTTCGTCCTCCGACTCGTCCACAGCCCCGGCCAGCTTAGGGTTTTGCCGCCCTAGCACGCCAGCCCCAGAGGAGGAGCCGGACCAGGGAGCGCGGTGGCCGCGGCCGCGGCGTCTGTTGAGTCGTACGATGGGTCGCCGCGGTGGAGGCGGTGTACATGGCGAAGGGGCTGATGTCGTCATCTCCGATGACGACGCTGATGTCGTCGCCGGTGTCCCCCCCCCCCCTCCCCCTCCCCCTCCCCCCCCCTCCCTAATCGGAGTTGCCGCCAATGTCGCCCGGGGCAGCGGCTGTGGTGAGGAGGGCATTGTGGCCGGCGGTGGGCGATTTGGTGGCGTCGTTGAGGCAGATGCAGCTGAGCAAGGTGGAGTCGCCGCCGAGCGCGTGGGGTTTCGCCGCTACGGCGGTGGGGGGCTTACGGCGGTGGGCTTACGACGTGAATGTGCCCTCGGGGGGGGGGGGGGGGGGAGAGGAGGCTCGATTTGATGGTAATTTCTCTCAATTTGATGCTTTTGTGCTTATTTTGATTTCATTTGTAGTGTTTTTGGCTCAATTTGTGGTTGTGTATGCAAAAATTTGAGAAGTTTTGAATTTTTTTTTTTGGAATTACTGAAAAATCAGAAAAGTTGGAATTGTTTTTTTATAGATATTGAGAATTTTGCTGAAGTTTAATTATGAGTGATTGTATAGTTTTATTTTGGGATTTGGTAAGTGAAATTCTATTTTGCATAAGCTCAAAATTGGATTTTTTTTTTTTTTTTTCTTTTAAGTAGTTACCATGAGAAATTTTTATTGTTTTGATGGTTTAATTTTAAATTTAATTTTGCAATTTATAGTAAAATTCCTTTAAAAGGAGTTTACATTTATTAATTTCGGATATAATTTTATTAATTGAAAATATGGGATTAATTAATGATCCTTCACAAATTCCTACCTTTTTATCTCATTAATAATATTTTTTCTTTTAATGACAAATACATTATTAAATTTTTTTTTTATTGACATGCTAAATTTTGAATTTTGATGTTTTCAAGTGATTTTTTTGAGTGATTTTTTCGCTTATACCTTAAAAAATAATTAATTTTTTTATAATATTTTACAAAATTGATTAATTTTTTTTTTATCCTTTTTTTTACTTTTTGTTTTTGTCATTTAAATAGCATTAAAATTATTTGAGCTATTTATCAATAAACAAAAACAATGTCTATCAGATATAACGCTTTTCCAGTTCACAAGCATCACTATGTTACACCTCTTTCAATAACCTCTCCGGGAAGATTCCCGTGGAGATTGGGAACACAGGGAGTCTCTAAGGTGAGTTTTTTAATTTTTTTTTTTTTTTTTTTTTTTTTTTTCAAAACAGGGGAGTTGTTTTTATTTTTATGTTCCATTTTGAAGTCAGAAGGTGATTTTTTGGGCAAAATTATTATCTGGGTTTTGATTATAGGAGTAGTTTTTGGGTTTGTTATATTTTTTCTTTTTTTTTTTACTATTAAGTTGCAAATTTGATTTGATTCTGAACCTCCTTCTCTCTTGGGCGGAATCAACGACGCCCGACGAAAGCAGTCACGGTAACGACACCTTGGGCGGCATCAACGGCAGTTATGACGGGGACTATGCTATCGACATTAGGAGCATGCAGGGTGTTCTTCTCTGGCAGTGACGACCATCCTCTAAAGAGACACGAATATGTGTAGGTACACGGAGACCACATGCAGCCGTCACACTACCTCCGCTGTGCTTGCTCTTTTCGCGTGATTCTTCAGCTACATCTCAGCCCTCACCATGCTCTGTGCGCGTGCAATAGTATGTGAATTATTGATAACTAGCCGTGAAGTTAATGTTTATTTTTCTTGATTTTTTCTAAACTTTATTTTATATATTTATTTTGTACAATAATTTCTAAGAATTTAATTAACAATTTCATATTTTTAAGTATTTATTTTGAAAAAAAAATTAGAAGGGTATTTTTGGGTTTTTTTTTTAAAAAAAACTACTTTGCAAAATATTTTCTAAGATTTTAATTAATAATTTAAATTTTTTAAACATTTAGTTTGCAAAATATTTTTTAAAAGATTTTCTTTTCTTCATTTTGTAATATTATGTCATATTTGGTATAATTGCTTATTTTTTTTCTGTCTCTAAAATTACTATAAATGATATTTTCATATATAGTTAATTTTTAAAAAATATTAAAAGATTTTTTAGGAGTATGTCAGATTTTCTTTCGTGAAGTTAATGTTTATTTTTCTTGATTTTTTCTAAATTTTATTTTATATATTTATTTTGTAAAATAATTTCTAAGAATTTAATTAACAATTTTATATTTTTAAGTATTTATTTTGAAAAAAAAAAGTTATAAGGGTCTTTTTGGGTTTTTTTTTTTTTAAAAAAAATCTATTTTGCAAAATATTTTCTAAGATTTTAATTAATAATTTAAATTTTTTAAGCATTTAGTTTGCAAAATATTTTTTAAAAGATTTTCTTTTCTTCATTTTGTAATATTATGTCATATTTGATATAATTGCTCTTTTTTTTTTATCTCCAAAATTACTATAAATGATATTTTCATATATGGTTAATTTTCAAAAAATATTAAAAGATTTTATAGAATTATGTCAGATTTCCTTTTCTTCATTTTGTAATACTATGCCACATATTTCGTATAATTGCTCATCTCTTTTTCTCTCTATAAAATTACTATAGTTTTACATATCTGATTAAATAAATACTTATCATGTCTACAAATACTTAATTGATTTGATGTGATATTTTCAGATATGATTAATTTTCCAAAATTTTGAATAAATTTTGTACAATTATGACAGATTTGTTATTATAACTAGAGATGTGATATATATATATATATATATATATATATATATATATATATATATATATATATATATATATATATATATATATATATATATAGTCCGGCTAGAATACTATCGATAGCACCAAACAATTGGTGCTATCAAGTTTTCAGCCGTTGGATGAAAAGATATGCGGTTGGGATTATAGTGGTCCCCTAAGATTTTTACTATTCAACCAACCACCTAGTAAACCCTAGGGGACCACTATAATCCCAACCGCATATTTTTTCATCCAACGACTAAAAACTTGATAACACAAATGGCTTGGTGCTATCGATAGTATTCTACCCTAATTATATATATATATATATATATATATATATATATATATATATATATATATATATATATATAATTTTATAAAGAAGATGGATATAAAACTAAAATATAAAAGAGATTTTTGGTAGCTTAATTAGGAGGAGGAGGAAAAGGAGGAGAAAGAAGAGAGAAAGAAATATTTAAAAATATTATATACTCTCCTTAAGATTTCAAAAAAAAAAATTTAACAGATTTTGTAAGATTATGTCAGATTTTTTGATATGATATTTTCATAAATGATTAATTTTTAAAATTCTTCCATATATATATATATATATATATATATATATATATATATATATATATATATATATATATATATATATATATATAATTTAAAGATTTTTATACACTAAATTATATTTTCTCAAATTTTAAAGTTAAATACCAATGTTTTAAATTTTAAATTTAAAATTAATTTATAAAAATTTAAGTTAAGATTTAACAATGAAAATTTTCATTATAATTGATATATATTTGATGTGATGCACTATTTTCTGATATGGTTAAATTTTTAAAAAAATTAATAGATTTTTCCAGATTATATCAGATTTTATTTACCTCTCCCTATCATTAGATGTGATATTTTCAGATATCGTTAATTTTCAAAAAATATTAGCAAATTTTGTAGGATTATATCAGATCTTTTTTTTCCTCATTTTCTAATATTATGTCATATTTTGATATAATTGCTCCTCTTTGTACTTTATTTTATTAAATATGTTTAAATTTGATGTGATATTGTTTAATTTTAAATGTCAAATTTCTAATTTAAAATACCAATGTGTGAAAATTTTCAATTTAATATTAACAGATTTTGTAAAATTATGTCAGATTTTGGTATAATTTCTTCTTTTTTTTATTCTTTCTAAAATTACTATAGATGTCAGATTTCCCTATCTTCAAATGTGATAATTCCTGATATGGTTAATTTGCAAAAAAATATTAACAGATTTTGTAGGATTGTGTCAGATTTGATTGATGTATCATCAAATGTGATGATTCCTGATATGGTTAATTTGTAAAAAAATATTAACATATTTTGTAGGATTGTGTCAGATTTGATTGATGTGATATTTTCAAAAATGATAAATTCCCAAAGATTGTGAATATATTTTGCCAGATTATAACAGATTTGCTATCATAGCTACTTTTCTAAAATTACTATAGATATATTTGATTTGATTTGATGCGATGTGATATTGCTGATATGGTTAATTTTCAAAGAGATTTTCTAAGATTAAGTTAGGTTTCTTTTTCCTCTCCCTATCATCAATTGTGATAGTTCCTGATATGGTTAATTTTCAAAAAATATTAACAGATTTTGTTATGTGATCTTAATTCCTAAGATTATGTCAGATTTTTCTATCATGAATGTAATAGTTCTTGATATGGTTAAATTTTCAAAAAATATTGACAGATTTTGTAGGATTGTGTCAGATTTTGGTATAATAATTGCTTTTTTTTTTTTTTTTTTTTTTTTTTTTTTTTCATGTGTCAGATTTTGTAGGATTGTATTAGATTTGATATCATGTGATATTGCCGGATATGTTAATTTCAAAATATTTTCAACAGATTTTGAAATTTTCTAGTAGATTTGCATTTCCTTACGATTTGATGTTATATATATTTACTAATTCTCACATATTTTAAACAGATTTTGTCAGATTCTGACAGATTTACTATCATACCTACTTGCTTTTTCTATCTCTAAGATTTCTGTTTGATGTGATGTGATATTGTGCTACTCTCTTTTCTTTTCTTACGATTTGATGTGATATTTACTAATTCCCATATATTTTAAATAGATTTTGTTAAGATTATGAGAGATTTACTATCATACCTACTTACTTTTTCTATCCCTAAGAGATTTGATGTGATATTTTATTTTATAAATTCTGATTTGATTTGATTTGATTGATGTAATATTTTCAAAAATAATTAATTTTTAAAGATTTTATCAGATTATGACAAATTTGCTATTATAGCTACTTTTTTTTTTCTATCCCTAAAATTTCTGTAAATACTGATTCTCTCAATTTATTTTTTTAATATTATGTGCTTTCTCTATAAACTAATTTAAATTAAATGTAATATACATAACTATTTCTAAGTTCCAAATGTAATACTTTATGTTTAATGCCTAATTATTTTTTAATTACCGCAGCGGAAGCGCGGATGCTTAAGTAGTTGCTAATAAACCCCCACTTTTTCACCCATCAAATAATAATAAAGTTTAGAACAAGACCAGTGCAAACCGGGCCGGATTTCGGACCCAAAATTTTGGACCCATTAAAGTGTGGCCAGGGAAGAAGAAATAGGAATGCAAGAATTTTCACTTATTTGAAAATAATCATGTAAACTTTCAAATTTTCATATTTTTCATTTCAACTTTCAAAATTTTATAATTGACTATCTAGATTTTATATTGTAACAATGTAGAGTGACTAATTGACCGTCCCTAGCGTAAGTGACAAAGAAGTTGGTAGTTGGTATCCGAGGTTCTGAGTTTTGAATTCGAAGTCTAGTTGCTTTATATTTTCAACTAAGTTTATTTTAAAAATAAACAAAATGGATAGCATGCTACATTTCTCTTTCTCTCTCTCAAAAAAAAAAAAAAAAAAAAAAAAATTAAAGTGACTAATATCAGTTAAATGATCAATAAATAACAGAGGACGCAAATTGTTAATATATAATGGTCTTTTGGATGTCAAAAATCAATCTTACAGTATAGGAATTGATGTTTGACATTTAATTTTGCCAAATTAAATATAATAATCACAGCCAATTTTATCGATGAAAGAGATGTTTAGCATCAAAAAGAATTGTCCATACGACTAGTATACATTCTTTAATGTTTCTCCACAGATTCCCAACGGGTCTTTCCGGAGCAGGATGAGCTTCAGCAACTTGGTTCTTTGATACACAACTTCACCCTTTCCGACTCTCAGGACTCACTTATTTGGCGTTGGAGCAATGATGGTAGCTTTTCCGCCCGGAGTGCTTATTTTTTCCTAGCCAACAGTGGTTGGGTCAATGATAGTAAAATCACTCTTTTTTGGAAAATCAGGGCCTCCCCTCAAGGTTAAATTGTTCTTGTGGCTTGCGGCAAGGAATAGAGAGTTTTGACAGCCGATACTCTAGCCAAGCGGGGTTGGTAGGGGCCTTCTATTTGTGTACTTTGTCAGAGGAGCGAAGAGAATCTCAAGCATTTACTCTTTTCCTGTAGCTTTGCAAGATCAGTATGGAACCTGTTAGATAGATGATATAGATGATATGGTTGTTCATGTTTATCTTTGTAATCTGTTTCATAACAACCTGTTGAGCTGGCCAAGGATAACTAATATTAGTTAGCTAAGATTAAGTTAATTAGTTGTTTCTATCCTTGGTCGTCAAGCTGTCACGGTTGTTACATAATGTAAATTCTGATATGTTTAGTCATATATATACACACAGGCAGCCATGGCTGATTGTGTGTCTGCTTCACCTTAATCTTCCGCTCCTCTGATTTCTTACATGGTATCAGAGCCTTTAGGAATAGATCCAACTATCGAACATGGCCGGCAGCTCCTCCTCCACATCTGGACTTACCTCCATGATCACCCATCCTGTTTCAGAGAAGCTCGCCAAGGCAAATCATGCAACATGGAAAGCCCAAGTCGTCGCCACGATGCGTGGTGCTCGTCTCGAAGGCTACCTCACCGGCAAGGCTGCAATGCCTGCCGCTGAGATCGAAGGCAAGGAAGGAGACGAAGTCATCAAGATCCCCAATCCTGCCTATGAAGATTGGGTTGCTGCGGACCAACAGGTCCTAAGCTTCCTGCTTGCCTCCGTCTCAAAGGAGGTCCTGATCCAGATCTCCTCCAAGAAAACTGCTACGGAGGCATGGCGTGCGATTGAGACTATGTTCTCGTCGCAAACAAGAGCCCGCGCGGTAAACACGCGGCTGGCTCTATCCACTACTCGGAAAGAAAGCAGTTCGGTGGCTGAGTACGTCGGGAAGATGAAGTCTCTCGGCGATGAAATGGCTGCAGCAGGACGGCCTCTTGAAGATGATGAACTGGTGGAATACATCCTCACCGGTCTTGATGAAGATTACGACTCCGTGGTATCCTCAGCGCTTGTCCGAGCAGAACCAATTTCTGTAAGTGAGCTATATTCACAGATGCTTGCTTTTGAAACCCGGATGAATCTGCGCAACAATGGGAACTCGTCTGGATCCTCGGCCAATGCTGTAAATCGCCGTGGGCGTGGCGGTCCAGGGTGCTTTGGTCGCAGCTTTGGTCGCAGCGGAGGACGTGGTGGAAGGAACCCTAATCCTCCTGCACACCATGGTGGTCGTGGCAACGGCAACAACTACAACCCACGACAAGCAAATCAAGGACCCCGAAACAACACTGGCTTGTCAGATCCGTGCCAGGTATGTTTAAAAAAGGGCCACACCGCCGACAGATGCTGGTACAGGTACGATGAGAATTTTGTTCCTGATCCAAGGCATGTTGCTGCTGCCGCCACAACCTCCTACACCATGGATACAAACTGGTACACGGATACGGGGGCTACTGATCATATAACAGGAGAACTCGACAAGCTAGCCTTCAGGGAGAAGTACAACGGCGGTGATCAAGTGCACACAGCCAATGGAGCAGGTATGAACATTAATCACACTGGTAAAGCTATTATTCATACCCAGACTCGTAATCTCAATCTAAACCATGTCTTACATGTCCCACAAGCCACCAAAAATCTCGTATCTGTTCATCGTCTTACTACAGATAATGATGTCCTTCTTGAGTTTCATCCTAACTATTTCTTGATAAAGGATCGGGGAACGAAGAGCACACTCCATAAAGGGCGATGCCACAAGGGTCTGTACCCCCTGCCACCAGCATCGGCGAAGCTAGCGTTTGGAGTCACCAAACCATCTTTTGAAAGGTGGCATAACCGCCTCGGCCACCCAGCAGCACCCATAGTTCAAAAGGTCATTAGTAACTTTCATCTTCCATGTCAAGTCGAGTCCAATAAAGAGTCTGTTTGTGGAGCTTGTCAACAAGCTAAAAGTCACCAGTTACCCTACCCTAAGTCGTCGAGTGTCTCAAGTTATCCCTTAGAGCTTGTGTTTTCAGATGTATGGGGGCCTGCACCTGAGTCTGCTAGCAGATACAAATATTATATGAGTTTCATTGATGATTTCAGTAAATTTACATGGATTTACTTGCTTAAATATAAATCTGAGGTGTTTCAAAAATTTCATGAATTCCAAAGTCTTGTTGAAAGGCTCTTTGATCAAAAAATCATCACCATGCAAACCGACTGGGGAGGTGAATATGAGAAACTCCACCCCTTCTTCACTAAAATAGGCATATCTCACCATGTCTCTTGCCCACATGCTCACCAGCAAAATGGATTCGCAGAGAGAAAACACCGGCATATCGTGGAAGTTGGGCTATCTCTCCTTGCCCAAGCTTCCATGCCTCTTAAATTCTGGGATGAGGCCTTTCTTGCCGCTACTTTTCTCATTAACCGCACTCCTAGTAGAGTTATCTCTTATCAAACACCTCTAGAACGTCTGTTTCATATCAATCCCGAATACTCATCTCTACGAATCTTCGGTTGTGCCTGTTGGCCCAACCTCCGACCATACAATCAACATAAGCTCCAGTTTCGTTCCAAAGAATGTGTCTTTCTTGGGTATAGCAATTTGCACAAAGGTTTTAAGTGCCTTGATGCTGCCACTGGGCGCGTTTACATTTCCCGTGATGTTGTGTTCGATGAAGAAGTCTTTCCTTTCACTAAGCTACATTCCAATGCTGGTGCCAGGCTCCGAGCTGAAATTCTTCTATTACCGCCCTCTCTCATTCCTTCTGGATCATCGACATCTGGGGATGAATGCATAGTTGAACCAGTGATTAATGATTCTGCCACTAACGATTTTTCTGCAGCAACTAATCTTCCACAGGATCCTACCGGCGCAACTAATCCAGGCGTGGGATCCGGGGCTGATCTCCTGACGCAATCTACCCCGGGATCGGAATCTTCCAGTACGGCGCCAGACGCCATTCCTGCGCAGCCGTCCCATCTGCGCGACGTCGCGCAAGTGGACGACGCGGCGAATGCGGACGCACTCGGACCTGCACCTGCAGAAACGTCCTCGGAGGTGCCTGGAACGGGATCCTCTACGCCACCACCACAGCGCCCAAACACCAGACTCCAGGCTGGAATCAGAAAACCCAAGGTATATCGCGATGGTACTGTTCGCTATGGTTTTCTTGTTGCGTCTGGTGAACCACGGTCTTTAGAAGATGCATTAGGAGATAAAAACTGGAAGGCTGCAATGGATGCTGAGTTTGATGCTTTGGTCAAAAACAAAACATGGTATTTAGTTCCACCTCAAAAAGACAGAAATATAATAGATTGTAAGTGGGTCTATAAAATCAAGCACAAGGCAGATGGGAGCCTAGATAGATATAAAGCTAGACTGGTTGCAAAAGGTTTCAAACAGCGTTATGGCATAGACTATGAAGAAACATTTAGCCCAGTGGTAAAGTCAGCTACTATCAGAATAGTGCTCTCATTAGCTGTCTCTAGAGGATGGAGTCTTCGGCAGCTAGATGTTCAAAATGCCTTCCTACATGGTTATTTAGAAGAGGAAGTATACATGAAACAACCACCTGGTTATGAGGACAAAACCAAATTCAATTATGTGTGTAAATTGGACAAAGCACTGTATGGCTTGAAACAAGCTCCACGAGCTTGGTACTCTCGGCTAAGTATCAAGTTGCAGAGTCTTGGGTTTAATCCCTCAAAGGCAGATACATCTTTATTTTACTTCAATAAGGGAGATGTGATTACATTTGTTCTAATATATGTGGATGACATAATAGTTGCTAGCTCGACACATGACGCCGTAACATTCTTACTACGTCAACTCAGTCAAGAGTTTGCACTCAAGGATCTGGGCAAGTTGAATTATTTCTTGGGGATTGAAGTGAGTCATGTGCACAATGGCATAATCCTGACACAGGAAAAATATGCTTCTGATCTGTTAAAGAGAGTAGGTATGATGAACTGCAAAGCTGCGACAACACCTTTAGCAGTCAGTGAGAAGCTCTCGGCATCTGAAGGTACTCCCTTAGGTCCGAATGATTCAACTCAGTACCGAAGTATTGTGGGTGCTCTTCAGTACTTGACGCTTACCAGACCAGATCTTGCTTTTCCTGTAAACAAAGTGTGCCAGTTTCTACATTGTCCTACAACAGATCACTGGACAGCTGTAAAGAGGATTCTAAGATATCTAAAACAATCAATCAAGACTGGACTCAAGATTGAAAGATCTAGCTCTTGTTTAATCAGTGGATTCTCAGATGCAGATTGGGCAGGCTGTCTTGATGATAGAAGGTCTACTGGCGGGTTTGCTGTGTTCCTAGGATCTAATTTAGTTTCATGGAGTGCGCGCAAGCAACCCACCGTATCAAGGTCAAGTACAGAAGCAGAGTATAAAGCAGTAGCTAATACTACAGCTGAGATCATGTGGATTCAAACTCTTCTACAAGAACTGGGTATTCAAACTCCACGAGCAGCTAAGCTCTGGTGCGACAATATTGGGGCTAAGTATCTCTCGGCAAATCCTATGTTTCATGCACGGACCAAACACATTGAAGTCGATTATCATTTTGTAAGAGAACGTGTTGCACGGAAATTATTGGAGATTGATTTTGTTTCTTCAAAAGATCAAGTTGCAGATGGTTTTACCAAGGCACTTCCTACAAGGCAGTTAGAGAACTTCAAGCACAATCTCAACCTCGCACGGTTGTGATCGAGACGGGATGTTAGATAGATGATATGGTTGTTCATGTTTATCTTTGTAATCTGTTTCATAACAACCTGTTGAGCTGGCCAAGGATAACTAATATTAGTTAGCTAAGATTAAGTTAATTAGTTGTTTCTATCCTTGGTCGTCAAGCTGTCACGGTTGTTACATAATGTAAATTCTGATATGTTTAGTCATATATATACACACAGGCAGCCATGGCTGATTGTGTGTCTGCTTCACCTTAATCTTCCGCTCCTCTGATTTCTTACAGAACCAACTCCTTGTAAGCCGGCCGATTAACTGGAGGCTGAGTCACATGCATCACCTGTCGAACAGATGGAGGCATCCCAGGGCAGCTTGGTCGGGTTCATCTAGGGAAAGCATCCACGTCTAAGTGCTTAGTTCAAATGTTTTCGAATCACATGTTGCCTTTTTCCACATCATTTATGAATCTTAGTGGTTAGTTCAAAATTTTGAAAATTTAGGTGGTGTATATAAGTGATTGAAAGTTTCGGTGGCTATATGCAATCAGGCAAATATTCTCCAAGGATGGTTCTGGTGTATGTAACCCAAATATATATATATATATATATATATATATATATATATATATATATATATATATATATATATATATATATAATTAAGTTGGAATACTATTAATAGTATCTAGTTAGTGGTGCTATTAATCTTTTAGCCATTCGATTAAGAAATGTGCGGTTACGATGATAGTGGTTTTCTAGAGTTTAGTGAGTGATTGGTTGAATAGTAAAAATCTTAGAGCACTACTATAATTCTAACCGCACATTCTTTCATTCAACAGTTGAAAACTTGATATTACCAATTGGGTGGTACTATATATATATATATATATATATATATATATATATATATATATATATATATATATATATATATATATATATATTAGAGCTTATATACTTTTAAAAGCACAAGATAAACTATGCTTGTAAAATTTTTACCATTAAATTTGTATTGAAATTTGTGCAATTGTATTTTCTCTTTCTCTCTTTTTAGTTGACTTTATAATTATACAAATCTCAATGCAAATTCAATGATAAAAAATATATATAGTAGAGTTTATATACTTTTAAAAGCACAAGTCCAATCATGCTTGTGAATTTTTTACTATTAGATTTGCATTGAAATTTGTGCAATTATACATTCTCTTTCCCTCTCTTTAGTTGATTTTATAATTACACAAATCTCAATACAAATTTAATAATAAAAAATTTACAAGTATAGTTTCTCTTGTGCTTTTAAAAATATACAAGCTATACTATATATATAGAGTTCGGCTACCATACTATTAATAGTACCAAGTTATTAGTACTATCAAGTTTTCTACCTTTAGATCAATTACTAATTAGTAGTTTATCGTTGCTTTAAGATTCAATAGTCATTAGATTGTTCCTTTGAGAAGGTTCCTCTCGGTGTAATTTACCGCACCCCAAGTGATCTGGTGAGCATTTTGTTTCGTCATAAGAAGGTAAAAATAAGAAATAATTTTCTATAATATACTCATTAAAACTTCAAAAATATTTTATTTTTCCTATTTTTTATTTATTTTTAAAAATATTTTTATATATATTTTTTTATTATTATTTAAATCTGTTCATGGTTAGTAGCTGTCAGTTCATTTGGGATTAAACCAAGTGATGTCACAATTCAAGTTGAGATATGAATGCAATACTATTTTTGCCCATTTTTATTTAATGTATTTTTTCTAACGTATCCCCCCAATCTTCATCTTTCTAGAATTTCTCTCCTACATTAATTGGACCCTCTCCTTTCCGATGATTTTGGTTAAGTGAGACGTACCAATAAATGAAGGTACAGTGGGAGAAAGAAAAGTTTTATCTTCTTCAGTTATGCCCAAAAAGAATGAAGTATTTTTTTTCTTAACTCAAGAAAGAAGATGACGGTAATAAAGACAAATAGAAAAATAAAATAAAAGTCCATACGATACGAACAAATAAGAAAAGATAGTAATAAAAAAATATACATTTAACTAATATATAGGATAATATATAGGTAATTGCTCTATTTAAAGGATAATATTTAAATAAACAAAATATTCATTTCACATAGAATAATAATTTTTTTTTAACGGTACATAATAGAATCTAGGTCTAGGAGTATATCTAGAAGAACTTAAAATTTAATAAGATTATTTTTAAAAATAGCAAAGTTTTAGAAAAATAATTTTCATATCAATCTTACAAAAGAGATAAATATCAAAGTCCAAAACTTTATGGAGGCATATAAGCAATTGTCCCTAATCATACAAAGAATACGAAATGCACAAATATACCCAAAGCCCATTAGTTTTCGTTTTGTTTTATTTTAACATGTACGGTTTTATTCTCCTAAATTAAATGGTTCTTCATACTCACATGATTAGTAGCTTTTTGGGCGGGTGCTTTACTTTACTTCTTTTTTTTTTCTTTATTTTTTTTTTTTTTTTTTTTTTTTTTTTTTTCTTTTTTAATTGTTTAAGAAGAAAAAACGTGCTTAAAAAATAAGAAATTATTTATTTCAAAAATAATATTTTTACATTCCAAACAAGATGTACATATTATATTCTATCTATTCTACACTAGGATGATTTTTACTAGCTAGTCACATTTGAAATTAATCGATTCGATTTAGCTTAATCTCATTTTGTCCCCACATAATTAAAAAACTTTTATTAATTTTATTTTGCTCTATACTGCTTAACTTATTTTTACTTTGCCAACCTAGCTATATTTCAAAAAGTTATACTTTACCCCCACTATGATTTTGTATATTTTTCACTTCACCACTATTTGATATTTTTTCAAATTTTCTTTTTGCCATCTTATTTCATATAGATTTTTTTGGTAAAATCTATACCTCTATATGATTTTCCCTATTTTTTGCTACATGTCAAAATTTCTTTCACTCTTCTCTTTTTCAATTCTCAATGAATTAATGATAAACTCTTAACATTTCTAACCCCCAACTCTTCTTATTACTAACTCTTAGTGAATTAATTATAAATTCTTCCCATTCCCAACCTCCAACTCTTCTCACTCCCTACTTTCAATGAATTAATTATATTTTCCCCTTTTTGAGTTCTTTTTATTATTATTCTTCTTCTCTCCCTCTTTCTCTAAGCCTCCTTCCCGTCGTGGAGAACCTTCAAATCTCCTTGCCCTCCTCTTCCTCCTCCTCCTCCTCCAAGATCAAAATCTCCATCGTCCAATTCATGGCCACTTTTGTCCAGTCCAACTCTCCGTTTTTGAAAATCTTCCACCCCCGACCTCACCGAAAATCTAGACCCGATCCTCGCCTTCTTTAGCCGCACGGGGGGCATCACTCATGATCAACTCCTACCTATCGCCGCCACTGCCACCGCGACCGCCATCGCCGATAAGAATCCTCCACTTCTCCGCCTACTCCTCCTTCTCCGCTTCCGCCACCGTTGTCGCCGTCACCGTAGCTCATTGAACGTGAGCTCTCTCTCATTCTCTCTCTTAACTTCATTACATTCCTATATATGTCTTAGATTTTAATCCTGAGTGAATAAATATTCTACTCTGATTGTTGCTGATAGATTCTTATGTTAGGGTTGAGAATGATTATTATTTTTTTTTTTTTTCTGATAGGTTGATACGGGAGTTTTAAAATAAAGTATTTAAAATTTTTCTATATAATTTTTTATTTTTATTTATATTATGAGAAAAAAAAATATAAAAAAAATATTTTGATAATATTTACCCGCCGCATCGCGCGGTTAACTACACTAGTAAAAATTAAACCACGAGAGACAAAATTAAAAATTTTGATTTAGAGGATGGCAAATTGAAAATAAGCTAAATTATAGAGTTCAATTTAAAATTTATCCATTATTTTATAATGTAAATTAAAATATCACTCACCTGTGACTAGGATATAATAAACTTTTCAAAGATACCAATGGTATGTAGCGCACATTTCTAGCTAAATTTAATTTTTTTAAAAAATAAATGAAACAGACAATATGCTAATTTTTTTTTTTTTTAAAAAAAAAACTTCCTGAAGATATTGTAGTGGCCCTAGTTCTCATGCAGCGTTCTTCCGATGAATCCACTGTTAGAACACCTAGTATTGGTGTATCTGGCCCACGGTGCATCAATTGGATGCTACTGATGGACCCTGTGTGTTTCTACTTGCTGTGTTGGCCTTTGGCTGGGTTTGCCAAAATTTTTGAAAAGATTTAGGCCAAACGGAGGTCGGAAATGGATTCAGCACGGAAAAACGCTTGAAAATGACTTTTTGTTTGTTCAATTTGGAGTCCGGATGCCCAAAAACGGACCCCCGGAAGTTTTCTGTGATTTTTGGTGCATGGGAGGGGCCGTAGACCGCCGGGATGCCACGTGGCGGCCTGTCATTGGCCGGTTTACGGCGCGCGGTCCACAGAGCGGCGCGGCGGGGTGCATAGACCCGGCGCAGGGACACGTGGCACCGCCTGATTGGCGGGCCCAAGGCGCGCGGTCTACTGGAAGAGCGCGGCGGTGCATGGACCAGGCGGGGGACACGTGGCAGCCTCCGGTTGGTCGGTGCACGCGGCGCGGTCCACGGAATTTCTGCGGAATGCGTGGACCGGGTGCAGGGGACACGTGTCGCTCCCTGATTGGCGGGTGCAGCAAGTGCGGTGCACGGGGCGCGCGGTAGGTGCCTCGGGATGCGTGCGCATGTGCGACCCACGTCGCTCGACCGGCGGGCGCGGCGGCCTGTCGGCGGGTCAGCCAGGAGGACACGTGGCGCCCGCTCATTGGCGGGCGCCACCGCCTTACTGTGTGTGGAGTGCGGGCACGTGGCACCCTCTGAGTGGTCCCGCACCGGTGTTCCCTGTTCGG
This sequence comes from Tillandsia fasciculata, assembly GCA_029168755.2. Taxonomy (NCBI): domain Eukaryota; kingdom Viridiplantae; phylum Streptophyta; class Magnoliopsida; order Poales; family Bromeliaceae; genus Tillandsia; species Tillandsia fasciculata. The sequence goes on from CM054952.1 coordinate 6,143,087, forward strand.
CGGGACACGTGGCAGTCGCTGAGCGGCTTTGCACCGGTGTTTCCTGTTCGGCGGACACGTGGCGGCACGGGAGAGTTCCGGGCGTGAAAAGTGTTGGGCCTGGGCCCAACACTGTAGGCGCCCGAAAGTTTCGGGCGCCCGAATCTTGGGCCCGAAAATTGTGGGCCTTGCTTTTTTGGGCTGATTTTTTTGGGAGCCTATAAATAGGCCACTTGGACCGCGTTTTTGTGCCTTTTCCCGAGAGTTTTAGCTCTTGATCCCTTCATAAGATTTCTTCCTCTCCCTCTTGCGCATCTTCTGGTGAAATCTTGGAATTTTTGGAGGCCGCGACGACAGCGTTTCCTGCATCGTGGTGCGGAGCGACGTTATACTGTTGGAGGCCCATCTTCGTCGCAGTTTAGTCTGGGAGGTCTACCGGGCTACCCCGACGCTATTTTTGGACGATTTCTTCGATAGCGGATTCACAAGAGGTAAACCTACGTTTTTCGTGTTGGACGTTTTTTTCTGGAAATGAGCTTATTCAGGGGTTTGGGGTACATTTTAACCTCCCTTTGTGATTGTTTGAGTTCCTGGACAGCATACACTTCGCGGATTTTTATCTCCCCATCCGGGTATCGGATTTTGACGATTCAAGAGCCTATCGACATCTACACTTCGCGAGGATCGCCGTGGTATTTTTATCGGAATTTTTGGAAGAATATTTTTCAGGTGAAAATTTTGTGACAAGAGGACTGTTCATGCAGGATTTTTGGAACTTGGAATTTGTATGGAATTTAGTGTAATTGTGGATTGTTGTTGTACCCAGGACTTTGTGAGCACCACTATTGTGCTTCTTGCTTAGCGGATATCGTGATTTGGCGGTTTCTGGACTTTTTATCTGTACAACCCCGGACTGTTAGCGTGTTCAGGTGGGTGATCTCGTTTTCAAAATCTACGGACTGTACTCTAATTCTATGACTGTAGCTGCATGCATGCTAATAAATGACCTCAATATTATGTGAAAACTGTATGATTGTACCCACAGTTGATAGTTGCTAAATCTGATGACCTCATTGAAATTCTTGCAACATGTGAACTCTTTCAACCTGAAAACTTAACTTAGCACACCTGTTATGTATTATACATCATGCTCAAACGAACTACAGTAAATTTTAACTTGGATTAGGTTTATGCATTGCTTTAGGTTTCCCACATTGCTTGTTACTCTTGTCATTCTGTACATAGTGGTTTTCCCCGAGTCGTGGGCTGGGAGGTCTAGTAGCTGTGGATGCATTGTACTCGCGTCTGGGGACCGAGTAGAGTTGGTAGCAGTCTGTAGATCAGTTGTTCATTGAGATAGTGATAGTGATGATGGATTTGGGATCATGGGGGTTTGTCTTAGTTGTTACGGAATTTGAGTTGGCGTATTTCGTGAATGTATTAAGTCTTGAAGATTGAAGATGAAGAAACTTTGGATCGTATACCTCAATCTCAAGAAAGTAGAATCAGGTACGTTTAACTAAAGATTTTTGATGATCCGAATACTTCTTATAGTGTAGAAACACCTGGAAGAATTTTTTATTGCATAAACATCAAAAACTGAACATGGGACATGTTCAGGATCCGGATCGGACTCGGCAATCCGGATCCCGAAAGGTGTTGGTTCATACACTGGTTCAATCCGGATCGCAGCATCCTCTGATCCGGATCCCGAACACTTGTTTTACCTGTGTGCTTCCTCGATCCGGATCAGGATTTGCAATCCGGATCCCGAACATTGATGTTCTGGTAAAACTGTATGAACGATCCGGATCGGACTTTGTGATCCGGATCCCGAACAGGCATTTTCTGGAAATCGTCTTTCTTGCTTCTGCAATCCGGATCGTCAATTCCAATCCGGATCGCCGTCGGTAAAAATTTCCAGAAAAGGCTGTTTTTGATCCTATCTTCTTCCAATGGTTTCTAACCTATAAATAGGCCCTGTATTCATTTCTAGGGCATCCGCTATTACAGAAGAAAATAGCCGAAAAGAAAAATCCACATATAGAGAAGAAAGGAAATCAATAGATTTATTCTATGTTTCTTCATCTATATTGATTGATTTGATTCTAGGTTTTCCATACTCACATTTTGAGTAGAATCAAATCAATGAATACTTAGATGGTATTTCCGATCTATCTTTGATCTAAGTATTCGGCGGATCATCACCACCCAAACAAACAACGATTTACCCCAAAATCGGCGCGTGGACTCGCGTGGCCTTGTGGATTCAAGGTGCAACCGCTCTCGTGGATTCGGAGCGAGGTACGTTCGTGGATTCGAAGCGTGCCATTGGGTGAAGACCGTGGATTCGGTTGGACGTCGTGGACTCGACGTTGGACGCTGTGGATTCAGCGTTGGGCGCGGATCGTGGATTCGAGAAGCGTCGTGGAGCGAGCGGGAAGATCTACTAGGAGCGTATGGTAAAAGGTTGAGTCGTCTGTGAGTACGTTATATCACCTTGTACGTGTGTTAATTCTAGTGGATTTCGCCGTGTTATCGGTCCCGTGGTTTTTTACTCCGGTTTGGAGTTTTTCCACGTAAAAATCTTGCGTGTTCTTTTATTTTTCCGCATTGGGTTTATTTGCGCAATGATTTTTTGAGTGTTTATTGTTTACACCTATTCACCCCCCTCTAGGTGTTTTTTCCCCTATTTAGATCCAATTACTTATAACCCAACAAGTGGTATCAGAGCGGGAATAGGGTTGTAAACAATGGTTGAAGGTGGAAACATCAATCGACCCCCTTTCTTTGATGGAACAAATTATGCGTACTGGAAAGTACGGATGAAAGCCTTTTTAATTTCCATCGACGAAAGGGTGTGGCAATCAATTGAATTAGGATGGTCTAATCCAACTGAAATTTTAGATGATGTTCGCACCTTAAAACCTAGGTCGAAATGGACCAAGGAAGAGATAGATTATCTTCTTACAATGGCAAAGGAATTAATGCTCTATTTAATGCTTTGTCACAAACTGAGTTCTCTCGCGTCTCGGCATGTGAGACTGCGAAAGAAATCTGGGATGTTCTTCAAGTTACGCATGAGGGAACTAACCTAGTGAAGATTCAGAAACTGCAAATGCTCACGAGCAAGTTTGACTCTATCTCTATGGCAGAGAATGAATCTTTCACTGACTATTACACACGATTGCAAGACATCGTAAACTCATGTGCTAACTTGGGAGAGAAGATTCCAGAATTTAAAGTTGTAAGAAAAATTCTAAGAACTCTTCCTGAACGATTTCGCCCGAAGGTCGCAGCCATTGAAACAATTAAACACCCGGACGAAATGCGTGTAGAAGAATTAGTAGGTGCTTTACAAACTTATGAAATGACATTTCCTACTAACTATTCTTCTGGAAAGGCATCCTCTTCTAAGTCTTCAGGTTACGCATTGAAATCAACTAAAGAAGAAGACGCGGATTCATCCTCCTCGGACGACGACGAGAACCTTTCTATGGAGGACTTTGAGAAGCAGCTCGCTCTCTTGACAAGGAAGTTTCGCCGCAACTTTCGAAGGGGTAATTCAAGCAAAACTCCATCCTTCGGAAAGTCGAAGAAAGGCAAGGGTTTTCAAGCTACAAGTCAAGAAAGCAAGAGAACTTCTCAAAGGATAAGAAAAGTTCAGAGGGACAAGTTCAGTGCTTCAAATGTCGAGGCTACGGCCACATTCAACGGAGTGTCCCAACAAGAATCCGGCAAAGAAGAAAGCGATGCAAGTCGTTACTTGGGATGACAACTCCACGTCAAATGAGTCATCCTCAAGTGATGAAGAAGACAACGCGACAGCTTTCCACGCGTCCACCACATCTTCACCCTTCATGTGCTTAATGGCAAGTACATCCGATTCACTGTCCAACTCCACTGTTGAAAAGATTGCAACGGACGATGAATCAGATGATTCGGAAGGTGAAGATTTTGCTCTAGCCTACCATAAGCTTTTGAGGGATTCAAAGAAACTGGCTAAGCAAAACAAGGGGTTGAAAGGGAGATTGCAGGATCTCGAAGAAGAAGTAAAAAGGGTAACCTCTCTCTCAACCGATCTTGAAGTGGAAAGGGATAATCTGATTAAAACAAATGTTTCCCTTCAAGAGTCCAATGAGCAACTCGAGAAGAATTATATGGATATGGTGAACAAAGCGAATTACTTCTTGAAGCTCAACGGCGAGGCTCGACAGGAAAAATTGGAAATGACGGAGACCATACGCCAACTGAAGGATGACTTAAAGAGATTTTCTTCTGGAAGGAGTAAGTTGGACAGACTTCTTGGTCTTGGTCAAAGAAATAAGTTCGGCCTCGGATACACTCAAACTGGAGACATTCCAAGTTCGAGTGGGACAGTATTTGTGCCTCAGTCGGTATCTCCTCCTCCGACACCGGAATTCACGACAAGCAACGACAACAAGCCTACTACATCCTCCTCGGGATCGACAAGACCTAAGGTATGTTTTCGTTGTGGCATTTCAGGGCACATAAGGAGAAATTGCAAGACGGAAGCCAAACGCACACCTCAAGCACCTCTTGCAATGACTACCAAAAAGGCTATTCCTCGAAAATCAACTGCAATCAATTGAAGGAAAAGAGCCTTGGTAGTACACCGCTCAAGACGACATCATCAAGGAGCAGCAATTCTTCAAGCAAGACGCTCTCACCTAGGAGATCAACTTCACGATCATTACCGACGCACTCCAAAAAGGTTTGGGTGCGCAAAGGTGAAATTTTCCCTGTCTTGCTACCAATGTTTCCTTGCATGCATATGATAGTTCGTCTTGGTACCTGGATAGCGGGTGTTCCCGTCATATGACCGGTGATAAAAACTGTTTTCAAACATTTGAGAAAAACTCCGGAGGACTTGTTGTTTTCGGAGATGGTCGGTCTTCCAAAATTGTTGGAAAGGGAACGGTAGCTATTCCAGATGGCCCGGTTCTAGATAATGTGTTATTTGTTCATGGCCTTAAGACTAACCTCATAAGCATAAGTCAACTTTGTGATAGTGGTTATTCAGTTAATTTTTCATCTGATAAATGCACTGTAACTGACATGAACCATGCTTTCTTTTTAAAGGGGGTTAGATCAGAAAACAATTGTTATGTAGTTCCTCTAAGATTTCTGAAAAATGTAACCTAGCATCTTTGAAAAATGAAACACTTTGGCATGAAAGGCTAGGTCACATAAACTTTAAGGAACTTGCTAGAATTTCGAACAAAGATGTGGTCAAGGGGGTTCCGAAACTTTCTTTTGAACAAAACCTTGTGTGTGGCGGTTGCCAAAAGGGAAAACAGTCTAGGACTGCACACAAGAACTTGAACCACATAGGTACAAAACGGCCTTTGGAACTTTTGCATATGGACTTAATGGGGCCAACTCGTCAACCATCTCTGGGAGGTAAATGGTATATTTTCTTATTGGTTGATGATTTTTCTAGATATACTTGGGTAGCTTTCTTAAAAGAAAAAGCTGATACCTTTGATTCTTTTCTCGAAATCTGCAATCGTATTATGACTGAAAAGAATGATAGGATTACTCGAGTTAGGAGTGATAGAGGTGGGGAATTCATAAATTCCAAATTCATTGATTTTTGCACTTCTAATGGCATTAAACATGAATTCTCTGCACCTTACACACCTCAACAAAATGGTGTAGTCGAGCGCAAAAACAGGGTCGTACAGGAAATGGCACGTGTTATGCTTCACAGCCGGAACTTACCTTTTTATTTTTGGGCTGAAGCGGTGAACACTGCTGTTTATGTTATTAATCGCGTGTATTTGCGCCCGGGGACATTGAATACACCATATGAACTTTGGTTTTGTAGAAAACCTAACATCAAATATTTTCGTATCTTTGGGAGTCGGTGTTTTATTTTACGTGATCGTGAGAATCTTGGAAAATTTGACTCTCGAAGTGACGAAGGGATTTTCTTAGGTTATTCTACAAACAGCAGAGCATATCGAGTTTTTAACTTAGAATCTAAGACGATCGTAGAATCGATAAATGTTAAGGTAGATGAAGCTTTTCACTTTGAATCTGAAAAATCTACCCTCGATATCTCTCTTGATGATGATACACCTGCTAATGCATCTTCTTCTAACAATTCTTTCGATAATAATGATGCATCTAACGGTTCTTCAAGCTTATCTGATGTGCAGGAATCATCTCGTGTACCTCCGTCTACTCCTCTACCTCAAACGTTACGCATCTCCAAGGATCACCCTGAATCGAACATCATTGGAGATCCACAAGAAGGAGTTAGAACACGGAGACAATTGGTTTGCGGATTTGCATGCTATGTATCTCAAATCGAACCAAGGAATGTTGATGAAGCTCTCCAAGATGACTACTGGATTAAAGCAATGCAGGAAGAGCTCCATCAATTCGAGCGAAACAAAGTCTGGGAATTGACGAAGCCTCCGAAGCAACACAATGTGATAGGTACCAAATGGATCTTCAAGAACAAGAAAAATGAAGAAGGTACTATCATCAGGAACAAAGCAAGGTTAGTTGCTCAAGGCTACTCTCAAGTAGAAGGTATAGACTTTGATGAAACTTTCGCCCCTGTAGCTAGACTCGAGTCCATTCGTATATTGTTTGCGATTGCTTGTCATTTTAAAATCAAATTATTTCAAATGGACGTTAAGAGCGCCTTTTTAAATGGGTTTTTAAATGAGGAAGTTTATGTGGCTCAACCGAAAGGTTTTGTGGATCATAAACTACCTAACCATGTTTTTCGTCTGAAAAAGGCTCTTTACGGTCTGAAACAAGCACCGCGAGCATGGTACGAAAGGTTGACAAAGCACCTTTTGGAAAAGGGCTACACTCGAGGGGGAGCTGACAGGACTCTCTTTGTGAAGCATTATCAAAACAATTTCATAGTTGCTCAAATCTATGTCGATGACATTGTTTTTGGCGCAACAAGAGATAATGATGCTTCTAAATTCGCGGAGACCATGGAAAGCGAATTTGAGATGTCCATGATGGGCGAATTGACTTATTTTCTTGGATTACAAGTTAAACAAAACGATGAAGGAATTCACTTGTGTCAATCCAAGTATGCACTGGAGTTGGTCAAAAAGTTTGATCTTGAAAATTCTAAGGATTTTCCGACTCCAATGGGAACTAGCCATAAGGGACTTGGAAGTGAATCACATAGTGAGAATGTAGACGAGAAACTGTATCGCAGTATGATTGGAAGTCTACTATATCTCACGGCTAGTCGCCCGGATATATCCTTCAGTGTTGGGATTTGTGCGAGATATCAATCAGCACCGAAGGAGGTTCACCTGAAAGCGGTGAAACGGATCATCCGATATATCAAAGGTACAATCAATTTCGGAATTTGGTATCCTATGGGAACGACTTTGGATATTGTTGGATACTCAGATGCCGATTGGGCTGGATCAGTGGATGACCGGAAAAGCACGAGTGGTGCATGCTTCTATCTTGGCCATTGCCTTGTTGCATGGCACAGTAAAAAGCAGAATTGCATAGCACTCTCGACTGCCGAAGCGGAGTACATTTCTGCAGGAAGTTGTTCAACCCAATTGATTTGGATGAAAAGCGTGTTGAGCGATTTCCGGATTTCAACATCTTCGGTAACCATTTTATGTGACAACACTAGTGCTATTAACATTTCTAAAAACCCTGTGTTGCACTCTAGAACAAAACATATTGAACTTAGATATCATTTTCTTAGAGAGCTAGTTGAATCAAACATTCTTCAACTGTCATATATTTCAACTGAGGATCAATTAGCTGATATCTTAACAAAACCTTTGGATCAAAAACGTTTTATTCACTTGCGTAAAGCAATTGGCATGCTTTCCTTGAAATAAACTCTTTTGAAACCTTTGCTTAGGTTAGGTTTTGTTTTTGTTTTTGTTTTGTTCTTTATCTATGTTTTGTACATAGGACATTAATTGAGCATAAATCATAATTGACTTTAATTGCATCCTTTTATGCATTTAGAAATTTATTATGCTTTTGATGTCATAATATTTCAATGTTGCAATGATCATTTACGTTAATTAAACCATCTTTTAAGTGATCAAAGTCAATTTCTCTCTCAATGATCTCTTGGTATAGTCATTATCATATTTGATTGCTTAGTCGAGTATGAATTCGAGATCAATGGTTTGGTTGAATACCTTTATATGTAATTGAAAAATTTATTATGCATTTGAAAACTGTCATAATATTTCATATTGAAATACTTGACTCAGTCGTATTTCATGGTTGGTATAAGGTGGGATTTTTAGTAAAAGATGCTCAAAGAGCCACTCCTTCAACAGATTGTCTAGATATATTATCTAACTTATCTGGGATTTCAAACATCTATTGATCTTGGTACTTCATTTTCTTTACTAAAATTGATGATTTGATAAAGGCATTACACATAAGATCAGGATAGATGTAATTGAAGTTGTTCAACTTTAAGTGTTTTAACTTTCGTAAATTTTCGTTTCATTTTTGGGTATTTTTGATAGATTTTGCATAATCTATTTCTTGTTGTATGAAACGATGTCTTTTGTTTAAAGTTGACATGGTAAAGTGCTTACATACTTTTTCTGGATTTTATGGAATTTTTCTGAATTTTTCTGAGAAAAAGTTGAAGCCGATCCGGATCGGGGTAAGTGATCCGGATCCCGAACGCAGGATTCTTCCTGCGGGTAGCCGATCCGGATCACATTCTCGATCCGATCCGGATCACGGCTAGGGTTTTTATAAGAACAAAGAGGATTTGATTTCTTTTACCCTAATCTTTTGTTCTAAAATCTCTAGAGCTTCTCTCTCTAGATTTCTTGCATTTTGGAGCTTCCAAACTCAAAGTTCTTCGGATTCAAGTAAGTTTTATTGATCAAAACTCGGTTTTTCACAGTTTTTATGGTTTTTCATCAAACGTGAGTTGAAATCTTGAAACTTTTTCGTTTGTGAATGGTTTTTGATCAAATTTCTTTTGAAATAAGAACTCTGGGTCAATTAGTTTTGCTTTTATGCTGGGTTTTCTCAAGATAAACGAGTTTTTAGGCTTCGATTTCTAAAAATTCTGGTTTAGGGCATAAAAGAGGAATTTTTGAAAATCATGGAATTGATCTATTTTTAAAATTCTTTTTGGAAAACTAATTTGATTCTTGGCTTCTCTACATGATTATGATTGTCTAGGTACAATTTTTCAAATTTTTCAAAATTGACGATTTTTCATGTGTTCTTGAGTTGGTCTTCACAGGACACCTCTTAAACTCAAGCACTGATGGCACTCTCTTGGTTAATCCTGCTACTGGTTACGATGGTACATACTCGAGCAACCAACAAACTGAAACGAGCCAAGAAACTCCAACGAAAAGGTGAAGTGGAAGTTATAAGTGACACAGAACTTGAAGAAAACCCTGATGAAGTACACTGGGATATGTTGACAGATGATGATGATGATGAGGTATTGCCTACTAAATCTAAACAAAAAGGAAAAGCACCCATGGACACTGGGAAAGCTCCTATGTCTGCTCCAACTATCTCTGTGAAACGGAAACGACTTGCTCGACGTTATGGATTAAGACGAGACACTAATGTTGACACACCAATAGCTCCTGACTCTCCGCCACGTGTTGAAGAGGTAGTCGTTAATACTGACCGTCTTCGAGCTTTTGAACGACGTGAATGCATCGGAGAACGTCATGTCAACATTGAAGCCCTTCGCAATCATTCACCAGAATTTGGAACCTTAATTGAACAAGCTTCTCTTCTTCAAGTCTGCCGATTCCCTGAACTTCTAGGATATTGTTTGTATCGTGTGAGAACCTTCTACACGAATGCGAGACATCTTCAAGAGGATGAAAATGGGTCTATGCATTTCTATACAAACATCCAAGGAATGAAGATTAAGATCACACCGCAGTTAATTGGTGAAGTCCTTGGAATGGAATCTAGCACATCGGGGCTTAACTTTTTGAAAGGAAAAAGTTTGACAACTGCATTGTGGCAAACTGTGATCGACAGGATCTGTTTGGAAGGAACTAAATCAGTTGACGGCAAAGTGTCAGATCCAAATATCTACGACTGGAGTACCGTTTTCTAAACTTCATAACATGTTATAACATTCTGCCCAACATGCAGACTAAGGTTGTGAGATGGGAGCGACTGCTATTCCTATATCTCATAGGTCATCCCTCTGAGGCTATTGGATTGAATATGAATATTCCCTATATAATTTGGAACAGAATGTCAAGATACATTGTGCATCCTCATCCCTCTGAGCGACTTCCATTTCCTCTACTCATCATGAGGATCTTACGAAAGTTTGACATTGATGTAAGCTCAACATCATATCAGCACAGTTGCGGGATGATAGATGAATCAACAATTGTGAAGTCACTTCACAAATTACCTCATGTTATTGGAAAGAAACCTTGTGACGGCACCTCGGCCTCAACGTCTCGACAAGAACCTGGCACGGATGATGAAGCATCATTGACTTCGATCTTCAAGTTGCAACAACAACTATCTGTCAAGCAAGAACAGATCTTGAAAGAACAACAAAAAATTTGCAATGAGCTTGAAATAGTCACGGCAGCTCACATTACTATCACTAAAAAGGTCAATTCTGTGCACAAGCGATTGACAAAGATGTTCTACAAGCTGGGTTGCACAAGTTCTGAAGACTCAGATTCTGACAACTGATCATTTTTTACTCATTTCCTTTTCTTTTCTTTTTGTGCAGGATTTTAAGTTTTTAGTCTTATTGATACTTTTCGTTTAGTTCTCAGGTTGTGCATATTGCTAGAATTTTTTTTTACTCTCCTTACATATTGTAGCTCTTGCTACGTTTTGGCTTTATTTTGTGACAAAAAGGGGGAGAGAGTTAGAGAGAACTCTGAACAATGAATGTGAACAATGAATGATGTGAACTGAACTTTGTGAATATCAAGGTAAGTATCTTCAACTCAACTTTGGTTTTTATTTGTGATTGGTGGCATGCCTCTATACTAACTATTCGACTAACTATTTGGGCATGTAATATGACTAACAAGTTGATGTTGGACTAACATAGTTTGACATTTGGTTTTCGACTGCTTAGAAGATATGTTGGTTTTAACTATGATTCTCTTACATATCTGAATTTTTCAAATGTCATGATGAGAATAAACTCTATCTCTGTATTTGGTTTTGTATGTTTCAATTCTTGAGGTATCTAACGATTTTTTTGTCAAGAATGATTTTTGTGTGCAGAGATTACAGATGTCTAAGTCTAGAGTCTGTCTTAGGAGTTTATCTCATGTTTTTAATTTCTGGATCTCTTTTGTAAATTTTTGTTGTATGGTGATAGCAACAAAAATATCTTTTTGAATTTTCTTTTGTGGATTTGTGTTTTGTCACGAAACCGCCAAAGGGGGAGATTGTTACGGAATTTGAGTTGGCGTATTTCGTGAATGTATTAAGTCTTGAAGATTGAAGATGAAGAAACTTTGGATCGTATACCTCAATCTCAAGAAAGAAGAATTCAAAAGGATCAGGTACGTTTAACTAAAGATTTTTGATGATCCGAATACTTCTTATAGTGTAGAAACACCTGGAAGAATTTTTAATTGCTTAAACATCAAAAACTGGACATGGGACATGTTCAGGATCCGGATCGGACTCGGCAATCCGGATCCCGAAAGGTGTTGGTTCATACACTGGTTCAATCCGGATCGCAGCATCCTCTGATCCGGATCCCGAACACTAGTTTTACCTGTGTGCTTCCTCGATCCGGATCAGGATTTGCAATCCGGATCCCGAACATTGATGTTCTGGTAAAACTGTATGAACGATCCGGATCGGACTTTGATCCGGATCCCGAACAGGCATTTTCTGGAAATCGTCTTTCTTGCTTCTGCAATCCGGATCGTCAATTCCAATCCGGATCGCCGTCGGTAAAATTTCCAGAAAAGGCAGTTTTTGATCCTATCTTCTTCCAATGGTTTCTAACCTATAAATAGGCCCTGTATTCATTTCTAGGGCATCCGCTATTACAGAAGAAAATAGCCGAAAAGAAAAATCCACATATATAGAGAAGAAAGGAAATCAATAGATTTATTCTATGTTTCTTCATCTATATTGATTGATTTGATTCTAGGTTTTCCATACTCACATTTTGAGTAGAATCAAATCAATGAATACTTAGATGGTATTTCCGATCTATCTTTGATCTAAGTATTCGGCGGATCATCACCACCCAAAACAAACAACGATTTACCCCAAAATCGGCGCGTGGACTCGCGTGGCCTTGTGGATTCAAGGTGCAACCGCTCTCGTGGATTCGGAGCGAGGTACGTTCGTGGATTCGAAGCGTGCCATTGGGTGAAGACCGTGGATTCGGTTGGACGTCGTGGACTCGACGTTGGACGCTGTGGATTCAGCGTTGGGCGCGGATCGTGGATTCGAGAAGCGTCGTGGAGCGAGCGGGAAGATCTACTAGGAGCGTATGAAAAAGGTTGAGTCGTCTGTGAGTACGGTATATCACCTTGTACGTGGTTTAATTCTAGTGGATTTCGCCGTGTTATCGGTCCCGTAGTTTTTTTACTCCGGTTTGGAGTTTTTCCACGTAAAAATCTTGCGTGTTCTTTTATTTTTCCGCATTGGGTTTATTTGCGCAATGATTTTTTGAGTGTTTATTGTTTACACCTATTCACCCCCCTCTAGGTGTTTTTTCCCCTATTTAGATCCAATTACTTATAACCCATCATTAGTGACAGTGTGGATTTTCTTTTAGTGAGTGAGACAGTGTTTGGATCATAGCCTGCAGGAGACACATTTGAGCTCGACAGAGAAGCGCTGATACTTTGTTCGGTGGGGTCGCTCCCCACGAGTGCCACTCCGGAGTTGGGCCTGATACTTCTAACGCGGCTTGTCGATGCATGTGTCCCTCTGGCTGAGCCAGTTTTGGCAGTCACGGACACCGTCCCTCTGGCTGAGCCAGTATTGGCAGTCACGGACGCCGTCCCTCTGGCTGAGCCAGTTTTGGCAGTCACGGACGTCCTACGTAAGTCCGGTCCTCCGGGATGTACGGCAGTAGGTAGGCGCAGGTTTGACTAGACCTGATGTGGCAGTCAGTTTGGATTGGGTGATCTGAGTTGAGAGAGTTGGTTGTGGCATCATATCCCTTCTGTTTCACCCTTTGAGCATTTAGATAGAGGCATAGTAGCAGTAGAGTTTACTTTTTCCAGCTTTCCTTACATCACTGCATATGTTACTTTATGCCTCTAGTAGACTTAGTGGGCAGACCGTCGGGCTTGTTGGCGGCACCCACTGAGAACTACTGTGGGAGGTAGTTCTCACACCCGTCGTGGTGTCTTTTTCCCCAGGGACTTCTGCTCCGGTTCCTGCTGCTCCAGTTGTTGATTCTGCTCCATCTGACCGAGGTGAGAGAGTCGCGAGATAGATCCCTTCCAGTCATCCTCTAAGAGAGAGTAGATGCACCCCTTACCAGTTGCTGAGAGTGTTATGTTGAGTGACTCTTGTAGTGAGGTATCGAGTTGTACCTTTCTTTTACTGCAGTTGAGAGAGACTCCTGTATTTGAGGTGAGGTTGGCCTGTATTATTTTAGAGCCGTAGTTGTATTTTATATCTTTTATTTCAGCTTTTACTATTTCAGCTCTCTTATCTGCTAGTGTAGATGATTCTTTTGCAGGTTAGTCGCTACGTCTATACGGGGCTTCCCGTATGGGCGGCGGATCTGTTGGCGAGCCCGGGTCGCAGTATCGACCCCGGGGCGTGACAGATTAGAGTGGTATCAGAGCCTAGGATGTAGGTCTTGGAGCACTTAGGAACCCTAGGCTTGTGGTTGGACCCTAGGATGACTCACGTGAGAGCCGTGATTTTTTTAGCGAGAGTCCTGATTGGGTTTCTAACTCTCCCGAGCGGATTGGGATGAGTGATAGACATGTCTTCCTTCGGTGGCAACTATGTTGGCTGCAGACAACATAGTACTACGGGAAGGGGGACATGCCTTTTGACTTTCGCTAGATTGGGTCGAGAGTTGATTTGGGCTCTGATTTGTTCGTTTTGTTTCTCTGGTGAGTGATGCCTCCGCGACGCACGATGTCGACGCGTTCGCAGCCTTCTTCCTTTGAGCCCGAGCAAGAGGACTCAGGGCAGGGATAGCAGAGAGAGGTTCAGGAGCTTCGTGCCCAGATGGGCACAGTTGTTGAGGCTGTTCGGCGTCAGGAGGAGACATCACAGCGCCAGGAGGAGGCCTTGGGTCGGTTGTTGCTTATGATGGAGCAGAGGGCACAGCCGGTGGTAGCACCCCTAGAGAGTTTGCAGGTGCCTTCTTTGCCAGTTGTGGCACCCCCTGTTGTTCAGACAGCACCGGCAGTTCCTGTTGAGCCGGTTTCTTGTAGACTACCGTCTGGGTCGACGGGACCTTTGACTTCAGCTGAGCAGCGTGAGGTGGTGGATCTGTTGAGGGGGTTCCGCCAGTTCGATCCACCCCGTTTTTCTGGGTTGAGTGTTGAGCCGTGGGAGGCTGAGTCTTGGACCCCGGCCATGGAGCGCCATTTCGAGAACCTTTTTATTGTTGAGAGGTTTTGAGTTCTGTTGGCTACTTACTTCTTGGAGAGCAACGCCGAGGCATGGTGGCGGCGTGTGCGACCAGCTGGTCCGCCTGGGACGCAGCTCCTCTCATGGGCAGAGTTCCGTAGCATGCTTCTTGGGGCCTTCTTTTCAGAGAGTGTTCGGCAGAGACTAGAGGAGCAGCTGAAGAATCTCCGCCAGAGAGATTGGCCCATGCACATGTACCTAACTGATTTCAATCAGTTATTGGCTTGTTTGCCCCACGTGGCCAGAGAGGAGACCCACCGGATTTACATGTCAGAGTGAGGATTGCGCCGGGACATCTATTAGTTGTTCGCTCACTTCGATTGCAGACTCTGGAGGCCTCGATGGAGTAGGCACTCTATGTAGAGTGAGGAGAGATAGTGTTGGAGGAGGGGTAGTCGAGTCGACAGGGACCCCCGAGACCTCCACGTTTCCTCTCAGGGTCGTGGGTGTCAGGGGCGGCAGAGATCAGGGGCATCTCGTCAGTCTCAGCAGCAGAATTCACGGCAGCCGCGCCCTGACCGTTGTATCATTTGTGGAGGACCGCACCCACCGACCCAGTGCCCTCAGAGGCAGGGCCATTGTTTCCGTTACGGGCAGACCGGTTATTTTCAGAGTCCATTCCCTAGAGCAGGTCATCCAGCTCCTTCCTCAGCCTCAGCCCCTTCTGTTCCTCATCGGTCGGCAGGACCTTCTGCGGCCTATGGTAGGCCAGACCTTGCTTCCTCGTCCTCGTGACAGCCAGAGCAACGTTTTCCCCCAGCGCCGAGCGGGCGAGTCTATGCGGCTCAGGTTGAGGATGCTACAGCAGCTGTTCATGTCGTCGTGGTATTTTGCCATCCTAGACTGCAGAGAGAGGACGGTGACTCTTCGTGAGCCGGGGCAGGAGGAGTTTGTCTTCAGAGACTGCCAGAGCTCTTTGTTTGCTTTGACTATTTCTTCGGCGAGGGCCCAGCGGATGATGAGTAGAGGATGTACTGCATTTCTGGCGACGATTGTGGAGGTGCCTATGGCAGCACGGGGACTCGAGGATATTCCAGTTGTCCGCGAGTTTCCCGTTGTGTTTCCCCCTGAGTTGACGACCATGCCGCCGGAGAGGGAGAGAGAGTTTGTGATTGATGTGGTACCCAGAACCGCACCAATCTCAAAGGCACCTTATAGGATGGCACCTGCTGAGTTGAGGGAGTTGAAGGCTCAGCTTCAGGATCTCATGGATAGAGGCTTTATTCGGCCCAGTGTTTCTCCGTGGGGAGCGCCTGTGTTGTTCATGAAGAAGAAGGATGGGACACTTCGCTTATGTGTGGACTACCGGGAGCTGAATAAAGTGACCATCCGGAATAAGTATCCTCTGCCGCGGATTGATGATCTATTCGACTAGCTGCAGGGAGCCTCAGTGTTTTCGAAGATTGATCTTCAGTCTGGTTACCACCAGTTGAGGGTGAGGGCCGAAGACATCCCCAAGACGGCTTTTAGATCCCGGTATGGGCATTATGAGTTTACGGTTATGCCGTTCGGTTTGACCAATGCCCCAGCTGCATTCATGGATCTAATGAACCGGGTATTTCAGCCGTACTTGGATCTGTTTGTAGTTGTGTTTATTGACGACATCTTGATCTACTCCCAGAGCGATGTGGAGCACGAGGAGCACTTGAGGATAGTGCTGCAGCTTTTACGTGAGAAGAAGATGTATGCCAAGCTTGAAAAGCGCGAGTTTTGGCTTCAGGAGGTTGCATTCTTGGGCCACACAGTATCAGCCGCTGGAGTGGCAGTCGACCCGACGAAGATTGATACAGTTCGGGTTTGGCCGAGACCGACGACGGATTACAGAGGTACGAAGTTTCTTGGGCCTGGCAGGCTACTACCGTCGGTTCGTGGAGGGCTTTGCGAAGCTCTCTACTCCCCTGACCAGTCTGACTAGGAAGGGGACGAGGTTGGTTTGGACTGAGCAGTGTCAGCAGAGTTTTGAGGAGCTGAAGAGGAGATTGATCTCAGCATCAGTTCTTGCACTGCTAGTGATGGATGATGGATTCGTGATCTATAGTGACGCCTCTCACAGCGGTTTAGGATGTGTCTTGATGCAGCATGGTAAGGTGATTGCTTATGCTTCACGACAATTAAAGGATTATGAGAAGAATTATCCTACTCATGATTTGGAGCTTGCAGCTGTGGTGTTTGCATTGAAGCCATGGCGGCATTACCTCTACGGTGAGCATTGTGAAATCTACACGGATCATAAGAGCTTAAAGTATCTGTTTACTCAAAAGGAGCTGAACCTGAGGCAACGTCGGTGGTTGGAGTTACTAAAGGATTACGACGTGAGTATCCTTTATCATCCCGGCAAGGCCAATGTTGTAGCAGATGCTTTGAGTCGGAGGTCAGTACAGAGCTTGAGTATGTTGATTACACAGCAGGCACCGCTGATTGAGCAGATGAGGCGACTTCAGATTGAGGTTGTATCCCCTGGGGTCTCTGCTAGACTTATGTCTATGGTCTTGCAGCCCACTCTGTTGGACAGGATCAGGGAGACACAGAGTGAGGACTCCCATTTGGAGAGGATCAGGTCACAGATTCAGGTAGATCAGAGAGGGGATTTTTTCAGTGGATAGCTCGGGAGTACTGCGGTACAGGGACCGAGTATGTGTGCCTTCGGATCCAGAGATCAGAGATCAGATTTTAAGAGAGGCCCATTATACACCTTATACCATTCATCCTGGTGGTACTAAGATGTATAAGGACCTCAAGGCACACTTTTGGTGGTCCGGAATGAAGCGAAACATTGGAAGATTTGTAGCTCACTGTTTAACTTGCCAGCAAGTGAAAGCTGAGCACTGGGTTCCTGCTGGCAAGTTACAGAGTCTTCCAAATTCCCGAGTGGAAGTGGGACCACATCACTATGGATTTTGTGACGGGGCTGCCGAGATCGCAGAGTAGAGCGTCTGGCACAATTATACTTGGATGAGATCTTGAGGCTGCACGGCGTACCAGCGTCGATTGTTCATATCGGGTCCCGAGATTTGTGTCACGGTTCTGTGGGAGCTTACAGTCAGCCTTGGGGACTCAGCTCAGATTTAGCACTGCATTCCACCCACAGACCGATGGCCAGTCCGAGCGCACCATTCAGACCCTCGAGGATATGTTGAGAGCGTGCGTTATGGACTTTGGAGGAGGGTGGCACCGACACTTACCCTTGGTTGAGTTTGCGTACAACAACAGCTATCAAGCGAGCATTCAGATGGCTCCGTTTGAGGCGTTGTATGGACGCAAGTGTCGGTCGCCCCTATATTGGAGTGCGTGGGAAGCTTAGTCCCCGCTTTATTGGACCCTTTGAGCTTTTTGAGAGGGTAGGCCCTGTGGCTTATAGAGGTGCTTTTTCTCTCCGCTTGGCCGGTGTACATGATGTCTTCCACGTCTCAGCTCTGAGGAGATATGTGTTTGATCCGTCACACGTGTTTTACTTCGCATCGTTGGATATCGGCGAGGACCTGGTTTATGAGGAGCGCCCGTTACGGATTCTTGCTCGTGAGGTGAGGGAATTACGCAACCGGGCTATACCGTATGTGAAGATCTTATGGAGCAATCATGAGGAGCGAGAGGCTACTTGGGAGCTAGAGACGGAGATGCGAGATGCCTACCCCTTCCTGTTCGAGACTTCTAGCTGAGGTACGCCTGTTTTACATTGTTTCGTTTCGGGGACGAAACTTTCTTTTAGTGGGGGAGGATGTAGTGGCCCTAATTCCCATGCAGCGTTCTTCCGATGAATCCACTGTTAGAACACCTAGTATTGGTGTATCTGGCCCACGGTGCATCAATTGGATGCTACTGATGGACCCTGTGTGTTTCTACTTGCTGTGTTGGCCTTCGGCTGGGTTTGCCAAAATTTTTGAAAAGATTTAAGCCAAACGGAGGTCGAAAATGGATTCAGCACGGAAAAACGCTTGAAAACAACTTTTTGTTTGTTCAATTTGGAGTCCGGATGCCCAAAAACGGACCCCCGGAAGTTTTCTGTGATTTTTGGTGCATGGGAGGGGCCGTAGACCGCCGGGATGCCACGTGGCGGCCTGTCATTGGCCGGTTTACGGCGCGCGGTCCACAGAGCAGCGCGGCGGGGTGCACAGACCCGGCGCAGGGACACGTGGCACCGCCTGATTGGCGGGCCCAGGGCGCGCGGTCTACTGGAAGAGCGCGGCGGTGCATGGACCAGGCGGGGGACACATGGCAGCCTCCGGTTGGTCGGTGCACGCGGCGCGGTCCACGGAATTCCTGCGGAAGGCGTGGACCCGGTGAAGGGGACACGTGTCGCTCACTGATTGGCGGGTGCAGCAAGTGCGGTGCACGGGGCGCGCGGTAGGTGCCTCGGGATGCGTGCGCACGTGCGACCCACGTCGCGCGACCGGCGGGCGCGGCGGCCTGTCGGCGGGTCAGCCGGGAGGACACGTGGCGCCCGCTCATTGGCGGGCGCCACCGCCTTACTGTGTGCGGAGTGCGGGCACGTGGCACCCTCTGAGTGGTCCCGCACCGGTGTTCCCTGCTCGGCGGGACACGTGGCAGTCGCTGAGCTATTTTGCACTGGTGTTTCCTGTTCGGTGGACACGTGGCGGCACGGGAGAGTTTCGGGCGTGAACAGTGTTGGGCCTGGGCCCAACACTGTAGGCGCCCGAAAGTTTCGGGCGCCCGAATCTTGGGCCCGAAAATTGTGGGCCTTGCTTTTTTGGGCTGATTTCTTTGGGAGCCTATAAATAGGCCACTTGGGCCGCATTTTTGTGCCTTTTCCCGAGAGTTTTAGCTCTTGATCCCTTCATAAGATTTCTTCCTCTCCCTCTTGCGCATCTTCTGGTGAAATCTTGAAATTTTTGGAGGCCGCGACGACAGCGTTTCCTGCATCGTGGTGCGGAGCGACGTTATACTGTTGGAGGCCCATCTTCGTCGCAGTTTAGTCTGGGAGGTCTACCGGGCTACCCCGACGCTATTTTTGGACGATTTCTTCGACAGCGGATTCACAAGAGGTAAACCTACGTTTTCCGTGTTGGACGTTTTTTCTGGAAATGAGCTTATTCAGGGGTTTGGGGTACATTTTAACCTCCCTTTGTGACTGTTTGAGTTCCTGGACAGCATACACTTCGCGGATTTTTATCTCCCCATCCGGATATCGGATTTCGACGATTCAAGAGCCTATCGACATCTACACTTCGCGAGGATCGCCGTGGTATTTTTATCGGAATTTTTGGAAGAATATTTTTCAGGTGAAAATTTCGTGACAAGAGGACTGTTCATACAGGATTTTTGGAACTTGGAATTTGTATGGAATTTAGTGTAATTGTGGATTGTTGTTGTACCCAGGACTTTGTGAGCACCACTATTGTGCTTCTTGCTTAGCGGATACCGTGATTTGGCGGTTTCTGGACTTTTTATCTGTACAACCCCGGACAGTTAGCGTGTTCAGGTGGGTGATCTCGCTTTCAAAATCTACGGACTGTACTCTAATTCTATGACTGTAGCTGCATGCATGCTAATAAATGACCTCAATATTATGTGAAAACTGTATGATTGTACCCACAGTTGATAGTTGCTAAATCTGATGACCTCATTGAAATTCTTGCAACATGTGAACTCTTTCAACCTGAAAACTTAACTTAGCACACCTGTTATGTATTATACATCATGCTCAAACGAACTACAGTAAACTTTAACTTGGATTAGGTTTATGCATTGCTTTAGGTTTCCCACATTGCTTGTTACTCTTGTCATTCTGGACATAGTGGTTTTCCCCGAGTCGTGGGCTGGGAGGTCTAGTAGCTGTGGATGCATTGTACTCGCGTCTGGGGACCGAGTAGAGTTGGTAGCAGTCTGTAGATCAGTTGTTCATTGAGATAGTGATAGTGATGATGGATCTGGGATCATGGGGGTTTGTCTTAGTGACAGTGTGGATTTTCTTTTAGTGAGTGAGACAGTGTTTGGATCATAGCCTGCAGGAGCCACATTTGAGCTCGACAGAGATGCGCTGATACTTTGCTCGGTGGGGTCGCTCCCCACGAGTGCCACTCCGGAGTTGGGCCTGATACTTCTATCGCGGCTTGTCGATGCATGTGTCCCTCTGGCTGAGCCAGTTTTGGCAGTCACGGACACCGTCCCTCTGGCTGAGCTAGTTTTGGCAGTCACAGATGCCGTCCCTCTGGCTGAGCCAGTTTTGGCAGTCACGGACGTCCTACGTAAGTCCGGTCCTCCGGGATGTACGGCAGTAGGTAGGCGCAGGTTTGACTGGACCCGATGTGGCAGTCAGTTTGGATTGGGTGATCTGAGTTGAGAGAGTTGGTTGTGGCATCATATCCCTTCTGTTTCACCCTTTGAGTATTTAGATAGAGGTATAGTAGCAGTAGAGTTTACTTTTCCCAGCTTTCCTTACAGCACTGCATATGTTACTTTATGCCTCTAGTAGACTTAGTGGGCAGACCGTCGGGCTTGTTGGCGGCACCCACTGAGAACTACTGTGGGAGGTAGTTCTCACACCCGTCGTGGTGTCTTTTTCCCCAGGGACTTCTGCTCCGGTTCCTGCTGCTCCAGTTGTTGATTCTGCTCCATCTGACCGAGGTGAGGGAGTCGCGAGATAGATCCCTTCCAGTCATCCTCTGAGAGAGAGTAGATGCACCCCTTACCAGTTGCTGAGAGTGTTATGTTGAGTGACTCTTGTAGTGAGGTATCGAGTTGTACCTTTCTTTTACTGCAGTTGAGAGAGACTCCTGTATTTGAGGTGAGGTTGGCCTGTATTATTTTAGAGCTGTAGTTGTATTTTATATCTTTTATTTCAGCTTTTACTATTTCAGCTCTGATATCTGCTAGTGTAGATGATTCTTTTGCAGGTTAGTCGCTACGTCTATACGGGGCTTCCCGTATGGGCGGCGGATCTGTTGGCGAGCCCGGGTCGCAGTTACGACCCCGGGGCATGACAGATATATTCTGTTAACGACATTAAACAAAATGTGGCTTGCCAACCTCCTTGTCTCATTAGGTGTAAACTTAACTTATTCTAGCTAACTTATGTCTAGATTGACATAACTCAAAAAACAAATAAATATATTATATATAAATATTATTTTTAAATTAATATATAAGTAGCGAATCTGAATATATATTTCTTTTAAAAAAAGTTATTGTGTTTTTTATTAGTATGACTTCTAAATTTTAAAACTAATTAGTAATATTAGGATTGAAAAATAAGCACTAACAATAATAAATTAATAATAATACTAATATAGTTAATTTTAATATTTTACTAAAATTTAATTGAAGTGGTTTTGAAATAATTTTGAGTTGTTTCGAATTAATTTCAAGCTGAAAATGAATAGAATTATTGCTACCATTTTTAATGCTGAGGTGAATGCGAGTCGACTCGATTATTTTCAAGCCGGTTAGGAGCTGGCCTAGCTCGCTTGTGTTGGGCTAATTTAGAGCCCTAGATACTAATAAAATTTCAACGGGGAACTCTCCAACGATAGTTTATTGAAGAGTTCCTGATTCGCTACTACGTATTAATTTTATCTCTATTGAAAAATTTATTGGATGTTTTCTAATACTAAATTTTAAAACAAATTTAAACTTTATAAAAAAAATTATAATTCTTGGGTACATGTAAAACAAACATATGATAGCCGATCAGAAGTTTTCAAAACTTTATTTTTTTTCTAAATTTAAACCAAAATTAAGAAACTTTTCTTTTTAAAATAAATTTGCAACTTTATTAGGAAACAATTAAGTTTTGCAAAATTTGAGTTATAATTTAAAATTATTTTTGTCACGAAATCCAAAAAGCTCGCAGCTCTAAACTCAAAAGATAAAAAAAAGATTTCAGATATCTTTTGTGAAAAGAATAATTTTTTGAATATCCTTCTTTTTATTTATGTCCTTTTAAAATTTAAAATATCAATAATATTCATTTGTAAACTTATCAATTGGCAACCTTTAGAAGCCTTCTTCTCATCTCGAGAGTACGAAAATTTCTCATAATTTCACGCAAAGGATAGGCCCACTTTTCTTTTTTTTCCCCCTTCTTATGCTTTATCTTTTTCCTATTTTGGTCCTCTCTCTCTCTCTCTCTCTCTCTCTCTCTCTCTCTCTCTCTCTCTATATATATATATATATATATATATATATTATATATATATATATATATATATATATCCATCAATTTCTCAATCCCTTATCTTTTCCTGTACCTCCCTCAACCTCTCCATCTTCTCTCACTTATCGTTGCCTTTTCTCCCACCACACATCCTGTCACTTGGAATCGTCGCCGTCAAGTGTGCCTAAAGTCCTCGACAACATGGGGCGACTAGGCTTTTCTACGGAACATCCTCTCCTAGCATCCTTTTCCCTTTTTCTCCATCACATCGGTGCAGCAACAACTTTCCCTGTCGCCGTCAGCGGTATGGGACGACGAAGCTACCATACAGAAAGAGCCATTCTGGGTTTGTCCTTTCCTTTGCTCTTCTCCCTCTCTCCGTTATATATCTCTTTTCCTTTGCCTGTCTCTTACTTCGCAAAACCTTCCCCTTTCTCTCTCGCTATGGAATTCGAAATCGGGATATGGTCATGGCAGTGGAGCATGGCGGTAGTGAGGTTGTTGTTAGCGGTGTTGTGGTTGACTATACGGATGGTGGAGTGGCCTCTATTGTGGTTGACGCACTTGGGGTCCGAGGTGAGTTTGCTCTTCCTAATTTCTCTTCTTCGATTTTTTGTCAATTTTTTTGGGTATTTTTTTGGGGTGTATTTTGATCGTGGTTAGGTATGGTGTGGTGTGGGGTTTCTTTAGTGGGTGAAGAGGATGTTCTTCAATGGTGACGCGTTTGTGCGGTGGCGCATGGACCTTAGTTGTCGAAGCTCGAAGGAGCGGGACCAGCAGATGCTGCTAAAGTAGACGCGACTTGAGCGGAAGCAATGACTGAGGCTCAAGCAAAAGACCTTGGCTGCCATTAAGATCTAGGTTGATTTGTGTTGGTGTTTCTTATGATTGTGTGATTTGGAGTGAATTTTTTAGTTTGATTGGGGATGAAAATAGAACTCTAGATTTTAAGTCTTACTAGCTCCTAATTGCTGATTCAGCAACATTATTCGAGTTGGACGTGGTAAATTGCATATTAGGTTGTGTTATTAAGCTTTGAGTTTGATTGGGAATGAAAAATGAAGGAACCCTAGATTTTAAGATTTCATAACTATAATTTTAGTATGTATTCTTCAATTTGGAAATGTGTGAATTGATATTTGGAGTTTTAATTTTGAATTTGATTAGGAATAAGAATGGATTGCGCAACCCTAGGCTGCAACAGAAGCCAAGCAGCATTAGGCGGCAACAGGAGCTTAGCAGCATTGGGCAGCAACAGACTAAGTCGAGCGAAACCAAAGAAGGCCGTGCGACACCAGAGAAGAGATCACCTATGAAAGATGTTACGGAATTTGAGTTGGCGTATTTCGTGAATGTATTAAGTCTTGAAGATTGAAGATGAAGAAACTTTGGATCGTATACCTCAATCTCAAGAAAGAAGAATTCAAAAGGATCAGGTACATTTAACTAAAGAATTTTGATGATCCGAATACTTCTTATAGTGTAGA
This sequence comes from Tillandsia fasciculata, assembly GCA_029168755.2. Taxonomy (NCBI): domain Eukaryota; kingdom Viridiplantae; phylum Streptophyta; class Magnoliopsida; order Poales; family Bromeliaceae; genus Tillandsia; species Tillandsia fasciculata. The sequence continues at coordinate 6,167,270 of CM054952.1, forward strand.
AACACCTGGAAGAGGTTTTATTTGCTTAATCATCAAAAACTGAACATGGGACATGTTCAGGATCCGGATCGTGGCTTGCAATCCGGATCCCGAAGGGTGTTCGTTCATACACTGGTTCAATCCGGATCGCAGCATTCCATGATCCGGATCCCGAACATAAGTTTTACCTATTTGCTTGAACGATCCGGATCATGAATTGCAATCCGGATCCCGAACATTGTGTTTTGGTAAAACTGTATGAACGATCCGGATCGTGGACTACGATCCGGATCCCGAACAAGCAATTTTCTGGAAACCGTCATTTGTGCTTCTGCAATCCGGATCGTCAAATCCAATCCGGATCGCCGTCGGTAAAACTTTCCAGAAAAGGCTGTTTTTGATCCGAATATTCTTCCTAGGGTTTCTAACCTATAAATAGCCCTCTTATTCATTTCTAGGGCATCGGTGGAAATAGAAAAAGATAGCCGAAAAGAAAAATCCACATATATAGAGAAGAACGGAAATCATTAGATCTATTCAATGGTTCTTCATCTATATTGATTGATTTGATTCTAGGTTTTCCATACTCACATTTTGAGTAGAATCAAATCAATGAATACTTAGATGGTATTTCCGATCTATCTTTAATCTAAGTATTCGGCGGATCATCACCACCCAAACAAACAACGATTTACCCCAAAATCGGCGCGTGGACTCGCGTGGCCTTGTGGATTCAAGGTGCAACCGCTCTCGTGGATTCGGAGCGAGGTACGTTCGTGGATTCGAAGCGTGCCATTGGGTGAAGACCGTGGATTCGGTTGGACGTCGTGGACTCGACGTTGGACGCTGTGGATTCAGCGTTGGGCGCGGATCGTGGATTCGAGAAGCGTCGTGGAGCGAGCGGAGAAGATCTACTAGGAGCGTATGGTAAAAGGTTGAGTCGTCTGTGAGTACGTTATATCACCTTGTACGTGTGTTAATTCTAGTGGATTTCGCCGTGTTATCGGTCCCGTGGTTTTTTACTCCGGTTTGGAGTTTTTCCACGTAAAAATCTTGCGTGTTCTTTTATTTTTCCGCATTGGGTTTATTTGCGCAATGATTTTTTGAGTGTTTATTGTTTACACCTATTCACCCCCCTCTAGGTGTTTTTTCCCCTATTTAGATCCTTATTAACCTAAACCCAACAAGTGGTATCAGAGCGGGAATAGGGTTGTAAACAATGGTTGAAGGTGGAAACATCAATCGACCCCCTTTCTTTGATGGAACAAATTATGCGTACTGGAAAGTACGGATGAAAGCCTTTTTAATTTCCATCGACGAAAGGGTGTGGCAATCAATTGAATTAGGATGGTCTAATCCAACTGAAATTTTAGATGATGTTCGCACCTTAAAACCTAGGTCGAAATGGACCAAGGAAGAGATAGACTTATCTTCTTACAATGGCAAAGGAATTAATGCTCTATTTAATGCTTTGTCACAAACTGAGTTCTCTCGCGTCTCGGCATGTGAGACTGCGAAAGAAATCTGGGATGTTCTTCAAGTTACGCATGAGGGAACTAACTTAGTGAAGATTCAGAAACTGCAAATGCTCACGAGCAAGTTTGACTCTATCTCTATGGCAGAGAATGAATCCTTCACTGACTATTACACACGATTGCAAGATATCGTAAACTCATGTGCTAACTTGGGAGAGAAGATTCCAGAATTTAAAGTTGTAAGAAAAATTCTAAGAACTCTTCCTGAACGATTTCGCCCGAAGGTCGCAGCCATTGAAACAATTAAACACCCGGACGAAATGCGTGTAGAAGAATTAGTAGGTGCTTTACAAACTTATGAAATGACTTTTCCTACTAACTATTCTTCTGGAAAGGCATCCTCTTCTAAGTCTTCAGGTTACGCATTGAAATCAACTAAAGAAGAAGACGCGGATTCATCCTCCTCGGACGACGACGAGAACCTTTCTATGGAGGACTTTGAGAAGCAGCTCGCTCTCTTGACAAGGAAGTTTCGCCGCAACTTTCGAAGGGGAAATTCAAGCAAAACTCATCCTTCGGAAAGTCGAAGAAAGGCAAGGGTTCTTCAAGCTACAAGTCAAGAAAGCAAGAGAACTTCTCAAAGGATAAGAAAAGTTCTGAGGGACAAGTTCAGTGCTTCAAATGTCGAGGCTACGGCCACATTGCAACGGAATGTCCCAACAAGAATCCGGCTAAGAAGAAAGCGATGCAAGTCGTTACTTGGGATGACAACTCCACGTCAAATGAGTCATCCTCAAGTGATGAAGAAGACAACGCGACAGCTTTCCACGCGTCCACTACATCTTCACCCTTCATGTGCTTAATGGCAAGTACATCCGACTCATTGTCCAACTCCACTGTTGAAAAGATTGCAACGGACGATGAATCAGATGATTCGGAAGGTGAAGATTTTGTTTTAGCCTACCATAAGCTTTTGAGGGATTCAAAGAAACTGGCTAAGCAAAACAAGGGGTTGAAAGAGAGATTACAGGATCTTGAAGATGAAGTAAAAAGGGTAACCTCTATCTCAACCGATCTTGAAGTGGAAAGGGACAATCTGATTAAGACAAATGTTTCCCTTCAAGAGTCCAATGAGCAACTCGAGAAGAATTATATGGATATGGTGAACAAAGCGAATTACTTCTTGAAGCTCAACGGCGAGGCTCGACAGGAAAAATTGGAAATGACGGAGACCATACGCCAACTGAAGGATGACTTAAAGAGATTTTCTTCTGGAAGGAGTAAGTTGGACAGACTTCTTGGTCTCGGTCAAAGAAATAAGTTCGGCCTCGGATACACTCAAACTGGAGACATTCCAAGTTCGAGTGGTACAGTATTTGTGCCTCAGTCGGTATCTCCTCCTCCGACACCGGTATTCACGACAAGCAACGACAACAAACCTACTACATCCTCCTCGGAATCGACAAGAATCAAGGTATGTTTTCGTTGTGGCATTTCAGGGCACATAAGGAGAAATTGCAAGACGGAAGCCAAACGCACACCTCAAGCACCTCTTGCAATGACTACCAAAAAGGCTATTCCTCGAAAAACAACTGCAAACTATTTGAAGGAAAAGAGCCTTGGTAGTCACCGCTCAAGACGACATCATCAAGGAGCAGCAATTCTTCAAGCAAGACGCTCTCACCTAGGAAATCAACTTCACGATCATTACCGACGCATTCCAAAAAGGTTTGGGTGCGCAAAGGTGAAATCTTCCCTTGTCTTGCTACCAATGTTTCTTTGCATGCATATGATAGTTCGTCTTGGTACCTGGATAGCGGGTGTTCCCGTCATATGACCGGCGATAAAAACTGTTTTCAAACTTTTGAGAAAAACTCCGGAGGACTTGTTGTTTTCGGAGATGGTCGGTCTTCCAAAATTGTTGGAAAGGGAACGGTAGCTATTCCAGATGGCCCGGTTCTAGATAATGTGTTATTTGTTCATGGCCTTAAGACTAACCTCATAAGCATAAGTCAATTGTGTGATAGTGGTTATTCAGTTAATTTTTCATCTGATAAATGCACTGTAACTGACATGAACCATGCTTTCTTTTTAAAGGGGGTTAGATCAGAAAACAATTGTTATGTAGTTCCTACTAAGATTTCTGAAAAATGTAACCTAGCATCTTTGAAAAATGAAACACTTTGGCATGAAAGGCTAGGTCACATAAACTTTAAGGAACTTGCTAGAATTTCGAATAAAGATGTGGTCAAGGGGGTTCCGAAACTTTCTTTTGAACAAAACCTTGTGTGTGGCGGTTGCCAAAAGGGAAAACAGTCTAGGACTGCACACAAGAATTTGAACCACATAGGTACAAAACGGCCTTTGGAACTTTTGCATATGGACTTAATGGGGCCAACTCGTCAACCATCTCTGGGAGGTAAATGGTATATTTTCTTGTTGGTTGATGATTTTTCTAGATATACTTGGGTAGCTTTCTTAAAAGAAAAAGCTGATACCTTTGATTCTTTTCTCGAAATCTGCAATCGTATTATGATAGAAAAGAATGATAGGATTACTCGAGTTAGGAGTGATAGAGGTGGGGAATTCATAAATTCCAAATTCATTGATTTTTGCACTTCTAATGGCATTAAACATGAATTCTCCGCACCTTACACACCTCAACAAAATGGTGTAGTCGAGCGCAAAAACAGGGTCGTACAGGAAATGGCACGTGTTATGCTTCACAGCCGGAACTTACCTTTTTATTTTTGGGCTGAAGCGGTGAACACTGCTGTTTATGTTATCAATCGCGTGTATTTGCGCCCGGGGACATTGAATACACCATATGAACTTTGGTTTTGTAGAAAACCTAACATCAAATATTTTCGTATCTTTGGGAGTCGGTGTTTTATTTTACGTGATCGTGAGAATCTTGGAAAATTTGACTCTCGAAGTGACGAAGGGATTTTCTTAGGTTATTCTACAAACAGCAGAGCATATCGAGTTTTTAACTTAGAATCTAAGACGATCGTAGAATCGATAAATGTTAAGGTAGATGAAGCTTTTCACTTTGAATCTGAAAAATCTACCCTCGATATCTCTCTTGATGATGATACACCTGCTAATGCATCTTCTTCTAACAATTCTTTCGATAATAATGTTGATGCATCTAACGGTTCTTCAAGCTTATCTGATGTGCAGGAATCATCTCGTGTACCTCCGCCTACTCCTCTACCTCAAACGTTACGCATCTCCAAGGATCACCCTGAATCGAACATAATTGGAGATCCACAAGAAGGAGTTAGAACACGGAGACAATTGGTTTGCGGATTTGCATGCTATGTATCTCAAATCGAACCAAGGAATGTTGATGAAGCTCTCCAAGATGACTACTGGATTAAAGCAATGCAGGAAGAGCTCCATCAATTCGAGCGAAACAAAGTCTGGGAATTAACGAAGCCTCCGAAGCAACACAATGTGATAGGTACCAAATGGATCTTCAAGAACAAGAAAAACGAAGAAGGTACTATCATCAGGAACAAAGCAAGGTTAGTTGCTCAAGGCTATTCTCAAGTAGAAGGTATAGACTTTGATGAAACTTTCGCCCCTGTAGCTAGACTCGAGTCCATTCGTATATTGTTTGCGATCGCTTGTCATTTTAAAATCAGATTATTTCAAATGGACGTTAAGAGCGCCTTTTTAAATGGATTTTTAAATGAGGAAGTTTATGTAGCTCAACCGAAAGGTTTTGTGGATCATAAACTACCTAACCATGTTTTTCGTCTGAAAAAGGCTCTTTACGGTCTGAAACAAGCACCGCGAGCATGGTACGAAAGGTTGACAAAGCACCTTTTGGAAAAGGGCTACACTCGAGGGGGAGCTGACAGGACTCTCTTTGTGAAGCATTATCAAAACAATTTCATAGTTGCTCAAATCTATGTCGATGACATTGTTTTTGGAGCAACGAGAGATAATGATGCTTCTAAATTCGCGGAGACCATGGAAAGCGAATTTGAGATGTCCATGATGGGCGAATTGAATTATTTTCTTGGATTACAAGTTAAACAAAACGATGAAGGAATTCACTTGTGTCAATCCAAGTATGCACTGGAGTTGGTCAAAAAGTTTGATCTTGAAAATTCTAAGGATTTTCCGACTCCAATGGGAACTAGCCATAAGGGACTTGGAAGTGAATCACAAAGTGAGAATGTAGACGAGAAACTGTATCGCAGTATGATTGGAAGTCTACTATATCTCACGGCTAGTCGCCCGGATATATCCTTCAGTGTTGGGATTTGTGCGAGATATCAATCAGCACCGAAGGAGGTTCACCTGAAAGCGGTGAAACGGATCATCCGATATATCAAAGGTACAATCAATTTCGGAATTTGGTATCCTATGGGAACGACTTTGGATATTGTTGGATACTCAGATGCCGATTGGGCTGGATCGGTGGATGACCGGAAAAGCACGAGTGGTGCATGCTTCTATCTTGGCCACTGCCTTGTTGCATGGCACAGTAAAAAGCAGAACTGCATAGCACTCTCGACTGCCGAAGCGGAGTACATTTCTGCAGGAAGTTGTTCAACCCAATTGATTTGGATGAAAAGCGTGTTGAGCGATTTCCGGATTTCAACATCTTCGGTAACCATTTTATGTGACAACACTAGTGCTATTAACATTTCTAAAAACCCTGTGTTGCACTCTAGAACAAAACATATTGAACTTAGATATCATTTTCTTAGAGAGCTAGTTGAATCAAACATTCTTCAACTGTCATATATTTCAACTGAGGATCAATTAGCCGACATCTTAACAAAACCTTTGGATCAAAAACGTTTTATTCACTTGCGTAAAGCAATTGGCATGCTTTCCTTGAAATAAACTCTTTTGAAACCTTTGCTTAGATTAGGTTTTGTTTTTGTTCTTGTTTTGTTTTGTTCTTTATCTATGTTCTGTACATAGCACACTAATTGAGCATAAATCATAATTGACTTTAATTGCATCCTTTTATGCATTTAGAAATTTATTATGCTTTTGATGTCATAATATTTCAATGTTGCAATGATCATTTACGTTAATTAAACCATCTTTTAAGTGATCAAAGTCAATTTCTCTCTCAATGATCTCTTGGTATAGTCATTATCATATTTGATTGCTTAGTCGAGTATGAATTCGAGATCAATGGTTTGGTTGAATACCTTATATATTAAATAATTGATAGCCAATTGAGGGGGAGTCAATGAAATGTAAAATGCTCAAAAGATGTGGAAAGAGTTACATCCCAATGAGGAGTGTGAAAACTACCACCACATGGAGGAAATGAAAGAAAAAAATATCTACTCCATGAATGAAAAGCAAATTTTTGTTTGAAAATTGTTGATGAAACTCATATTGAAATACTTGACTCAGTCGTATTTCATGGTTGGTATAAGGTGGGATTTTTGATTTAAGATGCTCAAAGAGCCACTCCTTCAACAGATTGTCTAGATATATTATCTAACTTATCTGGGATTTCAAACATCTATTGATCTTGGTATTTCATTTTCTTTACCAAAATTGATGATTTGATAAAGGCATTACGCATAAGATCAGGATAGATGTAATTGAAGTTGTTCAACTTTAAGTGTTTTAACTTTCGTAAATTTTCGTTTCATTTTTGGATATTTTTGATAGATTTTGCATAATCTATTTCTTGTTGTATGAAACGATGTCGTTTGTTTAAAGTTGACATGGTAAAGTGCTTACATACTTTTTCTGGATTTTATTGAATTTTTCTAAATTTTTCTGAAGAAAAAGTTGTAGCCGATCCGGATCGGGGCAAGTGATCCGGATCCCGAACGCAGGATTTCTCCTGCGGGTAGCCGATCCGGATCACATTCTCGAGCCGATCCGGATCACGGCTAGGGTTCTTATAAAAACATAGAGATTTTGATTTCTTTTACCCTAATCTCTGGTTTTCAAGCCTCTAGAGTTTCTCTCTCTAGATTTCTTGCTTCTTGGAGCTTCAAAACTCAAAGTTCTTCGGATTCAAGTAAGTTTTATTGATCAAAACTCGGTTTTTACAGTTTTTCATCAAACGTGAGTTGAAAAATTGGAACTTTTTCGTTTGTGAATGGTTTTTGATCAAATTTCTTTTGAAATAAGAACTCTGGGTCAATTAGTTTTGCTTTTATGCTGGGTTTTCTCAAGATAAACGAGTTTTTAGGCTTCGATTTCTAAAAATTCTGGTTTAGGGCATAAAAGAGGAATTTTTGAAAATCATGGAATTGATCTATTTTTAAAATTCTTTTTGGAAAACTAATTTGATTCTTGGCTTCTCTACATGATTATGATTGTCTAGGTACAATGTTTTCAAATTTTTCAAAATTGACGATTTTTCATATGTTCTTGAGTTGGTTTTCACAGGACACTTTCTCAAACTCAAAGCACTAGATCAATGGCATTCTCCTGGTTAATCCTGTTACTGGTCACAATGATGCCCGGAAGTTCATCTGTTAAGGAAGAAACAGACGTCTCAACTCGAGACAAACCGAACGAAGCTAATGAGGACAGCTCGGATTACAATGAGGAAGAATGGGACGAATTCTTCAAGGATGTTCAGCGAAAAATTGATGAGGAGGACAGGAAATTCACCAAAGGAAAGAGACTAATGAAATCTGCCTCCACGACCAGACAATATACAAGAAGAAGAAATGTCCAAAGAAGTACGAGTCAGCATAGTGGGCCTCTCACCAGAGCACGCTCACTCTCTGGAATTCTGCAAACTGAATCTCCATGGACTGCAGGACCAGATGCACCATCTGCCTCTACACAGCGTCCATCGCATTCAAAGGCACGGACAACTGAGACAGAGATTTTGGAATCGATTTGTCAGGAACAACAACGACTCTCTGCTACACAAGAGAGAATATCGAAAGAGCTTCAGCAGATCTCTTCTGAACACAAGAAGATCAAGAAAAAGTACTCAAATATTAAGAATTTGCTTAAAGGGATTTTGAGCAAGCTGAGCTGTACTAGTTCAGATTCTTCAGACTGAGCAGCACCTTCTGTTCATTTTGTCTACTTTGGTTCTTAGTTTTCAGGACGTTGTTTTTCTCCTTACTTTTAGTTCTCAGTTTGTGCATATTATTAGAATTTTATTTTTTTACTCTCCTTACATATTGTAGCTCTTGCTACGTTTTGGCTTTGTTTTGTGACAAAAAGGGGGAGAGAGTTTGAGAGAGAGAGAGAGTTAGAGTTTGCAAAGAACTTTGAACAATGATTGTGAATATCAATGACTAAGTAAGGTAAGTATGACCTCAACTCAACTTTTTTTTCTTGTGATTAGTGACATGCTTCTATACTAACTTTGACTAACTTTTCTTTACTTGTGATTTGTGACATGCTTCTATACTAACTATTCGACTAACTATTTGGGCATGTAATATGACTAACAAGTTGATGTTGGACTAACATACTTTGACATTTGGTTTTTGACTGCTTAGAAGATATGTTGGTTTTAACTATGATTCTCTTGCATATCTGAATTTTTCAAATGTCATGATGAGAGAAACTCTATCTCTGTAGTTGTTTTTGAATGTTTCAATTCTTGAGGTATCTAACGATTTTGTTTGTCAAGAATGCTTTCTGTGTGCAGAGATTACAGATGTCTAAGTCTAGAGTCTGTTTTAGGAGTTTATCTCATGTATTTAATTTCTGGAACTCTTTTGTAAATTTTTGTTGTATGGTGATAGCAACAAAAATATCCTTTTTGAATTTTCTTTTGTGGATTTGTGTTTTGTCACGAAACCGCCAAAGGGGGAGATTGTTACGGAATTTGAGTTGGCGTATTTCGTGAATGTATTAAGTCTTGAAGATTGAAGATGAAGAAACTTTGGATCGTATACCTCAATCTCAAGAAAGAAGAATTCAAAAGGATCAGGTACGTTTAACTAAAGAATTTTGATGATCCGAATACTTCTTATAGTGTAGAAACACCTGGAAGAGGTTTTAATTGCTTAATCATCAAAAACTGGACATGGGACATGTTCAGGATCCGGATCGTGGCTTGCAATCCGGATCCCGAAGGGTGTTCGTTCATACACTGGTTCAATCCGGATCGCAGCATTCCATGATCCGGATCCCGAACATAGTTTTACCTATTTGCTTGAACGATCCGGATCATGAATTGCAATCCGGATCCCGAACATTGTGTTTTGGTAAAACTGTATGAACGATCCGGATCGTGGACTACGATCCGGATCCCGAACAAGCAATTTTCTGGAAACCGTCATTTGTGCTTCTGCAATCCGGATCGCCAAATCCAATCCGGATCGCCGTCGGGATTTCTTTCCAGAAAAGGTTGTTTTTGATCCGAATATTCTTCCTAGGGTTTCTAACCTATAAATAGCCCTCTTATTCATTTCTAGGGCATCGGTGGAAATAGAAAAAGATAGCCGAAAAGAAAAAATCCACATATATAGAGAAGAACGGAAATCATTAGATCTATTCAATGGTTCTTCATCTATATTGATTGATTTGATTCTAGGTTTTCCATACTCACATTTTGAGTAGAATCAAATCAATGAATACTTAGATGGTATTTCCGATCTATCTTTAATCTAAGTATTCGGCGGATCATCACCACCCAAATCAATCAACGATTTAACCCAAAATCGGCGCGTGGACTCGCGTGGCCTTGTGGATTCAAGGTGCAACCGCTCTCGTGGATTCGGAGCGAGGTACGTTCGTGGATTCGAAGCGTGCCATTGGGTGAAGACCGTGGATTCGGTTGGACGTCGTGGACTCGACGTTGGACGCTGTGGATTCAGCGTTGGGCGCGGATCGTGGATTCGAGAAGCGTCGTGGAGCGAGCGGAGAAGATCTACTAGGAGCGTATGGTAAGAGGTTGAGTCGTCAGTGAGTACGCTATATCACCTTGTACGTGTGTTAATTCTAGTGGATTTCGCCGTGTTATCGGTCCCGTGGTTTTTTTTCTCCGGTTTGGAGTTTTTCCACGTAAAAATCTTGCGTGTTCTTTTATTTTTCCGCATTGGGTTTATTTGCGCAATGATTTTTTGAGTGTTTATTGTTTACACCTATTCACACCCCTCTAGGTGTTTTTTCCCCTATTTAGATCCTTATTAACCTAAACCCAACAAAAGAATGTGAGGTTTTTGGTGGATGGTGGCTATGAATCAATATTTTCTAATTAGGGTTCCGCTCGATACCATGAAAGATAGGCAAAGAGCTTACCTATTTAGGATTATATTGATGAAAATATATAGTACGTGATAAGTACATAGAGCAACCTATTACATTAATAATACATGCCAACTTATTATAATATTAATACAACAAGAAATTCTATATAGACATACACTATATATAGCAACAATATACAATACTAAATATATCATAACAAATACTGTAATAACTATGAAAAAATATATGTAATACTATTTTTAATAACTTAAAAAGAGATTTAGGTAGATCACTACTGCATCGATACATACGCCATTTTTGGTAAACATAGAATGAATTAACGCAATACATAAATCACCTTTAATAATAAATCATGCAAATTATAATAATGTCTACTCGTTGCGAACATAGTTCATGAGCCGAGCGACACTAGGCGATATCAGGAAGAGTCGAGTGGCATCAGGAAACAACAGGAAGAGCCGAGTGGCACTAGGCCTCAGCATGAAGAGCCGAAAGGCACTAGACGTCAGCAGGAAGAGCCGAGCGGTGACAGAAAGAAGAGCCGAGCGACACCAGGCAACATCAAGAAGAGCTGAGCGGCACTGGGCGTCAGCAGAAAGAGACGAGCGACACTAGGCAACAACAGAAAGAGCCGAGCAGCACCGAGCGATAATAGGAAGAGCGAGCGACAATTAGCGTCAGCAGGAAGAGCTGAGAGGCATCAGGTGACAATAGGAAGAGTAGAGCGGCACCGAGCAACAGAAGCAGAGCAGCAGTGGGCGGCAACAGGAAGAGCCGAGCGAAACCAAAGAAGGCTGTACGACACCAGAGAAGATATCACCTATGAAAAAAGGCGAGGGTTTTGGTGGATGGTGGCTATGGATCAATATTCCCTAATTAGGGTTCCCGCGCTGATACCATAAAAAATAGGCAAAAGAGCTTACCCACGTTGAGTTGTATTGATGAAAATATGTAATACATGATAAGCATACAGGGCAACCTATTATAGTGTTAATACAACCATAAATTTTATATAGACCGACACTATATATGGCAAAAATATACAATACTAAATATATCGTAACAAATATAGTAATAACTGTGAAAAAATATTATTTCTAATAACTTTTAAAGAGACCTAGGTAGATCACTATCTTAGCGATATATACGTCTTTCTCGGTAAATATTGAATGAACTAATGAAATACATAAATCACTTTTAATAATAAATCATGCAAATTGTAATAATGTCTACTCGTTGCGAACATAGTTTTTGAGTGGAGTAATACTAGGCGATATCAGGAAGAGACGAGTGGCACCAGGCAACAACATGAAGAGCCGAGCGGTACTAGGTGTTGCTCGATATTCCCTAATCAGCAACAACAAAAAGTGAGGGTTTTGGTGTATGGTGGCTATGGATCAATATTTCCTAATTAGCAAGAAGAGCTGAGAGGCACTAGATGTCAGTAAGAAGAGCCGATAGGTGACAATAAGAAAAGTCGAGAGGTGACAATAAGAAGAGCCGACAGACACCAGGCAACAACAGGAAGAGCCGAGTGACACTAGGTGTCAGCGAAAGCACCAGGCAATGACAGGAAGAGTTGAGCGGCACCGAGTGACAACAGGAAGAGCCGAGCGGCACCAAGCGTCAGCAGGAGGGCTAAGCGGTACCGGGCGACAACAGGAAGAGCCAAGTGGCACCAAGCGACGGAAGCCAAGCAACACTGGGCGACAATAGAAAGAGCCGAGCAAAACCAAATAAAGTCGTTCGACACGATAGAATAGATCACCTATGGAAGAAAGTAAGGGTTTTGGTGGATGGTGACTATAGATCAATATTCCCTAATTAGGATTCCCACTCTAAAACCATGAAAGATAGGCAAAAGAGCTTACCCATCTAGAGTTGTATTGATGAAAATATATAGTACATGATAAGTATACGGGGTAGCCTATTGTATAATAGTACATGCCAATCTATTATAGCAATAATACAACCAAAAATACCATATAAACAGATACCACATATGGCTACAATAGACAATACTAAATATATCATAATAAATGCCGTAATAACTTTGAAAAATTAGTGTAATACTCTTTCTAATAACTTTCAAAGAGACTCAGATACATCACTGACGTAGTTATACATACATATTTCTCGATAAATATAGAATGAATTAATGAAATACATAAATCACCTTTAATAATAAATCATGCGAAATGTAATAATGTCTAACCGTCATGACATAGTTCATGAACTGAACAACACCAGGCGACCGCAGAAAGAGCCGAGCGGCACTAGGCGGCAGTAGGAAGAGCTCAGTGGTGACAGCAGGAAGAGCCGAGCGGCACTAGGAGACAATAGAAAGAGCCCAGTGTGTTAGGAAGAAGAGCCATGCGGCATCTGTAAGAATTTGAAATTTTGTAAATAATTAAATAAATAAAATCGATAAAAGTAAAGTTGATTTCGGATCATAAATGGCTCAGATAGCGACAGTGCCCCTTTTCTGCAGTGTAAATTGCACAGTTAGTGGGCTAGAAATATCACTTTTCAATCCGAGCTTGATCTCAAAGATCTGAGACCACCAGTGCGACCGTCTCGTCGAACTGAGTGAAATCCATATTAAGTTTGTTTAGATCTGACGGTCGGATCTTCCAGAAATTAGCGTTGAAGTCGGCGGGACCCGCGACTTAAGTCGCGGGTACAAGTGAACAGTAAACCTGAATTTTGAACCCCCTTAGCACCAACGTTGAGCCAATTCACTATCCGGAAGCCGATCATAGCACTTTAAATAGTGGATTTTAACGGTTTCGTCATTCTGGACGCAATGGCGCTGACGAAATTTTCGTTTGACGACCCTAAGTCTCGAAAAATGCGAAAACAGTGTTTTGGAGCTGTATTTTATGGACCGCAAGTTTATCTGGACACCGTTTCGAAAAACAAAAATCGCTACCTGATAGGTTTCGTCGTGCCGGACGTCCTGGCGAAGCCCGTTTCTCGATCTGACAACCGAAAGACCTCGAAAAGCGTGAAATACAGTGAAAATATGGCTTTTTGCACATAAATCCCTATTAAACGTGCCTTGGAAAGCGTGCCACTGCATAGGGAGGGACCTAAGTGCGAGATCATTGATACTGTGAAGGACCTAGGGTGGAATACTAAGTGTAGAAGGACTACATTGCAAATGTTGCAAGAACCCTATATATATATATCTACACCCGAACTAGGGTTTTTCCAAGAAACCCTAAAGCCTCAGCCCAAGCCGCACTCTCAACAACTCCCTCTCCTCGGCCGCGCTTCCCGGACCTACCCCGCACCGGCCGCCGCCTCGCCGGTCGTCGGAGAAGAAGGGATCAAGATATCTCCTCCTCTCGGGTTGGAGAAAGGGAGATCCATGCAGGAGCTTTGGATGGTCCCAAACTTCTCTGGAGAGACCCTCGGCGTAGCAGAAGCGGAGCCAAGGTGAACCCGAGGTCCCTCGCTGCCGCGCGCCGCCGCCGGAAAGCACCCTTCTCCTCCCAAACTCCGGCCAAGGTAAGTCATGGAGCTTTCTTTTCTTTTCGGCTTTTGAGCCCGACCATGACATTCCTGACGTCGAGACGACCCTCCGGGTGCAGGCCGGCCCGCCGCCGTCATCCCGATTGCCGGCGGGAGAACCTGACCGCCGGATTATCGTTTTTGGGCCGAGCTCTTCGCGTCGCCATCATCCGGCCGGCGATTTCAAGATCAGCACCGTTGATCTTCTTCCTCTCGACGACTGCAACCCCCTCCACAAGTTTGGAGGTGATCGGACGAGGATCGAGCCCGCGCCCGAGTGCCCTAGAAACGGGCTTTTCTTCACAAGGCCCGATCGCCGCCGTCCGGCGCCGCCGCGGCCCTCTGTCGCCGGACAACCCTGCACCAAGCTTCGTGGTGGGGAGTAGAACCTCTTGGACCAGGTAGCCCCCGCCCGGAACCGCCGCGCCGGAATCTGCCATTATTGGCCAACGAAGCTCGACCGAGCTGCTCCGGCGCCGCCTCGCCGCGCTCCTCAGTCGCCGGGGACCACCAGGTAGGCTTATATCTTCCTCCTGAGTCCCCCCCTGGCCTTGCATGTCCCTCTTAACGCTGGGTTTTTGCTGTGCAGAGTTGCACCCGAAACTACACTTGTGCCGGACTCCGGCCATCTCCGGCGCTCCGGGGCTCCGCCAACCACCAGGTAAGACCTGTGGATCCCTCTGATGCTTCCTATCATTTTAGTTTAGGGCCAGAACCCCTCTGTTGCTGGGGCTTAAAAGTTGCACCCGAGCCAAAGCTTTCGGGTTATTTCCCGGCCGCCGCCGCCTCCGGCCGCCGGGCTCGACCCCACTTGACCAGAACAACTTGAGGGACCTCCATTTAGCTGATGCTCCACTTTGTAACAGGTCTGCACCTGTGCTGCTCAAGAACACCCAACCGGAGCCATCGTCTAAAGTGGGTTGCTGCTCCGGCGATCTTTCCGGCCAATCCTCGGCAGGGTTCAGGTAAGCAAAATATTTCCCTGTCATTGCTGAACACCATGCTCACAGGATATCACCATTGGATCATGTAATAAATAAGATATAGCATAGTGTCACTTTGGACCCTAATATTTATGGGCCAACTTTGCCCTCGAGCCTCGCGCCAGCCCGAAACAGTGAGCACGGGCTTTTTCGCGTCGAAATGAACGCGCTGTAATTTACGGCGTAAGAAACGGCTTCCTGGTTTGGGAGAACGGGTCGAAATAAGGTTTCAATTTATGCAAATACTGAGTATTTTATGTGCCAACTTTGTCCTCGGGTCTCGCGCCGACTCAAGTTTGTGAGCACGAGTTTTGTTGCGTCAAAACGGACGCGCTGAAACTTACGGCGTCGTCACTGGATCCCCGGATTTTGAGAACGAGCTAAAACAGTCGATTAATTAAGATCAAACATGCAAATTTTAATATCTTATGGACCAACTTGCACATTAGACACACCTGCTGACGTTAGACAGTGCTTACGCATCACCTGGCCATTTTGCTAGGTTTCCGATGGTCCTTGTCGACCAGAAATCGGATTTTGACCGATAAATCGACCGATTTGACCCGTTGAGCTTACCGTTAGTGTAGCGTTGTCGGGAAAGGGTTATGTGAGTCTATTACTGATGATATCTTCTGATACAGGGCCCAGTTGTTCAGCACCAGCCTCCCAGTAGCTGTGCGGGAGTTCGAGGATCTGCCGTCATCCAGGTGGGTTATCTTCGAACCGGGTCTCAGCTTTTTGGCCCTCTGATTGCTTGGTTTGTCGGACCCCTGTTTTTGACTTCCCTGCTGATTTTACCTATGTGACTTAGCCTGACATATATTGATCTCTTTTGACATAGCATGATCCCTCTGATTGACATTGACCTGACTAGACCTGTGCTTGAGATTATCTGTTGACAATTAGTCTGATTTCGATATGCATGCTCTATGATTATCTCCGATAGATCCTGATTTACTTGAGACATGTGATATATACTTGTTCGTCATCTGTTATATCCCTGTACATAGATTTGCATGATTAGATGATACCCGTGGATTCCAGTCATTGAGATGTTATTTGATAGATCGTCGATATGCATGATTGATTGATCCTGATTGATAGATACTACTCGATATGCATGATTGTTTGATTCCGATGGATAGATATAGACAGATGATTCCCTGTTGGGATTTCGGCGTGTGCCGACTACTCGGTCACTAGACCGTGAGATTGATCATTATGACTTACTATACACTGCTGTACTTCACGAACCTGGCCGGGGTCGCTCCCCGTGGAGCTGGTTCTTTACCGGTAAAGTGGTCTGGTGATAGACCCGTGAGCCCCCAGTTAGGCACCCATGGGGTGCGGGGTATGTCAGCCGCGATGCCCTTTTTGCATTGAGACTGCTTGGCGTCTGTGAGATGCAGGGTTGTTGCCTGAGGTCCTATGAGACCAATAGTGGCGCATGATTGGTACTTGGGTTTCCACCTTTGACGCATTACTGTCACCCTGTATTGTTGCTCAGTTTACTTCCAGTATCATTATCTGTAGACATGCTTATATTACCTGCAGTTCCTTATGCATGATTATTGTGGATACCTTTTGATTCTAGCATATATGATTTACCGCTTTCATGATTGTTTATCTCTGATATACCGTGATTGATAGTATACCTAGCTGCTGTATTCTCCTGATTATTAGTAGACATCTATGCTTCCAGCTTTTCCTATAGATCTTTACTATCCGCAGATTTTAGTACCCAGTAGGTATGATTAGCTGATCCTCGGCTCGTCGTGCCCACTGGGATACATGTACAGTGTATCTCACACCCCCTGGGTGACCATTTTCCAGGTCCGTCGGGTGGGGAGATAGCGGGACGATCCAGTGAGCCGGTTACGATAGAGCTGTCCCCATGATCGTAGATATTGAGCCCTGATGATCTATGCAGACTTTTATTTTCCGCTTTTCATTCCAGTTCCATTTGATTTAGACATTAAAATATTGATGTAATAACTGATTTTGAATTATTCCTGCTGACTAGATTAGTAATTGTACTGAGGTATCTTTTGCTGATTACTAGCCTAGCCGTGCATATATAGGGGAGTCTCTATTCGCGGAATAGAGGGTTTCCTATATGTGTGGCGGTCTGTTACGCCTGTTTTGCAAACTCTGATTTAAACAAAAAAAAAAAAATTTAGACCGAATTTTTAAAACTCGGGGCGTGACAGAATAGATGGTATCAGAGAAATAGGTACACGGTACCTAGGGAAAGTTGATTAGGAACTGGTTAGGATGAACCCTAGGATGACTTGTCGCGTGAGAGCGTTGGGTATGTCGAGTTTAAGGGTTAGAAACTCAAGGTATACTTTTCGGAGTTTGTTTCTAACCTGGTTGTATAATTGCAGTTATGGCTTGTCCTCCAGGCCGTGGGCGTGGACGGGGTGCGGGCACGGGCCGTGGTGTCGGGCGACCACCCAGCGCGCCGAGCGAGCTCGCAGTTCAGGATCGTATAGAGCGACTCGAGGCTCAAATGGCAGCTCTGGTTGGGATATTCCAGCACTTTGTGCAGCAGCAGACTGCTGCTCCTGCCCCACCTGTTCACCCACCAACTGTTCCAGTCGCTGCACCGCCGATTTCACCCCTTGTTGCTCCGGCCGTTGCCGAGCCTGAGGGTTTGGCGGAGCCTGCTGTTAACCCCGTATTACCGCCAGCGGGGCCCATTCCAGATGTTGCTGCGGCTTCTTGTGCGGTACCGGGGGTTCCGGTTGCCCCTGTTGGTACTGCTGTGATGGCACCTGCGTCATACCGGTCAGTCTTCCCAGTTACTGATCCTGTGGCCAATGATGAGGCTGATCGAGCAGAGCAAGCTCGAGCAAAGGCTGTCCTACCCGAGTTCAAGAATTCCGAGCCACAAATATTCAAAGGCAAGAAAAGAGCGCCTTCTGTGAGCGGTGGTGAATCCTCCAGACAGAACAAAAAGGCGAAGCAAACCCGACCGTGCGTCTTCTGCGGGGGTACTCACCGAGCGCACTTCTGCAAACGACGCCACGGCCGATGCTTCAACTGCGGCCAACAGGGACATAGATCTTTGGAGTGCCCACAGAGGACCACCTTTGATGATTCCACTGCTCCAGCACCTGTGATCCCATATAAGCGTCAGGGTACTCCCTCGAACGCTGCTTCATCTGGGCGCCTTCCTCTCCCTCGTCAGTCTGAGGGAGCGCGCCAAACCTCAGCAGGACCGGCCCATGCATTGACCCCTCATGGAGGGAAACCCGACAACTGACCTAGTAGCTCTCGAATAAATTTTTATATTAAGCATTTCTTTAAGTATGACTTTAAGTTGTAGGTTTCGGGAACAAGACTCCTTTGAAGTGGAGGTGATGTAATAATCTGAATTACCTTGTTCTAGTAAATAGATTAAAGATAAAATTGGACATTGATCTCTGTAGACATTGATTGCCTTAGCCACGTTACCTATGCCTTCTATTGACCCCGGTGGGGGTCGTGTCCCCAACCTGATGTTGGCGACAGATTTTGGGTATTTCACCCTTCTTTCGATAAGTATGTTGGCTGCAGACAAGGTACTGTCGAAAGAGTGGGTTGAAGTACTCTACCCCGTAAGGGGTAATATCGTGATTGGGTCTACTTGTTCGCTTATCTATAGTTATAGTCTCCAGGGTTATCCTCCGGACAACGATGTTAAAGTTTCAGTGATGATATCCCAGACCATATTGGACCTTAGGTAGGTCTCAGATAGTCGTGGGTATAGTGGACAGATTACATTTGTCATTAATGTAGACATTCGTCCTAGCTTGCGGCCACTAGCCGCGTTGACCTCGCCAGATCATGCAACTGATTCGATAATAGAAATAAGTGGTAGTAAATGAACAGTAAATGAACCAGAATTTTTAGCAGTTTGGATGAAACAGAATTGTGAACCCTAGCGTTATCGCAAACCACACAGTACAAGGTGCATTGACATGTGGGACCGTGTATGTTCGGTCAACGAACAAGTTATCGGGCCAGTGTGGTAGCAGATGCTTTACGCCGAGAGCACGTGTCCCCAGAGCTACTAATGATCACTGATCAGGATCGCTTGTTTTCCAAGTTCCAGCGTCTAGACTTGGAGATCGTTCCTTCGATGTCTATCGCTAGACTTTTAGCGATGGTAGTGCAGTCTACCCTGCTTGATCGCATAAAGGAGGGACAGCAGTCGGACCCCTCCTCCCATAAGATTCGTGAACTGATATCACTGGGACAGACTGACGAATTACCAGCTGCACGCCGATGGCTCTATCCGATTCAGGGGCCGTTGGTGTGTTCCAGATAACGGTAAATTAAGGACATCCTTACTGAGACACCACTGAAAATCCTGTCTCGAGATGAGAAGAAGCTGAGAAGTTGACCGATCCCCTATGTCAAGGTACAATGGGAGAACCTTGAAAAGCGCGAAACCACGTGGAAACGTGAATCAGCCATGTTGGAGCGCTTTCCCCATGTATTTGACTCTAAGTTGTATTAAGTTTCAGGGACGAAACTTTCTTTTTGGTGGGAGAGATGTAAGAATTTGAAATTTTGTAAATAATTAAATAAATAAAATCGATAAAAGTGAAGTTGATTTCGGATCATAAATGGCTCAGATAGCGACAGTGCCCCTTTTCTGCAGTGTAAATTGCACAGTTAGTGGGCTAGAAATATCACTTTTCAATCCGAGCTTGATCTCAAAGATCTGAGACCACCAGTGCGACCGTCTCGTCGAACTGAGTGAAATCCATATTAAGCTTGTTCAGATCTGACGGTCGGATCTTCCAGAAATCAGCGTTGAAGTCGGCGGGACCCGCGACTTAAGTCGCGGGTACAAGTGAACAGTAAACCCGAGTTTTGAACCCCTTAGCACCAACGTTGAGCCAATTCACTATCCGGAAGCCGATCATAGCACTTCAAATAGTGGATTTTAACGGTTTCGTCGTTCTGGACGCAATGGCGCTGACGAAATTTTCGTTTGACGACCCTAAGTCTCGAAAAATGCGAAAACAGTGTTTTGGAGCTGTATTTTATGGACCGCAAGTTTATCTGGACACCGTTTCGAAAAACAAAAATCGCTACCTGATAGGTTTCGTCGTGCCGGACGTCCTGGCGAAGCCCGTTTCTCGATCTGACAATCGGAAGACCTCGAAAAGCATGAAATACAGTGAAAATACGGCTTTTTGCACATAAATCCCTATTAAACGTGCCTTGGAAAGCGTGCCACTGCATAGGGAGGGACCTAAGTGCGAGATCATTGATACTGTGAAGGACCTAGGGTGGAAGACTAAGTGTAGAAGGACTACATTGCAAATGTTGCAAGAACCCTATATATATATATCTACACCCGAACTAGGGTTTTTCCAAGAAACCCTAAAGCCTCAGCCCAAGCCGCACTCTCAACAACTCCCTCTCCTCGGCCGCGCTTCCCGGACCTACCCCGCACCGGCCGCCGCCTCGCCGGTCGCCGGAGAAGAAGGGATCAAGATATCTCCTCCTCTCGGGTTGGAGAAAGGGAGATCCATGCAGGAGCTTTGGATGGTCCCAAACTTCTCTGGAGAGACCCTCGGCGTAGCAGAAGCGGAGCCAAGGTGAACCCGAGGTCCCTCGCTGCCGCGCGCCGCCGCCGGAAAGCACCCTTCTCCTCCCAAACTCCGGCCAAGGTAAGTCATGGAGCTTTCTTTTTCTTTTCGGCTTATGAGCCCGACCATGACATTCCTGACGTCGAGACGACCCTCCGGGTGCAGGCCGGCCCGCCGCCGTCATCCCGATTGCCGGCGGGAGAACCTGACCGCCGGATTATCGTTTTTGGGCCGAGCTCTTCGCGCCGCCATCATCCGGCCGGCGATTTCAAGATCAGCACCGTTGATCTTCTTCCTCTCGACGACTGCAACCCCCTCCACAAGTTTGGAGGTGATCGGACGAGGATCGAGCCCGCGCCCGAGTGCCCTAGAAACGGGCTTTTCTTCACAAGGCCCGATCGCCGCCGTCCGGCGCCGCCGCGGCCCTCTGTCGCCGGCCAACCCTGCACCAAGCTTCGTGGTGGGAGTAGAACCTCTTGGACCAGGTAGCCCCCGCCCGGAACCGCCGCGCCGGAATCTGCCATTATTGGCCAACGAAGCTCGACCGAGCTGCTCCGGCGCCGCCTCGCCGGCGCTCCTCAGTCGCCGGGGACCACCAGGTAGGCTTATATCTTCCTCCTGAGTCCCCCCCTGGCCTTGCATGTCCCTCTTAACGCTGGGTTTTTGCTGTGCAGAGTTGCACCCGAAACTACACTTGTGCCGGACTCCGGCCATCTCCGGCGCTCCGGGGCTCCGGCCAACCACCAGGTAAGACCTGTGGATCCCTCTGATGCTTCCTATCATTTTAGTTTAGGGCCAGAACCCCTCTGTTGCTGGGGCTTAAAAGTTGCACCCGACCAAAGCTTTCGGGTTATTTCCCGGCCGCCGCCGCCTCCGGCCGCCGGGCGCTCGACCCCACTTGACCATAACAACTTGAGGGACCTCCATTTAGCTGATGCTCCACTTTGTAACAGGTCTGCACCTGTGCTGCTCAGAACACCCAACCCGAGCCATCGTCTAAAGTGGGTTGCTGCTCCGGCGATCTTTCCGGCCAATCCTCGGCAGGGTTCAGGTGAGCACAATATTTCCCTGTCATTGCTGAACACCATGCTCACAGGATATCACCATTGGATCAGGTAATAAATAAGATATAGCATAGTGTCACTTTGGACCCTAATATTTATGGGCCAACTTTGCCCTCGAGCCTCGCGCCAGCCCGAAACAGTGAGCACGGGCTTTGTCGCGTCGAAATGAACGCGCTGTAATTTACGGCGTAAGAAACGGCTTCCTGGTTTGGGAGAACGGGTCGAAATAAGGTTTCAATTTATGCAAATACTGAGTATTTTATGTGCCAACTTTGTCCTCGGGTCTCGCGCCGACTCAAGTTTGTGAGCACGAGTTTTGTTGCGTCAAAACGGACGCGCTGAAACTTACGGCGTCGTCACTGGATCCCCGGATTTTAAGAACGAGCTAAAACAGTCAAATAATATAAGCTTTTATGCAAATTTTAACATTATGGACCAACTTGCAACATTAGACACACCTGCTGCCCTTAGACAGTATTTACGCACCACCTGAACATTTTTAGGTTTCCGATGGTCCTCGTTGACCAGGAAATCAGATATTGATCGATAAATCGGCCGATTTGACCCGTTTAAGCTTTTCGTTAGTGTAGCGTCGCGGGGAAAGGGTTATGTGAGTCTATTACTGATGATATCTTCTTGATTCAGGACCCAGTTGTTCAGCACCAGCCTCCCAGTAGCTGCGCGGGAGTTCGAGGATCTGCCGTCATCCAGGTGGGTTATCTTCGAACCGGGCCTCAGCTTTTTGGGCCCTCTGGTTGCTTGGTTTGTCGGACCCCTGTTTTTGACTTCCCTGCTGATTTTACCTATGCGACTTAGCCTGACATATATTGATCTCTTTTGACTACATAGCATGATCCCTCTGATTGACATTGACCTGACTAGACCTGTGCTTGAGATTATCTGTTGACATTAGTCTGATTTCGATATGCATGCTCTATGATTATCTCCGATAGATCCTGATTCACTTGAGACATGTGGATATATACTTGTTCGTCATCTGTTATATCCCTGTACATAGATTGCATGATTAGATGATACCGTGGATTCCAGTCATTGAGATGTTATTTGATAGATCGTCGATATGCATGATTGATTGATCCGATTGATAGATACTAC